>CM060922.1:190774834-192007334 GCA_030737875.1 Allium sativum | reverse complement strand
TCGTATCTTTGTACCACTACTGCCTGCCTTTTACCATAATACAATGAAAATACCTTCATATTGTCCTTTACATGCGCAACTTCAACTGTTAATATAAATGCTAAACTGTAATATCATTTATTCTTAAGGTACGAACCTTATTATTATTTAAATATCCATAAAACACCTTGCCTTTTTTGTATCTTTGTACCACTACTGCCTACCTTTTACCATAATACAGTGAAAACACCTTCATATTGTCCTTTACATGCGCAACTACAACTGTTAATATAAATGCTAAACTGTAATATTATTTTTGTTTTATTCTTAAGGTAGGAACCTTATTATTATTTAAATATCTATACAACACATTGCATTTTTCGTATCTTTGTACCAAACCTGCCTTTTACCATGTTAGAGTGAAATCTTTATAACGTCAATTTCAATTGTAAATATAAATGCTAAACTATAATAGCATTTTCGTTTTATTCTTAAGGTAGTAACCTTAGTATTATTATAATAGGAAAAAAAACATACATTTTTCCTCCTACTACTTATCATCGAATCAGTGATTTTATGCTGCATGCTTTCTGCCATGAACACAGTACATGGTTTTTGCCAAATAATCTGTTGGCAAAAAGATAAATGATCATAGCATTGCATTTCTTTTACCAATCCTTATTTATTTATTAATTTGCAGTGTCGACTATGCATTATTTGTGATGAAATTAATCGAAAATTTGGACAGAGACAAAAATCTACCAGAGGAATATAAAAAGTAAAATATCAATCTTTTCCGTGCTGACACAGTGTTCAACATACTGAATGACCCACCAAGAAGTTGGGATATTATGAGTTACTTTGCAAACTCATCCCAGAAGAAATTGAAAATGCCGTGAAGAAGAAAGAATGTGAACGAAGGAAACACTGAATTGTTGATGTAGCGCCTGTTTTAATTCAATTTGAATTTTCTGTTTAGACATTTAGTTGCTAATTGTAATTGAGTTTTTGTAATTTGAATTGATGTTAAAGTAGTGGTTGAACCTGGATTTAAAAAATTGTGGTACGAACATAATTGTACCTGTACAAATTTCGTACCTACATGTTGTTTCGTACATAGTAGTTGAAGTTGAATTGATTGTGACTTGCTGTTTCAATGAAAATTCAGGTTGTAGCCAGTAGTTCAGATTTGGGTTATGTTTGATGTTTTTGTGCAATAAGAATTTTGGCAGAATTATTGGTTTATGGCAACTGTATAGTGGCTGTTTGAGATCTTTGTGTTGGTTTGGTCGTTATTGTTATGTGTATGGGTTGGGTTATGTGTATGTCTTTGAGATTATGATGGTTTGGGAGAATTATTATGTGTATGGGTTGAGTTATTTCTGATGTTATGTGATGAAATGTATAAATCAAAATGCTATAAACAAATAGCATTATTATAAAGAATTGTTTAGGCATACCAATCTAAAATAAAAATGAATTATTTAATCAAAATAACCATAAATGAATCTACTGTATCCTAAATTAAAAATGCTATAACAAATAACATTTTTATAACTAATTGTTGATGCATATCAATCTAAAATAAAAATAAAATATTTAAACAAAATAACCATAATTGAATCTATAACCAAAATATTTCATTCAACCGACCAAACCCAGAAACGCAAACGACATTCAGACTCCTAGGTCGATCGGGCATGTACGAATATAATAGAAAATAATATTCAAAACCTAATCAGATGCCCATGCAAATAAATACATACCAAACAATATAAATGATTGTAAAGGACAACCAAATTCAAACCTAATCGGGTACATACGAGATTTAAATGACAGCAAGGCTCAACCCTAAGCGAGTACCTTTAAAAACCAATTTATACCGAGAACATATTGGTTAACCAAACAATATAAATGATTGTAAAGGCTACATACGAAACTCAAAGGATGGCCAGACTCAACCCTAAGCAGAAACATCTGAAAACCAATTTATACCGAAAACATAATGGTTAATCGAACAATACAAACGATTGTAAAGGGCATCCGGATTTAAACCTAATCAGGTACTTACGAGACTCAAAGGACGGTCAGACTCAAGCTTGGTCATGTACTTTTGAAAACCAAACTATACCAAAAACAAATTGGTTAACCGAATAATTTAAACGACTGTAAAGGACATCCGGACTCAAACCTAAGCGAGTATTTATGACATTCAAAGGACGGTCGAACTCAAGCTTGTTTGGATACCTTTGATAACCAATGTATTATATTGGTTGATCGAACAGTCTAATTAATTTTAAAGTATGACTAGATTCAAACCTAAGCGAGTACTTATGAGGTTCAAAAGATTGCTGGAATCAAGCCTAAGCTGATACCTTTAACATATCTAGACGCAAAGCCTAATCGGGCTGTTCAGCAACGACTCTACACCCAATAAGAATTGTTTAACCGAGCGGGTACCAATGACACATAAAACACATCCGGACACAAGGCCTAGTTGGTTAGCTATGACACGTAAAAGACTTCTAGATGCAAGGCTTAATCGGGTACTCCAACAACAATTCCGCACCCAGTAGGGATTGCTTAACCGAGCGGGTATATATGACACGTAAAAGACATTCGGACACAAGGCATAATCAGGTACCTATGACATGTAAAAATCTTCCGGACTCAAGGCCTAATCGGGTCGTTCAGAAATGATTCTGCATCCAGTAAGGATTGTTTAACCGAGCGGGTACCAAAATGACATGTAAAACACATCCAAAAACAAGGCCTAATCGAGTACCTTTGACACGTAAAATACTTCTGAATGCGAGGCTTAATCAGGTACTCTAGCAATGATTCTGTACCCAGTATGGATTTTTTTACTAAGGGGGTACCAATGACACGTAAAAGACATTCGGACACAAGGCGTAATTGGGTACCTATGACATATAAAAAGCTTTCAGACGCAAGCCCTAATCGGGTAGTTCAACAAAGATTCTACACCCAGTAAGGATTGTTTAACCGAGTGGGTATAATGACACGTAAAAATATCCGGACACAAGGCCTAATCGGACATCTATGACACGTAAAAGACTTCTGGATGCAAGGCTTAATCAAGTATTCCAGCAATGATTAGGCACCCAGTAGGGATTGTTTAACCGAGCGGGTACCCATGACATGTAAAAGACATTTGGACACAAGGCCTAATCGGGTACCTATCGCACGTAAAAAGCTTCCAGATGCAAGGCCTAACTGGGTCATTCAACAATGATTCTGCACCCAGTAATGATTGTTTAACCGAGCGGGTACAATGACATGTAAAACACATCAGGACACAGGGCCTAATCGGATACCTATGACACTTAAAAGACTTCTGGATGTAAGGCTTAATCAATGTTTGTGAACAAATTAAACAGTTGTAAACAACTGTAAAATCCATTCGGCTTGCCTAAACAACAAGGATTGTTGTAGAGGGTGTCGAACTCTGGGACAAAAAATATTTTAATTAATAAATCTAATCAAGTTATTCCAGGATTTTGATTGATTGAAAACACAGAAAGTAATAGCAAATAAAAAGAGATTTATATAATCATAGAAAGCAATTAGGTGATAATGACATAGATTTGATTCACACTCATCAATAGCCAACAAATAAATAAAGATCTAATTCATGTCTCTGTCACACACATGAATCAAAGATAATTAGGTTCTTAGAAACAAAATAAGTAAATAACGACAAGCATAGCCTATGCAGGAGCTGAGCTCTTAAACAACCATAGACTATCAGGACAGATTCACTAATTAATTTCTAAAACCCTAAAATTAGATCTAAATCTGATAATAGCTAGATCGAACACGAATATACCCTGTGAAGGAGCATATCTCTTAAACAACACAGGATATGAAGGTTCAGATCTAACCTTGATTCAGATCCAAATCTACATGTATAAAGTCCTCATCTATTGGCTATGTGATTCATGTTGAATCATATCTAATAGCGTCATCACCCCCCAACCAAAGGGGATTAGCTATACATTGCTAAAGAAGAAGAGAAAAAGAAAATAACAGACATAAATAAAATACAACTAAAACTAAATAGAACAGGGAAAGAAGAATGATTTTATTCCAAGAAGAGAATTACAGAATAAAACCCAATGTGTGTTTTTCAATGAACGAGATACAATGTATTTATAGCTAATATGACAAAGACTACTTGGCAAATTCCACAATATGGGACAAAACCACTTTTCCAAAATAGCACATAAATCAAATAGCTCAGTGTGAAAGCGTGCAGCGCATGAATGAGAAGCCTTGCAAATTACATGGTATGGGACAAATAACTTAGCCCAATTAGCAACTAGACCAATGTGAATGCTTGCAGATGTCATGGAAAATAGGTTGTGTGCTTTAACTCCAATTGCCTTGAGAATGAATTACAACTCCAAATGATCACTATGGAAAAGCATTGAATCTTTTAAAATATGCAGCAGAAGGCGATTGAATAGCACTTTTTCTTCTGGTCTTCAAGATTCAATCCAGCTCTAAAATTCAACACTCTTCTTGCACAAATTCTTCAATCTTTTCAACAATTAAGTGCGTTAATCCATTCATAAAAAAAATCTGTAAACACAACTATAAATGCACAGTATCAATTATTTAAAAGATAAAATAAGACAAATATGCGGATAAAATATACACATTTACGTATATATCAATTAGGTACTCCAGCAACGATTCTGCACCTAGTAGGGATTGTTAAACCGCGCGGGTACCTATGACATGTAAAAGACATTCGGACACAAGGTCTTATCGGGTACCTATCACACGTAAAATGCTTCCAGACACAAGGATTAATCGGGTCGTTCATCAACGATTCTGCACCCTATAAGGATTGTTTAATCGAGCGGGTACAACGACATGTAAAACACATCCGGACACAGGGCCTAATCGGGTACCTATGAGACATAAAAGACTTCTGGATGCAAGTCTTAAACGGGTACTCCAGCAATGTTTCTGCACCCAGTAGGGATTGTTTAACCGAGTGAGTACCCATGACATGCAAAAGACATTCAAACACAAGGCCTAATTGGGCACCTATGACACGTAAAAAGCTTCCGGATGCAAGGCCTAATCGAGTCATTCAACAACGATTTTGCACCCAATAAGTATTGTTTAAACTAGCGGGTACAATGACACGTAAAACACACCCGGACACTAGGCTTAATCGGGTACTTATGACACGTAAAAGACTTCTGGATGCAAGGCTTAATCGGGTACTCCAGCAATGATTCTGCACCCAATAGGGATTGTATAACCGAGCGGGTACCATGACACGTAAAAGACATTCAAACACAAGGCCTAATCGGGTACCTATGACACATAAAAAACTTCTGGACGCAAGGCCTAATCGGTTGTTCAGCAACGATTCTGCACCCGGTACGGATTGTTAACCGAGTAGGAATCAATGACCCGTAAAACACATCCGAACACAAGGCCTAATCGAGTACCTATGACACGTAAAAGACTTCTGGATGCAAGGCTTAATCGAGTACTCCAGCAACGATTAAGCACCCAATAGGGATTGCTTAACCAAGCCGGTATATATGAGACGTAAAAGACATTCGGACACAAGGCCTAATCGGGTAACTATGAGACGTAAAAAGCTTCCGGATGCAAGGCCTAATCGGGTTGTTCAACAATGATTCTGCATCCAGTAAGGATAATTTAACAAAGCGAGTACTAATGACAAATAAAACACATCTGAACATAAGGCCTAATCAGGTACCTATGACACGTAAAAGACTTCTGGATGCAAGGATTAATCGGGTACTCCAGCAATGATTCTGCACCCAGTAGAGATTGTTTAACCGTGCGGGTACCCATGACACGTAAAAGATATTCAGACAGATGGCCTAATCAGGTACCTATGACACGTAAAAAGCTTCCATACGTAAGGCATGATCGGGTCGTTCAACAATGATTCTACACCCAGTAAGGATTGTTTAATCGTGCAGGTATAATGACACGTTAAACACATCTGGACACAAGGCCTAATCGGGAACCTATGACACGTAAATGACTTTTGGGCGCAAGGCCTAATTGAGTACCTATGGCATGTAAAAGACATCTAGACGTAAGGCTTAATTGGGTATCTGTAACATGAAAACGATAAAATGCAAAATATCAATTATAATTTATCGATATTCAAGATATATTTTTTAGTCAAGTACAAAAATATAACATATATACAAATGACAAATGCAATTAGGCACTTATGCTTGTATACAAAACAACAAATTTTGACAACAAAGTGTACTCTTATAAAATATTGATCGACAAATTTTATAATGTACGTAATTGTATGCATTAGCTTCAAATACCATACTATAATTTTTTTAGAAAATAACTATATTTCAAAAATTAATTAGCAGAAAATGTTATATTGAATTAGCATACGACATTACCTAAATACCACATAAAGTTGCATCACATGGTTTATTATTACACAACTACTAATCAAGTTAGTCAATCAGTTTAACATCATACAAAGCGAAACACTAAATCAATATAGTATTAGTCTGTTGAATTAATGTAGAAAATAGCTGGTAAAAACATGCCACAAACAACAAACATAACTATGCATGCTTTAAAAATAAAATACATAAAAAAAATGAAAGAAAACATATAAATGTGGCATTAGTCTTTATAAATGACATAGAAAATAGCAGATAATTAAATACCAGCAGTCACAAACACAACAGTGCATATTTTAAACAAAATATGTAAAAAAAAAAAAAAAAAAAATTGAAAGCAACCACATAAGTTTCACAAATATATGTAAATTTTATATTAATAAAGTTACCTAACCATTTTTAATTTATATAGCTAATAATCTAATCAGCCAATAACTATTACAATATACAAAACAAAATGCTAAATTAATATAACATTATCCTATTTAATTGATGTAAATAATAACAAGTGATAAAATGCCAGCAACTACAGATACAACACTTCATAATTTAAAAAAAAAACACCAAACATAATAAATGAAAGAAGAAATGTAAAATTCAAAAATAAAAGTCAAATTTATATTAAAAATAACAACTCAACAAGTAAGATGTCCAAATAACCAATAAAAAATAACCGAAATATACTAAGTATACAGTAACGTATCCAATGGAAAAAAAACTAAAAAATAAAATTCAATTTTTAATCTTCTTTGAAGCTTGGAAATTCCTCTTGTTATGTCCAACTTGATCACACTTGCTGCATTTATTCCGCTTATTCTGAGAATAAGAAAAGCCACCATTTCTTTTAGTAAAAGGTCTTCCAGCACCTCGAATTTCTTTAGGCGGTCTAATTACAATTTCATCTTCGGTAATAACTGGCTTACCGACAGTTGGAATTGGACTAATAGCATGTGCATAACTAGCTCTAAAATCATTAGCTATAAAATAATATTCCACAAATTCATATACCGATAGCCTTGATATTTTCATACACTTAACAACATGTGCACATGGAAAAACGGTAACTTTCCATGATTACAACTACACAATCTTTTTTCAAGAACAACATGATGTGAAATAGGAGATCTAACTTCAAAAATATTTTCGGAAGACCTATATGCATTTCATCCAAACCCATCTTCAACTAACTTTGACAATCGTTGCTCCATGACTGGGCATAAAACAGTTGTCCACTAATGACATTCTTCCCTCCGCTTTGCCATTTGTTCCATTACTTTCACTCGAATTCCATCTAGACAAGATGTAATCGGCATATACATATCATCCACAATCCAAGAGTTAAAGCTCTCAGCCACGTTAGAAGAATATTCTCCATATCTTCTACCTTTAAAAAACAAATCTTCCTAATGTTCTAAAGATTTATCATTAAGGAAGTTTATTACGGCAACACCTAACATATAACGCTCAAAATCAGATAAATTGGAAGCTCGAGTTATAAGTTTAAACAAATCAACAATTGATGTATCACCCTTGCAAGCTTTAACCACTGAACCAATATTTTGCTCTATATGAAATGTGCAGTAACTATGAAAAGAAGATGGAAACACTTTTGGAATACCTAAGAGCAAACCCCAATGACGATCAGACATAAAAACTAATTCACGATCTTCATGAAGTATCTCTTTTAGATTCTCTAAAATCAAGTCCAATTTTATTCATTTTCATGTGAGACGCCTCCCATAGCTAGTGGAAAGAAACCTGAAAAAATGCATTACAAATTTAAAATGGTAACATAAAAAAAATACTGATGTAGCATAACTATATCAAAAAATAAATCAATTCAATATCTTACATACACAATGCAATATGTAATTAAAAAATGCTAAAGTAAACTATCATAGTATATGTCATGACTAAATCACTGAAACAAATAAAAAAGAAAATGCAGCAATATGATGCAGAACAAAAAAAGGTAAAGCAAAAAACCATAACGTATCTTAGGATGAGAACAGAGAAACAAGTATGAAAAAATTGCAGTCATATGATGCACAGGAGTCTTACCGTACACAAGGAGTTAAAAATGCTAATGTAACCAAGCATAATAAATTTCACGTCCAAATTAATGAAGCAAATACAAAAAATGAAACAATATGATAAAGACAAAAAATTACTAAAGGAAAAAGAGTATCATGAACTTTAGGATTGCAACTGTTAAATAAATAGGAAAAAAGCAGTCTTATAGTATATGAAAACCTAATTCAATGTTGAACCACCTCAATATAAAAATTTTATGTTAATCCCTCACTAAAAAAAACACAGACACACAGAATGACAGAGAAAGCAAAAGGGAAACAAAATAAGCAATATAACACACAGAGAAAAATGCTTTAAAAAAATTACTTAATGTGCTTTAAATTCACAGCAGTGATTTTTTTTTTAAATACACTCTTATAAGAAACAAAGATTAAAATGCTAAACAACACTAGCATACTAAAGAATTCAAAAACAAAATACTAAACAACTTAAAAAAATAAAAGACAAAGACTAAAACTAAAACTCAAACCTTGGTTTCCATTTTTTTGCAGTGGCTGCTAATAAAACTCTTGGTCTACTCTTTAAAAATGCTGCATTTAGAAATATAAGAGGATGACAATGTCGAAAACCAACTAAGCAACCATTAAATCCAATGCAAATTTTTTCAAATTGCTGACTCGACGGATCGACATCCAAAGCAACATAACTTCTTGGATTAGTTTTCTTTAAAGTCTCTAAATACCAATTTAATTCATTATATGACAAAGCATCATCTCCATAAATTTCCTTTAAAGCCAATTGTTTTCCGGAGTATGCATAATAATAAGAAATATTAAAATTAAACTCTCTTCTAAATTCAGCCATAATATCTTTTGGTTTCTTCATAGGGACATCTCTAATTTGATCAACAATCAAAGATTTAATAAATCTACTAGAAATATGAACTTTATTAACATCCCTTAATCCCGCACCATACGAATGTTCAAAGTTATAAGGTCTAATAAAGAATCGAGGAGGCTGCCTAGGATCCGAAGAAGCATTTAAATTGAATTTACAACCTTCTTTGTTCCAAGAGCGTATAAAAGATATTCTTTCAGGACAGTTTTTTTACAATAATCAATTCATTTCCTTCTTTTATTTGATAAGCCATTAGAAACTCCCTAAAATCTTCAACGCCACAAAAACAATAACCAATAAAATCCATAATATTAATTGACCCCCTTTCTTCGTAATATCTTTCAAATAAGAACTTGATTCACCACAAAACTTGATGCTATAAGAACCAAGACAAACTGAAATGCTTTACTGATTAGAATTAACTGAAAAACTACTGTCAACATTGAGATCCAGAGCATGATGGCACGACTTAACAGTGAATTGAGTAGTACACTCATCAATACAAATAAAACCAAAATACTATTCCCAATATTGTTCCTGCCAAAATTAATACAAATTCATATATAAATAACAAACGATATTATGAGATGTCAAAAAACCATGCACGGTCAAATTAAATATTAAACAGTAAGAAAATGCTAAATGAAAATAGCATCAAAACCTAAACAAATCATAACAGCATATTAAAAACATACCCTTGTTCTTCTCTAGTGATTGAAACCAAATCAGATATATTGACGCAAATAACCTGTAAATTCAAAAGAAAATAAGATGGACAAAACATAACAAAGAAACAGTAAAAAATAAATCGAATCGATTGAAAATACAAAAGTAAATTAGGGTAAAATTACCTGCTGAGATCGATTCAATAAAAAAATCGAAATAATCCAATTAACGATGTAAAATACACGTAATCAATAAATGATTCGATTTTCCATTTGAATTGAAAGAAAATCGAAAGGGAGAAGGAGAAAATTAAAAACAGAGCATTATTTACTTAGGCTTAAAAATAAACCGAAGTTTGGCCTTCACGAGAAATTATTCAAGCCGCGTTTTTTGGGCCAAAAAAATTTAAAACTTTATCCTCCAGCCCATTTTCCACAATTAAAAATTTATTTGGTTTTTCAAAAATTTTGTTTATCACTGCACAATCAGTATTTTGCATGATTTGAGCATTGTGTTCACTGCATTATCCCAAGTTGGTAATTTTTTCAGTATTTATTCTATGTTTAAATGCATTGGCATTATTTGCACATTTTTTGGTTTTAAATAATAGCTTGCTTTACATTCTAATTTGCACAGCTTAATCTTCAGTAAGACATTGTTTGCCTTCTAAGTTGGTAATATTTGGTTTGTTATTTAATTACTTAGCTGTTTTGTGTTATAGTATGCTTGATTTTGCTTGCAAGTTTTACAATGAGAACATTACTTATTGTTGATCTGCACAGCAAAGATCAGACAACAAATGCATGAAATGTAAACAAAAATGCATATAGTTTTTAGCAAATGCATGCATGAATTATAATGGGCAATGCTTGTTTTGCAGCGAGAACATTATTTTCAGAAGGATTAGTCATCATTACATTGTGAACAAAAAAGACTATATTATTGCTTGTAGGTTCTTATTGACCTTTCTACGAATACAAATCTAATGTCAGTGATTAATAAAACACTTATTTTGTTGTTCTATTATTAAGTTTCATGCATTCAAACTGATATATTGATGGTCAAGGTTAGTGTATGCTTCATGAATATACACATTTCATATTTAGGAAAAAAAATTAGAAGTCAGTGCAGTTGACATATTTGTAAACACAAATTGCATATTAGTAGCTAAGTTGGTTGAAGCTTTATGCAAATTTTAGGGATGCTTCTGTTAAGCGGAGTACAATGTTAAGATTACTGTCCAGCTTTGATATCGTAAGAATGTCATACATGTATCTGAAAATTGTCATGACATGGTACATTTATTTGCTAAAATATTAGTGTGGGGTATAGTAGGGCTGCGCACAACCCATATGCAATCCGATCCAACCCACCAACCCGATCCAACCCACATAAACCCAACCCATCCTAGTTCGAATAAGATATAGGTTACAATTTGTAACTCATACTATATACGGGTCGGGTTTGATATTTTGTTCATCCCAATCTTATTTTAACCCAAGCCAACCCTATATTAAAAAACTAATTTAATATCAACCCAATTAAAATTAGAATAACATATCCTAGAATAATGTTTATGTATTCTATAGTAAATATACAAAAAAAAAACATATTTTATGTCGATCTAAACTAGATAGAATTTGATAAACATATTTTAAAGAGCATTTTAATGTATTTTAAAATGAAACATTTGTTTTACTATGTGGTAAATTAATTTCATATGATGTGTTTTACAATGGAATTACAATAAAATATGTCTTAAAATGAATCAATTGTTTTAAATATATTATGCTGAATATTTTAATATTATCTTTTAAAAATTTCCCTCATATTCTCATTTTTTATTATATTCAAGCAACCCAACCCTACTTAACCCGACCCAACCCATACTTCAATCCAACCCATATCCAACTTCAGATAGGGACGAATAGGGGTTGAACTACCTTCAACCCATACTTGTGCGGGTTGGATGAAGTATTTGATCTAACCCGACCCAACCCACGCTTTGTGCAGCCCTAGGGTATACCATTTCTTTTTCGGGCTTTTTCTTTTGGTTTAAGGTCATCCTGGTATTTTTTCCCAGTTGAATTACAGTTTAACTCCACGAAATATTAATGCTTACATGCATATTGCATAGACATCATAATAAATCGTGAAGTTAAACTATAATATGAAATATTGTTTTGGATGTAGAAAAGTTAGCACACAAGATCCTATTATTAATTTGTCCAAAAAGTTTTATGCAATGCTTATTGAGCCTAATCAAAAGAACTACATTTTTTTATATCTATCATTTTACAAAAACCTTTTTAAAGAAATTGAGCTGATACTTTAGAGGGATGACTATTTGATGCCTTATTTGGTGAACTACTAGAAAATGAATATTATTAAACTTAATATTTAGTAGCAGCTTTTTTCTTTTCTTTTTGTAGCTTTTCACGTTATCGATATCATATGAATTTGTTTTCAGGATTTACTTCATGTTATTGTTTATTAGGTTAATAGCAATAACAATGTGCCAATTATTTGGCATGATACTATAAGGATGTCCGATTGAAGACAGCTGTGCATCTGCATGGGGACTAACCTAGTATAAAATATTCTTGATAGCTCATCGTTATAAATTGGAAAAAAAAAGTTTTGATCAAAATTATAGGATGGAAATAAGTAAAATGTAAATATTAAATGAAAGTAAAACAAAAACACATTTATGATATACAAATAGTCATAGAAGGAAAAAGGAGCAAATGGCATAGCTGAACTGTCAATGTTTTAGATATAAACCGAAGTTTCAAAGAGAGAATTGTAATATAATTATTTACAATGTGTATACATGTTTAAAACCATATTGTAGTATATCGAGTTTTTATTTCCCTATACTACAATATGGTTTTAAACATGTATACACATTGTAAATAATTATATTACAAATATCTCTTTGGATATTGTATGTTTAAGGTCGACTAAAACAGATTGTTAAAAGGTGCAACACAATAACAAAAAAAAAGAAACACAGGCAATACATAACAAAGTGCAAACATGTTACATGTTACATAATAACTGCAATACGTAGAAGAGAATTAATTATTATTTTTGTCACACAAATAATTTTGGAATTAAAAAGGAATTACAAAAAAAATATGTAATATTCTTGATAGCTCGCCGTTATAAATTGAAAAAAAAAATTCGATCAAAATTATAGGACGCAAATAAGCGAAATGTAAAGATTAAATGGAAGTAAAAAAACAAACACACTTAATGTAACAACCTGCCCGAAATGGGCCTAAATTCCGATCCAAAAAAGGTCCATTGAAACTTAGAGCCATTCTAAACGGGTCATTGGTTCCTATAAGGAATTACATTTGCATAGATACTATATATACACACTTCGAATGGAAATCTTACACATCGGAAAAAGAAAATATAATACTAAGATAAGCTGTACCACTTTATTAAAAATCACAGAATTCCAACACAATAATTAAGATTACATTTGTTCTGTAGGTACATCTATAGATTCACTCTCAAAAGCTTCCATAAGAAGTACAGTAATAAGAACCAATAAAAGCATAACATCTTCATCTTCGTCTTCAGCCTCTATCATTATTTCGTCCACGGATTCTACCCTACATACTAACCTGTTGGATATGTTAAGGAAAGGGATCAGAACATAAAGTTCCATGTGACTGAAATATGGTATTTACTTAAAGTCCATACTCTATATTTTTAGCAGGATACATATGTCAAGGTATTTAATTAAATAATATGTTACTTTATTTGTTTAATCCCTTTCCTTCTTACAATATTCTGTGTCTCCTCAATCTTATCCTCTATTTTAAATTCAAATTCATCCTTATTTATTTTAATATATTTTGGCAATATATATATACGTATATTACTCATCTGATTATATGTATATATATATTTCTGTTTACTGTCCAATTTCATTTGCTTGCAACTTTTTCATACTTTCACCATTTTTCAGCATATTATATATGAAAACGATTCAGAATTTCGCCGCGAATCTAAATAAAAGATTTTCGTAGCCAAATTCCTAAAGCTGCAAAAATATCATTTTCTAGCCTTATTATTCAATTGTTTGTTTTTATTTATTGATTATATTTATGTCTTTCACGGGGTGTTACATTCTTCCCCCTTTAAAATAGATTTCATCCCGAAATCTACTTGAAGGGGCGAAAAATACAACTTGCTCGAAACATCCTTGTTGTACATCCATGTTATTTTTAATTCATTCATAAGCATGCATGACTCGCAGTGGACATGAACTGCAGACCCACTAGAGTGAGATCTATCCTAGTGTGTAGGTGTAATACTTGATGCAGTATGTTTGCAAAACAACCTAATTATGCATATATTTCTATATAAGTGCGCTTGTATAATGATGTTTTGCACCTATTTCCTAGCATCCAATATATCAATCACGATGCATCCATAAACAATATTTTGAGGAAAAATTACCTGAGAAAAGCACTGGGTGAGTCTGTCTCATCTTGTCTGCGGTCTCCTATGTTGTGACGGCCCACCACGCACCAGCCGACATTTCCCTCGAAATGTGCTACCAATGCCCGACTAGCACGGAACGATCATCAAAAGAAAAGGGTTGGAACGATGAATCACCAAAGAACCTGTAGTATATCTCACAGCGCATAGAATAAAATATAATAACAACATAACATAAAACAGGCGAGACAGTGCATAAGCTGAAAACTAAACCATGTCCATCAGGGTAGCGGAATCTAAAATATAGCTTATGATCCAAACCATTATTACAACTTCAAAATACTGTCTTTAAAAAAAAGAAATATAAAAGGTACACTACTAATGCCCAAAGTAGAGACCAGCAACAACACAGAGAGAATATATGTAAATAGTACGTGGAAGCCTCCAGCTCGTCTCTGGACAGCTACTCATGCAAAACCACCTAACCTGTCTCTAGTCTTCTCGTTTAGGAGCACCCAAAGTAATGAGAAGAGACATAAAATTCTGGGTCAGACAAAAGTCTGGTATGAGCGATAGCAGCAAAATAAACAATAACAGGTATAAATAATCATACCTGAACCTGGACCTGCAAACAAAGAGTTAGCACAACAAGATGTACAATACTCTAAGGTAACACTAACATATAGTGTAAAAGTGGGAGTGCGCATGTCATGGTGATAGCAAATATCAAACATAACAATCATCCTCACATCTCTCACTCAGTGCGTAAAGCATACGGTATCCACCGCTTTGATCACCAAATATATTGAGACCATGACGACAACTCCACACAACTATTGCTATAACCATACTTCCCTGGTCTATAAACAATAACCCTACACAATCCACACATCCCTGACCCTAGATTAAGGGCCAACCAATCCACACTTCCTTAGCTCTAGTTCATCTACATGCCCCCTCTCCTCAACGGTGAACAAAAGTTACATATATTGATAACCCCTATGCACACGTCCTGCAGCAAAGCCCAACTCTAGAAGTTAGCACGTCGGTTCCCATTTGGATCCTAAGTAATAACTTCTAATTTGGACTTCCTTTGCATCTCGGTTTTTGGTTGAATTGTAGTTAATCTTCAGAAGAGTTCACAATTGCCATCGCGTGGTAGAAGTTAGAATCTGGTTCGGTTTGGAGTCACCATCTTGGTTCGGGTCGTGGTCATGGTCCTCGTCAAGGTCGGTTTGTGATCCCACTTTGCTCGTGAGCCCCTAGGTTCACGACCACCTCCCCGGCTCGTGACCACCCCCTCGGCTCGTGACCACCCCCCGGATCGTGACACCTCCAGTTCGTGAGTCTTTATATTAGAGCAGTTCGTGACCATCATCTTGGAGCGGTTCGTGACCATCATCTTAGAGAAGTTCGTGACCATCATCTTGGAGCGTCTCGTGACCATCATCTTAGATCAGTTCGTGACCATCGTCTTAGAGAGGTTCGTGAGACATACCCCCTTCAGGAACTGAAGTCCTCCTAGGCGGTTCGTGAGGAATACCCCCTTCAGGAACCAATTTTTTGTAATTTTTCCAGCAAGCTAATTTCGCCAAACGATGGCTTTTTCAACCATTCTAACTTTCCTGTAACATCACAAAACATTCCAAACAGCAGTAACAACATATAGAATTAATCAAAAATATTAAAACATCAACCATATGAGTTATTTTGGATCAAATGTACCCAAAACCATGATTTTCCCCTTAATCCCTTTAACCATGTTTTAACTATAGGATTAGCAAACTTAATCCAAATTAACCCAAATTTACAACAGTGGCATAAAATAATATTTAAGAATTTCTGCATATGTTTCCAGGTTTTTAAGATGCATAATTTCGCTAGCTATCACTAATCACCCCTAATTTTCCATAATTAGTGAATAAAAGTGCAAATCACTCACCTTAGCCACAAATGAAATCTTAGATCCAAAACTTTATTGTTATGGCACAGATTCCTATGTGTAGCAGTAGCTTTATCTCAGATTTTATGCTAATTTCTCTTGATTTGATGTAGTTTTGGTTAATTAGAGATCAGGAAGCGATCAGAACGAGATTTGGAGGATTGAGGTCATTACTAGGGTTAGAGAAAGGTCTGTGGCTGTTGAAAAAGTGAAAAGGAATCATTCTCTAACTCTATTCAGCCCTCCCATAACCTAATCCCGTAGTGGGTTATGGGTCTAACCACTAATCACCTAATTAAGCCTGGTTAAGCTTTTTTCCATCTTACAAACCTTTTTCGGCCATATCTCCCAAACAGTAAGTCCGTTTGATTAAAGTGACCAATCTGCAGAATGGTAAACCATCATCCGGATCCAATGGAAGTGGGTTCAAGGACAAAACTCCTTATAATTAAAAGTTATAGGCGAAACAAAACTCACTAGGGGCAAAACAGTCATTTAAAATTTGGCAAAAATCGTGAATGTGGGAAATGACCCCAATAGTCGCTTCCTATAGTTACACGACCATATGAATTTGTATGAAAATAGAATAAATGTTCTACAATCCTATGATGCTTAGAATGCGGGTCGTTACATATGTGCTTTCCGTAGGATCATTTCCCTATTATACTCGGACGAGGCGAATGATTTTATTATGGATTCTCTTGATTCCAAGCTCTACAATCCTTGTAGTGGCACAGGGCATCCTGGATTCCAACTCGAGTTTTTCTATATCCCCAATTTTGTCAAGCTCGAGTCTGATAGCAAAATCATGAAGGCATTTCCTTAGATGAGATACATGAAAAACATTATGGATTCCCGATAGACGCTTTGGGAGATCCACTCGATAATCCAACAATCCTACCTTCTCGATGACATGAAAAGGTCCAACAAATCTGGGAGCCAAATTCCGAATCTTCCCAAACCGAACAATCCTCTTGAGAGGGTATACTTTTAGGAATACGAAGTCCCCAACATTAAACTCAAGTTATGTACTTCGTTTATCGACATACAATTTCTGATGGTCTAGGGCTGCCTTTATCATCTGCCTAATCAAGGATATCTTCTTCGTGGAATCACGAACAAAGTCTGGTCCGAGTAGAACCTTGTTGGGAGCTTCCCACCAACAAGTTGGTGATTTGCATGGCCTCCCGTAAAGCGCTTCAAAAGGGGCCATACAAATCGTTGTTTGAAAACTATCATTATAGGTGAACTCTACGAATGGCAGGTGCTGCTCCCAAACTCCTCCAAAGTCGATGATGCAAGCTTTGAGGAAGTCTTCCAAAATCTTATTTACTCTTTCTATCTGTCCGTCGGTCTATGGATGGTAGGCTGCACTTAGGTAAAGGGTCGTTCCCAATGTTGCCTATAGGCATCTCCAAAATTCTCTTGTGAATAAGGGGTCTTTATCACTCACAATTCTTAACAGGATACCATGCAATCTGACTATTTCCTTGACATACAACTGGGCTAACGAGGCTGCAGTCCTTGTCTTCTTGATTAGTATAAAATGAGCACTTTTGGTTAAACGGTCTACCATAAACCAAATAGCCTCATTTCCTTTTGGCTTCTAGGCAGTCCATATACAAAGTCCATGGAAATATGTTCCCACTTCCATAGGAGGATCTCTTAAAGTAATAATAACCCTTCGAGCTTCCCTTGCTGTGCTTTTACTTTTTGGCACTTCAAGCATTTGGCCACGAACTCGGCTAAATCTCTCTTCATTCATTCCCAATGGAGATTTCTCTTCATAACTTTGTATATTTTATCCCCACTAGGGTATATTGTCATTTTTGACCTATGGATTTCCTTTAGAAATTCTTTCCTTAACCCTTCATCATTAGGGATGTAAAGTCGTCTATCCCAAAGCAAACTTCCATCACCGCAAATCAAATATCTAGTAGAATGGGGGAAATGCCTCCTTTCTCACTATCTCTCTTATGCTCCTTAATTCTTTGTAAAGGTCTTGTATCCTTCGAATCCTCTCTTTTACAGTAGTTCTAATTATCATGGCTCCAAGAAAACCATAGAAGTGGTTGGCGACAGTTGCAAATTAAAATTAGAGAGAAACTCTAATTGTTTCCATTTTGAGATCGCATTTAAGATTGCATGTTTTCTACTTAACACATTCTCCACAACATTCCCTTTTCCCGGGGTATACTGAATAGTGAAATCAAATGAGGCAATATAGATTTCATTCATCGTTGTTGTCTTAAGTTTAGGTCATATTGAGAAAATAAATATTATAGGGATTTATAGTCGATAAAAAGTTCAAATTTCTCCCCCAATAGATAATGCCTCCACATTTTAAGGGCGAACACTACTGTGGCTAACTCAAGGTCATGAACAGGGTATCTCTTCTCCAGATCCTTGAGTTGTCTACTAGCGTGAGCAACTACTCTTCCTTCTTGCATAACGACCACTCCTAAACTGGTCCCGCATGCGTCAGTGTAAACTGTAAATAATTTCGAACCATCGGGCATAACTAGGACTGGTGCACCGATTAATACTTTCTTTAATTTATTAAAGGCAATGTCACATTTATTACTCCAAGAAAATTCCAAATTCTTTTTTGTTAGTTAGGTTAAAGGAGTAGCAATCATTGCAAAGTCTTTAATGAATTTCCGAAAATACCCGGCCAATCCAAAGAAGCTTCTCACTTTTGTAGCATTCCTAGGTATCCTCCATTCCTTGATTGCCTCGATCTTTGTGGGTTCTACGAACAAGCCTTCAATTGACACATTTCATCCTAAAAATCTAACTTCTTCCCTCCAGAAATGGAACTT
The DNA here is from genome assembly GCA_030737875.1 of Allium sativum. NCBI lineage: Eukaryota > Viridiplantae > Streptophyta > Magnoliopsida > Asparagales > Amaryllidaceae > Allium > Allium sativum. The sequence goes on along the minus strand of CM060922.1, from coordinate 191,988,075 downwards.
CGAGAATTTTTCTTTAGATTGGTTCTTTCTTAATATCCTAGAACTTGTGTTAAGTGATTTTCATGCTCTTTATGGTATTTTGAAAATATAAGGATATCATCTACGAAGATTACCATAATCTTATTTAGAATGACCCTAAGCACTCTACTCATATGATCAACAAAAAGGGTAGGTTCATTTGTTAGTCCGAAGGGCATAACTTCCCATTGGAACAATCCATTGGACGTCCTAAACGCAGTTTTGTCTTCACAGTCCTCCACAATCCTTAACTAGTGAAATCCGGTGGCAGGGTCTAATTGGGAAAAATACTCTGGCTCCTCCCAAGTGGTCGAAAAGATCATTGATTCTAAGTAAGGGGTACCTATTCTTCTTGGTCAATTTACTAAGTTCCCTATAATCCACACAAAATCTTAAAGATCGGTCTGCTTTGGTTGCAAACACAGCAGGTGCACCCCATTCTGAGGTACTTAGCCGAATGAAACCTTTTTGTAATAATCCTGAATTCTTCTTATCAAACTCCTTTCTTTCCTTAGGCACCATATGCCTCAAGGGTATTGCTACTGGTCTAGCGTCCTTCTCTGGGTCAATATGAAAAGAGATTTCTCTGTGAGGGTGGAAGTCCTGTGACCTCCTCAAAGACATTCAAGAACTCACATACTATAGGGACCGAAGATGGTACCTCTGAACTAGGAGATAAGAAATATAATAAGGCTTTATCCTCATTCCTAACTTTATAAGTAATACTTAGGCTAAACCCTCCTTGGCTCCTCAGACGAATGATTCTCTTGTCGCGGTCTAGGACAACCTCATAGATTGATAGCCAATTTATACCAAGGATAAGGTCATACCCCATAAAGTCCAACGCATACCCTTTGCAAAGGAACTCAACATCATCGAGCTCCAATACTAGGTCTTTGTAAGACAGTTCAAGATGCATAGATCCTCTGATAGGATTGGCCACCTCTATCGAACTATCAGAGATAGACATAGGAAGGTTCAAAAGATTAACTAATAATCCCTTATAGATAAAAGAATGAGTCCCTCCATAATCGAACAAGGTGTATGCAGAATTTCCTAAAACATAAGTTATACCATCAAGTGCGGTTTGCTCGGATCTTTTGGGGGCCAACATTGAATCAGTGCTGCCTCTATTGCATAATTTTGGCCACTTCTGATAACTTTAGGCTTTGGGCAGTCCTTAGACATATGTCCTTCTTCATGGCCCTTATGGTTGCACCTTGTACAAGTCTTTGATTCCTTTTTTATTTTTCCCCCTTTCTTCTTGTTCTTCCACCATTCCTTTTTCTTATTCTTGTTGGAACTTCCTTCTCCTTTCTCACCTTCTTTATCCTCCTTGGAGCCTTCGGCTGTGCTTAGGGTAGTTGTCTCTACTTGGATTTCAAAAGTTGCCCTGAATGTTACTTGGGCTAATAAAGTTTCCTTGAATAGGTAGTTCAACCCTTTAACAAACTTCAGGGCTTTGTTCATGGGGGTGTCTACCGAATCTCTTCCAAATTTACTCAATTCGACAAATTTGGCCACATACTCTTGTAAGCTCAAGCTTCCTTACTTAAGGTAAATGAATTTCACCATCTGGACAATCATTTCTGCTCTTGGCAAAAACTTTGCTTCGAAACGGATTTTGAATTCAGCCCACGTAAATATCTGGCCCTCATTCTCACCAGATACTAAATTCCACCATTCAAAGGCCTCCTCCTTCAAGTTCTAGGCCATGGTTCCCTTTTCACTTCATCGGGCCAGCCAGTAGCTTCTAAAATTCTTTTCCAGTCTGTTATCCAAGATTGGGCATTAGTAAAACCATCTTTCCCGGTGAACCATTTCTCTCTAAGATTCGTGAAGTTCTTACAGAAGTGAGAAAAGTCAAAAGCTACCTCAACGGTAGGAGCTACAGGCGTCGCTAAGGCGGGATTAGAAACAGGGACTTGTTCCATAGTACGGAGATATTATGGGAACCATTCTGGCGAGTATCGAGGCCTTGCCTGGTTTCCCTGCTCAGTAGGATTATCAACCATTCTACTATCTGAAAAAAAAGGATCCTTTAGTGGATACTCTTGAGATAGTGTATAAGCTGAAAAGATAAGAAAACAATAAAGCTTCCTAGTATAAATGCGTATGCTTATTGGGGAAAATATATATTATATATATATAGGTTGAAAAAGCTTTTTCAAATTACAAAAACACCTCTGATACATATAATTCCCTTATAATCGGGTAACCTAGGCTTTGATACCTAATGTAATGACCAACCCGAAATAGGCCTAAATTTCAACCCAGAAAAGGCCCACCAAAACTTATGTTCGACGACGAGTAATCTATGAATTAGAATACCGTCGCGAAGTGTAATAAACCACAAGCACATGGCGTACACTTGTAGTACACTAGAGAATATGAATCGATCCATGGGGAAAGAATAATTTTAAATTCTATTCAATAAGATTAAACCAAACTTTAAAATGTGTTAACTAAAATTTAACAAAACTAATGACTAAATTGAAAATGAAACAATTGGTTAAGAGGATTTTAGAGGTGTTTTCACTCTCTAGATCACACAAATCAACATGATGAAGTTATGATCTTTATTTATTTGGTCATAAGTGAGACTAGTTATTGTGTTTACCGTAAGTATGACATATTCATGCTATTAATTATGCATAACATAAGTCATCAAACTATAGCACAAATCTAATTCAATATTCAATTCTCATGAAAAAGACAACAAGTTGAAAGCAATATCAACTTTAAGAATACTCTATTTACTATTAATTAGTAATATAGAATATCAAATGTTGATTAACACTTCCTCTTTTTGCCAAAATCATATATAGATGAAAAGGCAAATTCTGTTGTGTCATTTGATCAAGCATGATCTATCCTCTACTAATTAGAGGCATAGATCATCAAAACCAAGCATGACTAACAAAATACACTAAACATTCATTCTTTAATAAGAAAAAGTAGAGAGCATGGAAAATAAACTATGTTGATTCTATGTGACTAGAGAGCTTCATCACCGCTAAATTAAAGGGGTTTAGCTCCTCATTTGTGAGGTTATTTCAACACCAATAGATTTCAACCTTGAAAACAACAAAAATAGAGAACCAAATAAAGGAAAATCTATTCTAATTGCATAAAATAAATCTACACTAATACAAAAAGTAAATAAGAAGAATTAAATGAAAATGAAATAAAATTGGATTAAATTGAGATTACATAAGAGAAATGGCTAAGAAGCCATGTTTGAGAAATAAAGGTTTTGATTTCAGTCTCCACTCTATATTATATAAAATCCAAGATTATTTTTACATCAACATACAGGGGTTATTTATACATGTGAAAAGCCCTAATTCAACATTAACGTGCTACCAAGAATGCCCTTTAGGAAATGTGGCCACCAATTAATTATCACGCATTAATTAACCCATCATCAAATTTTCCTGAAGCTTTATCATCCACTAATTTGTCCATTAGCTTTTAAGTGGGGTCCTCCATGATTACATATGAGAATTATTTCCTCTTCATTCCTTTTGTATGCATATAAATCTTTATGAATCTATCTTCCAAACGCACCAAATGTCTACAAAAACAATAAAAAAATGTCCAAGTAAAAATTCTGAAAACAACTTAAGCACAAAAATGACAAATTTTCCTTTGTATGATGATGAATGTATGATATTTTGAAATCAATTGAATTATGGTTTAAACATGATAAAATACCCAAATATGACATTTATTAGCACTAAACAAAAATAAATATGTGGATACAAATGTGCATTTTAATGTGCACATCAAATACCCCTACACTTATCTTTTTATTCATCCTCGAATAAACTGAAAAATAAGCTAAATCCGTTTTCGTAGGAAGCACGATTACATTGATCGTATGCAACAAGCCTTTAAACCTCTGGGTGTCCCCAATAGGACGAGTGTTGTCTCGTGAGGGTTTTCATCGGATATTACCCACAAAATCCAAAAGTTGAACGCAAAAAATATTTACAAAATGCAAGACTAGAAAATATTTACAATATAAATGCAAGCTTTTAAAGGAATATTTACAGATGGATAATCTACTTTTAAATATTACACGAATAAGTTAACACAAATTTGGGTCATCGCTATGAAATTTGAGTCCGTTACTAACCGAAACTTCAAATAAAAGTCATGTTATCGTCACAAACTCCTCCAGCTTGGCCAGTTGTTTTGATAGAAACATAATGCAGATATGAAATGAATTCTATAATCGATATCAACAGTCGTATAACAGCATCTCAACCTCCTTTTTGTTAACAAGTTATGTCGAATAAGTGAAGAGTGTGCTTGGACTTTAAGTGCTAACTCTCTCTTTATTACAAAATATTTACATTATTGTTATTTACAAATACCTAGGTATACCACCCCTACACTGCATTGCGACTTACGTGAGGGTCAGTAATGCTAAGGTGTCTAATCACATGAAATTAGACAAAGGTATACCGATGTTGACTTTGTCAACAAGGTATCGGAAAGAGCTTGGTGGGTTTGCACACCAACGCGAGATGTACTAGCAATGTTGGATACCCTTGGATTATTATTATATATATACATTCTTTCTTTTCTTTTCTTTTCTTTTCTTTTCTTTTTCTTCTTCTTTTTTTTACATAAGAGAGAGAGAGAGAGTTAAGCGAGGATATCTTAGCACAACTTCACTTAAAAGATCTAAAATGTTATCGCAAGTGGTCTAAATCAACCATTCATTTAATCAGATTAAATTCAGAAAACATTTCATACTCATCACCTACGAATTTCCCAATGTACCAGTTACACCAAATTTGCTCATAGTTCAAACTTTCCTTTCGTTATTCTCTAAGACAAGTAAATTTCCAAATATTTTTATCAAACGACCAAAATTGTATGCTAGCTCCATCATGTCTTATTTAAAAGTAAATATAAGTGCGAAACTCTTTCTTTTCTTTTTTTTAAGAGAACAAATGCAAACTTAAACTATGCAAAGCAAATGACAATCAGACTCCCCCCACACTTGATTTCGATTGTGTCCCTACAGTCAATGCATGACACAATGAGTGAACGAAAAAGAAATATTTACATATGTACAAAAGAGGGTTAGTGCGACTTACCTAATGTACGTGCAGAAAATATGCAGTCATCGAATAGATGAACCAGTCCATGATGGACCAATAGATCAGCCTCATTAAAATTATGAGACACAACTTAAGCACAAAAAACCAAATCATGAAGGATTGTATATTACATGTCTGATTTGGAAAAACAAATTTTGTTTTTTTTCAAAAGTTTGAGTTGCTAATCTTAAATTTTTGAGCTTACAATTGATCATAAAATCTAACTGTATTTCTATAGCAACTAAAGAGAGGTCATCAAGCCAGGATTCATTAAAAGTTTCAAAAACAAAGTTTGATTTGTTCAGATAAAGTATAAATTGAGAGACGTAACCATCACTCTCACCCCCATACTTGGTTTGAGAAAATATTGTTCGATTTTGCTTTGATATTTGAAAATTTGTTAACTAAAGGTTCATTCTAAACCTAAAGTCAATACCAAGCAAATGAATTTTCAGTAAATTAAGAAATCGTGTTTTCTCAAAAACAATGTTATTCCAGAAAGAGTTCATATAGTGCAGAAATTTATCATTGAAAAACAAGTGATCGCAGTGAGGTTCAGTTGAAACGATCAAGTTGCAAGGAGTTTCAACAGTTTTAGAAAAATCGTCATTATGTTTAAGAACACGTTCTGTAGTTTCGTTGTTATCAACCTTAAGAATTTCAAAGTTTACAAATGTTTCATTTTAAGTTTCTGACCCAACAAGATCATCGTCAATCAATTTAAGAAGTTTTCGCTCATCAAAGTCGTCCTCACTTAAATAGTTGTTAACAACTTCATCATTTTTGTCATATTGACAATCTAAAGTTGCTAAATTTTCAAAATTTTCAGAATTTGAGAGAGGAAGATCAAATTGAAGATTGACGTCTTTGTTTTCAAGAGAATTTAAATTCAAATCAACCACAGAGCTTTCAAAAACTCCATTAATATATTCATCAATTTCAAAAGTTGTGATTTGAAAATCGTCGATCATGGGCAAAGGTGGATTTTTATTCGAATCGTCACACGTTTGGATTTGATTTTGTTTCTCATGAAACTTCAAGTGGTCGTCAATTTTGTTCATTTGCTCAACAAAATAAATTTTATAATTATTTACATGAGAATTTTCAATTTGAATTGTTGACAACAAAATTTTTCAGTTGCATCACACTTGAAATGATTCCCATTGCCAAAATCATTTGAAAATTGATTTACATTTCCATTTTAAATTTGAAATTCATTTTGAAGTTGAAAATTGAATTGATAAGAGTTATAATCAAAATCATTTGAATTTGGAGGTGAAATCGGATTTTGATTATTTTGAAAACTTTCACTTGAATTGTTGCACATGCATGAATTACACAATTCCTTTATTTTTTGATTTTGTTGTATGCTTATTTCAAGTAAAGATTCAATACGCATTTCTAGAGTTGAGGGTTAATCATCATTTTGAAAAATCAGTGGTGTACAATTAGGATTATTTTGAAAAGTTAGTGGCGTAAAATCCAAATTGTTTGTACAATAGTTGTTATTAAAATATTTATATGAATTTGGTGTAAAATTATATAGATTATATTGATTTTCACAACTATAGTAAAATCTGCAAGAATAAGGGAATTGAGACATTTTCAAGAAAGCTCTTTAATAAATATGTTAAATTTAACAACTTCAGATTATATGAATACAAGTCTATGCCAGGTTCGGATAAGGGTTATCAGTGTGCCACGGATCACCGTAGAAACACAACTGAAGGTTTAAGAGCCTATTTGAGTTCAAGATTCTACCGTTCCTTAGACAAAGAGTATCAATCTTAATTGTCAATTTAACGAATATTTTATCCTATGAGCTTTTGGGGAATCTTCGATTCGATTTCAAAAATAATTTATCTCAAAGAAAAACTTTTCAATTTAATCCCACATTCTTTTTAAAATTCTCAACCATACATCAACAGGCAAAATATTCAATCACAGAAGAACCACCGAATTATAAATTGCAGAAATAAAAAAAATTACAAGCAAGTCGCGACACCTACACAAAATGTTTATAAGCAATTTATATATATTGTTCAACAGCAGCAGACCCTGTAAAGTTTAGAAAATTTTACTATGGGGTATAGTTGTCCATTTAGAATGATTGAGTAACTGGAACTCAAGATCCTTCACTGTGACCTCTATGAATTCCTTGTTTGATTTGGATTCTTCTTCACTTCGATCTTTTATTGATTTTTGAGATTTCACTTTTTTTAAGCAACTGGAAAAAGCAAAAACAGAAAGATTAATGTAACACCCCACACCCGCTATGGTCACTCTCTAAGGGAATGCCATAACATCGGTGGAGTATTTTAAGTGAATATAGAACAGAAAAATTACAACAAGACAGATATAAGTAATACTTGAAAATTTCAAAACATCATTTCATTGCAGCGGAAAGTAAAACATGTTTGGTTACATCACAAAACCATAATAAGAGTCAAGTACAAAATATCCATCCTGATAAATAAAAGTACATAATCCCAATACATGAACTGATAGCCATAAAAGAAAGGGTAAGCTGAGCTCTACACCTATGGTCCAAGCTCCAAAAGAGAATAAAGCGGCCTGATCAAAGCCTACTCGTACTGAGCCCACTCTGATAACCTGAGGGTTGGGAAAAAGATAAAAACAACGGGGTCAGACATAAGTCTGAGCGAGTCCTATAACTTTAACAATACAATCATTAAAGTAACCAGAGAAGACATAAGCTTGATATACGGTAACGTCTGGGGATGAATGGCTACACTAAGCAGCTTGGTAGACTTAGGATAAACTAAGATAACCGTAAAGACGCATCTACCCACCCAAGGATAATTACTATACTGCACCACACCAGTCATTCCTAATTTTAAAAGTTGATCCACCTAAGTGTACTTAGTAATTTAGTAGTTTCGTGTACCCCTATCTGACTACATAGGTGTACCCACTACTCCCCAAACGATCGGCTCCCTTACGTAGATACCCGTGCTGGTCCCACGATGGGGTGTATCATTCCCCAAAGTGGCAACCTGATAATATCAACGGTGCACGGCTTTATACCTACACGATGCAACAACGACTTACCAACCAGCCCAGGCACACACACGCATATGAAACCCGTTGGTCCTGCGTTGCCACCGCTAACCCGTTTTGGCCTCTTATAGTCAAGCCCAATATGCGTGTCCCGTCACTCGACTAGAGTCGAGCCTACTAAGATACGTTGGGATATTGGTTGAAATGGGCCCCCACAAGCTACCACCTAAGCTTGTTGTTTTATCTAGTGTATCCCACTTAACCCCTTTTTATAATCATGCCCACCTACATGTTAAGGTTTGGTTAAGTCATCTAATCATATTTCAATTGCCACTTAAGGCACCCACTAGATTTCCACATGCCACCCAAAGCACTTACTTAACCCTTTACCCATGTTTAATTACATGTTCCACTTTGGTTAAGTATTCTAATCGTATTTCCTATTGCCACCCAAGGCAACCCACTAGATCTCTACATGCCACCCAAGGCACCCACTTAACCCCTCATGTCCCTCTACATGCTAATATGGTTAAGTGTTTCTTAATTAATTAAGATCATGACCTCATAAAGACCTCTCACATTAGACCATCTTTTATGACTGCTGGATATGCCAGTTGGTTCCGGGCAGACTTCTGTCATAAAAAGGTCTAACCTCGTGTCTTTACTTTAATCACGTATTTAATTTATGACTAAGACCTCTCACATTGGGCCAATCATTTGTAGCTGCTGGATGGCCGGTCAGTTCCGGGCAGACTTCCGCTACAAAAGGGTCCAACCTCGTGTCTTAGTTGATTAATTACACCTAATTAGTCACCCCTATAATTTGTATTAATTATCCCTAATTAATTACACATTTTTAAGAATATGGGTAGACCTAACTCAATAGGTAAATTCCCAATTCCGTAGTATGGGTAGACCTAACTTAATAGGTAAATTCCCAACTTCATAATATGGGTAGACCTAACTCAATAGGTAAATTCCCAATTATGTCCATTTAATTTGTGGTATGCTTAATCATACCTATTTCACATCATTTTATTAACATGCATCTTAACCCCATCGTTCCCCACATAATTCGTTCTCATAACATGACATAACAAAGGGAAGATTCATCACAAATGTCATGGGTTTAACCAACATAGCATATAGCTTTATCATGGGTTCAAAAGGTGTCAACTTGCATATATGAACATACATTAAACCCAACTAGCATTTAACCCAAACTTGCATTATGCATATCATAAAAAGAGACAAACTTGCATATGAACATGCACATAAACTTGCATATGATCTTGCACATAAACTTGCATATGAACTTGCACATAAACTTGCATGTGAACTTGCATAACATGTCATACATAGAGGCAAACTCGCATATGTTATGCATATCATAAAAAGAGACAAACTTGCATATGAACTTGCATCATAACTTGCATATGAACTTGCATCATAACTTGCATGTGAACTTGCATCATAACTTGCATATGAACTTGCATAACATGCCATACTTAGAGGCAAACTTGCATATATTATGCATATCATAAAAAGAGACAAACTTGCATATGAACTTGTACATAATAGGGTAAACATGCACATATATGCATAGCATACAAAGGTGTCATCTTGCATATGTATGCATCTTATTTAAAAAGGGTAAACTTGCATGTCATAATGTATGCATAAAACCAAACACTTAGCATGCATACAATCAAATACTTAGCATGCATAAAATCAAACGCTTAGCATGCATAAATCAAATACTTAGCATGCATAAAATCAAACACTTAGCATGCATAAAATCAAATACTTAGCATGCATAAAGTCAAATACTTAACATGCATAAAACCCACCACTTAACTTGCATAAACCCATATACTTAACTTGCACAAACCCACATACTTAACTTGCATAAACATAGGGTTAACATTAAACATAGATTAGCAAGCTAACATCATATCATATGACTTAAAACCCACAAATCCGCATACAAAACCGCATGATCTCATCATATCTCATCTACTTAATTTAGCAATTGGTTATTAAAGTGATAGAAACTCACCAAAACCAAGATTAGCAAACTTATGAAGTAGAACTAGTTGCTATACAAGAAGAAGATGATGATTAGAGGTTGATTAGCTTGCAACTTTCTTCATAAACTAGTGGAGGCTCCTCTCAAGTTTGATTTTAGCGGCATGATGGCATCATTTCTATTTTTAGTAGGGATTAGGCTTGCATTAGGGTGTATTTATAGGATTAGAGTGTGTTTTAGACCATAGGATTAACCCTAGGTTAGATTAGGTCCGTCAGATTTAGGAAGTTTCCAGAAACCAGCCCCAAAGCCTAACCCAAACTCAACTAGGTGCACCAGGCCAGCATCAGCCGACAGGGCAAGTCGACAGCCCTGTCAACAGCCAAGTCGATAGGCATGTCGACAGGCAAGTCGACAGCCCTGTCGACAGCCATGTCGACCAGGCTGGGCGGGAGTTTTCCCGCCTGGCCCCATTTCTGCATGTTTCGAAATTTGAACCTAAATTTTTAAATCTGTTTTGAACTTTGAATTTTCTGTAAACTTCATTGGGCCATAACTGGGCCATACGGACTCCGATTCTCGAAAACTCGGACTCTATTTCGCGTATTTTTCCGAGACGAACGCAATGACGTAGCCCGTTTCCCCCAATTCTCACATCTGAGATTATTTATTCTGCAATTAGTGAATTTTAGCATTAACCAAAATTCGGGGTGTTACATTCTCCCCTCCTTAAAGGATTTCGTCCCCGAAATCTCTAAGCTAAGGAGAATGCATATCCTACCATCCAAACAACCATCTACTCAATCCATCAAACACGGGCATCCATTGTCCTTAAAACAATTTCTAATGATGTATGAGCATATGCAAAAAGTGTGTGTATATGTTCCCTATCTAATGTATGAACATATGCAAACCATGATAGTGCTATGCATCCATTATGTATGCGAGAGAACCCTATCGACACATACAATATCTACATGAGTGCACAATCATTCACCAAAATGCATCATCCATATGATAACACAACCATTATACATCCATAAATATAGCTACCTACACACAATTATATGCAATATGCAATATGAAGTGATTGAGCCGATCTAGTGCCTAGAGTGTGTATATATGCATCCATGAGCAACCACTAGCAACCACTTGCATCCACATGCATCCATCAATCATAACATGTCTCAAACACATGTTTCAACCATAGGTTTGCCCTATCTAAAGGTCAAAGGTACTAATGAGAGGACATACTAAAGATAAGATAAGTACTAGGCAAACGATAAAGGAGACGTTTAAAAGACATACCCTCAAAAAGGAATGGGTATAATGAACGCATCTTCGCTTCTGTCTCCCCAGTAGCATTGCTCTCACTTTCTCCCCTTTCCATTTTGACTAGTCGAACCTCTCTGTTTCTCAACTTCCCAATCTTTGACCCAAGTATGCGGGTAGGAGCTCGTCGAATAATCACATCACGCTCTATCTTTACTTCTTTAAGCAAACTCGGCTCTACCGCCTCTGCGGTCTCATGTAGGCACTTCGTCATGTTTCCTATGCAACCGAACCATTTCTCGAATATAAACTTGAAGCTAGACATGGAACAGTCCACTTGCTCTTCACGGGTATGAAATGGGCACACTCAGTAAGTCTATCTACCACACCCCAAATCCCCGTATTACCCTTCCTTGATTTTGGTAATCCATCGAGACACTATCCTACTTCCATAGCGGAACCTCCAATGGGTGAGGCACCCCTCGGGTTTCTTCTGCTCCGATTTTATTTGTTAGTACACCAAGCATCTAGCGCCATACTCGGCCACGTCTTTCTTCGTACCGGCCCAGAAGAAAACTCGTTTCATGTCTTGGTTCATCTTGTCCCCCCCCCCCCTCGGGATGAATGGTCATCTTTGGCGGATGTGCATCATCAAGTATAGCCTTCCTCAACCCTCGTCTTGCGGTACACAAAGTCTACCGTCTCTACGCTACCACCCCTTACCATCTAGGGTGTACCTACTCAAATTGCTGGACGACTCCCCATCCCCATGAGCTTCTCTACTAACTCAACCAACTGTGGGTCGTCCCGCTGTGCTCCGCCAACATACCCCAAAAGAGTAGGCCTAACCTCCCAGGAGGCTAGCCAACAGGGTACAAAGTCAACGGAAGGTCTAAAGTCAAACATAGAAATAAACTCTAAGCTCCGTCGTTCAACGAACAATGAACTCAAGGGCAACCTTTTTCTACTTAAGGCGTCCGCTACCCCGTTACCCTTGCCAGGGGTATACGCTATCTCAAACTCATAGGATGCTAAGAATTCCATCCACCTTTGTTGTCTTAAGACATTGCGCTCAAAGAGTTTCCAACACTTCCCTAAGATATAGGGCATGCCTTTCTCCACTTCTAGAGAAAATCAGGATATTCTCCCATGCAAAATCATCATAACTATCCATCTCTCACGCAGACCTCCTTAGTCGAACTCGACATCCCCCAAATGCAGGCCCCAAAGGCCTAAACCAATATCAGACAAACACCCAAGGGATACCTCCTTCGAATTCAGACGACCTACGTGAGCTGATACTAGTAAAAACGGCGAAATAATCAAGCCCTTGTCCAATTCTGGATGTCCTCGCCAGTCTCGCTCCAAAACCCCCGTTTATCCCATAACTGGCTTTGCTCAACCTATTGAGCATATACGAAAACTTATTTCGCCCCTAGAAAAGACCAAGATGTCATTTACAAAGACCATCACGAACTTATTCAGGTACTCCCTGAACACCCTTCTCATCAAATCAACAAAGTATGCAGGGGCGTTCGTCAACCCAAATGGCATCACCAGCCACTCATAGAAACCATCCAGAGTCCTAAAGGCAGTCTTGTCTATGCTATCCTCAGCCACCCTCAACTGATGAAACCCCGTGGCTAAGTCCAATTGAGAAAATACTGAAGCGCCAACCAACTGATCGAAAAGATCATCAATTCTCGGCAATGGGTGTCTATTCTTCTTTGTGAGCTTATTTAGTTCTCTTTAGCCTACACAAAGTCTGAGGGACCCATCCGCCTTCGTGGCAAAAACTACCGGAGCACCCCACTCCGATATACTTCGTCTTATGAACCCCTTCTCAAGCAAATCGCCTACTTGCTTATGGAGTTCCCTCCTCTCACGAGGAGCCATGTGGCACACTGGCCAAGATACTGGTTTGGCATTGTCTACCAGATATGTTCGGAAGTCAATCTCCCGCTCCGGAGGTAAGCCCTTCACCTCCTCAAAACACATCCGAGTATTCCCGGACCACTCTAACAGATTGCAAACTCTCGACCGACGTGTCAAGTGATTCGAGATAACTTAGCATAACAAATTCCATGGGATTACAAGAGATCTCGAGAGTGTTACCCAAGCGGGTCATGAGCCTAACAACTCTCCTTTCGCAATCAAAAACAGCACCATTACTGGATAACCAGTCCATGCCCAAAATTAACCCATAACCCGTGAAGCCCAAAAAGCATCACATCTAAACTCAACGCTAAGTATAGAAACTTTCAAACCCAAACACACCATGGAGCCCCAATTGGGTTTGAAACAACTAAGGGATCACCTACTAAACTGGTGTCTAAGTGCAGTGACTCAACTAACAATGATGAGATAAACGAACTCAATGCATCAAAATCAAATAAAGTACGGACAGGATGATCAAACAGGAAAACTAAACTTTCCACGGAAATAGTTCTACCTCTTTCTCGAACCGGTGGAGCTGCGAGAGCCTGAACTTGCCCCCTTGCCTGAGCTGGTGCCACAAGAGCTTGCACATGTCCTCCTGAGGTAGACCCCGTCCTTTGCCCTTTCTTAGGACAGTCTTTCACTAGATGTCCTGCTTCGTCATAGTGGAAGCAGCCAGTCTTCTTCTTCTTGCGACAATCCTTGTTTAGGTGGCCTAGTGTTCCACAATTGAAGCACTTCTTCTTTCCCTTGCCACCGTTGCCTTTCCCACCCTTATTTTGTTGTTGAGGTTTCTTCTGATCTCCATTCTTCTCGGGTGCCATAATAACATTGGGACCCTTCTCTTCCTCATGCATAAGTGCCATGTCCACTAGCTTCTCGAAAGTGGCCCCCATAGGGATGTGAGACATAGCCAATCCGTGCATCGGTTCGTTCAAGCCTTTAACGAACCTCAAAGCTTTCTCTTCCGGTGTGTTTACCAAGTCCATGTTGAATCTCTCTAACTGATTAAACTTGTTAACATATTCTTTCACCGACAAGTTCCCTTGCTTTAAGTTCAAGAACCTTTCCACGTGCATATTTTCTTCCGCTTTTGAGAGAAACTTTGCCTCAAACCTTTGCCTGAAATCCATCCAAGAGTCAACAGGGCGTTCTCCATTGGTGACCTCCCACCAGAACGAGGCCTCTCCTTCCATTAACCAAGCGGCTAACCTGACTTTCTTTCCCTCTTCCACTTCCAAGATTTCCATCAATTCTTCCGTCTCATTAAGCCAATCCCTAGCTCCCACAAAAGGGTTTCCTCCCATAGCCTTAAACTTCCTACAAGTCATAGCAAAAGTATCCGCGCGAGGAGAAACGAGTGCAACGGGTGGAGGAGGAACATTTGTTGGACCTGCAGCGGCGGCCCAAGCCTCTAACAACCTCCTATACCATACTGGTACCGCTACACCGTCCGGAAGATAAAGATCTTCAGCCATGCTGAGACGAAAAAAAGGGAAGATTCAAAACGGAGAATTCGAAAGATAAAGATATGGCTATCGGGGATTATGCTTTTCTTTCAAAAACTTTTCTCTTTAAAGACATGTTTTTGAAAATATTTCTTCCAAAAATGTTTTTAGAAAAATAGTTTTCTAAAAATTTTATCTGTTCCAGTAACCTTTGCTCTGATACCACATGTAACACCCCACACCCGCTATGGTCACTCTCTAAAGGAATGCCATAACATCGGTGGAGTATTTTAAGTGAATATAGAACAGAAAAATTACAACAAGACAGATATAAGTAATACTTGAAAATTTCAAAACATCATTTCATTGCAGCGGAAAGTAAAACATGTTTGGTTACATCACAAAACCATAATAAGAGTCAAGTACAAAATATCCATCCTGATAAATAAAAGTACATAATCCCAATACATGAACTGATAGCCATAAAAGAAAGGGTAAGCTGAGCTCTACACCTATGGTCCAAGCTCCAAAAGAGAATAAAGCAGCCTGATCAAAGCCTACTCGTACTGAGCCCACTCTGATAACCTGAGGGTTGGGAAAAAGATAAAAACAACGGGGTCAGACATAAGTCTGAGCGAGTCCTATAACTTTAACAATACAATCATTAAAGTAACCAGAGAAGACATAAGCTTGATATACGGTAACGTCTGGGGATGAATGGCTACATTAAGCAGCTTGGTAGACTTAGGATAAACTAAGATAACCGTAAAGACGCATCTACCCACCCAAGGATAGTTACTATACTACACCACACCAGTCATTCCTAATTTTAAAAGTTGATCCCACTAAGTGTACTTAGTAATTTAGTAGTTTCGTGTACCCCTATCTGACTACATAGGTGTACCCACTACTCCCCAAGCGATCGGCTCCCTTACGTAGATACCCGTGCTGGTCCCACGATGGGGTGTATCATTCCCCAAAGTGGCAACCTGATAATATCAACGGTGCACGGCTTTATACCTACACGATGCAACAACGACTTACCAACCAGCCCGGGCACACACACGCATATGAAACCCGTTGGTCCTGCGTTGCCACCGCTAACCCGTTTTGGCCTCTTATAGTCAAGCCCAATATGCGTGTCCCGTCACTCGACTAGAGTCGAGCCTACTAAGATACGTTGGGATATTGGTTAAAATGGGCCCCCACAAGCTACCACCTAAGCTTGTTGTTTTATCTAGTGTATCCCACTTAACCCCTTTTTATAATCATGCCCACCTACATGTTAAGGTTTGGTTAAGTCATCTAATCATATTTCAATTGCCACTTAAGGCACCCACTAGATTTCCACATGCCACCCAAAGCACTTACTTAACCCTTTACCCATGTTTAATTACATGTTCCACTTTGGTTAAGTATTCTAATCGTATTTCCTATTGCCACCCAAGGCAACCCACTAGATCTCTACATGCCACCCAAGGCACCCACTTAACCCCTCATGTCCCTCTACATGCTAATATGGTTAAGTGCTTCTTAATTAATTAAGATCATGACCTCATAAAGACCTCTCACATTAGACCATCTTTTATGACTGCTGGATATGCCGGTTGGTTCCGGGCAGACTTCTGTCATAGAAAGGTCTAACCTCGTGTCTTTACTTTAATCACGTATTTAATTTATGACTAAGACCTCTCACATTGGGCCAATCATTTGTAGCTGCTGGATGGCCGGTCGGTTCCGGGCAGACTTCCGCTACAAAAGGGTCCAACCTCGTGTCTTAGTTGATTAATTACACCTAATTAATCACCCCCATAATTATGTATTAATTATCCCTAATTAATTACACATTTTTAAGAATATGGGTAGACCTAACTCAATAGGTAAATTCCCAATTCCATAGTATGGGTAGACCTAACTTAATAGGTAAATTCCCAACTTCATAATATGGGTAGACCTAACTCAATAGGTAAATTCCCAATTATGTCCATTTAATTTGTGGTATGCTTAATCATACCTATTTCACATCATTTTATTAACATGCATCTTAACCCCATCGTTCCCCACGTAATTCGTTCTCATAACATGACATAACAAAGGGAAGATTCATCACAAATGTCATGGGTTTAACCAACATAGCATATAGCTTTATCATGGGTTCAAAAGGTGTCAACTTGCATATATGAACATACATTAAACCCAACTAGCATTTAACCCAAACTTGCATTATGCATATCATAAAAAGAGACAAACTTGCATATGAACATGCACATAAACTTGCATATGATCTTGCACATAAACTTGCATATGAACTTGCACATAAACTTGCATGTGAACTTGCATAACATGTCATACATAGAGGCAAACTCGCATATGTTATGCATATCATAAAAAGAGACAAACTTGCATATGAACTTGCATCATAACTTGCATATGAACTTGCGTCATAACTTGCATGTGAACTTGCATCATAACTTGCATATGAGCTTGCATAACATGCCATACTTAGAGGCAAACTTGCATATATTATGCATATCATAAAAAGAGACAAACTTGCATATGAACTTGCACATAATAGGGTAAACATGCACATATATGCATAGCATACAAAGGTGTCATCTTGCATATGTATGCATCTTATTTAAAAAGGGTAAACTTGCATGTCATAATGTATGCATAAAACCAAACACTTAGCATGCATACAATCAAATACTTAGCATGCATAAAATCAAACGCTTAGCATGCATAAATCAAATACTTAGCATGCATAAAATCAAACACTTAGCATGCATAAAATCAAATACTTAGCATGCATAAAGTCAAATACTTAACATGCATAAAACCCACCACTTAACTTGCATAAACCCATATACTTAACTTGCACAAACCCACATACTTAACTTGCATAAACATAGGGTTAACATTAAACATAGATTAGCAAGCTAACATCATATCATATGACTTAAAACCCACAAATCCGCATACAAAACCGCATGACCTCATCATATCTCATCTACTTAATTTAGCAATTGGTTATTAAAGTGATAGAAACTCACCAAAACCAAGATTAGCAAACTTATGAAGTAGAACTAGTTGCTATACAAGAAGAAGATGATGATTAGAGGTTGATTAGCTTGCAACTTTCTTCATAAACTAGTGGAGGCTCCTCTCAAGTTTGATTTTGGCGGCATGATGGCATCATTTCTATTTTTAGTAGGGATTAGGCTTGCATTAGGGTGTATTTATAGGATTAGGGTGTGTTTTAGACCATAGGATTAACCCTAGGTTAGATTAGGTCCGTCAGATTTAGGAAGTTTCCAGAAACCTGCCCCAAAGCCTAACCCAAACTCAACTAGGTGCACCAGGCCAGCATCAGCCGACAGGGCAAGTCGACAGCCCTGTCGACAGCCAAGTCGACAGGCAAGTCGACAGCTCTGTCGACAGCCATGTCGACCAGGCTGGGCGGGAGTTTTCCCGCCTGGCCCCATTTCTGCATGTTTCAAAATTTGAACCTAAAATTTTAAATCTGTTTTGAACTTTGAATTTTCTGTAAACTTCATTGGGCCATAACTGGGCCATACGGACTCCGATTCTCGAAAACTCGGACTCTATTTCGCGTATTTTTCCGAGACGAACGCAATGACGTAGCCCGTTTCCCCCAATTCTCACATCTGAGATTATTTATTCTGCAATTAGTGAATTTTAGCATTAACCGAAATTCAGGGTGTTACAATTAAATAGGAATTAGAAAAAAAAAACTAAAGCCAAATCTAAAAGAACAAAGAACTAGATCTAACAAAAATTAGAAACTAAGCTTAAAAAAAATCAAGAAAATTAAGATAACAAAATAAAAACTAGGTAACAAACTAAAGCTACCGGCCCAGATTCAAGCCACCTCCGATTCAAGTTTTCATGAAACTACGGAATCAGTCAAAAAATTAACTTCTCGTTTCTCATGTGACCGTATAAAACCCCAAACCACTCAACCCAAGAAATTAAAAAGTTAAAAATCGAACCCTTTTTATATGAAATAAACAATAAAAAAAACTAACTTAACGAAAAAGAGAAAAAAAACACTAAACATAGAGGAAAAAAAACTAAGGTTAACAAAACAAATAAAAAAATAAAAAAAATGGACCCAAACTCAATAGACACAACTCACGCAGGGTCAAGATCCAACAAAAAGGCAAAAATCAAAACCAAAGTTCAGAAAGGAGTAAAATCTCATACCCCACCATTATTTTGGAAAACAATTCTCCCAACCCTTGGTACCAACAGTATAAAATTTAAGCCAGCCACCCTTTCTCAAAACAAATGCAAGGTCTTACTATTTTTTATAAGTATTCGATTTCAGGAAATAAAATAAAAAAGTAGTCTCGAAACCGGGTCTAAGGTTCTTCGGATTAACAAATCGGTGAGAATTTTGGATACTCAAATCGGTTCTGGGTTTTTGAATGGGGATTTGCGTTTTTGATCTGGTTTAGGGATATGGTGAATCAGAGTTATTTAGGTTTGTGCGAGTTTTTGGATCTGGAGTGGGAAGGTGGATGTGCTGTGGTGTTGCTGTTGGAGGGTGAATGTTGGATTGAGGCAGTGGTCAAACTATGAGGATGAGGCTGATGTCTATGAATAGCAGCGAAGTGGTATGGAAAAGGTTGCTTTTTTGAGTGGTGATGATGGTAAGGGGATGGAAGTGGTGTAGAGAAGAAGGGTTTCAGGAGAGTAGTTTAGGAAGAGATATATAGTAGTGAGAAGGAACTTAAGGAAGAGAAGATAAAAGAGGAAAGCAATGATTTTTTACCAATTGAGAAATAGGAAAAGAATAAAAGGAAAACAAGATTTTTTTATTATTGTGGGATTGGATGTTTGTGGTGTTGGCATGAAGATGTTGTAGAAGAAACAAGGAGGCAGAAAAAGGAAAGAATTGCAAAAGAACATCTTCTTGTCTTATTTTTGCAGAAGCAGAAAAAGATGTATAAAGGGAAAAAGTTGAAAAGGGGAAAGGAATTTATTGAAAAAAGGGAAAGAAATTGAGAATAAAAATAGGCAAGTTTTTTTTCTCTTAATTGGAAGATTGTGATATCATTGGATAATACCAAATCAAATCAATCAAGAATTTTTTCAATACAGGAAAGAAAACAAAAACAAGAAATAAAATATATTTTTTTAAGAAGAACTACACAAAATAGAAAATGACACTAAAAAAGAAACATAAAAGGAACAACCAAAAGTGAACAAACGTTGAATCTAACAACAAACACACACTATTTTTTTAAGAAGACTAAACACAGTGAAAACAACCACAAACAAAAACACACACAAAATCAAAAGCGAACAAAATGAAACAAAGAAAACACACAACCTTTTTATTAAAGGAGAACAAACAAGAAAATTAAATCAAAGAATAAAATCAAAATCAAAATCTTTCCCCGGAAACGGCGCTAAAAACTTGTTCGACGACGAATAATCTATGAATTAGAATACCGTTGCGAAGTGTAATAAACCGCAAGCGTATGACATACACTTGTAGTGCGTTAGCGAATATGAGTCAATCCACGGGGAAAGAATAATTTTAAATTCTATTCAATCAAATTAAACCAAACTTTAAAATGTGTTCACTAAAATTTAACAAAACTATTGACTAAATTGAAAATGAAACTATTGGTTAAGAGCAATTTAGAGGTGTTTTCACTCTCTAGATCACACAAATCATCATGATGAAGTTATGATCTCTATTTGTTTGGTCATAAGTGAGATTAGTTATTGTGTTTATCATAAGTATGACATATTTATGCTATTAATTATGCATAATATAAGTCATTGAACTATAGCACAAATCTAATTCTCTATTCAATTCTCATGAAAAAGACAACAAGTTGAAAGCAACATCAATTTTAAGAATACTCTATTTACTATTAGTTAGTAATATAGAATACAAATATTGATTAACACTTCCTCTTTTTGCCAAAATCATATATAGATGGAAAGGCAAATTCTGTTGTGTCATTTGATCAAGCATGATCTATCATCTATTAATTAGAGGCATAGATCATCAAAACCAAGCATGACTAACAAAATACACTAAACATTCATTCTTTAATATGCACAAGTAGAGAGCATGGAAAATAAACTGTAACACCCCACCTCCGCCAGGGTGGCTCTTGCAAGCACTCTGACTTTGGAGGGGCGTTTGAATCAGGTAAACATGCATAATAATATATCAAGGCAGAACAAGAACATATGTATATATGTAAACAGAGTAAATAACATAGATAAAACAGCGGAAGATTTCATACTATTTCAAAACAAGTCTGGTACAACATAGCTTTCCAAATAAACAAGTCTAGATAAAAACAACATCAACTGAAATACTGAAATACATAAGTACTATCCCCAAAATAAGTGATAACCATAGCTAGCTTCATGTCGAAACCGTACACGAGCTGAAATCCCTCAAGCAAGCAATCCGAAATCCAAGCTAAGCTCCAACGTTCCCACCCTGAGAACCTGGGGGGGGGGGAACGGAAGAAAAGAGGCGAAAGAAAACAGGTCAGTCAAAAAGACTGAGTAAGCCCTACTACAATCAATGTAAACTGGTAAAGTTAACTGGCATGAGAAGCAGGGATGAACATAAGGATAACAACATACTAGCATGATGATTAACTAACGAGGTAGATAAAGGTGTCATCGCATAATCAGGATTAAAGTTTTGCACCACAGGTGTACTAGCAAACTAACATGACTTGAATAAACAAGTATTGATCCCTTGGCCCAAGCTTTGACCCAATAACATGAAGTGACCCTCATACGAGGTCCAACCAAACGGTCTAGTCGATCGGCTCCCTATAAGCCTAACTCGTCACGTGTTGGTGTCCATACGGCCCAAACATAATTGTAGTCAAACTGTGCCGGGTCTCCCGTCGGGTGTATCAAGCCCTAGGGTGTCAACCCCTGGACACCATAATCATGCGTGCACAGTCTCGATCTACTGGTACCAGTGCATGTTTTCCCCGGCTTCGGACTATGTGCACGACCATGGTCCGCCCGGAACTACACCGGCGTACCACTCTGCCGTCGTTTTTAGTCACTTACCTCCAGTTCAGTAATTCGTGCCCCACACCCCAGCCTAGACCCTAGGGCCATGATGATACAAACTTGGGATTACTACTGGAGTGGACCCCCATTGCTAGGATTTTCTAGTGGGTTAAGTACGGTTTAACCCTCTTGCTAATCATGGATTAACTTGGTTAAGTGTAACGATGAGTTCACGACTTAACCCTGATTAATCTACCAAGCCCAAATTGGTTAAGTATTAAGTGGACCATGACTTAACCCTAATCATGAGGCATTAATTAATTTAATGCGCCTTAACCTCTCACATTAGACCTTGTTGTGGTTACTAGTTAAGCCGGGCGGGTCCGGGTAGCTTTACACCACAACTTGGTCTAACCTTGGGTTCAAGGTACAACATGGCCAACTTCTCACATTGGGTCCTATTGTTTGTAGCAACTAGTTAAGCCGGTCGGTTCCGGGTAGGTTTACGCTACAAACTCAACCCAACCTCGAGTTGGTCACACTTATCTTTTCTAAGTGTCATGTCCATCATGTTTCCAAAACATGTTACAAGTTTTCAAGCATTTGGGTAGACCTAACTTAATAGGTAAATTCCCAAAGGGTAGACCTAACTTAATAGGTAAATTCCCAAGCTTATGTTTTTATGTCTTTTAAGTTTACCCAACCCCAAACGCAATCCCATCGCTTACATATCACAATAGCGCATAAAGGATAGAAAGAGGGAACTTGGCATAATCATGACATAAAGGTGTTGTAGCCACAAGTTTAACATGGTGGCATATGAAATGTACATATGTTCATATACTTGCATATTACATTTTTAGGCCTCAAAAGCATGCATAAAACCAAACTTAGCATATTGGTGATACATGGTGTTAAATGACATGTAGAAATGGCCATAAGTTCGCATTTAGCCTCACATGCAAGTTATCATAAGAGATATGAATACTTACATGTTGCCAAAATGCAACCTTTAGCACAAAGCTTGAAGCTTTAGGCTCATAAACCCAAGATAAGCTTGCATGACATGATAACATGAACAAAAGGATCAACCCAAACTTGCATAACACAACTTGCATATCTTATGACAAACTTGCATATCAAACTTGCATAACATGATAAACTTGCATATCATAACTTATCATACTTGCATATCATGGCGAACTTGCATACATAACATGATAGACTTGCATAACACATCATAGTAAACTTGCATATCATAATGATCAAATACAACTTGCATCATTCATTAACTTTAGAGTTTAAATATGAAAGTAGAAAAGGGCTTACAATGCTTATGAAGACACAAAAATATGACAAAGCCCTTATGAACTCAAATGAACCCAAAATGCAAGCTCCAAATCAATAAAAACCCTTGCTTTATGATGTAAATATGGAAACTTGACTTGAATGCAAGCTAATGATGCTCATACAAGCTTGAAAACACTTGTATGCATGTAAAATCTATCATAGAAATTTATTTAGAATTTTATGAAGAGAGTGGAGGCCATGAGAGGATTGATTTTGCCATAGTTTAGTTGTAGGATTGATTAATGATGATTTAGGGTTAGGTTAGGGCCTTATTTATAGAGATTAGGACTAGTTTCAACCCTAGGATTAAACCCTAGTTCCAATCTCAGCCCTTAAAACGGAATCTGGCCCCCAAGCTCAACACAAACCCAAAATGGTGCACCAGGCAAAACTGCCCGGCTGGACCAAGTCGACAGCCAAGTCGACAGGGCTGTCGACTTGGGTCCAACCAAGTCGACTCCCAAGTCGACAGGGCTGTCGACTTGGGTACTCTGGCGGGAATTTTCCCGCCTGGCCCAATTTTACCCAATTTTCCAAATTCAAACTTGAATTTGAAATCTGTTTTTACTTTGAAATTTTCTGAAAACTTCGTTGGGCCTTAATCGGGTCATACGGACTCCGATTTTCGAAAACTCGGACTCTATTTCGCGTATTTTTCCGAGATGAACGCAATGGCATAGCCCATTTCCCTTGATTCAGATTTTTGAATTAAATTCTGCCTCGATTTACGTTGTAATAGGTTATTGAAAATACGGGTTGTTACATTCTCCCCTCCTTAAAGGATTTCGTCCCCGAAATTTTCAAGTTAGGAAGAACGTATCCTACCATCCAACATCCATCTACTCAAAACATCATCCATGAGCAATCATTGTCCTTACCAGATTCTAAATGTTGTATGAACATATGCAAAGGTGTGTGTATATGTACTTATCTATTGCAAATATCATCAATGCAAATTATGTTAGTGAAATGAATCCATATGTATGCAATTCCTAACATAATGTATAACATCTATATGTGTGCACATCACATACATCCATATGCAACATCCATGTGATAACACAAAAATTTTCATCCATGAATAAGCATAAACACTCATGCATATGCAATATGAGGAGTGTATGAGCCGATCTAGTGCCTAACGTGTATAATGCATCCACGAGTAACCACTTGAAAACACTTGCAACCACTTGCAAACATCAAGCATAACATGTTTCAAACACATGTTTCATCCAAAGGGTTTCTACCTAAGGTTCTTATGACAAGATTAACACGATAAACTAGATAAACATGGATAGCAAAGAGAAAGATATGCTAACAAAGAAAAGAGATTGAGAGTGTACCCTCAAAAAGGAATGGATAAAGCCCACGCATCTTCTCCTCGGTTTCCCAAGTTGCGTCTTCTTCGGCTTCACCCCATTGAACCTTCACCAACTTGACCTCTCGATTCCTTAGCTTCTTGGTCTCCGTCCCCAAGATACGAATCGGAGCTCTCCTCAAGGTAGCCTCTTTCTCCACTTCCACATCTTTCAGAACACTTGGCTCAACAACCTCTGCTGATTCATGTAAACACTTCCAGAGATGCGAGACATGAAAAACATCGTGTACTCCGGCAAGCTTCTCGGGCAACTCCACTCTATAAGCCATCTGCCCGTTCCTCTCTATAATAGGGAATGGTCCAACAAACCTCGGTGCTAACTTCCCAACGGCTCCAAATCGGACCACATTCCGTAAAGGAGAAACCTTCACGAAAACCATATCCCCAACATCAAACTCCAAATCAGTTCTTCGCTTATCAGCATAGGATTTCTGTCGGTCTTGGGCCGCTTCCATCCGTCTCCGAATCAACTCGACCTTCTCGGATGTATCCCTGATCATATCAGGCCCAAGTATCAGCTCATCTGTAGTCTCCCACGAACATGTAGGCGACCTGCACGGCCTCCCATATAAAGCTTCAAATGGTGCCATCCCTATGCTTGCTTGATAGCTATTATTATATGCAAACTCAACAAGAGGAAGATGGTCTTCCCAAGTACCACCAAAATCCAGAATACAAAGCCTCAACAGATCCTCGAGTACCCTATTCACCCTTTCGGTTTGACCGTCCGTCTGTGGGTGATAAGCCATACTTAGATTCAACCTTGTGCCCATAGCTTCTTGCAAGCTATTTCAGAATTGACTTGTAAAGATTGGGTCACGGTCACTGACTATACTAGAAGGGACTCCATGTAGTCTCACAATCTCACCAAGATATACAGACGCTAGCCAAGATGCGGTCCTCTTGCTCTTCACCGGAATGAAATGAGCACTCTTCGTAAGTCTATCCACTATAACCCAAATGCTCGTATTCCCTTTCCTTGACCTTGGTAGCCCATCGATAAAATCCATGGAAATACTCTCCCACTTCCAAAGTGGAACGTCTAGAGGATGCAATAGCCCACCAGGCTTCTTCGACTCGGCCTTAACTTGCTGGCAAATGATACATCTAGAGACAAACTCTGCCACATCCTTCTTCATCCCAGGCCAAAAGAAAATGCGCTTCATATCTTTATATATCTTATCTCCTCCCGGATGTATAGTCAACTTAGAGCGATGCGATTCCTCAAGAACTTTTCTTACTAAATCTTCTACCATTGGAACACATAACCTTCCGTCTCTCCTCAGCCAACCCTTGTCATCAATAGAATATCGAGCGAGATGACTAGACGCCTCTCCTCGAATCAGCTTATCCATAGTCTCAACTATCTGAGGGTCTTCTCTCTATGAAGCCCCAACTTGATCAAGAAGGGTAGGTCTGAGTTCCAAAGATGCTAAAGAACCGGTCATCGACTCAGTCGCCAAAGAGAAATCAAAGGTTGCCACATACTCTAAATTCTTCATCTCAACGAATAGAGGACTCAGAGTCAACCTTTTTCTACTCAATGCATCTGCTACCACATTCCCCTTGCCAGGGGTATAAGCTATCTCAAAATCATAGGACGCCAAGAATTCCATCCATCTTTGTTGCCTCAGATTCAGATCCTTCTGAGAAAAGAGATACTTCAATGATTTGTGATCGGTAAAAGCTCAAATCTTTCTCCCATAAGATAATGGCGCCAAGCCTTGAGTGCATATACTATTGCTGCCAACTCTAAGTCATGAGTGGGATAATTCTTCTCATGCACTTTGAGTTGTCTACCGCCAAAGCATATCACCCTTCCTTCTTGCATCAAAACAGCTCCTAACCCCGTGCCACATGCATCGGTGTATACTGTAAATAACTTCCCTCCATCGGGCAAAGCTAGAACAGGTGCTGATGTAAGAGCTCTCTTGAGCTTCTGAAAAGCAAGCTCGCATTCTATGCTCCAAGCAAAAACTAAATTCTTCTTCGTCAATTTAGTGAGAGGAGAGGAAATCTTCGCGAAGTCCTTGATGAACTTCCGGTAAAAGCCTGCAAGACCTAGAAAACTTCTCACTTCGGTTGCATTCCTTGGAGTCTTCCAATCCTAAACTGCAACTACCTTAGCGGGATCCACCGCTAAGCCTTGCTTAGATACTATATGCCCAAGGAATCTAACTTCCCTTCTCCAAAAGTGACACTTGGAGAACTTGGCCTTCAACTGATGCGCTCTAAGCGTATCCATCACCTCCTTGAGATGTCTAGTATGTTCTTCTTCATCCTTAGAGAAGATCAGAATATCATCTACGAAGACCACGACAAACTTGTTCAAGAACTCCCTGAACACCCTACTCATCATGTCCACGAAATATGCGGGTGCATTAGTCAAGCCGAACGACATGACAAGCCATTCGAAGAATCCATCTGGAGTTTTGAACGCAGTCTTGTCTATACTATCTTCAGCTACCCTGAGCTGATGGAATCCAGTAGCAAGATCAAGCTGAGAGAAAACAGAAGCACCGACAAGATGGTCAAAGAGATCATCAATCCTCGGTAACGGGTGTCTGTTCTTCTTAGTCAGCTTATTCAACTCTCGATAGTCAACACAAAGTCGGAGAGAACCATCTGCCTTGGTAGCAAATGCCACAGGTGCTCCCCATTCAGATATACTTCGTCTAATGAAGTTATTCTCAAGCAACTCCTTCACTTGCTTACTTAGCTCCCGCCTTTCACGCGGAGCCATGTGCCGAACGGGCAAAGAAACCGGCTTTGCATTATCCACCAGATAAATGCGGAAATCAATCTCTCGCTTAGGGGGCAACCCCCTAACTTCATCGAAAACATCCGGATACTCTCGAACCACTCTCATAGACTGAAGAGTTTCCATTGACGAGTCGAGTGATTCAAGATAGCACAACATGACGGGACCTCTCGGATTACAAGAAATTTCTAGCGTGTTTCCGAGGCGAGTCACGAGCCTCACAACCCTATGCTCACAATCAAGGATGGCTCCATATCTGGACAACCAATCCATGCCCAATATCAATCCGTATCCCCTAAAACCAAGAACATAAGCACTACACAAGAACTCTACACTCAGTATAGAGATCCTCAAATCCCCACATATCATAGACAAATGGGCGGAACCCCCAATAGGATTTGAGACACAGACGGGATCATCTACCAAGCTAGTACTAAGGTGCAAACTATTAACAAGATCAGATGAGATAAAGCTATGCGATGCACCAGAATCAAACAAGGTACGAACTGGAAAATCAGAAATATATACAAGGCTCTCAACAGAAATACTACCTCGATCGGGAACTAGAGCGGTATTGAGAGCATGAACTTGCCCTCTTGAAGGTCCAGCACGCTGAGTCTGACCCTGGCCTTGCCCTTGCTTCTTCGGGCAATCCTTACTGAAATGTCCAATCTCACCGCAGAAAAAGCATTCACCATTCTTCCTTTTCCTCTTCTTACAATCCTTAATAAGATGCCCAACTGAACCGCAATAATGGCACTTCCCCTTGTTGTTTTTGCCCTTGTTGTTGTTCCCCTTGTTGCCTTGACTCTTGTTCTTATTCTTGTTCTGATTGCCTTGACTGCTCTGACCACTTGGATTTCCTTGATTTCCTTTCCCCTGGGAATCAGTCTTCTTGGCTTGAGTATCATTCATCTTGATCTCTTTCTTGACATCTCCCTGAAGTAACGCCATATCAACCAAGCTCTCAAACGTGGCCCCATGGGGAATATGTGACATAGCCAATCCCTGCAACGGCTCATTCAATCCTCTAGCAAAACGGAGAGCCTTCTTCTGAGGAGTATTCACCATATCCAAGCCAAAACGAGCTAACTGGTTGAACTTGTTCACATATTCTTTGACAGACATATCTCCTTGTTTCAAAGTTATGAACCTCTCCATTTGCAGATTCTCCTCGGCAGTAGATAGAAACTTAAGCACGAACCTTGCCCTGAAATCGGCCCAAGTCTCAACAGGCCTAGTACAATTGGTGACTTCCCACCAATAAGCGGCTTCATCCTTCATAAGCCAAACCGCCAACAAGATCTTCCTCTGATCGTCTAACCCAAAGATAGCAAATAAATCCTCGGTCTCTTTCAACCAATTTCTGGCCTCTACAAAAGTCTCAGTGCCTTGAAAGTTCTTGCCACCCATTGCTTTGAAATCTTTGCAAGTCTTTGCGAAGTCAGCTTGAGGATGCTGAGGGGGAGGAGGAAGAGGAACCTCAGCAACAGGAGGAGGAGGAACATTAACTACCGGAGGAGGAGGAACATTAACTACTGGAGGAGGAGGAGGAGGGACATCTGCGGGGCCGGCTTCGGTCGCCCTAGCCTCCAAAAGTCTCCTATACCAAACAGGTACGTGTACTACCTCCGGAATAGTAAAGTTATCGGCCATACTGAAACGAAGAAAAAGACAGATTCAGAATGGAGAAAAACGAAGGAATTTTGCTAATGGCTTTTTGGGGAATAGCCTTTAAAATAAACTAGACTTTTCTTTGGAAAATACTTTATACTTGGTTTTGAAAATAGTTTTCCAAAAGTTTTCTAAAAACCTTTTTGTTCCTTCTCGTAAACCATATGCTCTGATACCAAATGTAACACCCCACCTCCGCCCGGGTGGCTCTTGCAAGCACTCTGACTTTGGAGGGGCGTTTGAATCAGGTAAACATGCATAATGATATATCAAGGCAGAACAAGAACATATGTATATATGTAAACAGAGTAAATAACATAGATAAAACAGCGGAAGATTTCATACTATTTCAAAATAAGTCTGGTACAACATAGCTTTCCAAATAAACAAGTCTAGATAAAAACAACATCAACTGAAATACATAAGTACTATCCCCAAAATAAGTGATAACCATAGCTAGCTTCATGTTGAAACCGTACATGAGCTGAAATCCCTCAAGCAAGCAATCCGAAATCCAAGCTAAGCTCCAACGTTCCCACCCTGAGAACCTGGGGGAGGGGGGGGGGGAAACGGAAGAAAAGAGGCGAAAGAAAACAGGTCAATCAAAAAGACTGAGTAAGCCCTACTACAATCAATGTAAACTGGTAAAGTTAACCGGCATGAGAAGCAGGGATGAACATAAGGATAACAACATACTAGCATGATGATTAACTAACGAGGTAGATAAAGGTGTCATCGCATAATCAGGATTAAGGTTTTGCACCACAGGTGTACTAGCAAACTAACATGACTTGAATAAACAAGTATTGATCCCTTGGCCCAAGCTTTGGCCCAATAACATGAAGTGACCCTCATACGAGGTCCAACCAAACGGTCTAGTCGATCGGCTCCCTATAAGCCTAACTCGTCACGTGTTGGTGTCCATACGGCCCAAACATAATTGTAGTCAGACTGTGCCGGGTCTCCCGTCGGGTGTATCAAGCCCTAGGGTGTCAACCCCTGGACACCATAATCATGCGTGCACAGTCTCGATCTACTGGTACCCGTGCATGTTTTCCCCGGCTTCGGACTATGTGCACGACCATGGTCCGCCCGGAACTACACCGGCGTACCACTCTGCCGTCGTTTTTGGTCACTTACCTCCAGTTCAGTAATTCGTGCCCCACACACTAGCCTAGACCCTAGGGCCATGATGATACAAACTTGGGATTACTGCTGGAGTGGACCCCCATTGCTAGGATTTTCTAGTGGGTTAAGTACGGTTTAACCCTCTTGCTAATCATGGATTAACTTGGTTAAGTGTAACGATGAGTTCACGACTTAACCCTGATTAATCTACCAAGCCCAAATTGGTTAAGTATTAAGTGGACCATGACTTAACCCTAATCATGAGGCATTAATTAATTTAATGCGCCTTAACCTCTCACATTAGACCTTGTTGTGGTTACTAGTTAAGCCGGGCGGGTCCGGGTAGCTTTACACCACAACTTGGTCTAACCTCGGGTTCAAGGTACAACATGGCCAACTTCTCACATTGGGTCCTATTGTTTGTAGCAACTAGTTAAGCCAGTCGGTTCCGGGTAGGTTTACGCTACAAACTCAACCCAACCTCGAGTTGGTCACACTTATCTTTTCTAAGTGTCATGTCCATCATGTTTCCAAAACATGTTACAAGTTTTCAAGCATTTGGGTAGACCTAACTTAATAGGTAAATTCCCAAAGGGTAGACCTAACTTAATAGGTAAATTCCCAAGCTTATGTTTTTATGTCTTTAAAGTTTACCCAACCCCAAACGCAATCCCATCGCTTACATATCACAATAGCGCATAAAGGATAGAAAGAGGGAACTTGGCATAATCATGACATAAAGGTGTTGAAGCCACAAGTTTAACATGGTGGCATATGAAATGTACATATGTTCATATACTTGCATATTACATTTTTAGGCCTCAAAAGCATGCATAAAACCAAACTTAGCATATTGGTGATACATGGTGTTAAATGACATGTAGAAATGGCCATAAGTTCGCATTTAGCCTCACATGCAAGTTATCATAAGAGATATGACAACTTACATGTTGCCAAAATGCAACCTTTAGCACAAAGCTTGAAGCTTTAGGCTCATAAACCCAAGATAAGCTTGCATAACATGATAACATGAACAAAAGGATCAACCCAAACTTGCATAACACAACTTGCATATCATATGACAAACTTGCATATCAAACTTGCATAGCATGATAAACTTGCATATCATAACTTATCATACTTGCATATCATGGCAAACTTGCATACATAACATGATAGACTTGCATAACACATCATAGTAAACTTGCATATCATAATGATCAAACACAACTTGCATCATTCATTAACTTTAGAGTTTAAATATGAAAGTAGAAAAGGGCTTACAATGCTTATGAAGACACAAAAATATGACAAAGCCCTTATGAACTCAAATGAACCCAAAATGCAAGCTCCAAATCAATAAAAACCCTTGCTTTATGATGTAAATATGGAAACTTGACTTGAATGCAAGCTAATGATGCTCATACAAGCTTGAAAACACTTGTATGCATGTAAAATCTGTCATAGAAATTTATTTAGAATTTTATGAAGAGAGTGGAGGCCATGAGAGGATTGATTTTGCCATAGTTTAGTTGTAGGATTGATTAATGATGATTTAGGGTTAGGTTAGGGCCTTATTTATAGAGATTAGGACTAGTTTCAACCCTAGGATTAAACCCTAGTTCCAATCTCAGCCCTCAAAACCGAATCTGGCCCCCAAGCTCAACACAAACCCAAAATGGTGCACCAGGCAAAACTGCCCGGCTGGACCAAGTCGACAGCCAAGTCGACAGGGCTGTCGACTTAGGTACTCAAGCGGGAATTTTCCCGCCTGGCCCAATCTTACCCAATTTTCCAAATTCAAACTTGAAATCTGTTTTTACTTTGAAATTTTCAGAAAACTTCGTTGGGCCTTAATCGGGTCATACGGACTCCGATTTTCGAAAACTCGGACTCTATTTCGCGTATTTTTCCGAGACGAACGCAATGACATAGCCCGTTTCCCTTAATTCAGATTTTTGAATTAAATTCTGCCTCGATTTACGTTATAACAGGTTATTGAAAATACAGGTTGTTACATAAACTATGTTGAATCTATGTGATTAGAGAGCTTCATCACCCCTAAATTAAAGGAGTTTAGCTCCTCATTTGTGTGGTTATTTCAACACCAATAGATTTCAACATTGAAAAAAAAACAAAAATAGAGAACTAAATAAAGGGAAATCTATTCTAATTGCATAAAATAAATCTACACTAATACACAAAGTAAATAACAAGAATTGAATGAAAACGAAATAAAATTGCATTAAACTGAGATTAAATAAGAGAAATGGCTAAGAAGCCATGGAAGAAAAATAAAGGCTTTGATTTCAGCCTCCACTCTAAACTAAATAAAATCCAAGATTTATTTTACATCAACATACAGGGGTTATTTATGCATGTGAAAAACCCTAATTCAACATTAGCGTGCTACCAAGAATGCCCTTTAGGAAATGTGGCCACCAATTAATTATCATGCATTAATTACTCCATCATCAAATTTTCCTGAAGCTTTATCATCCACTAATTTGGCCATTAGCTTTTAAGTGTAGTAAGTGAGGTCCTATATGATTATGTATGAGAATTGTTTCCTCTTCATTCCTTTTGTATGCATATAAATCTTTATGAAGCTCTCTTCCAAACGCATCAAATGTCTACAAAAACAATGAAAAATGTCCAAGTGAAAATTCTCTAAATAACTTAAGTAAAAGAATGACCATTTTTTCTTTTGTATGACAATGAATGTATGATATTTTGAAATCAATTGAATTATGGTTCAAACATGATAAAATACAAACATATGACATTTATTAGCACTAAAAAAGAATAAATATGTGAATATAAATGGGTATTTTTACGTGCAGATCAGAGCCATTCTAAACGGGTCATTAGTTCTACATTTGCAAAGATAATATATACACACTTCGAATGGAAATATCACACAGCGGAAACAGAAAATATAATACTGGGATAAAATGTACCACTTTGTTATAAATCATAGAATTCCAACACAATAATCAAGATTACATTTGTTATGTAGGCACATTAATGGATTCATTCTCTAAAGCTTCCATAAGAAATATAGTAATAATAACTAATAAAAGCATAACATCTTCTTTTCTGTCTTCAGCCTCCATCATTATTTCATCTATGGATTCTACCCCACCTACTGACCAGTTGGATATGTTAAAGAGAGGGGTCATAACATAAAGTTCTGTGTGACTGAAATATGGTATTTAGTTAAAGTCCATACCCTATATTTTTAACAGGTTACAAATGTAAAGGTATGTCTACGCAGCATACAACATTCACACAAACAACAAGTATCTAACCAATGAGGTGGGTATCCAAGTCAATCTCTCATTAATGTTTTTAGGTTAAATACCCAATGAGGCGGGCATTCTTGATAACTTATCACCTTTTATAATCGTGAGGCAGACCCTAGCCCCTTAATACCCCGTCCTAATACGCCAACTCTTAAGTCTATACTATCAATTGTAATATGAGAAGTGTTAATGATATTTTTCGTCAACACCAGAGAAAGGTCAATGGGAATAACTCTAAGGGAAAATTAGGTTGTTTGGCCTTCTCGAGGTTGGGTTAGATCGCCATCCCTAGGTATTTAGGTCTGGGAGAGACGGATCACTAAGTACAACTCTTGATAAAGGGACCTAATAGATGGTAGAAATGAACTCTGCACCAAGCTCGCTAAAAGATCTAAACTCGTAGGGAGGGTCTAAGCTTGCAGGAAAGGTTCAAATACATAAGAAAAGACGATACATTCGATTTGCAGAAAGTTTTTGACATGGATCCATGAATATGCAGGAATCAAACAGTAAATCATAACAATGATGCAATAGCCCGCGCAGTTGAAAGGTAAGGCTTCATTTTGGTGAGAAGTGATGCAAGTAGGGCGTCCAGTGGAGACTTGGGATGATTTCCGACAGAGATTCGAAATGAAGATTCTTTCTCAAGCTAAGTAAAGTATGCAAATGGAAAGGTTTTTGGTGCTTAAGCAAGCAGGCATGTCTATTAGAGAGTATGTTAATAATTTTAACCAAATGGTGATGTTTGGTTTGGAACTAGTAGATACCCCACACAAGAAAGCTTTGAATTTTGCTAGAGGATTCAATGAACCCCTTCATGGTTGGCTATATCTCATATTCTGATGAGAGGAACTTTTGAGAAACTCGTTGATATGACATTAATACATGAGGAAGATAAGGGTGAAAAGAAAGATGCTACGGTTGAGAAAACACAAAACAAGAAAGTGTAACCCAAGAAAGAACAACAACAAAAAAGAAGGGCAGTAAGAACTACAAAGCTCGAGGTAAGAGGAAATGTCATCATTGTGGATGCGAGGGTCATGTGAATAAGGATTGCAAGAAAAGGAAGAATGCTTGTTTTCATTGTGGAGAGGTCGTACATCTTGTTACAGATTGCCCAAAGGGGCAGGGATAGGGTCAAAGGGCAGGATCTTCTGGAGGGCAGGTGCATGCTCTCGTTGCTAGTGCGCCAGATAGAGGTAGGAAAGTTTTCGTCGAAGGTTTGATTTCTCTTTCCAATCATCCAGTTAGAACTTTTTTTGATTCGGATGCTTTGCATTCTTTTATATATGATTCTGTGGTTGAGTCTCTGCACTTTAGTACCAGTATGGTTTTAGATCCCATTTTTGTCATAAGCCCCATTGGTGATACAACTCATCTGTCTATGATTTGTCGGGGTTGCAAATATCTGTGTTTGGAGTCGAGTTTGAATGCGACACATATGTGCTATGTTTCATGGGCTATGGTTTGATTCTAGAGACGGATTGGCTATCCATGTATGGTGCCATTCTAGATTGCAAGAGGAGAGTCATTAGACTTTTGACTTATCGTGGGAGGACCCTCAAGATTTCTTGTGACCATAAAGGGTTTATCATGCTTAGTTTCCTACAGTCGCTTGATGCATCTATCGATGATCTACGATCTGTATCAATAGTCTATGAGTATCATGATGTTTTTGAGGAGGTTCGGGGCTTACCTCCGACGCACGAGATTGATTTCCGTATATACTTGGTGGACAACGCTAAGCCAGTTGCATTTCTGTGCACTATATGGCTCCAAGAAAAAGGAGGGAGCTCAGCAAGCAAGTAGGGGAGCTACTTGAGAAAGGGTTTATTAGGCGAAGCATATCTGAATGAGGGGCTCCGGTAGTATTCACAACTAAGGAAAATGGTTCAGTTTGCTTATGTGTGGATTATAGAGAGCTGAATAAGATCACTAAGAAGAATAGGCACCCACTTTCGAGGATTGATGGTCTGTTTGACCAGCTTGTTGGTGCATCAGTTTTCTCTTAGTTAGACTTGGCAACAGGGTTTCATCATTTGAGGGTAACCAAGGTCAACATAGACAAGACCACTTTTTGAACTGCAGATGGTTTCTTCGAGTGGCTCATTATGCCTTTTGCGTTGACGAAGCCTCCCATCTATTTTTTTGATCTAATGAATAGGGTGTTTCGGAAGTTTCTAAATAAGTTTGTTGTAGTCTTTGTTGATAACATATTGATTTTCTCGAAAAGCGAGGAAGAGTATGCCCGACATTTAAGGGTGGTTTTGAAAAATCTCGGTGCACACCAGCTTAAGGGAAATTCTCCAAATGTCATTTTTTGAGAAAAGAAGTGAGATTTATAGGGCATGTGGTCTCTAAAGATGGGATAGCAGTAGATCCCGCGAAGTTAGTTGCAGTTCAAGATTAGCATATCCCAAATATTGCAACGGAGGTGAGGAGTTTTCTTGTGTTAGCGGGCTATTATCGGAAGTTCATTAAGGACTATGCAAAGATATCAACCCCACTTACTAGACTAACGAAGAAAATATGACATTTTCTTGGGACATAGATTGTGATGATGCTTTTGATCGATTGAAGAGGGCTCTAATAACAGCCCTAGTCTTGACCTTGCCCGATGGGAATAAAGTGTTCACAGTATACACTAATGCATGTGCTATAGGGCTTGGTGCGGTTCTGATGCAAGAAGGAAGGGTAGTATGTTATGGAGGTAGACAACTAAGAGTTCATGAGAAGGACTTCCCTACCCATGACTTAGAGTTAGCTACCATAGTATTCACACTTAAGACTTAGAGCCATTATCTACATGGAGAGAAGCTCGAGTTGTACACCAATCATAAATTTCTCAAGTATTTGTTCTCATAGGAGGATCTTAATTTAAGGCAACAAAGATGGATGGAGTTCCTAGCGTCCTATGATTTTGAGTTTTCTTATACCCCTGCCAAGGGTAATGTGGTGGCAAACGCATTAAGTAAGCAGAGGATGACTTTGATTCCTCTGTTTGCGGAGAGTAAAAGCTTGGAGTTTATATCGAATTTCGATTTTAGATCCTCCACCGAGTTTACACCTGGTTTATTGACGTCATTGGAGGTGCGACCTAATCTGTTGGACCAAATAGGGACTTCGCAGCAAGAGGACCCACAGCTAGCAGATAACTTGGATAGGCTCAATAGATGGGCGACTTCTAGTCACCTCAGTAGATATTCGACAGAAGATAGAGGGTGGTAGCGACGAGATGGAAGGCTTTGTGTTCCTCGAGTTGGGACTTTGTTAAAGATAGTCCTTGAGGAAGCCCATTATTCTAAGATGACTATTCATCCAGGTGGT
This sequence comes from Allium sativum, assembly GCA_030737875.1. Classification (NCBI taxonomy): domain Eukaryota; kingdom Viridiplantae; phylum Streptophyta; class Magnoliopsida; order Asparagales; family Amaryllidaceae; genus Allium; species Allium sativum. Next base: position 191,951,277 of record CM060922.1, on the reverse strand, counting down.
GATAGGATGTATAGAGATATAAAGAGGGTTTTCTTTGGGTTGTGATGAAGGAAGATGTGGTGGAGTTTGTTTCTCGAAGTTTGATTTGTCAGCAAGTCAAGGCTGAGCAAAGGTAGCCCGGTGGTTTACTTCATCCTTTGGAAGTCCCCTAGTGGAAGTGGGAGAGCGTCTCTATGGATTTTATTGGTGGTTTGCCTAGACCAAGAAAAGACAACACCAGTATTTGGGTTGTAGTTGACATGCTTACTAAGAGCGCTCATTTTATCCCTATTAAGAGTAAGAGGACAACAACATGGTTGGCAGTAATTTATCTTCATGAGATAGTCTGTCTGCATGGAGTACCTTCCAGTATTGTGAGTGATCGTGACCCCATATTCACCATTGAGTTTTGGAGGAGCTTATAAGAAGCATTAGATACACAGTTGTGTTTGAGCACCGCTTCTCACCCTTAGACCGATGGACAAACGGAAAGGGTGAATAGAGTCCTTGAGGATCTTTTAAGAATATGTATCCTAGACTTCAGAGGGACTTGGGAAGAGCATCTTATTTTAGTGGATTTCAGAGAGACTTCGGAGGCACCCTTCGAAGCATTGTACGGACGACCCTGTAGATCACCGACTTGTTGGTGGGAATCTATAGAAAGGCTTCTACTTGGACCTTAGATGGTAAGAGAAATTTCAGAAAAGGTTGATCTTATCTGCAAGTGCATGAAGACAGATCAAGACAGGCAGAAGTTCTACGCAGATAGGAGAAGGACTTACATTGAGTTTGAGATGGGATACATGGTTTTCATCAAGGTATCACCTTTAAGGAATGTAGTTTGTAACGACCCAGGGATTTTCGGCCCCAAAAATCGACATAAATACCCTTACCATGACTTATGCCGACCTTCCAAACACCAAAAATAGTGGAACATTTATAGAAAGAAATTAGAGGGTGAGATAAGAAAGAAAGTTAGAGTAGTAGAAGAAGAAGAATCAACACAGAGTCTCACATCGCAGCGGAACAAAATATAATACAGAAATAACTCTTTATTGAGAGCTTTGAAAAATACTTACAATATCAGAGTATATCACATCTCTGGACAGTTATAATAATCTGTCCTCATATACACAGCGGAATAAATACTAGATTTCATATGTTTGAACATGTCCAACTCGTCTCTGGACTGCTCAGTACCTGATAACCTGAACCTGTATATCCCGGGCTAATCCAAGCATTTACAAAACACTGGGTCAGTCTGGTGAACCAGAGTAAGAAAAAAAACTCGCACAGTATTAAGGTATTAAACAACTTGATTTTTAAAATTAAAATCCTTTCAAAAGAAAAGGACAATCATAAGACCAAATCCACACATAAACACGGACGGTTTTTACCTTACGATAACCCAAACCAGTTTTTGAAATCAATATCTTTTCTGATATTATAATAATGTCTAAATACAAGTAAATATCAATCTAGTGGAACGCTTGCATCTCACGCTCCACGTATATATATATACAAACAAAACCGTGGGCACTTATTGGAAATTGGATTCCGACCTTGACAAGGTACGGGACCACCTGCCGATAGTGTATCTCTAGAGGCGAATACACTGGGTTCAACAAAAACGTCTTGCAAACCGGCCCTCACATGACCGACCACTCATTTCTCTTAAGTGTATCAAATGTATATCACCAATGGTTGGACTCAAACCACCGTTTCCTGATAAGGGACAGCATCGGAATCGATTAAAGAACGAAATGGATTTTCTCTGGATAGGTGATTATACACCCTAATGGGAGCGACCCACATAGCCATGCTACCTGCCCGATTTCTGTCATTTCCTGGTTGATGACGCTTGAGGTCAAAACACATTTGGTCATCATATACTTTGAATGCCACATCGTCAGATCCGCCAAATCACTAATTGACGTCCACAAAAATATTCTGGTCGTTAAGCTAGAGAGGTGCCCCTCTCTGCCACTAATAGAGATACGTTTGTAAAGATCAACGTACGTGACTCTTAAGAAATATTCTGTCAGACATCTGTCCATACAAGTCATCCAGGAACAGGATGAACCGAAGGTACTCTCCTACTGCATACAATATAGGAATCACCCCATGGATCAGTAGCAATCGTCCTTGCAATCCACAGATTTCAACCACGACAGAACCCCAGTATATCTCCAGGTCGAATCAGAGATTTTAAGTGGTTTTTCCGTTTTATGAGGATCTATGGTCTTCACTTGCTCCACCTCGATCGTCGCCAGATATCTTCTATATATTTCGTATTCGTTGGTTGGAATGGTTTTCGATTATATATTCGATCCCGGTCTTTCCATACTAACAATCGTAAAGGTCAGACTTGGTAGTCGGTTATCTAACTATCAAGTAAATATCCATGAAATCAAAAAATAGATTCACAGGTCTAGTACTGAGCATCACTTGGCTTTTAAAATTAATCGCCCAATCTCCTTATAATTCTGTTACTAGGAAAAATATAATCTCATATCATTTCCTTTACCTTGGAAATCTTATCCAACATTCTTGACATTACCAATGAGCACCATCCTTGGATAGTCCCGAAATTGTTCAAGTTGGGGTATTTTAATTACCTCTCAGACCTTGATTAACAACGTTCTTATCTTCAGATGAATACGAGTTGTAATTCAAGAATTAGTATTTAACCTTACATCAACACATCCCACACGTTAAAATACAACTTTACAGTACTTTTTATCTTTTGGAAATTTCTCTTTAAATATAATTAATATCGCTTAATTTGTTAATTAAATAAAACATCACTTTATTTACTCTTGACTTATCCAAATGACTTCGTTTCACAAACTGAATTACAAGTCCTATTTCCATCCTTGTTTACCAAGCTCAAATCAAGCCCTGTTTGCCAATCCCCTCTCCTTTTGGGAATTTCCCTTTTTAAATCCATTAATTCAACTTAATACCATTATTAAGTATTTCAAATTTAAAACAATGCTTTAACTCACATTCCATCTTGTTTATAAATTCCAGGTTTAATATAAAACCTTTATATCTCCATCACGTCAGGTTGACCTTTCATTTAAGCTATATATTTGCTTAAATCCTTTTATCGCTTCACTATGAAACTTAGCTCAAATAATAAACCTCATCCCTAGCTTCTTTCCAACATTCGATTTCATTTATTTTCAAACTTGGTTACTTAAGTGTACTTCATTAGTGATTACTCTAACGACTCATTCATTCCAGCATTAATCATTTCAAATCAATTAACTCCTATATTAACTAGAATAAATAATAAATTTCCTTCTTAAAACCTTACTAGGATTAACCAATTATCCATTTAGTTATCTCACTAATTTAAAGTCTACCCAAGTTTAAAGGGTCGACTCACAAAACATAACTACTCTTCTAACCAATTCTATTTTTTTTTAATTTATTAAAATATATTTAATTTAAATAACTTTATTTAATCGTTCACGATTAATGAAATAATACTTAACCTCTGGGTTATCTCATTTGTTTTATAATTCTTATCAACATAAGAAATTGTTTAATAAAACAATTTCCATAATTACTTATGAACTTTAAATATTTATTTCATTTTTAAATAACTCTTCGATGTAATAACTTTCAAAAACCTATTTTCATTATAAAATATGTTTATAACTTAAATACTATCGATCCACTGTCGACTAACCCATATTTTATAAGTCAACTGATTTATAAGCCAGGTGATGCCACACTACCATTCAGAACAAATATTGAAACATGGTTCAATAATCAACAACAATCAATCATTTTTTTTTGACTGAAAATTTCTATAATGATCATTAATCAATCAACAGTCAATTCAAACAATTCCAAACACGTTTATAAACGTGACCAATCAAGGGAAATTTACTTTATTTGGATCAAATCAAAATGACTGGTGTTTTACTAAAATTAAATGATCGTTTAATTTCCAGTAATTAAATCAATAATTGTATAAGAAGCAAACGATCAATCACTAACAATCCGAACACGAAAAAAACCAAATTTATATAAAATATAAATGGGAAGAGCTGAGTGAGTTTAACTCACTTGGATTTAAATCTGTCGATAAACAGTCTGTTTTAATCAAATTAAACTAACGTTTAATTCGACTAAAATCTTTAGTTGCTCCAGACCCTGATCAACCTTGCTCCATCTTGAAATTCTTGTCTTTACGGTACCAACGTAACTAACCGTGCGTAAATCTGATACTGTACGTACAAGATATCGTACGAACAATTTTATAAAGTAATTAAATTTTAAAAACATGGTTTGCTTACATAATTTAAACCGGGCTTTACCTTAACCGTTCAACCCAAAAGAACCCGACATGCTTCATCCTTAAAACCTCCCCCTTCGATCCTTATTCTCATTTGATCAGCCGCCTCAAAAATTTGCTCGCCAAAACCCTAAATCCCCTTTTCCTTCTTCAAGCACTCCGAGCTGTATGGCGTCGCCCTCCTCCTCCTTACGTCACCACTGCCTCGTCCTCTCCCCGTTATCTACCCCTTCAGCAACCCCTCTTCGCTGATCAAAACTAAAACCTTCCAGGAATGGAGCGGCTTCGACCGTCAACCCCGAACCCCCCTTCAGAACGAAGCAGCTTCCTCCCTATTAAGCTAAGTTTTCTTTGACTGAATTATTTTGATTTGATTTTTTTTCTCTACTGTTTCAAATGGGATTTTCTTCTTTGGTTTACTATGGTTCGAATGGGTGATAAAACACACTGTGTGATAGCGTATTTATAGTTGCGGTTTGATTGGGATAAGTTGAACGTCTATCAACATCCACGAATTGTTCTTCCAATCAATATTCGAATCTGTACTTAGATTTTGTGTTCGGATTTTGGTATAGGATTTTAGTCTAGGCTTTTCCCAGCAGTTGTTGATCTGTTCGAAAACAGTGACTGAACCCGTATAGATTTGGTGGATCTTAAGCTATGACTTGTTTATTAATTTCAGAGATTGAATCTACACTCCAGATCCATAGGTTCTGTGTTCAGATTTGAAAAGAAAACACAGCCCTGTATGAATAACATTCGATTGTGGAAATGGGTTATCGATCCCTTATTTGTTCACTGTATTGAATTGATATAAAATATATACCTATGTTTCTAGTTGTTCAAGATTGATTTACCCTTAGCTGTTTGGTTATTTTCCCTAGACGTGCACAGTCCTTTTCCTTTTCCCGTTCATGATCTATACTTGGAAAAATTTCGTTTTACTGTTTTCATGTTGGTTTGCTGGGAAGAAAATCAAAGTTACGATGAATTGTCTTGTCTTCTCTGTTTTGCATTGTACAAGTATAGATTTGCCTCTCTCTAGCATGTGCATTGTACTGCTAGAATTTAATGTATGAATGCACATACATATCTGTTTTTACCAGCTACACATTATACTGTTTCCTTAGCTGTTCATCTCACTGTTTTCTTGATTTAGCTGTTTCATGATTTTATTTATTTTATTTTTTTATTATTTCTTTTATTTTTCCTTTGCTGTTCATTGTTGTTATGAAATCATCCCTTATGGGTTTTTCTTCTTTTTCTTCTTTATAGCTATATATGGGGTACAGGATCGAGCTGCATTGTACTATGATGAAGACTTGGATGGCCATTTTGGTAAGCAGTAAAAAATGAATGATTTTTTGTACCAATTCCGCTCAGACTTACATGATTTGATCGAACTATTTGTATCTTAGATTAGGTAGTGACCATCTGTATTATCTTGTCTATGTATATTTAGTTATTTATTTCATTAGAAGATTTGAACTGTGATATGGATTTTGTTTAGATTTTAAATGCATGACACCAGTGGTGGATTCAACTGTTCATTTAGCTGTATGTATATAACTGCTTCAATTTGTTTGTAAATATATCCATAAATTTTTTCTCTCTTAGTTGTTCTTATGCCGAAAGAATGTGATGCTGTTCATGATTTTTTCTTTTTAGATACAAGTAATTAGAATTACAAATCTTGTATTAGTCTTTAGTAAAGAGAACAGTGGTACCAATCCACTCAGGTGGCTAGTAATTTACCACTTGGTGCTCAATTTACCAAGCAAAACAAACATATGATTTACAAAGCAAACAGCTTGGTATTTAGCTGTGGTGTAATAGCAAGTGACAATCTACCACAATTACTATCGGATTTACAGTGGTATTATTAACATTTGATGTATCAATATGACAAGGATTCGTATTTATTTAAAACAACATTTCCTATTTCAAACAGTATAGAATTTGAGACCCAATATTAAAAATTTTGATTTTAAATAATATTCCATTTATATAAAAATCGTTTAATTTAAATAATTAAATCGTTATAATTTAAAAACGATTTCACAGCGACTAGTTGAAAATTTGAATTGGTCGTAACTTGAAATCTATAAGCTGAAATCTCGATTTTTCTCTGTCATTAGAAAAATATAGTGGAACTGGTTCAAACATGTCTCGTTTCACAGAAATCCGACTTATATTGGATCCTGTATATCCAATCAAAGTTCAAATCGAAAATTTCGAACTACCGCGACGTTTCGAGCTCGTTTTAATTAATACATATACATATATATATATATATATATATATTTGAACTCTATTTTAAATAAATAATTCGATTAAAAATTCATTATATTTCAAATATAATATATAAACAAATTTAAATATTCGAATTTAAATGGCCGAAAAATCTGGGACGTTACATTGTTCATTTTGGATTTGTAGGAAATTAGCACCAAGATTTGTAGGGCCATTTCCCATAACATAAAGGGTTGGCCAAATGGCCTATAGGGTAAAGCTACCAGAGGGAATGTCCGATGTTCATGATGTTTTCCACGTTTCTCATTTACAGAAGTGCTTGCATGATACCGCTGAAGTAATTGAGCCGAGTATGCTTGAGGAAATAGAGGTGGAATGGGAGGCGACAGTTAGACGAGTTCCTACCCGTATTCTTGGATTATAAGTTAAGAAGCTATGCAACCGAGAGGTCAAGTTGATGAAAGTACAGTGGGCAGATAACCATGAGGATGCAACTTGGGAGACTGAAGACAAGATTCTCGGTTCATACCCTTTTCTTTTCAAGGGTATGTTCAAAACATCTTTTTCCAAAGCTTCTATTCATGCATGTTTCTACCGTTTAAGTATATCCTATCGATCGAAGCTTCGACCTTTAGGTAGGAATCCCATGGATGTAAACATGTGTTTGAGACATGTTATGTTTGATGAATACAAGTGGTTGTTGATGGTTGCTCGTGGATGCACATACACACACATACGCACACATTAGGCACTAGATCAGCTCAATCACTCTCATACTGCATATGAATGTGTGTGCATTTTTCTTCTTTTAATGGATGAAAGTGTGTGTATCATCTTATGGATTTTGCATTTAAATGAATGAATGCACATACACATAGAACATACATGTTATAATTGGATTATTTGCATACATGTTGGGTTCATGGCACTAACATAAATTGCATTAAAGAGGTCAACTAAATCAGTAGACCCCCGATCTTTTACATTAGTATAGGGGCATATACACACACCTTTGTATATGTTCATATAAGCATTATAAATCTTTTAAGAGCAATGGATGCATGTGATTGATGGATGAGTAGATGTATGATGGATGTTAGGATATACATTCTTCTTAACTTGGAGATTTCAGGGATGAAACCCTTTAAGTAAGGGAGAATGTAACACCCCATAATTTTAAAGAAGGCTATATTGATAAACTAAGGAATACTTAATTAAACATTAAGAATTCAGTAAAATGGACCGCACTAGTACGTTCGTCTCGGAATTCTACTAAAGATAGATCCCAAGTTTGCGTAAAACGGACATCGTATGAAGAAGATATTAAGGTTTGAATTTATATACATATAAGTCATTTATATATAAATAAAACTATTCCAGAAAATCAAAATTGGACGTGGGAAAAATAGGGGTAAATCGTCCCGTTATGGGTTGACTCTAGCTCTAAGGGTGTCCACCCATGGATTGACCCCAACACAGGGGTGTCGACACCCATGTCGACCCTTTCGAGATATGGGTAGAATTTAGTTTTTGAACATGGACTCATTTCTTGACTAGATTCGTTGAGCCTAGGCTATAAATAGGACCTCATTCTCATTGTTTTTATTCACCAAAAACAATGGAGACAACGAGATACTACCCTAACTCTGTTTGATCTAGCCTATTCTTCTTCAACAACAAGTTATACATATTCAAGGATCTGTGCTACAACATCTACAATCAATCTTCTGTTCTTTAGACCCAATCACAGTGAGTTTATGTTGCTTTTATATATAAATACCTAAAATATAACCTTGACATGTTTATAAGTTTGGATCTAAGCCAATTCCTATTAGTAACTTGAGTCATAATAGATCTGCCATTACTTGTACACTTTATCTATTGATTAGTGCCTATATGCCTATTCATAACATCCCTACTCTGTTAGTTTGCCTAATCATGTCACCTTGCACCTATTATGTTAGTTTGCCTAATTATGTCATCATATGCCAATTTTATTTAATATGCCTATTCTTGTTCTCTTCTCTCCCTTTTTCCCTTTCTGTTTTTATAAGCAGGCTACCTTCGAGCCTAGGCCTATCACTGAAATACGCGAACGCACGAAATTGGGAACGATTGGGAATCATTAATTTGGGGCATAATTCATATTGTAAACATGATTGGGAATTTCGGGCATAATTTCTACCTTGAGCCAAAACTTGGAATTTGGGGGCATAATCTATATCTTGATCTAAACCTTATTCTGGGGCATGACTTATATCGTAAGTCAAACAGGGGTTTGGGGGTATAATAAAACATGAAAATTGGTTAGTAATGAAAATGCCTAGATTTACAATTATTAGAAACTGTAACCGCGCTTAGACACGAGGTTGGATTACACTTGTGGTAGAAGCCTGCCCGGAACCGCCCGGCATATCCAGCACCCACAAGCAGTGAATCTAATGTGTGGGGTCTAAGTGCATAAACATACATGTAACGGTGCTAAGACACGAGGTTAAGTCCAACTTGTGGAAGAAGTCTGTCCGGACCTAACCGACATATCCACCATCCATAAGTTGTTAATTTAATGTGAGAGGTCTAGCGCATTATAACCATAAATGAATGAATGGTGTTGAACTAGTAATACTTAACCTATTTGAATCCATAAGGGTTACATGAACCTATTAACTTTAGTACGGGTTAAGTAAACTTGCTTGAAACAGTAGGAGGGTTAAGTTAATATTGTTAAATATATGGGACGGGTTATATGTATGATCCCGATAAACTTAATTGCGGGGTTATGCAATCTTGTTAAACTAGTAGGCATAACCTGTTGAAATCCTAGTAGTGGGGATGCAAGCCTGGGGGAAGCTTGTATTATCTATTGTGTAGGACACGTTAAGTCAGTAACCCATCTTGGTATCAAACTGTAACACCCCATGTCCGTTAATGTCACTCATAAAGGGAATGCATTAACTTCCATGGAGCATTTTAAGTGAATATAGAACAGAAAATCTCAACAAGACAGATATAAAGTAGTACTTGAAAATTTAAAACTTTATTTATTGCAGCAGAAGGTAAATATGTTTGGTTACATCATCAAAAACCATAAACCAAAGTCAAGTACATAATATCCAACTTGATAAAACAAAGTACATAATCCCACTACTACAAATAACCATAAAGTAAATGATAGGATGAACTTTACTTCAGCAATCCAAATCCAAGTGCTCCCAAAGATATCCCTATCAAGCTCCACTAGTACTAGTCCCACCCTTAGAACCTGAGGGGGGGGGGGAGGGGGAGAAGGAAGAAAAGAGGTGGAAACAAAGGGGGTCAGACATAAAGTCTGGCGAATCCGATAACTCTAACAACATAATTATTAAAGCAATATGATAAGATATAAGCTGGAGAATAAGGTAATGACTGAGTGAACCACACGGGTATGGCAAGGCAATCAAGAGAAACAGAGATAACGTTAATGGCGCTTCCTAATCAATATAGGATAATTACTATACTCTACCGTACTGTACCGTACTGTACTGTACTAACACTAACTGCACCTCTACTAGTCACTCTAGAAATTTGATCCCTCTTGGCTAAATAGAACGATGATTGCTTCGTGTACTACTAGATGTACCCACTATCCTCCATGTTTGACTATATATCTCTAGTTGCTATCATAGGTACCCAGCGTGTACCTATCCCTACTATATGTACCCCTTCAATAAGTAATAATGGTAATCCATGTACTCCTATCTGACATCATAGGTGTCTCCTGCTCCTATCTCCACTTGGTGTACCCCCTTAATAATTATTAATAATAGTGGTAGCTTCATGTACCCCTACTGACTACACAGGTGTCGTCTGCTCCTAATCTCCACTAGGTGTACCCACTACCCTGCCCCATTCGATCGGCTCCCTAACTCGTAGATACCCGTGCTGGTCCCACAGTGGGGTGTATCACTCCCCAAAGTGGCAACCCAATGCTACCATAGATGCACGGCTTATACCTACACGATGCAACAACGTCTTACCTACCAACCCGGACCCACGCACGCACGTGACCCCGTTGCACTTGCGTTGCCATCGCTAACCCGTTTTGGCCTCTAACAATCAGACCCAGTAGGTATGTCCCGTCCTCGACTTGGGTTGTAATAACTCGGAAATCTGGGCCAGTTTAAAATTTTTATTTTGGCAATTTTAGCGAATTTTGAACATTTAAAATGAATTATTTTAGATAATATCGACGAGAAATTTATTTTGAATATAATTCGAACGTATATATTATATAGATCGTCGTTAGAATATAAATAATTATTTATATTTATAAAAGGAATTGAAAATGGCGCGGTAGTTCGATAATTCGATTTCAAACTTCAAATGAATGTACCGAGTGCAAAATAGACCGGATTTTAGTAAAACCAAAAATAATGGAATCTAATTGAGGATATCCTTCCAACGAATCCGAAAAATCAAAATTTCATAGCGGGGATCAAAAGATATGTCCAATTGAAAATTCTGAATAGTCGCTATGGAATTCAGGCCCTTAAAAATGGAAATTTTGCAAATGACCTCGGATTTCGACGAAACCACTTTTGTTGGGTCCGCGATGTAAAGTTATTGCTAGATTCCAAATTTCATAATTTTTCGAATCAATATGTGAGCGTGGCAATGGAAAACGCGTTTGACCAGTTTTAGTTGATTTTAATTGACTGGAAAATGGCCATTTTTCAAACGGTCTCAGAATTCGACGAAACTAGATTTGTTAGGGCCGTATCGTCAATACGAAGCTAGAAAATATTTTCTGGGAAATTTTAGAGTTAGTATGTGGCCCCGGTAATTTGAAATGTGCGTTAAAATTAAATATATACTGATTTATATGTTGATTTTGAAGGAAACTGATCGAAATGATCGAATCAACTGGCGATACATATCCCATTGTGTTCGTAATGAAGGTAAAACGCTAGGGACGACAGTCGGCGGGTTTGATTTCGAATTCAAAATAGAAAGTTGCTTTTTTGAATTTAAAAATAAATTAAATAATATAAAATCCTTCTCTCCCCTTATACTCTGGCACCCTCCCCCCGTTCATTTCTTTCTCAAATCGATTTTAAATTAAAAAAATGGAATCATCGAGGAGCGCGCCCATCACCTCAGCCCCTACGGCGAGCTCCACCTCCGTCGCGTCGATCCTCGGAGCACCACCTAGCCTCGACACCCCTCGGGCCTCCCCAACACGCCCCTCTAGCCCCCTTTCGATCGATGAAACCGCCTCCCCCACGCAACGTGCCACCACCTCGTCGGAGAGCCGCCCTCCCTCTTCTCCCTCCACCTGCTCTTCTCTCCCTATCTGCACCCTCCTCCACTCGAAGACCATCGGCGCCCTTCTGGATCCAGTCAAAAAAAAAACCCGCCACCCTGATGAACACCGCGAACCACTCTCGCTGCTCCTCCACCCTGATGTACCCCAATGTAGCAAACCTCTCCCCCTCCTAGTCCGATTTCAAAGTAAGCTCCTTTATTTTTATTTATTTAATTTCAGTTTTTTTAGTTAGTTTAATTTATATATACCTTTATAAAATCTGTTTTTATTTAAAATGAAAGGTAGGTTTTTTATTTAAAATAAAAAGTTAGGACTTTTATTCATATAAAAGATTAGATTTTTAAAATAGAAAAGATTAGATTTTTAAAATAGAAAAGATTAGATTTTTAAAATAGAAAAGATTAGAATCTTAAAATAGAAAAGATTAGATTTTTAAAATGGAAAAGATGTGATTTTTAGTGGTGCAAAAATAGAATTTTTATCTATATAGTAGTGGTATAATAATGTGATTTTTATACACATGACAACGAAGTAAAAATTCGATTTTTATATATTGAATAGCGAAGTAAAAATATGATTTTTATATATTGAATAGCAAAGTAAAAATTCGATTTTTATATATTGAATAGCAAAGTAAAAATTCGATTTTTATTTATTGAATAGCGAAGTAAAAATTAGATTTTTTATATATTGAATAGCGAAGAAAAAATTCGATTTTTATGTAGTGAATAGCAAAGTAAAAATTCTATTTTTACATATGTAGAGAATACGGGCGAAGAAAGTGACAAGAGGATAGAAAGGCGAAGATTTCTACATAAGGAGAGTCGTGGCGTTGGATTAGCAATATAGTGAGAACTTCTCACCTTTTAATTTTGTTTTCTAGTTAAAATATATACTAGGATGCAGACGGTGTTTAGTAGCACCCGACACCCGTCGTCCACAGACCATGGACGACTTGTATGCTTGTTTGTTTGATTTTGATGTGTAGTTGATTGTGTGATGTGAAATGAAATAAAGTATTTATATAGATGAAATAAAATATTTTATAGTGGAAAATATTTTATAGTTAAAAATAGAATTTTTAACGTGTATATGAAATGATATAAAAATAAATAGATTGGACGATTTGTTTATATACACACATTTGACTGATATTGATTGGAACGATAAATTTTACACATCACCCAACTGCACAAATAAAATATGTGTTTGATTGTTAGAAACCCCACACGGGTATTCGGATGATATTTGACGTACACTAATCCCGATTGTTTAGTTGTATGTCGATCGATTGATTGACAAACTGTTACAAGCATTGAATATTTATATTTGATGCTTATGCAGTGTAGAATGCACTTTGGATGATGGTTGATTATTCATCGTTGTTATTGTATACATTTGTTGTAGAAAATCCATATAATTAACATTATATGGTAATTGATTGGGCCTCATTCCAGTTTAGAAAAAGAAATATTTGAAATAGAAATATTTGAAAAAGGAAATATTTGAAATAGAATATTTGAAATAGAAATATTTGAAAAAGGAAATATTTGAATAGAAATATTTGAAATAGAAATATTCGAAATGGAATATTTGAAAATATGAATATATGAAGCCGTGTTGATTAGATTTACGCCATTTTGACGTGAATGATATTTATATCGATTTTATTCATTTTATAACGAATATCGAAAGTGATTTCAAAATTTGAAAAATTGAATAGAATTGAAATTCGAATTGAATAGAATTGAAATTGAATAGAAATGAATTCGGATTGAATATAAATGAATTTGAATTGAAATTAAATATAAATGAATTCGAATGGAAATTGATTAGAAATGAAATTGAATTGAATTGAAAATCGATTTGAAATGAATTTAAAATGAATTTATATTGGAATATTCAATTTTGATTTGAAATTGAATATGAAGTTGAAACCGTTTTGAAAATGAATTTAAAACGATGTATAAAGCACATTTTGAATTGAAATCGACGAAGTATATATCATATATATTATATATATAATATAATGGCCTGAATAGAACGCGCCGCGCTGCGGAAGTTCGCGAATTTCGACCATTGGCTTCGAATGAATATTGCGGGAGATCAGACCGTCGGATTCTCCTAAAACAGGAACCGTTGGGTTCGTATCGAAAAGAGCTTTCTAACGAATGTGAGAAATTAGAAATCTAACGGTTGGATTTGGAATTATGTCCAAATCAAATTTAGAAAAGGTCGCTTTAAGTGCAGTTCGATGGCCGTTGATGGAAATCGACTGTACGGGCCTTGATAAAATTATTAAAAATAGTAATAATTTGTGTAAAATCATAAGAAATGATTTGTGAAGAATTGGGATGAAAACTCCATATTTGAAAAGATAAAAATAGATTTTTATCGAAATGAACTAGTTTTGAACTAGAATTATAATTCTATTTATTTTTAAATAAATAAATTGGATTTGAAATGGTTTTGAAAATAACCAGAACTTCCAATAATTGCATTGGAATGGATTTGAATCAAAATTGTCTTCGGAATATTTCGATGTTGGATTTCGTGATTATACAACTGTTGTAATGGAAATTTGAAAGATATAGATATATACATCGTTATTTCCAATACGATATTTGTTGGTCGTGGAATTTGATATTGAATATAAGCCGATATATTTTCTATTCAGAGCCTTGTATTTGATATCAAATGTGATTTGGGTTTGTCGTGAATGGTGTCTTCATCAACACTGTTCTTGAACACAGTTGAGAAAAGATTAAATCTTTTTATTTAGATTTAATGAAGAGTACCAATTAAATGATATTTAATTGGAATTGAGTTGGTATTGATTTTTGGGCTTATCGTGAACAGTGTTTTAAATAACACTTGTTCTTTAACCCGATAATTAATGGAATGTGATTTTGGGTTTATCACGAACCGTGTTTTAAATGACACTGATTCTATAACCCAGTTAAAGATTAAAACAAAGTGGAGTTTTAATGAATCTTTAATTAGATTGAAATGATCGAGAATGGAGTATCACCAGTTTTGCTCCAGGCGATAGTTAAATCTTTAATTAGATTTGAACGTGAAATGGTAATTAAATTTACCGATAACACTGTGGTGTTTGATATGAAGTATTACCAGTTTTACTCCATGGGATGAATAGGTTGGGATTGGGAAATTAAAATAAATGATTACATCGGTGTGGTTCGCTAATCTCGACTAGTTTGAATCGATATTCAAAGGAGATTAAAGAATAAATTTAAAGAATTTATCTTTGATAAAATTAATGGGAACCTTTCCCAAAATATAAGAATATTTGAATAAAAAAGAATATTCTGAAGTGGAATAAGGCGTATGTTGTGTTTGTGTAACACTTTTATTATATATACGCGAGTTGTTCAGAAAGACCGGGTTTATCCCATTCTGAATAACTGATTTGACGTGGTATCGAAGATGAAGACGGTGGTTGAAGACCAGAGGTCTTCACGTCGTTTGGATAATTACTGATTATCTTGATTGGGCTGTACACCCGAGAAGATGGAAACAGTTGGTGATCGTCCAGACGTACTTGGAGATCGATGGATATGCAGGGTACTAGGTGACTCCGGTTTCGTTCAGACCCAGAACGAACTTGTAAATGGACTGTGTGTCTGACGTTGGATTTTAGTCTGTGTGATTGATTTCTATCTAATATATATATGTTTGGCGGCGGAGAATTTATTCTCTTGCTTAACGCCATTCTCTGAGACGTACGAGCTCAGGGGTTATATACTGATGGATATCAAACGCATGGAGTGAATTACCTGTGTGGCATGCCTAAGTGGCAATTGATCGAGGCTTCTTTTGAAAAGCAAAGTCTTGTGGTTGATGATCAAAGCACTGCCTGTGTGGCATAGCTTTGTGTAACGTGAATTCGTGAGCCTCGCACCCTAGTTGTGAACCAAAACGGGAGAGGACCTCAGGGAGGGCATGCGTTTCTTTCTAGCTAGGGTGGTGTCAGTGACCTACCAGCCCTGACATTTATATACTTTTCACCTGTGTGGTTGTTGTTGTTGCAAGGCGCCTCGGTTTGATCGGACGATCCGGGTCCGATGGAGTCATTCGTTGGCTTATTTACGCCCCAAAGGGCGGGTAAACATAGTGTTTAAGCATAATAATCCACATCGGTGGCCGGCCCTGACGATCCAAGGCTTGCCTGCGCGCTGGCCTGAGGCTCGGGCTAGAGAGTCTCGAATCGGTAGAGGACGATCCCTGGCCTCGGTTCATAGATGGAAATCCAACTTCCAAATACGTGACATTTGCGGTTTTATTTGTAGAGCCTAGTATGGCGACATGATATATGGTACCCATGCCGCCTATGATTGATACTTCTGATTTGAAGTTGTTTTATACACTATGCACTTATAATAGTATCAAATGATTTGTTTTAAAACGTATCAAGCATTCTTTGGCTGTTATAAGGGAAAACACTATCCCCGGGCTTGCGTTGCATTGTGTGATAGGACCTGGGTCTTATAACAGCTTCATTTTTCCTTATTTAGCATTGCGCTGTTGTTTTGTGCACGGGTATTCTTGGGAGGAAACCCGTTCCATGTTATACGGCGTGGTCCCTTGATTCACCTAACTTTCAAATAAAGATTATTAACTGTTTTAGTTCTCAAACAAGTCCCATGACTGACCTGGAGTTTATTGTTTTAACCTAACTCTGGGTGCCCCTACTTTGACACGGGCAGCTAGTAGTTTTGGTTTTGCAGATTTATATTCACAAGATCCTGGTTTACAGCTGGAACGATATCCGTAAAGCTTTGTATCCGTATATCTCTTCTAGTTGTGTATTGTATTATTTTCCGCTGCTATGTAATTTATTGTAATCTCTGATATTTTCTGTTGTGTAATATTCATTTATACTCTGTATATTCTTGTATTCTGATGGAATTGTTGTAATATACAATGAAATGTTCTTCCGTCTGCGTTCTGTTGTGGCTTGTTCTCGAACTATCCGCGCTTTCCTTCACGGGGAAGTTACGGGTTTTCACAGTTGGTATCAGAGCTTTGGTTTACAAAGCTTAGAGAACAAGACACATTAGAACCATACGAAAGAATTCATCAGATATTGGATTAGTAATATCGAACGAGAATGACTCATTAGAGATAGGATCAGTAGTATCCTAGAACGAGTGTGAAGGGTATATTTTTAAAATGAAACCGAATTTTGTTTTGAAAATTTAAATCAACTATTCGTATTTGATTATTTATTTATATGAATTTGGACAATCTGATACATAAAGATTTTGCATATATGTCTTGCAAACGTGTATTCGAAGTTTTAATATACTGGATAGTTATAGAATCATACTCTAGTTGCCCGGGGATAATTCTGGTGATGGGGCACCATCGCCAGTATTTATTTTCGAGTTTCGAAAGTGAGATTTCTATAAATTTCCAATTGTCTGGTGTGAGAACCGAAATTAGATAGGGCTTATTTTTATGAATTGACACCAAAAATGTGATTTTTGACTATATATCAAAGTTATGAATTTGAAATGATAATTCACTAATTGATTGATGGTTGTGTTGTTTGGTTATTTGTTTGAAAATTTTGAACCATTACGCCTAATTGAGCCAAATAGTGGATTATATTGGAAATTTGTCGCATTTGCTTGCATATACATGTACGTACATTGAACAGGTCATAGCAAGGAGGCTAGAGAAGAGAATAAAATTTGTTTGCCCGACAAATAGGTATATGTTTAACATAATTTATTGTTTTGTTTGGGTGATGATGATTTTATGAGCCGATTGGCTAGCCGCTTGGCCTTTTCTTTTTCTTTTTGAGACCAGAGGGCCTGTATGGCAATTTCGGGATTTTCCCGTGGCTCCCGGTGCAGGGGAGGTTATGGCGAAATTTTTCGAAAATTCCGGGTGTTAGCCAAATTTTTGGAGAATTTGGAAAATTCTCAAAAACTGAAAAGTTGGAGAATGGAAGCCAGATTGAACGTAGAGTTGATTGATCAAACCACTTTCGGCTTCGTTCCTTTTCGGGGACGAAAAGTTTTAAGTGGGGGAGATTGTAATAACCCGAAAATCTGGGCCAGTTTAAACTTTTTATTTTGGGAATTTTAGCGAATTTTAACATTTAAAATGAAATATTTTAAATAATATCGAAGAGAAATTTATTTTGAATATAATTCGAACGTATATATTATATAGTTCGTCGTTAGAATATAAATAATTATTTATATTTATAAAAGGAATTGAAAATGGCGCGGTAGTTTGATAATTCGATTTCAAACTTCAAATGAATGTACCGGGTGCAAAATAAACCGGATTTTAGTAAAACCAAAAATATTGGAATCTAATTGAGGATATATTTCCAACGAATCCGAAAAATCAAAATTTCATAGCGGGGATCAAAAGATATGTCCAGTTGAAAATTCTGAATAGTCGCTATGGAATTCAGGCCCTTAAAAATGGAAATTTTGCAAATGACCTCGGATTTTGACAAAACCACTTTTGTTGGGTCCGTGATGTAAAGTTATTGCTAGATTCCAAATTTCATAATTTTTCGAATCAATATGTGAGCGTGGCAAAGGAAAACGCGTTTGACCAGTTTCAGTTGATTTTAATCTACTGGAAAATGGCCATTTTTCAAACGGTCTCAAAATTCGACGAAACTAGTTTTGTTAGGACCGTATCGTCAATACGAAGCTAGAAAATATTTTTCGAGAATTTTTAGAGTTAGTATGTGGCCCCGGTAATTTGAAATGTGCGTTAAAATTAAATATATACTGATTTATATGTTGATTTTAACGGAAACTGATCGAAACGACCGAATCAGCTGGCGATACATATCCCATTGTGTTCGGAATGGAGGTATAACGCTAGGGACGACAGTCGGCGGGTTTGATTTCGAATTCAAAATAGAAAGTTGCTTTTTTGAATTTAAAAGTAAATTAAATAATATAAAATCCTTCTCTCCCCTTATACTCTGCCCCCCCCATTCATTTCTTTCTCAAATCGTTTTTAAATTAAAAAAATGGAATCATCGAGGCGCGCCCCCATCACCTCAGCCCCGATGGCGAGCTCCACCTCCACCTCCACCGCGTCGATCCTCGGAGCACCACCTCGCCTCGACACCCCTCTGGTCTCCCCAACGCGTCCCTCTAGCCCCCTTTCGATCGATGAAACCATCTCCCCCACGCAATGCGCCACCACCTCGTCGGAGTGCCGCCCTCCCTCTTCTCCCTCCACCTGCTCTTCTCTCCCTATCTGCACCCTCCTCCACTCGAAGACCATCGGCGCCCTTCTGGATCCAGTCAAAAAAAAAAAAAAAAATCGCCACCCTGATGAACACCACGAACCCCTCTCGCTGCTCCTCCACCCGGATGCGCCCCACTGCAGCGAACCTCTCCCCCTCCTAGTCCGATTTCAAAGTAAGCTCCTTTATTTTTATTTATTTAATTTCAGTTTTTTTTAGTTAGTTTAATTTATATATACCTTTATAAAATCTGTTTTTATTTAAAATGAAAGGTAGGTATTTATTTAAAATAAAAAGTTAGGATTTTTATTCATAGAAAAGATTAGATTTTTAAAATAGAAAATATTAGATTTTTAAAATAAAAAAGACTAGATTTTTAAAATAGAAAAGATTAGATTTTTAGTATAGAAAAGATTAGATTTTTAAAATGGAAAAGATGCGATTTTTAGCGGTGTAAAAATAGAATTTTTATCTATATAGTAGTGGTATAAAAATGTGATTTTTATACACATGACAACGAAGTAAAAATTCGATTTTTATATATTGAATAGCGAAGTAAAAAGATGATTTTTATATATTGAATAGCAAATTAAAAATTCGATTTTTATATATTGAATAGTAAAGTAAAAATTCGGTTTTTATGTATTGAATAGCGAAGTAAAAATTAGATTTTTATATATTGAATAGCGAAGAAAAAATTCGATTTTTATATAGTGAATAGCAAAGTAAAAATTCTATTTTTACATATGTAGAGAATACGGGCGAAGAAAGTGACAAGAGGCAAGAAAGGCGAAGATTTCTACATAAGTTGAGTCGTGGTGTTGGATTAGCAATATAGTGAGAACTTCTCACCTTTTAATTTTGTTTTCTAGTTAAAATATATACTAGGATGCAGACGGTGTTTAGTAGCACCCGACACCCGTCGTCCACAGACCATGGACGACTTGTATGCTTGTTTGTTTGATTTTGATGTGTAGTTGATTGTGTGATGTGAAATGAAATAAAGTATTTATATAGATGAAATAAAATATTTTATAGTTGAAAATATTTTATAGTTAAAAATAGAATTTTTAACGTGTATATGAAATGATATAAAAATAAACAGATTAGACGATTTGTTTATATACACACAATTGACTGATATTGATTGGGACGATAAATTTTACACATCGCCTAACTGCACAAATAAAATCTGTGTTTGACTGTTTGGAACCCCACATGGGTATTGGGATGATATTTGACATATACTAATCCCGATTGTTTAGTTGTATGTTGATTGATTGATTGAGAAACTGTTACAAGCGTTGAATATTTATATTTGATGCTTATACAGTGAAGAATGCACTTTGGATAATGGTTGATTATTCATCGTTGTTATTGTATACATTTGTTGTAGAAAATCCATATAATTAACATTATATGGTAATTGATTGGGCCTCATTCCAGTTTAGAAAAAGAAATATTTGAAATAGAAATATTTGAAAAAGGAAATATTTGAAATAGAATATTTGAAATAGAAATATTTGAAAAAGGAAATATTTGAAGAGAAATATTTGAAATAGAAATATTCGAAATGGAATATTTGAAAATATGAATATATGAAGCCATGTTTATTAGATTTACGCCATTTTGACGTGAATGATATTTATATCGATTTTATTCATTTTATAACGAATATCGAAAGTGATTTTAAAATTTGAAAAATTGAATAGAATTAAAATTCGAATTGAAATTGAATAGAATTGAAATTCGAATTGAAATTGAATAGAATTGAAATTCGAATTAAAATTGAATAGAAATGAATTCAAATTGAAATTTAATATAAATGAATTTGAATTGAAATTAAATATAAATGAATTCGAATGGAAATTGATTAGAAATGAAATTGAATTGAAATTTAATTGAAAATCGATTTGAAATGAATTTAAAACGAATTTAAAACGAATTTATATTGGAATATTCAATTTTGATTTGAAATTGAATATGAAGTTGAAACCGTTTTGAAAATGAATTTAAAACGATGTATAAAGCACGTTTTGAATTGAAATCGACGGAGTATATATTATATATATTATATATATTATATATATAATATAATGGCCTGAATAGAACGCGCCGCGCTGCGGCAGTTCGCGAATTTCGACCATTGGCTTCGAATGGATATTGCGGGAGATCCGACCGTCGGATTCTCCTAAAACCGGAATCGTTGGGTTCGTATCGAAAAGAGCTTTCTAACGAATGTGAGAAATTAGAAATCTAACGGTTGGATTCGGAATTATGTCCAAATCATATTTGGAAAAGGTCGTTGTAAGTGCAGTTCGATGGCCGTTGATGGAAATCGATTGTACGGGCCTTGATAAAATTATTAAAAATAGTAATAATTTGTGTAAAATCATAAGAAATGATTTGTGAAGAATTGGGATGAAAAACTCCATATTTGAAAAGATAAAAATAGATCTTTATCGAAATGAACTAGTTTTGAACTAGAATTATAATTATATTTATTTTTAAATAAATAAATTGGATTTGAAATGGTTTTGAAAATAACCAGAACTTCCAATAATTGCATTGGAATGGATTTGAATCGAAATTGTTTTCAGAATATTTTGATGTTGGATTTCGTGATTATACAGATGTTGTTATGGAAATTTGAAAGATATAGATATATACATCGTTATTTCCAATACGATATTTGTTGGTCATGGAATTTGATATTGAATATAAGCCGATATATTTTCTATTCAGAGCCTTGTATTTGATATCAAATGTGATTTGGGTTTGTCGTGAATGGTGTCTTCATCAACACTGTTCTTGAACCTAGTTGAGAAAAGATTAAATCTTTTTATTTAGATTTAATGAAGAGTACCAATTAAATGATATTTAATTGGAATTGAGTTGGTATTGATTTTTGGGCTTATCGTGAACAGTGTTTTAAATAACACTTGTTCTTTAACCCGATAATTAATGGAATGTGATTTTGGGTTTATCACGAACCGTATTTTAAATGACACTGATTCTATAACCCAGTTAAAGATTAAAACAAAGTGGAGTTTTAATGAATCTTTAATTAGATTGAAATGATCGAGAATGGAGTATCACCAGTTTTGCTCCAGGCGATAGTTAAATCTTTAATTAGATTTGAACGTGAAATGGTAATTAAATTTACCGATAACACTGTGGTGTTTGATATGAAGTATTACCAGTTTTACTCCATGGGATGAATAGGTTGGGATTGGGAAATTAAAATAAATGATTACATCGGTGTGGTTCGCTAATCTCGACTAGTTTGAATCGATATTCAAAGGAGATTAAAGAATAAATTTAAAGAATTTATCTTTGATAAAATTAATGGGAACCTTTCCCAAAATATAAGAATATTTGAATAAAAAAGAATATTCTGAAGTGGAATGAGGCGTATGTTGTGTTTGTGTAACACTTTTATTATATATACGCGAGTTATTCAGAAAGACCGGGTTTATCCCATTCTGAATAACTATTCCACGTGGTGTCGAAGATGAAGACGGTGGTTGAAGACCGGAGGTCTTCACGTCGTTTGGATAATTACTAATGATCTTGATTGGGCTGTACACCCAAGAAGATGGAAACAGTTGGTGATCGTCCAGACGTACTTGGAGATCGATGGATATGCGGGGTACTCGGTGCCTCCGGTTTCGTTTAGACCCAGAACGAACTTGTAAATGGACTGTGTGTCTGACATTGGATTTTAGTCCGTGTGATTGATTTCTATCAAATATATATCTGTTTGGCGGCGGAAAATTTATTCCCTTGCTTAACGCCCTTCTCTGAGACGTACGAGCTCAGGGGTTATATACTGATGGATATCAAACGCATGGAGTGAATTGCCTATGTGGCATGCCTAAGTGGCAATTGATCGAGGCTTCTGTTGAAAAGCAAAGTCTTGTGGCTGATGATCAAAGCACCGCCTGTGTGGCATAGCTTTGTGTAACATGAATTCACGAGCCTCGCACCCTGGTTGTGAACCAAAACGGGAGAGGACCTCACGGAGGGCATGCGTTTCTTTCTAGCTAGGGTGGTGTCAGTGACTTACCAGCCCTGACATTTATATACTTTTCACCTGTGTGGTTGTTGCTGTTGCGAGGCGCCTCAGCTTGATCGGACGATCCGGCTCCGATGGAGTCATTCGTTGGCTCATTTACGCCCCAAAGGGCAGGGAAACGTAGTGTTTAGGCATAATAATCCACATCGGTGGACCGGCCCTGACGATCCAAGGCTTGCCTGCGCGCTTGCCTGAGGCTCAGGCTAGAGAGTCTCGAATCGGTAGAGGACGATCCCTGGCCTCGGTTCATAGATGGAAATCCAACTTCCAAATACGTGACATTTGCAGTTTTATTTGTAGAGCCTAGTATGGCGACATGATATATGGTACCCATGCCGCCTATGATTGATACTTATGATTTGAAGTTGTTTTATGCACTATGCACTTATAATAGTATCAAATGATTTGTTTTAAAATGTATCAAGCATTCTTTGGCTGTTATAAGGGAAAACCCTATCCCACGGCTTGCGTTGCATTGTGTGATAGGACCTGGGTCTTATAACGGCTTCATTTTTCCTTATTTAGCATTGCGCTGTTGTTTTGTGCACTGGTATTCTTGGGAGGAAACCCGTTCCGTGTTATACGGCGTTGTCCCTTGATTCACCTAACTTTCAAATAAAGATTATTAACTGTTTTAGTTCTCACATCAGTCACATGACTGACCTGGAGTTTATTGTTTTAACCTAAACTCTGGGTGCCCCTATTTTGACATGGGCAGCTAGTAGTTTTGGTTTTGCAGATTTATATTCACAGGATCCTGGTTTACAGCTGGAACGATATCCGGAAAGCTTTGTATCCGTATATCTCTTCTAGTTGTGTATTGTATTATTTTCCGCTGCTATGTAATTTATTGTAATCTCTGATATTTTCTGTTGTGTAATATTCATTTATGCTCTGTATATTCTTGTATTCTGATGGAATTGTTGTAATATACAATGAAATGTTCTTCCGTCTGCGTTCTGTTGTGGCTTGTTCTCGAACTATCTGCGCTTTCCTTCACGGGGAAGTTACGGGTTTTCACATGGGTCGAGCTCACAAAGATACTTAATGGGCTACTGGACTGAAAAGGCCCCCCATGCTTGACACAAGCTTTCCACCTAGGCTTGGTCCCCTCTAGTACATTCCACTTAAACCCCCTTCATGTCCACTTACATGTTTTAAATTTGGTTAAGGGTTTCTATTAGTAATTCCACATGCCACCCAAGGCACCCACTTAACCCCTATGTCCCACTTACATGTTTTACCTTGGTTAAGTGTTACTAATCGTATTTCCTCATGCCACCCAAGGCACCCACTTAACCCCCATGTCCCACCACATGTTTTACTTTGGTTAAGTGTTTCTTAATTTATTATTACCGTAACCCCTGTAGGACCTCTCACATTAGACTGGCATTTGTGGCTGCTGGATTTGCCGGGTGAGTCTGGGCAGTCTTACACCACAAATGAGCCTAACCTCGTGTCCATACAATTGTTACGCATTTAGTTTGGGCCTTAGACCTCTCACATTGGGCTACCATTTGTGGCTGCTGGATTTGCCGGGCGGGT
This sequence comes from Allium sativum, assembly GCA_030737875.1. Lineage (NCBI taxonomy): Eukaryota > Viridiplantae > Streptophyta > Magnoliopsida > Asparagales > Amaryllidaceae > Allium > Allium sativum. The sequence goes on along the minus strand of CM060922.1, from coordinate 191,926,553 downwards.
CCGGGCAGTCTTACACCACAAATGAGTCCAACCTCGTGTCTTAGGCAATTAATTATACATAATTAATTTTCCCTAAATTTGAATTACTTTCCCTATTCAAATTTACATATTTATTTATGTCCATAATTTATCACCTAAATTATGCGCATCTATTTATGGTATATAAATTATACAAATTTCTTCACTAATTAATTTTATTCCTTAAAATTAATTACATGCCTTTTTAGGCCATTACATGCCAAATTCACAATATGTGTGTATCCACTATTATCCCCATCGTACCCCCGTCATTCGTTCGCTTAACATGACATATTCATATTAGACTAGCAAATAGTCCAATACTTAAAAAAAGGGAATAAACATCACAAAGTCACATACACACAATAATAGATCTAATTTTCATCTAACTTGCAATTAAGAATTACAACATACTTGCATAATCTTTGTATTATCAAGGATCCAAAAATTATAGATCTAAAAGGTGTGAACTTGCATGTATGAACATAGTTTTACACCCAACTAGCCTAGGTAATTATCACAAACATACATAAACTATGTATGTCGTCAACCTAAACATAAAGGTGTCATCTTGCATAACTATGGATCCAATAAAAGGTGTTAACCTGAGTAAACTATGGATCCACATAAAGGTGTAAGCTTGCATAACTATGCATGTCATAGTTTCAACATAAAAAAGTCCACTTGAATATGGATCTAAACTTTAAAGGTGTGAACTTGTATATATGTGAATACAATTATCACTTAAACTTGTATATGAACATAATACTTATACGAACTAGCATATGTTCCATATCCATATTCGCATAAAAACTGATGTTATAAACCTAGGTGATTGGATTATAAAAAGGGATTCATTGACACAAGTTAACATCATGAACTACTAGCATATATTTTAGATCCAAACTTACATAACATCATATAACTCGCAAACAACTTGCGTGATCCTATTAACTTGCATAACATCATATGTACAACTTGCATAATCATATTAACTTGCATAACATCATATATGAAACTTGCATAATCATATTAACTTGCATAACATCATATATGAAACTTGTGTAATCATATTAACTTGCATAACATCCTATATGAAACTTGCATAATCATATTAACTTGCATAATCATATTAATCTTGCATAACATCATACATGAAACTTGCATAACACCATATATAAAACTTGCATAACATCATATAATATGAATCAAGTTAACATACATGATTAAACATATGAATTAGATTCACAACCACAACCTATAATCCAACGTATATCACATCATAATTAATTTAGAAATTATTTTGATAAAGTGATCAAACTCACAATTCAACGAAGTTCTGGAATTTATTAGCGTCCCTTTGTTGTAGTTGAATTTGTTGTTGGATTGAATTGAGTTGCTTTAATCTTCTTCTAATTGGTGGCGGCTACTCTAGGGTTCAAGACTACAGCATAATGGCCATAGTTTTAGTTTTAATTCTGATTTAGGATTTGAGTCTATGGGTCTTTTTATAGAGATTTGAATTAATTTAAGCCGTCGGATCACTCTAGGATCAATCTAGGCTTTAGAAACCAAGAAATGATGTCAACAGGCCAACCAGAAATCGCCACCTAAGCCCTAAAACATAAAATTTCGTCATAGACCATTTAGGGCTGAGGGGACCAATTCCAAACCTCCTGAGTCGATACTGGGGTCGACCCGAGCCCCTGGGTCGACCCATAAAATAGGTCGGTTTGGTGTTTTTCCTTCCCGCTTCCACTATTTTGAATTTTTTTCTTAAATTTTAGGTTGAATTTAATTTTATATTTATATATGTGTATCTATATATATATATTTCTATCTTCCTAATTAACCATTTTCATACTAAACTACTTTTTGAGCCGCGTTCACACTAAGCTGCTTTTTAATCATTCCCCTAAAACAAAAATATGGCGTTGGCGGTGATCGAACTCTGTACCTCTTGTTTGCAAGTCACATGTTCCAACCAAATGAGCTACTAAGTCTTTTGCTTACAAACCTATGAACAATACTAAATATTTATTCTTTAATTTAGTTAATTCGATTATTCAAAAATCCGGGGTGTTACATTCTCCCTTCCTTAAAGGATTTCGCCCCCGAAATCTCCAAGTTAAGGAGAATGCATATCCTAACATCCAAACAACCATCTACTCAACCATCAAACACAGGCATTCATTGTCCTTATAGAATTTCTAATGCTGTATGAACATATGCAAAAAAGTACGTGTATATGTTCCTTATCTAATGAAAAATCAAGCGGTCTACTGATTCAGTTGACCTCCTTAATGCAAACCATGATAGTGCCATGCGTCCATTATGTATGCGAAAGAACCCTATCGATACATATTATTTCTACATGTGTGCACAACCATTCACCAAAATGCAACATCCATAAGACAGCACAACCATTATACATGCATTAGCTTAAATATGCACACACATTACATGCAATATGCAATATGAAGTGACTGAGCCGATCTAGTGCCTAAAGTGTGTGTATATGCATCAACGAGCAACCACTAGCAAACACTTGCATCCACATGCATCCATCATACATAACATGTCTCAAACACATGTTTCAATCATAGGACTACCCAATCTAAAGGTCAAAGGTATTTACGAGAGGACATACTAAAGATAAGATAAGTATAAGGTAAGAGATAAAGGAGAAACTAAAAGACATACCCTCGAAAAGAAAAGGATATAATGAACGCATCTTCTCTTCTGTCTCCCAAGTAGCGTTGCTCTCATCATCTCCCCATTGCACTTTGACTAGCTTGACCTCTCGATTCCTCAACTTCTTTACCTCCGACCCAAGAATGCACGCAGGAGCTCGCTGAATCGTCGCATCACGCTCTATCTCCGCCTCTCTAAGCAAGCTTGGCTCTACCCCTTCCGCGGTCTTGTGCAAGCACTTCCTCAAATGTGACACATGAAATACATCGTGTACGCCACTAAGTCTCTCGGGCCACTCCACTCTATACGCCATCTGCCCAATCCTATCCTTAATAGGAAACGACCATAGGAACCTTGGTGCTAACTTCCCAATGGACCCAAAGCGAACGACGTTCCGTAATGGAGACACCTTGACAAAGACCATGTCCCCAATATCAAACTCAAGATCTATCCTCCTCCTGTACGCATAAGATTTCTACCTATCTTGCACCGTCTTCATCCTCCTTTGAATCAAGTCGATCTTTTCTGAAGTCTCTCTAATCATATCGGGCCCAAGTAAGATCTTATCTGTAGACTCGCACCAACATGTAGGCGAACGACATGGCCGTTCATAAAGAGCCTCGTACGGTGCCATGCCAATGCTAGACTGAAGCTGTTATTATATGCGAACTCCACCAACGGAAGATGTTCCTCCCGTGCACCTCCGAAATCTAAGACACACAACCTCAATAGGTCCTCTAGAATACGATTCACCCTCTCGGTCTGGCCATCCGTCTGAGGATGATATGCGGTGCTCAAACATAACTGAGTCCCTACCGCCTTTTGCAAGCTCTTCCAAAATTCGCTAGTAAAGATAGGATCGTGGTCGCTCACTATGCTAGAAGGAACACTGTGCAAACGAACTATTTCTCGAATGTATACGGAGGCTAACCATGGAGCAGTCCTCTTACTCTTCACGGGAATGAAATGGGCGCTCTTTAGTAAGCCTGTCTACCATAACCCAAATCCCCGTATTACCCTTCCTCGATCTCGGCAATCCATCGACAAAATCCATCGAGACACTATCCCACTTCCATTATGGAACCTCCAATGGGTGAAGCAACCCACCGGGTTTCTTTTGCTCCGCTTTTACTTGTTGGCATACCAAGCATCTAGCAACAAACTCTGCCACGTCCTTCTTCGTACCGGCCCAAAAGTAAACTCGTCTTATGTACATATACATCTTGTCCCCGCCGGGATGTATGGTAATCGTCGAACGATGTGCATCATCAAGGATGGTCTTCCCCAAGTTCTCGTCCTTTGGTACACAAAGTCTATCATCCCTATGCAACCAACCCTTATCATCTAGGGTATACCTACTTAGGTGGCTTGATGACTCCCCTCTTAAGAGCTTCTCTACTAACTCTATCAAATGTGGGCCATCACGCTATGCCTCTCCAACCTGTCTCAAAAGCGTAGGTATGACCTCAAGGACGCTAGCAAACTGGGTACAACATCAATGGATGTTCTAAAGTCAAAGGTAGAGATAAACTCTAAGCTACGTCGCTCGACAAACAAAGGAATCAATGTCAACTTTTTCCTACTCAAGGCATCTGCTACAAAGTTACCCTTGTCAGGGGTATATGCTATCTCGAAATCGTAGGACGCCAAGAACTCCATCCACCTTTGTTGCCTCAGGTTTAGATCTTTCTAAGAGAACAAGTACTTTAGCGATTTATGGTCTGCAAATAACTCAAACTTCCCACCAAGCCAATAATGACGCCAAGACTTAAGCGCAAAAACTATGGCAGCCAATTTTGAGTCGTGGGTAGGGTAATTCTTCTCATGGACTTCGACTGTCTTCCACCATAACATATCACCCTTCCCTAGGGACCACATGCCCTAAAATCCTCACTTCTTTCCTCCAAAAATGGTATTTTGGAAAACTTAGCTTTAAGCTGGTGCGCTTGTAGGGTCCCTAAGCTTTCCCTAAGATGTTGGGCATGCTCTTCTCTGCTTCTAGAGAAAACCAGGATATTATCCCATGCAAAATCGTCACAACTATCCATCTCTCACACAGACCATCCTAGTAGAACTCGACATCGCCCAAGTGCAAGCCCCAAAGGCCGAAACCAATATCAGACAAACACCCAAGGGATACCTCCTTCGAATTCAGACGACCTACGTGAGATGATACTAGTAAGACGGCCAACCAAATGAGCACTTGACCGACTCCGGCTGTCCTTGCCAGTCTTGCTCCAAAACCGTCGCCGATCACATAACTGGCTTTGCTTAAACTATTAAGCACATACGAAAACATATTTCGTGCCTCTGGGTAAACCCCGCACTTTATCAAAGATGTCTCCATACTCACAGACCACACAAACAGACTCCCAATCATTGTTGGATGCGTCAGAAGATTCTAGGCAGCTAAGCATCACTGAACCTCTAGGGTCACAAGAAATATGAGGGTCTTTCCATAACGAATCAATAGTCTAACAACCCTCCTTTCACAATCTAGGATGGCACCCCGCCTGGCTAGCCAATCCACCCCTAGAATCAAAATATAGCCCGTGAAACCAAGGACGAAGGCGTTGCATTCAAATCCAACGCCCAAGATAGACACTCTCAAATCCCGACAAACCATTAAAGGATGAGCCGAACCACCAACAGGATTTGAGACTAGGATGGGATCCTTAACTAGATTAGTATTTAGGTGCAGTGTTTCAACTAACGAAGCAGATACTAACGAGTATGAAGCGCTAGAATCAAACAATGTTCAAACATGATGATAAAGAAAACCAAATTTCAACCTAGACGGTCCTACCCCCATCAGTTATACCAGCCGTGAGGGAATATAACTACCCTCCAGAAGATCATGTACTTTGTCCTTGCCTCTTTGGACAATCCTATGGTGTCTTATTTCTCCAAAACAACTAGCCTTCTTCTTCACATTCTCCATTAGTAACCTCCCACCAAGATGAGGTTTTTTCCTTTGTTAACCAAACAGCTATTTGAACCTTCCTCACATCGTCTATCTTAAAGGTACCAACAAGGCCTCCACCTTCTTGGACTAACTTCTAGCCCGACAAACGTCTAAGTCCCTTGAAGTGGTTTTTTCGTCCTTTGTACGGAAGTCCTTATTTAAATTAGAAAAAGCATTTATACGCGGAGGGGGGCGGGGGAGGGAAGAAAACTCAAAAAGAGAAAGAGGGAGAGATTCAAAATGGAGAATAAAAGGGAGGATATATGGCTCTTGGGGATTATGTTCTTAAAATAAACCTTTATTTCAAAAATACTCTTCTACAAACATATTTTTGAAAGTATTCTTTATAGAAATGCTTTTGAAAAATAGTTTTTCAAAATATCTTATATGTTCGGGTAACCTTCAGCTCTGATACCACATGTAACACCCCACATCCATTAATGTCACTCGCAAAGGGAATGCATTAACTTCCATGGAGCATTTTAAGTGAATATAGAACAGAAAATCACAACAAGACAGATATAAAGCAGTACTTGAAAATTTAAAACTTTATTTATTGCAGCAGAAGGTAAATATGTTTGGTTACATCATCAAAACCCATAAACTAAAGTCAAGTACATAATATCCATCTTGATAAAACAAAGTACATAATCCCACTACCACAAATAGCCATAAAGAAAATGATAGGCTGAACTTTACTTCAGCAATCCAAATCCAAGTGCTCCCAAAGAGATCCCAATCAAGCTCCACTAGTACTAGTCCCACCCTTAGAACCTGGGGGAGGAGGGGGGGAAGGAAGAAAAGAGGTGGAAACAAAGGGGGTCAGATATAAAGTCTGGCGAGTCCAATGGCTCTAACAACATAATTACTAAAGCAATATGACAACATATAAGCTGGAGAATAAGTTAATGACTGTGTGAACCACATGGGTATGGCAAGGCAATCAAGAGAAATAGAGATAACGTTAATGACGCTTCCTAATCAATATAGGATAATTACTATACTCTACCGCACTGTACCGTACTATACTGTACTAACACTAACTGCACCCCTACTAGTCACTCTAGAAATTTGATCCCTCTTGGCAAAATAGAACGATGATAGCTTCGTGTACTACTAGATGTACCCACTATCCTCCATGTTTGACTGTATATCTCTAGTTGCTATCATAGGTACCCAACGTGTACCTATCCCCACTAGATGTACCCCCTCAATAAGTAATTATGGTAATTCCATATACTCTTAGCTGACGTCATAGGTGCCGCCTGCTCCTATCTCCACTAGGTGTACCCCCTTAATAATTATTAATAATAGTGGTAGCTTCGTGTACCCCTATCTGACTGCATAGGTACCGTATGCTCCTATCTCCACTAGGTGTACCCACTACCCTGCCCCATTCGATCGGCTCCCTAACTCGTAGATACCCGTGTTGGTCCCACAGTGGGGTGTATCACTCCCCAAAGTGGCAACCCAATACTACCAGAGATGCACGGCTTATACCTACATGATAAAACAACGTCTTCCCTACCATCCCGGACCCACGCATGCACGTGACCCCATCGGACTTGCATTGCCACCGCTAACCCGTTTTGGCCTCTAACAATCAGACCCATTAGGCGTGTCCCGTCCTCGACTTGGTTTGAGCTCACAAAGATACTTAATGGGCTACTAGACTGAAAAGGGCCCCTAATGCTTGACACAAGCTTTCCACCTAGGCTTGGTCCCCTCTAGTACATCCCACTTAACCCCCTTCATGTTCACTTACATGTTTTAAATTTGGTTAAGGGTTTCTATTAGTAATTCCACATGTCACCCAAGGCACCCTCTTAACCCCTATGTCCCACTTACATGTTTTACCTTGGTTAAGTGTTACTAGTCGTATTTCCTCATGCCACCTAAGGCACCCACTTAACCCCCATGTCCCACCACATGTTTTACTTTGGTTAAGTGTTTCTTAATTTATTACTACCGTAACCCCTTTAGGACCTCTCACATTAGACAAGCATTTGTGGCTGCTGGATTTGTCGGGCGGGTCCGGGCCATCTTACACCACAAACGAGCCTAACGTCGTGTCCATACAATTGTTACGCATTTAGTTTGGGCCTTTGACCTCTCACATTGGGCTACCATTTGTGGCTGCTGGATTTGCCGGGCGGGTCCGGGCAGTCTTACACCACAAATGAGTCCAACCTCGTGTCTTAGGCAATTAATTATACATAATTAATTTTCCCCAAATTTGAATTAATTTCCCCATTCAAATTTCCATATTTATTTGTGTCCATAATTTATCACCTAAATTATGCTCATCTATTTATGGTATATAAATTATACCAATTTCATCACTAATTATTTTTATTCCTTAAAATTAATTACATGCCTTTTTAGGCCATTACATGCCAAATTCACAATATATGTATCCACTATTATCCCTATCGTACCCCCGTCATTCGTTCGCTTAACATGACATATTAATATTAGACTAGCAAATAGTCTAATACTTAATAAAAGGGAATAAACGTCACAAAGTCACATACACACAATAATAGATCTAATTTACATCTAACTTGCAATTAATAATCACAACATACTTGCATAGTCTTTATATTATCAAGGATCCAAAAATCATAGATCTAAAAGGTGTGAACTTGCATGTATGAACATAGTTTTACACCCAAATAGCGTAGGTAATTATCACAAACTTACATAAACTATGTATGTCGTCAACTTAAACATAAAGGTGTCATCTTTCAAAACTATGGATCCAATAAAATGTGTTAACCTGAGTAAACTATGGATCCACATAAAGGTGTAAACTTGCATAACTATGCATGTCATAGTTTCAACATAAAAATGTCAACTTGTATATGGATCTAAACTTTAAAGGTGTGAACTTTATATATGTGAATCCAATTATCACTTAAACTTGTATATGAACATAATACTTATACGAACTAGCATATGTTCCGCATCCATATTTGCATAAAATCTGATGTTATAAACCTAGGTGATTGGATTATAAAAAGGGATTCATTAACATAAGTTAACATCATGAACTACTAGCATATATTTTAGATCCATACTTACATAACATCATATAACTCGCATACAACTTGCGTGATCCTATTAACTTGCATAACATCATATGTACAACTTGCATAGTCATATTAACTTGCATAACATCATATATAAAACATGCATTATCATATTAACTTGCATAACATCGTATATGAAACTTGCATAATCATATTAAATTGCATAACATCATATATGAAACTTGCATAATCAAATTAACTTGCATAATCATATTAATCTTGCATAACATCATACATGAAACTTGCATAACATCGTATATAAAACTTGCATAACATCATATAATATGAATCAAGTTAACATACATGATTAAACATATGAATTAGATTCACAACCACAACTTATAATCCAATGTATATCACATCATAATCACAATTCAATGAAGTTCTAGAATTTATTAGCGTCCCTTTGTTGTAGTTGAGTTTGCTGTTGGATTGAATTGAGCTGCTTTAATCTTCTTTTAATTGGTGGCGGCTACTTTAGGGTTCAAGACGACAGCATGACGGCCATAGTTTTAGTTTTAATTATGATTTAGGATTTGATTCTATGGGTCTTTTTATAGGGCTTTGAATTAATTTAAGCCGTTGGATCACTCTAGGATCCATCTAGGCCTTGAAACCAAGAAATGATGTCAACAGACCAAGCAGAAATCGCCACCTAAGCCCTAAAACATAAAATTTCGTCATAGACCATTTAGGGCTGAGGGGACCAATTCCAAACCTCCTGAGTCGATACTGGGGTCGACCCAGCGGACCTCGGGTCGATCCATAAAATAGGTCGGTTTGGTGTGTTTCCTTCCCGCTTCCGCTATTTTGAATTTTTTTCTTAAATTTTAGGTTGAATTTTATTTTATTTTTATATATGTATATCTATATGTATTTCTATCTTCCTAATTAACCATTTTCACACTAAACTACTTTTTGAACTGCGTTCACACTAAGCCGCTTTTTAGCGATTCCCCTAAAACAAAAATATGGCATTGGCGGGGATCGAACTCTGTACCTCTTGTATGCAAGTCACATGTTCCAACCAAATGAGCTACTAAGTCTTTTGCTTACAAACCTTAGAACAATACTAAACATTTATTCTTTAATTTAGTTAATTCGATTATTCAAAAATCCGGGGTGTTACACAAACGGGGAACCCCCAAACTAGGTCGAGGTTTGGGCATGCTTGCTGAGGTGATTATAAGTGGTCACTTAAGTGAGGGTGTTGGTGGCGCATTCCAACAGGGTCATGTGCATGCATGGGTTCGCTTGCTAGGGTAGATAAGATGTTATGACACTAGTAGATACGGTTGTGCACATCTTGTAAACAAAGGGTTGCCACTTTAGGAGGTGATACATCCTACTATAGGGCCAGCACAGGATATCCACGAGTTAGGGAGACAATCGATTAGGGGTAGTAATTAGGGTACATCAAGTCTTGCTTGTTTAGGAGCCCGTTTTTGTCGTTGGGGGTAACACCTGTAAGTTCTATTACGCTACCTGTTATTGTATGTGGGTAAAACCTCTCACTAGAAGTACACCTACGCCTACCATCTTGTACTTGTTGGCATCATCTTGTACTTGTTATACTAGTATAGGTGTAGAGAAAAGTATTAGAGAAGCGCAATGCATGTTCTGTTTTGTTTATCATGTTTACCTTGTTATACCTATCTTATGACACTGTTATCTCTCTCCAACTTATATGCCTATCATGATGATTTTACTTATTTATATGCTAAAAGTAACTGGACTCGCCAGACCTTATGTCTGACCCATTTTGTTTCCTATTCTCTCTTCCTTTACCCCCTAGTTTCTCAGGGTGGGAATACTCATACTTGATCAGGATTCTTCTTTCCTTCTGCTTGGAGCTGCTTAGATGTATTGCTGGATTTTGTATCTGCTCTACTATGGCTATTTTTTGGGGACTATGCTCTTTTTATGTATTACTATATTCTGATGATAGTTTTTGTACAAGGCAGAAGTTTTATGTTTTCAATATTCCAGACTTATTATGTAATTGGGTTTGAACTATGAAGCTTTTCTAATAAATAAAGTTTTAATTCCGCTGTTATTTTGTATCTGTCTTGTAATGTTTCTATTTCTGATTACCTATAACGCTTCACGAAACTTAATGCATTTTGATAAAGAGTGACATTATTGGACATAGGGCATCACACATATTATTATAGGGTAGTTTGTATAATGGCCTATACAGATTCATCAACTTGCAATCAATATTGGGAAATGAAAATAATACTTGGTGCTGCAATGCTAGTATTCACTTTAGTGATGATAATGATGAGATTAATCCTGATAAGATGAGTGTAATAAAATAAAAAATGACCTTGACATTTGGCATTGTAAACTAGGTCACCATAGTTATGATATTGTGATGAAAATATTGAATGATAATAATATTTCATATAAATATTTACCTGCTTCTAATACCTGTATGCATTGCCAACTTAGCAAGAGCCATAAACTGCCTTTTGAGAGATCAAAAACAGTGTATTCCAATCCACTTGAATTAGTAACAGCAAACCTATGGGGTCCTGCACCAATATGCTCAAGACAAGGCCGTAGTTATTATTTATCAATTGTTGATGCATGCACATGGTATACCTAGATTTTCTTTCTTGAAGCCAAGTCTGATACACATGATACTATGCTACAGTTCATCAATTTTATTGAAAGGCAAATGAAATGTAAGATAAAGATCGTACAAACAAACGAGAGCAGTGAGTTCCTACCACTAAGAGGCTTTTTTAATAGTAAAGGGATCATTCATAGAACCACTTGCCCTTACACATCTGAACAAAATAGCATAGTGGAAAGAAAACACAGGCCTATAGTCAAAACGGGGTTAACATTGTTATCAAAGGCATCTATGCCAGTAAAATATTGGAATGAGGCATTTGACAAGGCTGTGTATTTAATAAATATAATGCCAACTAAAGTTCTACAACACAAATGTCCTCATGAATTGTTGTATGGAAAGAAACAGGATTACAACACTTTGATAATATTTGGATGTTTGTGCTTCTTATGCCTCAGGCCATATAACACTCATAAAATTTCTCTATGATCTAGCCAATGTACCTTTTTTGGATATCGTAATAACCAAAAAGGGTATAAATGCTTGGATGATAAGGGAAAATTTATAATATCTCGACATGTTTTTTTTAATGAATGTGTTTTTTCTTTTGCAGAAAAGGGAAACAAAAACAATTAGAGACATGATCAATCAAAAATGAAAATAGGGACAATACCAACACTATTTGAATGGACAATGCACATAAACGAATATGAAGTATCACATCAAACACAGCCACTCCAACTGTATCAAGCACTAGATCAGAATACAGTTCCAGTGACCATATGACTGATGATGAACAGCCTCAAAGTGATAACAGAAATGTTGACATCAATCAGAATCATGGAAATGACAGCACAACATCAGATGAAAAAAACAATGACACTGAAAGGTAACAACCACAAACTCGACATCATATGATCATTAGAGCCAAAAGTGGCATATTCAAACCTAAAGTTTACAATGCATCAATTAAAGACCTCAATCAGGAAAATTCTAGCCAGTCACATATGATCAAGCAACCAAGTACAAATAATGGTGTGATGCAATGAATGAGGGGTATGAAGCATTAGTCAAAAACAGGACATGGAGTTTGGTTATTGCTCCCAAAAACTAGAACATTGTGGGATGTAAGTGGACTTACAAATTAAAGAAAGTTGATAATGGGAACATATCCAAATATAAAGCCAAATTACTGGCAAGAGGGTTCTTACAGCAGTACGGTTTTGACTTTAATGAGACATTTTCCCCAGTGGTCAAGCCCACAACCATTAGAGTAATCTTAACTATAGCTCTACATAATGGTTGGAATGAAAGACAACTGGACATGTGTAATGCATTCCTAAATGATGAATAAAATGAAGATGTGTACATGCAACAACCAATGGGCTATGTGTGCAAAGGCAAAGAAGATCATGTGTGTGGGTTGAAACATGCTTCCAGGGCTTGGTACATTAAGTGAAAAATGCACATGGAAAACTTGGATATAGGGCAACAATGTCAGATAACTCATTGTATACCAAAATTACAATTCAAAGCACTACATACATTCTGGTGTATGTTGACGATATATTAATAACAAGAAGTGTTACTACAGAGATTAATAAGGTGATAGCTCAACTTGACTAGACTTTTTCCATTAAGGACATGGGAGAAGTAAACTAGTTTATGGGTATACAGGTTCAAAGAAAATCAAGCTTAGAAATATATATTTTTTGGCAAGGCCGATGGTGTTGAGTGGTACCCTACCACTTTTATTGATACACCAAGATGAATAAAAGAAACATAGAGGAAAAAGAAACAGAAAGAGCATAGAGAAACAAGGCCATCAATGGTTAAAGAAGCTAAACAAAACAAATATTTACAATCAGGTATGAGCAAATTAGAAACTCAATATACCAGGATCATAAACAAACTTCAAGTACTTAACACCTTCCCTAATATCGCGTCATAACTGAAGCGCAACTTGATCCAAATTCACAGCTTTATCAGGTTGGAAAGTACAATTATTTCTATCTTTCCATATTTTATGAACATACTTCTTCAAGACGAAGTAGTAAATCCTAGCTTTAGCACTTTTACCCTTACATCTTTTCTTCATTTCTTCCCAGTTTAACAGAGTAGCACTCAACTTGCTACCAGACTTGACCACCGTTGCACTTAGTATTAGCTACAAGGCTTTGCATTGAAATAAGAGGTGCCTTGCCGTTTTAGGTTGATCATTACAAAGTCAACAACTTTGCTTCACTTGCATCCCTCTCGAGATAAGCTTGTGATGGCTTGATTGTAAGATTTCCATAAAGTTATTTCTTCTCCAAATAATGCTTTGCCAGCTGTAATAAATCATAGCTGAGGTACCTTGAGGCTTAGAATACATAGATTTAATTGCTAACTTCTCGCCTTGCAACTTCCAATGACATTGATTGAGAGGGTTATTGCGCATAAAAGTGTTGTTAATTATGGACCATAAAGCAGCAATGTTCTGATTTGATGTGTTCAGAAGCAAGAAAAGGTTGCCGCTGATAACACTGCTAACACTACTATTGTATCTAACTACTGATCGAAGCATTTCAAGGTAGGAGAGACTCCTCTCAAGAATGATCCCACAATCCAACCAAGGATCATGCCAAAACTTAATATCATCGAAAGCTTTAGCACCTTATTTAAAATATGGTAAAAAAAGATGCCTATGATTCACAAGACACTTCCAAGTCCAACTGTGATTATTCTTCACAACCAAAGTCCATAAACTGCTATCCTTAAGTACATGACAATAAGACCACTTAACCTCTAAATTATCTTTCAAAGTTAAAATATCATTCATTTTTTTGCCCAAAGAAGCTAAGTTCCACTTACACATATTCACAATTCCTAAACCCCCTTTGCAGGTAGGTCTTTCTAACGTAGAGAAAGAAATTGGTGTTGGATATTTTATATAAATGTTACCTTTCCATAGAAAACGCATAAAATCATTTCTAATCATAAAAATCAATTTCTGAGCTAGAATAAAAGTCCTAGCCCAATAAACCTTCATCAAAATAAAAATAGCCATGATCAATGTTAATCTGCCAGCTTTACTGAGCATCTTGGCTGATCAGCAGCCAAGTCTGGCAGTGATGTTGTCGAACAAAGGAAAACATTGTTGAGTAGTGATTCTATACGTTGCAAGAGGAAGACCCAAATAAGAAATAATTTCATTACTGCAAGTAAGACCAATCTATGTTGAATTTGATTTATATGTATATTAGTTATGCCAACAACCATGAATTCAGATTTATCAGTGTTGATTTTTAAACCAGTCAAAATATAAAATTTATCAAGAGTATTCATGATGTTCAACAGAGTCTCAGAATCTGGTTTGCAGAAAATAATTAGATCGTCAGCAAACATTAGCGACGTAATTCTTGGGTTATTGCATTTGGGGTGCAATTTAAATTTATTCTTATCAATAAGATCGCCAAGCATTCTCGTGAGAAGCTCCACAACAATAATGAAAATGAAAGCAGATATAGGGTCCCCCTACCGAATACCTTGTTTACTTTCAAAGAAACCAGTAGGGGACCCATTAACATTGATAGAAAAGGGAGCTACACTAATACAAGAGTAAATTCATGCAACAAAGCAAGGGGGAAATTTCATATAACTGATGATTATAGTTATAGCCGTCCATTGAATAGAATCAAAAGCCTTCCTAATGTCTAGTTTAAGCATAATTCTAGGTGAGCAGTTCTTAATGTTATAACCTTTTGGGAGTTCATGAGCTAACAGTATATTATCAAGGATACTTCCACTAGGTACAAAGGCAGGATGATTTATAGATATAATCTCAAGCATGACATGTTTACGTCTAAAAGCTATAATTCTAAAAATGCATTTATAGATGAAGTTACAACAGTAGATAGGTCTATAAACACTAACTAAGCAAGTATTTTTAAACTAAGGGATAAAAGCAATTGTTGTATTATTAAAAGAGGTATGCATTTTACCTCTTTTAAAAAACTGGTGCACTGCATTAATTACATCATTTTGTACAATACCCTAGTAGTGTTTGAAAAAGAAAGCGTTAAAGCCGTCCGGTCCTCCATAAGAATTACGGTTTAGAGATAGCACGGCAGATTTAATCTCAACATCAATAATAGTTGCACTAAGAAAATTATACTGTTCAGTGTTTAGCACAAGAAGAATCATAGGATCTATATCATCAAGATTAGGAGTAAAGTTCACAGAGTTACCTAAAAGCTCAAAGAAGTATTGAACAAAGGCATTTTGCACAGTAGGGAGAGAAGTGTGAACTTAACCATTCATACCAGTAACAGAGTGTATGGTCTCCTTGGATTGCTTAGCTTTTAATACCACATGAAAGTATGTAGAATTTCTATCATCTTCTTGCTGCCACTTAATTCTTAATTTCTGTTTACTCAAACAAGATTCATTATAAAGTTCATTTCTATAGTTAATAGAAATCAAGGTTTCCTCATTTACCAGAGTCGGGTTATAAGGATCATTTTGCATAGACGTTTGGACAAAGACCAATTGTTGTTCTAAAATGCTAGAGAGGGCAAAACCACTACCAAAATTGTTTTGAGATCAAGTTTTAAGAGAAAACTTAAGAGATTTAAGCTTTTTATGAAGTTTGAACATAGGGTTACCAAATGCAATGACATCCCATTGTTGTTTAACAACCTCAGTAAAATCAGGGGCAGAAATCCAAGTGTTAAAGAATTTAAAGCTAGGGTATCTAACAGCATCTTTCACTCCAAACCTAATTACCTGAGGTGGGTGATCAGATAAAAGAGGGGGAGTTCATTGGATAAGTTAGGCCAAATATTAGTAGCTACAACATTACACAGAGCATGGTGAATTCTCGAGTAGGTACAAGGACCATCCCTCTTACTGTTATTCCATGTATATGGAAGACCAAAAGTATTAATTTCAAGTAAATCACAATCTTTAAATGCAAAATTAATCGATCTGATTTTAGAGAGAGCAACAGGTCTGCCACCCACTTTGTCAGAGAGATTCAGGGGTGCATTAAAATCACCACATACAATCCAAGGATGTGTATGTTGTCTAAAATCAAGAAATTGTTTGTAGAGGTTGTCTCTAGCTAAATATGAATTATAAGCATAAACAAAGGTAAAGTAAGAGGTCTTAGTTGTAGGTACATGAAGTGTATGACAGTGTATGTGCTGAATTGAGGAAGTAATAGTTGATAATTTCAGAACAATTGGATCAAATAGCAGTAAAATTCTACAATAACTAGAATTAGCTAAATTATGTAGAAATTCCCAGTTTTGGTTGATGTACCTGGCAGCTCTTTGAGTTAAGATGTCATTCAGGTTAGTCTCTACAATGGCCATCGCATTCAAATTATATTCCTTTATCATTTGTTTACACTGATCAAGCTTTGTATCATCATGAGCTCCACGAATGTTCCATACACTAATGTTGTATGTCATTAGATATCTCATCTTGCTGAGTGCAGTTGCCTTCGATCGCGTTTGGATCGGACTTGGTTCTACCACATTAGCTTTGTTTTTCCTGCTGCCATTTTTCTCGCTATTAGCTTTATTTTGGTCAGACAGATGAGATTCAGTTGCATTCTTATATCCAGGCAGTGGTGGAATGTCACTATAAGGGGCTTTATTTTCCTTAGCTTGACATTCACTTCCTGTTGCTTGAGTTAAAAGGCAGGCTTTGTTAGCAACTTCTGGTGTTTGAATTCTAATTTGAGTTGCCGACCGCTTTGTTTGTTTCTCTATTTTGTCATCATTTCCATTTTCCACAGAACTCAAAAAGCTAGCTATAGGTAATGCTTTAACAAGTGCTGGCTCAAAACCAGAATTAGAAAGGAAATCGTCAACATCTTCCACAAATATACTTTCAATTGAGTTATGAGAACTGGAGCTTCACATATCGTTGCCTTCATACTAACTTTCATTGTGTTCTCTTTGCTGGTTTCCCTTTCTTGTATAGAAGCTTCATCTTTGCCTTTTATTGCCATAATTTCCTTTTGAGTAACTTCCTTTTGAACACTTCCAGAATTTTCCGTAACATTACCTTCATTATTATTAGCTTGTTTGTCAATGATCGCTTGCCTTTTATCATTCAAGAACTCAAACCTGTTCCTTGTTGGTAAAGGAATAATAATGATTTTGCCACAAGAATTTGTAATAGCAACTTCATTAGATTGAGTAGTTTGAACTTTAGTAAACTGTCACCCACTTTGCTCCTCATTATGAATTTTACCTTCCTCAAGGGTTGTTTCCAGCTGCACAGTGGAAGCTTCACCAGTGCTAGAAGACCTGAAGTTACTCGGCTAGAATTCCCCAAATGTACTTTTGCCTCTTATCTTATATGCATCATTCTTCTTATTTCTATTAACTTTCTTCCACCCTTGAAAGTTATGTTGTAATGTCCCGTATATTTATAGTATAATAATTAATATATTTAATTATTTATATAGTGATTCAGGGAATTAAATGGTCGTTAAATTAAACAATATTGAATATTTAATTAAAATAGTAATTAAATAATATATTTAATTCTGAAATATTCAGAATTGGCGGAAATGGCGATATGGTGTGAATTGGATTATATATAAGGTATAATTCAGTTTAGAGTTGAATTACATTCACGAATATATTATTTAAATGAAGTTTGAACGTAGAATTATAATATAATTATAATCAAGCTTGAAATGGCGTTGCAGTTCGTTGTTTGGCGATTTGAACTTTAAACGAATATACATAAGCCGTTTTAAATCGGATTTCTGTGAAATAAGAAATGTTTGGAGCTGGTCAAGTATATTTTTCTAGTGGAAGAGAAAATTCAGGATTTCATTGTGTAGATTTTGATTTACGTCCAAATCAAATTTTAGAAAAGTCGCTATGGAATTCCTTTGTAATTTATAACGATATATATAAGGAATTTCAATATAAATTTGATTATCGATTCAATCGGGATTTGAATAACGAGTTGAAAATCCGAGTGGAGCTGTATGATATTCTAGTGTGGATATATACGATAATATTTATTTTTAAATATTATATTTAATTATTTTTAAATATATTTAAATAGGTTATTTAGAGCTTTAAAAATAGCCAGTTTTGCAAACGACCTCAGAATTCGATGAAACTAATTTCGTTGGATCCGCAATATTTAATTATTTCTAGATTTCAATTTCCGTGATTTTTGAAGTCAGTATGTGGTTGTACCGACTTTTAATGTGAAAAACAATTAGTATTCCGATGGTTAAAAATACACTGTGTGAGCAAACGGAGTCGGAATTCGACGAAACTAGTTTCGTTAAGACCGTAAAGTCGAACTCTAGCTACATGTCCAGTTTCGTGATTTTCGAGTATCAGGTGTGATCACACGGACTTTTAAAGTGCAGAAACAAACATAAATGAATATATAAAACTAAAATATGTGAACCTAAACAAGGCCACCCATCCTCCTTCTCAGCCACACCCTCACCTTTATAGACGCAAGAAAAGGAGCCGCCAGTTTCTCTCTTCTAAACTAAAAACGCAAGCTTCATAAATCGAAAACAAATTCGAACAAAGTTCTAAAATCACGAAATTTATATTGTTGGATTTCTTATGAGGAGGGCTTCGATTCTATCTGGTTTGTTTGGGGTCTGACGTTGGTTTGTGTTCGTTGGGTTTACTTGACGGAACTAGGGTTGATCTTTTCAGGCATTAGGTGTATTAGTTATTGAATTCGAGTGTGTATTGATGTTTAGGGAGGAGTTTGGTAGCATTTCTGAAATTTTGCGGCTTTTTTGAGCAAAAACAGTTCGATCGAGCCACTGTAGCTGGCGGTTCATCTTTGAAAACCTCGACGAGGTGGAGTATGGTGAGTTGGGTGTGTGTGACATGGATAGAAGTAGAATTGGTAGAGAAGTAGGATGGTGATTTCAGTTTGGGTGTTAGTGGAGAGACGAAGTGGCGCTGGAGGCTTAAAGTAGCGGAAATGGTGATTGCCTGGAGCTGAAGGATGGGGTATTTCGTTGAGGAAGAAAGGGGAGTAACGGGTTGAGTACGTTTGGTGTTGGGCCGGTTCTAAATGGGGTGAGGCCCAATTAAGTGTAGTTTAATTTTAGTTAATTTTATTTAAAAGTGTATGAACGTCATAAAGCAAAAACTATTTCATACGTTATCGAAACTCAGCGAAACAAGATCTGTTGGGACCGTATGGATGGTGGCACCACCATGGAACTGACTGAAAGTCCATAGGAGCTCGTTAAAATTTATGGAGCAATGAATTGTCTGTCAGAATCAAGCGATGGTTATTGTCATTAATGATGATCGTCCAATGTGAGTAAAAACTCACCAACTCTGAATAGTTATATTTTTATAACATATTCTTAGAACTGATAATTGTCTGTTGATTGATGTGTGTTAACTATTTGGATTTAACTATTAATTTATTGGTTGAAAATATAGATAATGATATATATAAATTGTTAATTGAATATTGATTATGTTTATCAGAATATTTTATATTCGTATTGTTTAACATCTGTGATGCAGGGAAACAGGTTGGAGGGACCCAACTGGGTTCCTCAATATTTATAATATTGTTTTGTTCATATATTGTTTTATATGATGTGATGTATAATCTGAGATTGATTATAGTGACAATGGTCTTGTTATTTGGTACTGTTAAATACAAGAAGAAATATTGAAATAAAATATTATATAAAATCGAAAGATTTTATATAGAAGGAAGATTTTAAACTGTGCATTTAAATAGAATAAATATAAAGGGAAATTTTCAATGTTATATTGAAAAAGAAATATTCATAAAATCAAAATATTTTATAAAAAGAAATATTTATTTAGAAAATAAATAGAAAGAGTTAAAGAAATATATATTTGGGAAATAAATAGGATTAAAAAGGAAATATTTGTAAACAAATATAAAAGGAAATATTTATAAATTGATAAGGTTTTATAAAAAGGATATTTACTTAGAAAGTAAATAGAAGTGAAAAGGAATATTTATTTTGGAAATAAAATAGAATGTTAAAAGAAATATTTATTTGTTAAATAAATAGAATGACTTAAAGGAATATGAGTTATGGATTTAAAGAAGATTTTCGAATAGAATCTGTTTTAACAAATAAATTGAGAAGTTTAATTTATAAATAATATTTTATAAATTAAAATAAAATTTGTATCATTTAATAAATAAAGATATATAAAATTATGTACTTATATAAAGAAGTAAATAGATAAATGGAGCAGATTAATTTATAAATAATATTTATAAATTAAGTAAAATATTTATCATTGGATAAATGGAATATATAAGTCAGGACTTATATAGAGAAGTAAGAATCAAATTTCAACATCGATATTTGAAACTAAATATGGACGATGAGTGAATCGAATATTTGTTATTCGAAAAAGAGTTAATAAATTTAAGTTAACCAAATAGAGCAAATTGATTAGAGTTTATTGAATAGAGTAAATTGATTAGAGTTAATTGAATAGAGTAAATTGATTAAAGTTAATTGAACAGAGTAAATTGATTAGAGTTAGTCGATTAGAGTTAACCAGTTAGAGTTAACCAGTTAGAGTTAATCAGTTAGAATTAACCAGATAGAGTTAATTGAACATAGTTAATCGAATTTGGATAAATTGAATTGGTTATTCAATTAGAGTTAAATCGAATACTAGTTATTCGATAGGATTTAATCAAGTTGAGCTAAATTAGTCGAGTTAATTAAGCTAAGTTAGTCAAGATGAGTTAATCGAACCGAGTTAATCCAAATAGAGTTAAAGGAGTTAGTCGAATATTAGTTATCCAAATAGAGTTAAAGAAGTATCAAATATAGTTTATTCGAATAGAGTTAAAGGAGACAGTTGAATATTAGTTATTCAAATAGAGTTAAAGGAGTTAGTCGAATATTAGTTATTCGAATAGAGTTAAAGGAGTATCGAATATAGTTTATTCGAATAGAGTTAAAGGAAAGGAGTTATCAATTAGTTTAATCGAAAGGAGTTAATCGAATTTAGTTATTCGAAAAGGAGTAATCGAATATAGTTTATTCGAAGAGAGATTAATCAAATATAGTTATTCAAAAAGAGAGATTATCGAATATCATTTATTTGAAAGAAAGAGCTATCGAATATAAATTATTTGAAGTGAGTTAATCGAATATAAGTTATTCGAATAGAGATAATCGAATATTAGTTATTCGAAGGAGTTAATCGAATATTAGTTATTCGAAGCGAGTTAATCGTCGAATCCGATTATATCGAAATCGGGAAAGTATTTAGTTTCCGGTGTTTAAATCAAGATTTGTTTATTTATAAATTAGGTGTTTATTTATTTATTCACATTCACAAATAAAGGTTAACATTGAAATTAGATATTTCGAAAGGAGGGATTATAACATTATCGTTATAACCAATGGTTCTGTAAAAGAAGTGGATTCGTAAATAGAATCTGAGAGTTACATAAGGAAGTTTGTTGAAGATTTAAAAGATAAACTTTGACTATTTCGAAGTTAAAATGTTGTTTAGTTAAGGTCTGAGAGGTAATTATACCCCAACTTGATTGACGTCCTTCTTAACTAAGGAATGGTAAGGTTTGATAATGAAGGAGCTTTGGAAATGTTATCCAAATAAGAATCATAAATGTTTTCTGATAATAGAAAATAAGAATTTAGAATATATGGAAACAAGAGATAAATAAATTAATGAACTAAAGAGAATAAATGTTAAATGATGATTGATCGATATAATTTCCATCTGGAAATAATATCGTTGTTTGCACACGTGTTTTTCTTTGGTAGTTAAATCACAGACTATCAAAGTTTTGACCATTTTAACGTTGTTAATATGGAGAGACCAGCTGGATTATTATCCGAAGAACCACTCCGTATTGGCATAAGCGTTGCTAATCATATATGCCAAAGATAATTGAAGACGGAGTAAATTGTGAGGGCTGTTGTATAAATCTTAGGTAAAGATTGCCTAAGATGGTTGTACTGAATAGTGCCTTCGGTTTGTCCAGTTCCAGGACAACTTGTATGGATGAAAGTTTGACAGAGTATATTTAATAGATCGCGTAAGTTGATCTCTTCAAAAGTATTTACGTTTGGTGGCGGAGGAATTCGTTTCTCTTAGCTGTATACCCGTGGTATTTTTGAGGAAATCAATTTGTGATTTGGCGGGTATGATGATGTGGCATTCCAAGTAAAGGAAGATATGATATGTAAAAGATAAGTGTAGCTTCTAGCCTCACATCTGGAAATGACAAAAATCGGGCAGGCAGCATAGCTATGTAGGTCGCACCTATTAGGGTGTATAATCACCTGATCTAGAGTTTCATTTAGTTCTAAAAATCTATTGTCGATATTATCCCATTTGGGAAATGGTTGTTGATCCCAACCGTTGGTGATATACATTCGATACACTCAAGCGAAATGAGTGGTCGGTCATGTGTGGCTGGGTTGAAAGATTTTCTTGTTGAACCCATTGTATTCCTCTCTAGAGGTACACTAGAGAAAGATGGCTCCATACCTTGTCATAGTTGGAAATCCATTACCCAAAACGTGCTTGCGGTTTTGATTGTACACTGTATATGTAGAACATGAGATGAAAGTGTTTCTGCTTGATGATTATTATATTGTGGTTGATAGACATTATTATAATATCAAAAGGTTTTTGATATAAGGATATGTTGGATTCTCATAAGGGAAAAACCCGTCCTGTTATACGGCGTGGTCTTATGAGATATCGTTTAATGGCTCATACTGTTTTAAACTGTTTTACTCATACCAGTCCCATGACTGACCCGGAGTTTATTTTGTTTTGTTTTCCCTAAACTCTTGGGTGCCCAATTTTGTATGGGCAGTCAAGTTGTCGAGATATACAGATACTGGAAGAGGTGGAGCAGGAGGCTTCCGGATCATATAGCTATTGTTTATTTCCACTGTGTTGTAATTGCTGTACTTTGGAAATGAAATGTATATTCAAGTACAAATTTATATTTCAAAGTTATGATATATTATATGTTATTCGTTCCGCTGTGAGGTTCGTGTTACTCTGATGTTGTGTTCTTCTTCTTCTTCTATTCTAAGTTTCTATCTTATCTATTCTCACACTCTATTTTCTTTCTATTAATTTTCTGATTTCCAGTGTAGTGTGGGTTGGACTTTTGTTATTTAGTCGGCTCAAATTGGACCGGAATTTTGTGACACTACATGTGCGGTATAGGCTTCCTACCATAGGAGTTGTCTTCTTTCCTCACTTTAATATTGCGTGCTTCTACTTTGTTGCTTATGTCACTCGTATTGTCTTGCTTACTCTTTTCATGTGTTGGTACTTTGTCTTCCTTCCTGCTCACACTAACTTCTGCTTTCTTCCCTTTAGTTTTACTTACTTCACACATATCATTGTTGTGCCCAAATTTTTTACATGTAGTACATACTAGAGGCTTCCTTGGGTATGTGATTTTAATTCGTTGAGTTCCTCCTCCTGGTATGTTGACCAAGAAGTCATCCACTAACTCCTGATCTGGCTTTATTTCAACAAGGCAACGAGCATAATGCAATCAATCTAGTCTTTCTATTGATTCATCAAGACAAACCATTTTACCCAATCTACATGCGAGCCAATTAATTCCAAGGTGCGACCAAGAGAACAAAGGAATATTAGAGAATTGGACCCAGATAGGCACTGCTTTAATTTGACGACACGTGTTACTTATTTGAGGATCATAAGGTTTAATTATAAAGAGTTTATTCTCCAATAATAGTGGATCTCCCATCAATTCAATACTTTTGAACCAACATCAACTATCTCAGATGTGTAATTCATGGCACCATTAGTAAAGGTTGGTTTCTTGTCCACCAGTTTGTAATTCCCCACATTGTGAGGCAAATGTTGGAAAAAAGAAGTCCAACGTCTTTGACCCTGCATTTGAGAAGATTCATTGAGAGGCAGGGGAAAGTCGGAAGATAATGGATCAGGGGGCGTAGGATGAGGTATCGGTAGTGGACACGGCTGTGGAAATTGGGGAGAAGCGATGGATGGGATGGGAAGGGTTTGGATCGAGGCAGGAAAATAGGGATTCATAGTACTTTGCACGCTTGCCATTAAAACAGTTTGAAAAATGAAAGAGTATATTTGAAACTTATGATCTTTGAAAATTGCTCAGAGATATTTCGTTCACAAAAGAAGTACATTTTAGAAATACTTTCAGGGGGCAAGAATGGACAAAGAAAAATCGCTTTCTACTCCTATGACTAACAACTTACGACTGTCCAAATATGATGGTGAAGTTGTGGAAAAAAGCAAGCAATATCGTAGTATTGTAGAAGCCTTAGTATAGAGCCATAGCATTATACAACTCCTCACTATAACCCTTTGTCTATACATCTTATATATATATATATATATATATATATATATATATATATATATATATATACACACACACACACAATCACTCATTTTACATTTTCGTATCCATATACATTCAGCTACACTCATATACAGATGATTTTGTATATTTTTCACTGTCAACTTCTGTCTTCAGCCTTCAGTCTTCACAGCACTTCACTGTAAGTCCAGTCATCTTCTGCTTACCTGTCAAATAAAATAGATACACACACAGTACACTGCAACAGGAATAAAAAAAATACACATGAATATAAATTTTATTATTAAAATTTTATGTGCCTCATAATTTCAGTGTGTTTCTCATCATTTTTCATGACTTGATCTGATTCATCTATGTCTTGTCATTTTGTATATAGTACAGGGACATGAAATCTTGTCTAATGGATGTAATACACATATGTATAGATATACACGTATGCATTGCCTCACCAATCAGTGTGCAACTGAGAAGTTGCCACGTGGACCATCTCGACTCGGTGCAACAATAATCAATGTGGTTGAGGCAACCCAAAAACATCAATGACAAAGCAGCCAAAACAAAATGTAAAATGGTCGAGCAAGTGTATGCGGTGGCGCATGAATCAAATCAGCATGTCAAATGAATGCGATGTGGGCACTTAGAAAACTATCCAATAAAGCATGAATTCTAGTCAATTCAAGCCCAGACCATATTTCAAAACAGAATGGTCAATATAAGTAGTACAAGAACAAAGCAACAAGGCAGGGGATCATTTGTACACATGGCAAGTTAAAATGACTGAACAACACGGTGTATGGTGCACAAGCATTTGTATACATGGTGACTCGGCAAGAAATAAACTCAACATGCAAGAAGAACAAGTACAATGTGCTAGCAGTTCAAAGTAAATCAGTGTAGCAACAACAATTTCAGTTCAGGCAAAAAATATGTTGAGCAAGTGTGTCATCAATTCAGCAAAACAGGAGCTATCTAGCATCAAGTTAAAATGGTGTAATAGCTAGTGTAATGCACAAAACAGTGCATCAGTAACAAAATTGGGTACAACATACAAGTCAGTTCAGATTTTTTTTTCAACAAATCAAGTTTATGGCAACACAAATAAACAATGTATCAATTGGTGTGATCACAACTCAGTTCACATGCAAAGATATGATTGAGCCAGTGTAAAATTCAAATGCAACAAGGTATGATGTTCAAGACAGGATCAGAGAGACACAAAGTGGTGGAGTTTACACATATACATGTATTGTAAGTGCACAAGAAACAATGGTTCAGCATTGATCTGGCATGGGTCAAGTCCATATACAGAAATAGAGTTTTCTTTACATGGATGGTATAAACTGCATGATCATGATAGTGGAGAAAATTCAAGTGTACAAGTATTACATACAGTGATGACAAATCATACATGCACAACTATGGGGCAAGAAATTGATCTCAAAATCAAAATAATTCAAGAATTAAACAAACGAGCCAGAGCATCATTTTGGGGTAGAAATTATTCCAGATATGGCAAAAGAATTCATGCTATGAATTTCAAGTACTTTTGCTGATTGGACAGAGGTTTAAATACATTCCTAAAATTGACAAATCACATTTAACATGGCAAGAAACAAATGTGTTTCCAGTTTTGATGTAATGACCCGCAGTGGCAGAGGTATTATAATTAATTTATTTAATTATATAAATGGTGAATTAAAGAATTAAATGGTCATGGAATTAAATAACTGGGAATATTTAAGTAAAATAATAAATTAAATAATATATTTAATTCAGAAATAATCAAAAATATTGGAAATCACAATATTCTGTGAACGGGGTCGTCCCTTAGATTTAATTCAGCTTAGAGTTGAATCATATTGATCAATATATTCAGTCGACGACAGTTTGAACGTATAATTATATTATAATTAAAATCGAGCTCGAAATGGCGCTGCAGTTCGTAAATTGGCGATTCAAACTTCAAATGAATGTACAGGATTCGTTTTAAGTCGGATTTTTGTGAAACAAGAAACGTGTGGAGTTGGTGATGTATATCTTTCTAGTGGAAGAGAAAAATCGAGATTTCGTCGTATATATTTTGATTCACGTTCAAATCAAATTTTAGAAAAGTCGCTGTGGAATTCCTTTATATTTTATAAAGGAATTATTTATATTTTTAAAAGAGATTTCAATATAAATCGAATATCGGGTTGACCCAGAAGTGAATATTGAGTTGGAAATTCATATAGGGATATTCTAAAGCTGTAGGGTATTCCACTGTGAGTATATGCGAAAATATAAAGTTATTTATATTTAATTTAATAATATTTAAATATATTTATATATTAAATGGGTCATCCAAAGCTTTAAAAATAGCCGGTTTTGCAAACGAAGTCGGAATTCGACGAAACTAATTTTATTAGATCCGCAATGTCAAATAGTTGTTAGATTTCCAGTTTCGTGATTTTTAGAGTCACTATGTGGCCGTACAGATTTTTAGAGTGAAGAACAGTCAGTATGTCGACCTTTAAAAATACGCTGTGTGAGCAAACGGAGTCGGAATTCGATGAAACCAGTTTCGTTGGGACCGTAATGTCGAACTCTAGCTACATGACCAATTTCGTGATTTTTGAATATCGTGTGTGATAACACGAATTTGTAGAAAGAAAAATGAATATTTAAAAACTAAAATATAAATCTTTAGTGAACCAAAATGAGCCACCATTCATTATCTTCATCCACACAAAGATCATATATAATACCCTCAACTTCTGCAAACCCTAAACATTTCATTTCGGTGGTCAAAATGTTTTCCGCCGTGAGTTTTTTCATTACAGGAAATACTTCGATCATTCAAAAAAATCAATACAAATAAAATAAAAGCTCATAAATCCCAAAACAAATAGAATAGGATTCGTGAGGAGGAAGGCTCCATTTTCATGTTACTTTCTTTGAGTTCGACGTCCATGACTTGCGCTGGCCTCATAACAGCGACGGCTAGGGTTAGTATTTTCAGAGAATCGAGGCTTCGTTGTGGAAAATGATGAGGATATTTGGATTTATGAGTACGAATGCCATCTAGCTGCAAGATTCGGTGGATTTCGGCATTTATGGAGTTCGATACCTGTGTGGTACCAAACGCGACGACCAGGAAACCGTGTTGAATAAGGGAGTGCGAGTGGAATCTGTTTGAGTAGGAATGAAGGAGGATTCGAAGTGAAGTTTATTGGTGATTGCGGTTTGTGTTTTTGTGAAGGATTGAAGGAGGAAGGTTGGCTTGAAGGAATCGGCATGGAGTGTTGGGGTATACTGGAAACAAAATGTCATTTGGGGAAGACGGTGATAAATTGGAGAGGGTGGGCTTTTATGTGGTAGTGGGTCGGGAAATTCAGGTGAAGCCCAAGGTGGAAATACACTAAGTCTTTATTTAAAATAATTGTGTATTAACTTGTGGAATGAATAACTTTGTCATACAATGTCAGAATTTAGAGCGGTCGGAAGTGTTGGGACCGTAGGGACGAGGACTTCGAAATGAAACAGACTGGAAGTCCATTGGGGTTCGTTACAATTTATGGCGAAATAAATTGTCCGTCTAAATCAAAGACTGTTAATTGTTTTTAACGATAACAGTCCAATGTGAGTAAAACTCACCAACTCTGAACAGTTATATTTTTATAATGTATTTTTAGAACTGTTAATCATCTATTGATTGTTGTGTGTTGGGTGATTGATTGAACTGCTAGTCAGTTAGTTGAATTTCTATATTGATTCTGTTTAACAGAATATATCAGATGGAACTGAAAGTGATGTTATCTTTATTGTCTAACATCTGTGATGCAGGGAAACAGGTTGGAGGAATCCAACTAGATTCCTCAACAGTTATTTTACTGTGATTTATATATTGTGATATGTAATGTGATATATAATCTATTAGCGATTATATGTGTTTGGACGATATTGAACATCGTGATTTGATATGATTGAATACCATAACATACGAAATGTTGATAAGGGAATTTTCAAAGTGATATTGAAAATAGAATATTTATAAAATGGAATATTTATAAATAAGAGATATTTATAAAGAGGAATATTTATAAATAAGAAATATTTATAAATTGGAATATTTATAAATAGGAGATATTTGAAAAGAAAATAAATTCAAAACATTTCTTTTTGAATGGAAAGGACTGTGTGGCGAGTTTAGGGATTTTCCCGATGCTCCCGATACAAAGGAGGTTATGGCGAATTTTCCCGGGAATTTAAGGAGTTAGAATATTTCAAGAATAAATTTGAAAAGGAAATATTTGCAAACCATTTACAAATAGAATTGGAAAGGGAACACTATAAAAAGGAAATCATTTTTAAAGTGTAGAACCGTTATTTAAAAGTAAATCTTTTCAAATGAATAAAACGTTGTTAAAAAGGAAATCTTTATAAAGTGAATAAAGTTAATCAAATATAGACATTCGAAAGGAGTTAAATCGAATATGGTATTCGAAAGGAGAAATCGAATATGGTATTCGAAGTTAGTTAATCGAGTATGGTATTCGAAGTTAGTTAATCGAATATCGACATTCGAAAGGAGTTAAATCGAATATGGTATTCGAAAGGAGAAATCGAATATGGTATTCGAAGTTAGTTAATCGAATATGATATTTGAAGTTAGTTAATCGAATATGGTATTCGAAAGGAGAAATCGAATATGGTATTCGAAGTTAGTTAATCGAATATGGTATTCAAAAGTTAGTTAATCGAATATGTTATTCGAAAGGGGTTAGTCAAGTCGAGTTAGTCAAATAGAGTTAACCAGTTAGAGTTAATCAGTTAGAGTTAACCAGTTGGAGTTAATTAGTTAAAGTTAATTGATTAGAGTTAAAACGAACTAGAGTTAATCAAATATAGTTATTTGAGACAGAGTTAGTCAAACATAGTATTCAGGGTAAGTTGCCATCTTGTACGACTGCTAACGTAATTCGCAGGGCTGTAAATAGCCTACGGCAGCCGGATGTTTCCTGAGGGAGTCAGGCGTAACCATTGTGATCGCTGCGATCTAGAGTCAAGCGAATGGAGTTTAATCGAATATTAGTTATTCGATAGGAGTTAATCGAGTTGATCCAGTTGAGAAATAAGTTAAGTTAAATAAGTTGAGTTAATCGGGTGGTTCGACCAAGTTAGTCGAGCCTAGTTAATCGAATCGAATTGGTCGAACCAAGTAAGTCGAGTTACGTTAGTCAAGTTAGTCGAGCCTAGTTAATCGAATCGAATTGGTCGAACCAAGTAAGTCGAGTTAAGTTAGTCTAGTTAGTCGAGCCTAGTTAATCGAATCGAATTGGTCGAACCAAGTAAGTCGAGTTAGTCGAGTCAAGTTAAGTTAGTCGAGTTATGTTCGTCGAGTTAAATAAATCGATGTTAGTTTCATCGAAAGGAGTTATCAATGATAGTTTCATCGAAAGGAGTTATCGATGTTAGTTTCATCGAAAGGAGTTATCAATGTTAGTTTCATCGAAAGGAGTTATCGATGTTAGTTTCATCGAAAGGAGTTATCGATGTTAGTTTCATCGAAAGGAGTTATCGATTATAGTTTAATCGAAGTGAGATTTTCAAATATGAGATATTTGAAAGGAAGAGTTATCGAATATTAGTTATTCGAAGAGAGATTATCGAATATCGTTTATTCGAGAAGGAGTTAATCGAATATAGGTTATTCGAAGAAGAGTTAATCAAATAGAGATTTCTCGAAGAGAGTTAATCGGCAAATTCGATTATATCGAATTCGGGAAAGTACTTATACTTTCCAGTGTTTAAATAGAGATTTCTTTATTTATAAATAAATAAGTGTTAGGTTAATTATTCACTAATAAGAATTGAAGTTATAATTAAAGTTAGATAATTCGAAAGGAGGGATTATAGCGTTATCGTTATAACCAATGTTTTAAATATAGAAGTGGATTAGTAAAATTGGATCCGAGAAAGGTGTAAAGAAGTTGTTAAAGATTAAAAGATAAACTTTGACCATTTTGAAGTTATAACGTTGTTCAGTTAAGGTCTGAGAGGTAATTATACCCCAACTTGAGTGACTTCCTTCTTAACTAAGAAATGGTAAGGTTTGATCGTAAAGGAGTTTTGGAAATGTTTTCCAAACGAGAATCAGAAATGTTTTCTGATAAAAGAAAATAAGAGTTTAGAATATAGGGAAACAGGAGATAAGTAAATAAATGAACTAAAGAGATTAATGTTAAATGATGTTTGTTCGATATAATTTCCATCTGGAAATAATATCGTTGTTTGCACACTTGTTTTTCTTTGATAGTTAACTCACAGACTATCGATGTTTTTGACCATTTTAACGTTGTTAATATGGAGAGACCGGTTGGATTATTATCCGAAGAACCACTCTGTATTGGCATAAGCGTCGCGAATCATATATGCCAAAGATAATTGAAGACGGAGTAAAATGCAAGGGCTATCCTGTTTACAGAATAGTACCTTCGGTTTGTCCAGTCCCAGGACAACTTGTATGGATGAATGTCTGACATGGTATATCCAATGGATCGCGTAAGTCGATCTGTTCAAACGTATTCACGTTTGGTGGCGGAGGAATTCGTTTCTCTAAGCTGTATACCCGTGTTATTTTTGGATAAGTCAATTTGTGATTTGGCGGGTATGACGATGTGACATTTTAAGTGAATGAAGATGGATGTCTGACAGAGTATTTCCAGAAAGGTCACGTACATTGATTTCTTCAACCGTACCAAGAGTGGAAGCGGAGAAGGAAACTTCTTTTAGCGAACACGTAATGTACTATTGTAAACGTCAATTAGTGATTTCGATGGATTTGACAATGAAGCATTCGAAGTGAATCTGATGTAATGATAAAGCGTAGCGTCTAGATTCATCAACCGGTAAATGACAAAAATCGGGCAGGCAGCATGGCTAAGTCGGTCGCACCGAAGTAGGGTGTATAATCACCTATCTAGTGAATATTCATTTCTTTCTTAAATCTATCAATGCTGTCCCATATATATATACAGGAACGGTTGCTGATCCCAACCGTTGGTGATGTACATTCGATACACTCAAGCAAAATGAGTGGTCGGTCATGTGTGGCTGAGTTACAAGATGTTCTTGTTGAACTCCAGTGTATCGTTCCTAGAGAACACTGATCGGAAGGTGGTTCCATACCTTGTCATAGTTGGAAATCCATTATCCAATACGTGCTTGCGATTTTGATTGTATACTATATTTGTAGAACGTGAGATGAAAGCGTTTCTGCTAGTTGATATCTATTTGTACATAGACATTATTATAATATCAAAAGGTTTTTGATATAAAGATATTTTGGATTCTCATAAGGGAAAAACTCGTTCCGTTCTGCAGCGTGGTCTTATGAGATATCGTTTACTTGTTCATATACCTGTTTAAACTGTTTTACTCACATCAGTCCCATGACTGACCCGGAGTTTATTTGTTTTGTTTTCCCTAAACTCTTGGGTGCCTAATTTTGTACGGGCATTCAAGTAGTCAGGAATTTACTGATATACTGGAAGAGCGTGGAGCAGGAGGCTTCAAGATCATATAGCTATAGTTATTTCCGCTGTGTTGTAAGTGTTGTACTCTGATAAGTGCTATTGTATACATAACTGTTATATTTCAAAGTTATGTTATCTATTATATGTTATTCGTTCCGCTGTGAGGCTCGTGTTACTCTGATGTTGTGTTCTTCTTCTTCTTCTATTCTAAGTGTCTATCTTATCTATTCTCACCTTCTAATTTCTTTCATTAATTACCGGGATTTTTCGATTTTTTGGTTATCGACATCGAGCTTATGCTGATAACCAAAGTCGCCGAAAACCCGGGTCGTTACAGTTGGTATCAGAGCTTAAGTTAAGAATTACTTGGCTCTGTGGCGTGACTCGGTAGAGATAGGGTTAGTAATACCCTAGATTGAGTTGAGTGTATATATACGAGTGAACGTATTTGTTATTTGATATAAAAATGATTTTATATTGTGGGGATTCATTGGTCAAGTTGTTGATGAGTTCTGGTCGATCAGTTTGATCCACTGTATCGGTAGAAGTTTAAAAACACTCGAATACGATGGGTCAACACGATATGTTTTGAAAAGAGGGTAAATTAAAATAAGTTTACCCAGAGTATATCCTGATATAGAGGAAATATATATTAGATATATTGGTTGTAATTATAGTCGAGTAAGATTATAAAGTTAAATGGTTATATATATATATAACCAACCAGAATTCCTATAGGTAAAATACGTAGGATCAGTTGAGTTAAATCTAAAATTTAATCAGAATTGGAATTAAAATCCCTGAAATTTGAGAAGTGTTTGTAAATGAATCTGAATGGAGTATAAGAGAATTTTAAAATCCTGGGAGATTTTAAATTGTTTTACAAGCATTGGGAATGGTATTTTGAAAAGTTTTCAAAATGGAAGTATTTAGTAATGGTTTTGAAAATGATATAGTATTGAAATCACTTGGGTCGCTGGAAAATAATTCCGATGATGACTGCGCAGTATCATCGGTGTGATTTTCGAGTTCTAAGTAGTGGATTACTACCAAAGATTTTGATTTGAATTGTTTTGATAAAACAAGTTGTTTAGAAATTCAAAGGTTTTGAATAGGTATTTTGATTTCAAATGGATTTGAAATTTACCCAGGAATTTAAGTTTTGGAATTTAAATTTAACTCATTAAGTTAAATAAAGTGAGATGGTAAAAATAAATTGAAATTTAACTTGAACTAAGTTAAGTAGAATTTGAAATTTAGCTGGACTTAGGATTTGAAAATCAAGGATGAAACTTGAAATTGAAAATGGGATTCGACTTGAGTATAAGCGAATGATTTGGTTTGACGATATAAAAGTGATTGAGTTTGATTGGGATGGCATTTGTATATGCCGAGTTGATAACAGATGGTAGGGATGTAATGATATGCCCAACAAAAAGGTACAAGTTTATATTTTATATGAGTTTGGAATTTATGAGCCGAATTGGCAAGCCGTTTGGCGTTTTTATTTTCTTTTAGGTTGAAGAAGGCCCAAAGAGGCAAGGTGGAGTTTGACCTATTGACCAGTACAAAGGAGGTGCTGGCGAAATTTTCCGAAAATTTAAAGTGTTAGAAAATTTTCAGAATTTTTGAAAATTTTAGTTGGTCGGAAGGAATTAATATTTGAATCGATATTAGTTGGTTTAGTTGAAACCAGAGATAAGGGTTAACAGATAAGCTTTTACCAAATAGATAGGGTTGTCCTCTAACTTAGCAATTTCGAGGACGAAATTATTTTAAGTGGGGAAGAATGTAATGACCCGCAGTGGCAGAGGTATTATAATTAATTTATTTAATTATATAAATGGTGAATTAAAGAATTAAATGGTCGTGGAATTAAATAACTGGGAATATTTAATTAAAATAATAAATTAAATAATATATTTAATTCAGAAATAATCAAAAATATTGGAAATCACAATATTCTGTGAACGGGGTCGTCCCTTAGATTTAATTCAGCTTAGAGTTGAAACATATTGATGAATATATTCAATCGACGACAGTTTGAACGTATAATTATATTATAATTAAAATCGAGCTCGAAATGGAGCTGCAGTTCGTAAATTGGCGATTCGAACATCAAATGAATGTACAGGATTCGTTTTAAGTCGGATTTCTGTGAAACAAGAAACGTGTGGAGCTGGTGGAGTATATCTTTCTAGTGGAAGAGAAAAATCGAGATTTCGTCGTATAGATTTTCATTCACGTCCAAATCAAATTTTAGATAAGTCGCTGTGGAATTCCTTTATATTTTATAAAGTAATTATTTATATTTTTAAAAGGGATTTCAATATAAATCGAATATCGGGTTGACCCAGAAGTGAATATCAAGTTGGAAATTCATATAGGGATATTCTAAAGCTGTAGGGTATTCCACTGTGAGTATATGCGAAAATATAAATTTATTTATATTTAATTTAATAATATTTAAATATATTTATATATTAAATGGATCATCCAAAGCTTTAAAAATAGCCGGTTTTGCAAGCGAAGTCGGAATTCGACGAAACTAATTTTATTAGATCTGCAATGTCAAATAGTTGTTAGATTTCCAGTATCGTGATTTTTAGAGTCACTATGCAGCCATACGGATTTTTAGAGTGAAGAACAGTCAGTATATCAACCTTTAAAAATACGCTGTGTGAGCAAACGGAGTCGGAATTCGATGAAACCAGTTTCATTGGGACCGTAATGTCAAACTCTAGCTACATGACCAATTTCGTGATTTTTGAATATCGTGTGTGATAACACGAATTTGTAGAAAGAAAAATGAATATTTAAAAACTAAAATATAAATCTTTAGTGAACAAAAACGAGCCACCATTCATTATCTTCATCCACAAAAAGATCATTTATAATACCCTCAACTTGTGCAAACCCTAAACATTTCATTTCGGTGGTCAAAATGTTTTCCGTCGTGAGTTTTTTCATTACAGGAAATACTTCGATCATTCAAAAAAATCAATACAAATAAAATAAAAGCTCATAAATCCCAAAACAAATAGAATAGGATTCGTGAGGAGGAAGGCTTCATTTTCATGTTACTTTCTTTGAGTTCGACGTCCATGACTTGCGCTGGTCTCATAACAGCGACGGCTAGGGTTAGTGTTTTCAGAGAATCGAGGCTTCGTTGTGGAAAAATTTCTGTCGAAAGTTTGATTTTCTTGTTTGATTATCCTATCCGTACTTTATTCGATTTTGGCGCATCACATTCGTTTATCTCTACACCATTAGTTGAAACACTCCACTTAAATACTAGTCTCGTTGTGGATCCCATTGTAGTCTCAAATCGTATTGGTGGGTCGGCTCATTTATCCATGGTTTGTAGGGATTTGAGATTGTCTATCTTAGGCGTTGGTTTTGAATGTAATGCTTTTGTACTTGGTTTAATGGGCTATGGGTTGATTCTAGGGATGGATTGGCTAGCTATACATGGTGCCATCCTAGATTGTGAACGAAGGGTTGTAAAATTGTTGGCTCATGGTTGAAAGACCCTTGATATTTCTTATGACCCTAGAGGATCAGTGATGCTTAGTTATCTTGAGTCACCTGACCCATGCAATGATGATTTACATTCTATTCGTATAGTCCGTTAATACGTTGATGTCTTCGATGAGGTGAGGGATCTACCCCCATAACATGAAATAAACTTTCGTACTTATCTTGTAGACAATGCAAAACCTGTATCTCTGCCAGTACGCCACATGGCTCCTCGTGAGAGGAGGGAACTCAATAAGCAAGTAGGGGAGTTGCTTGAGAAGGGGTTCATAAGACATAGTATATCGGAGTAGGGTGCTCCAGTAGTATTTGCCACGAAGGCGGATGGGTCCCTTAGACTTTGTGTGGACTATAGAGAACTTAATAAGCTTACTAAGATGAATAGGCACCCACTTCCGAGGATTGGCGATCTCTTCGATCTGTTAGTTGGCGCCTCGGTGTTTTCGTAGATGGACTTAGCCACTGGTTTCTATCAATTGAGAGTGCACTACTACAAAACAGGTCTATTGCTTCGGTTGTTTGCCCCATGTTTCTTCTGTTTTGCAACCGAAGCAAATGTAGATGAGGCAACAGGTCAAAATCTGTTGCTTCGGTTGTTCAACCGAAGTAAAAAAACACTTATTTTCTCCGGTTTTGGAAAAAACCGAAGCAAAATAATGCGATGTTGATTCAAGAAATGACTACTTGTTGCTTCTGTTGTGATTACAACGGAAGCAAAAAAAGCTCATTTGACAAAAAAATAATCACCCTTAACAAATCACCATAATTCTCAAATATTCGACAATATGAATGTATATCAGAGCAAATCATCATTGCCTAGAATTATATAAACATACTAGATAACTGTACAGATTGTGCAATACAATACACAAATAAACATTATTCATTGATAATGGTAATAATTCATACATTTATGAGTAATAATATAGAAAACAATATGATTCATTAATAATGTAAATAATCCAATCTTAATACAACATAATGGAACATCTAATAACATGGAAGTTGTACAAAAACAAGATGCATCAACAATTTTCAATAACAAAAAATACTAATATTTTTATCTTACTAACAAATCACGGCTTCCAGATGATGAAGACGGTGCAGTACAAAATGCAGATCCCACTAAAGGCATATGTTCAAAAAGAAACCAAACTCTCACTGAATGTAGCATCGGAATCTGTTGTGCTTTAGAATATCTCTGCAAACATAAAGAGCTATAAATTACTAATTCAAGAAAAAGAGGAAACCAGGAAGACAAACTGGCATAATAATAATAAAAACTGAAGTTGCCAACTCGGTTGTATTTACAGCCAGATTTTTTTTCAATAACCACTCAAATATTATAATTCACTACAAACTGTGCCACTTCCCGAAAAGTAGACCTATTTATTTTCATATGATCATTATAGTTTTCTACTGTAGGAAGATGTTTGAATTTTTTTTGAGATTAATGTCATATGAAAAATAATCAAATAACTTAAATCAAATAAAGATGGTGAACCGTGGATTGAAATAAAGAAAAAAGTATGCATGTCAATATTAGTGAAATATATAATTGCCTGTAAGGAAGAAGAGAACTGTCTATCGATCTATTAGACTTCGGCAAATACTATCAGAAAATACATGAAGACCACCATGGATTGTAAATTTATTATTGATCTATAAGGCATGCAATTAGCTGGACATGTAATACATGGGCCAGTTTCACTGTGATTCATTAATATACATACATAACTACAAGTACAAAATTTAGTAGTATTATGTCAAAATGAGATAGGAATAGACCGTAAATCTTTTAGCTGGATAGTCAATAAATAAAAATGAGTTTTTTAGCAAATGAGACAAATAAAGAAAATTTTCACTACTCGATTTCTTGGTTTCCTTTCAAAACTACAAAACAGTGAAATATTTGGAACGTGTGAGTGATAACAATCGATGGAGCTATCGAAAAGTGTGTGGATAAATCGTTGTTCGACGATCAATATTTCGAGAGCTTATCATGTTAGTCAACGATGTTTATCGATGATTATATAACAATCAAAATTACTGTTGTTTCTTTTAGTATGTAAGAGTTACACGAATTAATTCGAGTATTAGATCCACGTTGAACTGCATTATCAATGTGATTTGTATGGTTTAAATTTGGGGTCAGTATAGATAGTTGACTAGAATTCACCATATCAAATAGTCTTGATATTGATTGTTTTCATTAATTTTCACATTTCTTGGACTTTGGATAAGAAAATGTATATATCTCAATGGAGGAGGAATATTGCATGCTAATTTATTAAACATCATACTTAGAGCAAGAGAATTAAAAATGTAGTTGTATGGGATCAGAAGAATCTACGGAGAATTTCATTCTCCAAAATATTCTTCCTACATACTATATATCTTGTTCTCTCTGATTTTCACACCTTTAACGTAATATATTTTTAAATCAATTGAACATTCTATATCTATTCATTCAGATAAAGATCGTAATATAATACTAAGTTACTTATAAACTTGAACACGATTATAATATATAATTGTGCCACGTGAGATCCAAAAATCCTGTCGATTTTGCACATTCCTAACTTTGTACTCACGAATGAGACATAAAAATGCATTTGAACACTGAAAAGCAGAGCGGTCACTGAAACTATGGAAATTTTGAAACTATGAAAGTGATAACAATGGTGATAATTATGAAAATTTATTAGTATTTTCACCTACTCAATTTCTCAGATCCCGAGCAGCATTCTGAAAAGCGGCATTGGAAAAACTCTAGAATCTCAGATCGTCTTGAAATTTTGGGCAATTTCACAGAGCAATCACTGAAACGGAAGCTTTCTGAATGAAAGTCAATTGCTTTCCTGATATTTTTGGATCTCACGAAGAGCAATGGTTCTAACTCTGAATTGTTCTCGCCGGTGGACGGAGCAGACTTGCGTAAAGCTTACG
The DNA here is from genome assembly GCA_030737875.1 of Allium sativum. Taxonomy (NCBI): domain Eukaryota; kingdom Viridiplantae; phylum Streptophyta; class Magnoliopsida; order Asparagales; family Amaryllidaceae; genus Allium; species Allium sativum. The sequence goes on along the minus strand of CM060922.1, from coordinate 191,887,802 downwards.
CTACGAGCTGCTTTCTGGGAGCTTCGCCTCCTATCGATTAGCGAACTATCCACTTGGTACGAGCAATTGAAAGAAGATTAAGGATATATTATGGGATGAGTTGAAATGCGTTTCCGATTTCACTCTATAAGCTGCTGAAGGCGGCGGAACGTTGAAACCCTAATTGTGAAAGGAAAACAGACGAAATGAGCCTTTATTTGTAGAGGGCTGGGCTTAGGCCGCATTTATGACACATTTGTTTATCTTGTGTCAACGAGGCTTTTGAATAGGCTTTTGAATATAACATTCAGCCTTGTTGTCCATAGTAACCTATATAATCATATACTTGTTATTTTTAACTTATTTATAATCAATAGAATTGTTACTCATTAATTATAATTGAATATTAATTTCAAAAATAATTTATGCTTGTTCTCATTTATTCTATACTAATTATTAATTACTAAATAATTAATATTTCTCAAAACATAATCAATAGTATTCATTAATTTTTTTGGCAAGACATTATTCATTTAATATTAATCATTAAATAGATATTTTAATTTGTTAAATTCAATTTTTTTAAATATTGAATATAAAAAATAATGATTGATTAACAATGATTAGAAACTAGAAATTAATAATTGTTAATCAACCATGAAAAGTAACATATAAAGTTATTGTGTATGATTATTTGTACATGCATTAGCTTTGATTAAAATAATTTGTATTTGCTTCATTTCCAATGGAACATATGCAAGTAATGATATTCGCTTTGTTGCATTTGCTTCTGTTGCTAAGAAACCGAAGCAAATAACACTAGTTGCTTCGGTTTCTAAGAAACAGAAGCAAATGACAGTAGTTGCTTCAGTGCATTTGCTTCGGTTGTAAGGAGAACGGAAGCAAATGATACTATTTGCTTCTGTTGCAAGCATAACAGAAGCAAATAACATTATTTGCTTCTATCATTTGCTTCGGTTGCAAGGATAACAGAAGCAAAATAACACTATTGCTTCAGTTGTAAGGGCAACTGAAGCAAATGAAGCGAAGGACCAGACCAATTTTGTAGTAGTGGTGGCTGAGGATAGCATAGACAAGACAACCTTTAGGACTCCGGACGGTTTCTATGAGTGGCTTGTGATGCCCTTCGGTTTTACAAATGTCTCCACATACTTTGTTGACTTGATGAGTAGGGTGTTTAGGGAGTACCTTAATAAATTAGTTGCGGTCTTTATGGATGACATCTTGATCTTTTCTAAGAGCGAGGAAGAGCATGCCCTACATCTTAGGGAAGTGTCGGAGACCCTTCGAGCGCATAATCTTAAAGCTAAATTTTCTAAATGTCACTTTTGGAGGAAGGAAGTGCGATTCTTAGGGCACGTGGTTTCCAAAGAAGGGACAGCTGTGGATCTCGTGAAGGTGGTGGCCATCCAAGACTAGAAGGTCCCTAAAATGCTACCGAGGTGAGGAGTTTCTTGGGGTTAGCAGGCTACTATAGGAAGTTTATCAAGGACTTTGCAAAGATATCAGCCCCATTGACACGCTTGACGAAGAAGAACCTCGTTTTCACGTGGGACGTAGACTGTGATGATGCGTTCCAACGTTTAAAGAGAGCTTTGACCACAGCCCCAGTCTTAGTGTTGCTAGATGGGTGTAAGCCATTTACCGTTTATACCGATGCTTGTGGGACTGGACTAGGCGCAGTCTTAATGCAAGAGGGGAGGGTAATAGCCTATGGAGGAATTCAATTGAGAGTGCATGAGAGCCTACACATGACCTAGAGTTGGCCGCTATTGTTTTCGCGTTGAAGTCTTGGCGCCATTATCTTCTTGCCGAGAAATTCGAATTGTTCATAGATCACAAATCGCTATAATACTTCTTCTCTCAGAAGGATTTTATCTAAAGGCAGCAAAGGTAGATGGAATTCTTAGCGTCCTATGATTTCGAGATAGCATATACCCTTGGCAAGGGTAACGTGGTGGCAGACGCCTTAAGTAGGAAAAGGTTGTCCTTGAGTCCGTTGTTTGTTGAGCGGCGAAGCTTAGAGTTCATCTCTATGTTTGACTTTAGACCTTCCATTGACTTTGTACCCGGTTTGCTAGCATCCTTAGAGGTCAGACCTACGCTTTTGGGACGGATTGGTGAGGCACAGCGAGATGACCCATAGTTGGTTAAGTTAGTAGAGAAGCTCATAAGTGGGGAGTCATCGAGCCATCTCAATAGGTATACCTTAGATGATAAGGGTTGGTTATGTCGGGACGGTAGAATTTGTGTACCACGAGAAGAGAACTTGAGGAAGATCATTCTTGATGATGCACATCGTTCGAAGATGACCATTTATCCCGGCGGGGACAAGATGTACATGGACATGAGACGAGTTTACTTTTGGGCCGGTATGAAGAGGGATGTGGCCGAGTTTGTCGCTAGATGCTTGGTGTGCCAACAAGTAAAAGTAGAGCAAAAGAAGCCCGGTGGGTTGCTTCACCCATTGGAGGTCCCACAATGGAAGTGGGAGAGTGTCTCGATGGACTTTGTTGATGGGTTAACAAGATCGAAGAAGGGTAATACGGGGATTTAGGTCGTGGTAGACAGACTTACTAAGAGTGCCCATTTCATTCCCGTGAAGAGTAAGAGGACTGCTCCATGGTTAGCCTCCATATACATTTGAGAGATAGTTCGTTTGAACGGTGTTCCTTCTAGCATAGTGAGCAATCGCGGTCCTATTTTTACTAGCGAGTTTTGGAAGAGCTTGCAAGAGACGGTAGGGACTCAGTTACGTTTTTTACCTCATATAATCCTTAGACAGATGGCCAGACCGAGAGGGTGAATCGTATTCTAGAGGACCTTTTGAGGCTATGTGTTTTATACTTCGGAGGTACATGAGAGGAGCATCTTACTTTGGTGGAGTTCGCGTATAAGAATAGTTTTCAGTCTAGCATTGGCATAGCACCTTTCGAGACCCTTTATGGAAGGTCGTGTCATTCACCTACATGTTGGTGGGAATCTATGGATAAGATCTTGCTTGGGCCCGATTATTAGAGAGACTTCGGAAAAGATTGATTTGATTCGAAGGAGGATGAAGATGGCACAAGATAGGCAGAAATCGTACGCGGACAAGAGGAGGACAGATCTTGAGTTTGATATTGGATACATGGTCTTTATCAAGGTGTCTCCATTACGGAATGTTGTTCGCTTTGCGTCTGTTGGGAAGATAGCACCAAGGTTCGTAGGGTCGTTTCCTATTAAGGAGAGGATTGGACAGATGGCGTATAGAGTGGAGTTGCCCAAGAGACTTAATGGTGTACATGACGTATTCCATGTATCACATTTGAGGAAGTGCTTGCATGAGACCGCGGAAGTGGTAGAGCTGAGCTTGCTTAGAGATGTGGAGATAGAGCGTGATGCGATGATTCGACGAGCTCCTACATGAATTCTTGGGTCGGAGATTAAGAAGTTGAGGAATCGAGAGGTCAAGTTAGTCAAAGTACAATGGGGAGATGATGAGAGCGGCGCTACTTGGGAGACGAAAGAGAAGATGCGTTCATTGTACCCTTTTCTTTTCGAGGGTATGTCTTTTAATTTCTCCTTTATCGCTTAGATTGTACTTGTTCTATCTTTAGCATGTCCTCTAGCTAATATCTTTGACCTTTATATAGGGTAGTCCTATGGTTGAAACATGTGTTTGAGACATGTTATGTATGGTGGATGCATGTGGATGCAAGTGTTTGCTAGCGGTTGCTCGTGGATGCATATAAATACACTTTAGGCACTAGATTGGCTCAGTCACTTTCATATTGTATATTGCAGATAAATGAATGTATTTAGTAAAATGAATGTACATTGAATGTGTGTATCATATGGATGTTGCATTTAAGTGAGTGGTTGTGCACACATGTAGTAATGATATGTATATGGTTCTTTGCATACATGATGGATACATGGCACTATCATTATTTGCATTAACGAGGTCTACTGAATCAGTGGACCAGCTAATTTTGCATTAGTATACGGACACATACACACATTATGCATATATGTACATGAAAAGAATTAGAAATCTTTTAAGGGCAATGGATGCTTGTGGATGATGGTTGAGTAGATGGATGATTGGATAGTACGATACATTCTTCTTAACTTGGAGATTTCGGGGACGAAATCCCTTAAGGAAGGGAGAATGTAACACCCCGTAATTTTATAACATTAAAATTCATAAATTAAAATATACTTAATTTTTAGAAGAAGAATTAAGTGAAATGGGTTGCGCTATTATGTTCGTCTCAAAATTTTGGGTCAAGATAGACATTTGGTTTGCACGAAATGGGTACCTTATGAAGATGTTATTAAGCCTTGAAGTTTGTATGCATATGAGAGAAATATATACATAGATATATATAAAAATTAAATAAATAAATATTCAAGAAAGTTCAAAATAGCAAATCGGGAGGGGGAATAGCCGAACCGCACCATTTTTGGAGTCGACCCGAGCTCTGCTGGGTCGACTAGTTGTCGATCCAGGGTATTTGGCTGTCAACCCATGGCTCGATTCGCACTGAGGGATGATGTTGTATCTGAGTGGTCCTGATGATTTTTGGGTTAATCTAAGAGCTCTAATCGATCCTGGACATCTATATATACACCTTAAGACCTAACCCTAATTCATAAACTATTATCTAGACATCATTATGCTGTCAAGCTCTCTCTTAAACCCTAGCCGCCGCTTCTAAATTAAAGCTCAAGTGTTTATACACAATTCAAATCAAAGTTTAGAGCTTCAACAACAATTAAAGAAGATTAATCAACGTTTATTCAACGTTTCTGCACCAATTTCAATTCATTAATCCTTTTCTTAAGTCATGAAAGGTAAGTACAGTTATTTTCACAAATCTAATGGGATTAAAGTAACATGAAAAAGTTGTAAAAAGTATTCATATATATGTTTGTAATGAAATTCTCACCAAGCCTTCACCTTTTTGATTCATGTCATCATATGCCTATGTTTCTATGTAAAGTTCATACCTTTTATCAGTTTATTCATGTTGAATCTTTTATTATGCCTCTATGCCAGTCTATATGCCTCTTTATTTCATGATGATGTTTTATTCCAATTTTCTATTAATTGATTCTCTCTTCTTACCCCTATTCCTTTTATTTGTGGATCTAGGCTACCTTCGAGCCTATATTAAAAATACGCGTGAATGAGAATACGTGGGAACGATGTGGAATATTGGGAATATGGTAAATTTGGAAAATTGGATATTATTGGATATTTCGGATAAATGGATAATATGTGAAATTGGCATATTTGGGTATGAATTACATGGAATTGATGAAATTGCCTAAAATTGTAAATTTGTAATTGAGGCTAATTAATGTGTAATCAGTGACAATTTGGAATATGCAATATTATAGACATGATTATATATTTAATTGGACATATATGATATGAAAATGGGGTACGGGTGAAATACGATGTTAATGAACCTTTGACACGAGGTTAGGCGCAATTGTGACCTCAGACTACTCGGAACCGCCCGGTAAATCCAGCGGTCATAATTGGACGTCTAATGTGAGAGGTCAAAGGAATGAATCATAGGCGTAACGGTTAATGACACGAGGTTAGACCCGGTTTGTGGCGTAAGACTGCCCGGAACCGCCCAGCAAATCCAGCGGCCACAAAGTGTTCGGTCTAATGGGAGAGGTCATGCACCGTTCGTCATAAGGAATAAATTAAAAAATACTAACCATAATAAGACATGGGTATGGTTAGAGGGTTAAGTGGGGTGACTTGTAAATTATGACATGTAAATATGGACTGAATCGGAATAAGATAGGACATGTAAATTATGACATGTAAGTATGGACTTAACCGTAGCATGTGTAAGACATGAACATTTAAATTAAAATGGTTAAGTGGGAGAAAAATCTAGTGGGGACGAAGCATAGGTGGGAGTCTTGTGTCGGATGGGGACCCGTTTCAACCAGTAACCCGTTTGAATATCTAATTGGGCCCGGTACTAGGCCGGGGTTGGGGCACGCTTACTGGGCTTGAATATAAGAGGTCAAAACGTGAATAGCGGTGGCAACGCAAGTCCAACGGGTTCATGTGCGTGCATGGGTCCGGGCTAGTAGGTAAGACGTTGTTGCATCGTGTAGGTATGGTCATGCATTTCATGTTGGTATCGGGGTTGCCATGTTGGGGAGCGATACAACCAACTGTGGGTCCAACACGGGTGCCTACGAGGTTTAGGGAGCCGATCGAATGGGTAGATTAAGGGTACCTTAGCGGTGGTAGGAGCAAGCCGGCACCTACGATCGCAGCTAGGTACAAGTAACTACCAAGTTTGTCATGTGAGTACAGTTAGTGTGAAGGGATCAACCTCTAGTAAAAAGAGATTAGTAGATGTGCGGTGTAATTAAGTAATGTGGTGTAACTTAGCAAAAGTGCGGTGCAACGAAATACATGTTGGTCGAGTTGGATAGTCCTTTGGGTGCTAGTCTGATGTTGACTTCGGTCATCGGGGTTAGTACTTGGAGGGTTGTTTGCTTAGCCAAGACGTAGGATTGTCTTAGTACTTAGGAACGAAATCATCTTGTCCATCCTTTTTATCTACCTTATCTAAGTTACAGCCATATTATGACGCCTATTTATGTATTAATCAATTACCTTACCTATTATTTGTTAAAATTACTGGACTCGCCAGACTTTATGTCTTTCCTGTTTGTTTCCACCTCTTTTCTTTCCTTTTCCCCCCTAAGGTTTGCAAGGAGGGAATACTACAGCTTAGTGCCGATTTCTTTCAGTTGCTTGAAAAGAGTAGGTGTATCGCTTTGGACTCTCTTAACTTTATGGCTTTGCTTATGCCCAGTGGGGATTTATGCATTTATGTTATTTAAGTATTTTCTCCTTTATGTACTTTGAAGTTTTTGGAAAAGACTATTGATCCTGTTGTAATAGTTTTGGAAACTACTTATCTAAGCTTGTTTTGAGTTATGATGCTATGAAATAAGTTTATTCTTCCGCTATGTTGTTTTATTTATTTATTCTTCTAATTTATCTGTTCTATACAATAATAACGCTCCATGGACATTGATGCATTCCGTTTGTGAGTGACATTAATAGACATGAGTTGTTACACTCTTTACCTGCAGCAGTTAATGCAATAAATTCTGATTCCATAGTCGAATGTGATATGCACGTTTGTTTCTTGGAAGCCCATGATATGGCACCTCCTCCAAGAAGAAACAACCAACCAGATGTGGACATATTGTCTTTTGCATCAGTAATCCAACTAGCGTCCGCGTATCCTTCTAAAGTTGCTGGAAAATCATTGTAAAATAAGGCGAATCCTATGGTTTTCTTAAGACAACCAAATACTCTACTAATCGCCTTCCAATGTTCTCCGCCCGGATTGCTAGTGAACCTGCTCAACTTACATATTACAAAAGCTATATTTGGCTTAGCGCAATGCATAAGGTACATTAGGCTGCCAATTTCCCTAGCATACTCAACTTGTGCAATTGACCTTCCATCATTTTTGGCCAATTTAACAATTGAGTCAAAAGGCATATTATATTCCTTAAATTTTAAGTGTTCGAATTTTGATAATATCTTTTCTATGTAGTGTGCTTGACACTAGGCATATCCATGAGAGTGTTTTACCACTTTGAGTCCAAGGATGGTATCTACTTCACCAAGATCTTTCATTTAAAATATCGAAGATAAATATTCCTTGGTCTCCAAGACGCCTACCATATTTGATCCAAATATTAGCACATCATCAACATATAAACACACCATGACACTGTACTCCTTTGTAAACTTTGAGTAAACACGTCTATCAGCGCTACTGTGAATAAATCCAACAGATAGTATGGTTGAGTCAAATTTCTCATGCTATTGTTTTGGAGCTTGTTTCAAGCCATATAAAGATTTATTCAATTTGCAAACCATCATCTCATTCCCAGGAAGAACAAATCCTTTAGTTTGCTCCATATATAACTCTTCATTCATAGCTCCATTTAAGAATACAGTTTTCACATCCATTTGATGTATGTATAGATTATATATGGAAGCTAGTGCTATTAGAATTCGAATTGAACTCACTCGTGCTACTGGAGCATAAGTGCCAAAATAATCAACACCATCTTTTTGTTTAAACTCTTTAGCAACTAGTCTTGCTTTAAAAGTATGTACAATATTGTCGATCCATATTTCTTTTTAAAAACCCATTTACACCCTATGGGTTTAGAGCCGGGTGGCAGATCAACCAAAGCCCAAGTTTTATTTGACGTTGTGGAGTCCATCTCATCATTTATTACTTCTCTCCAAAACACAGAATCTCTTGAGTTGATTGCTTCGCTATATGTTTTGGGTTCATCTTCAATGTTTAGGACAATAGGTGTTTTGTTGGTCACAATTTTTCTATTTCCATCAACTAAGAAAAGTGGAGCTTGTGAAGATATAAAATCTAGACATAACTCTTTCTCTTTCTCTTTTCTTTGCCTTTTAGATTTTCTTGGTCCTTCATCACATGGATTTGCATTTGTATTGGTTTGAAAATTGTTTCTGAACAGGGTTGTTTTTCACCAATACTATTTTCACTAGAAGGATTATCAATAATTTTAGAATCTTTGGAAAACTTATTCTCAAAAATTCTACATCACGAGTTTCAACAATGGTATTAGAGCTTAAATCGAGAAGTCTGTATGCCTTACTATGTTCAGCATATCCAACAAAGACACTCCTTTATGCCCTTGGGCCTAATTTAGTTCTTTTAGGATCGGGAACTCTATAATAAGCCAAACACCCCCGTACTTTCAGATATGTCAAATTCAGCTTTTTATTTTGCCAAAGTTCATAGGGGCATACATTTGTCTTTCTAGATGCAATTCAATTATGTAAATAACATGTTGTATTTAAGGCTTCACCCCATAGATTAAGGGGTAACATTGACTTTACTAGCATGCAATTTACCATTTCTACAAGCGTTCGATTTTTCCTCTCTGTTATACCATTTTGTTGCGGAGTATAGGGTACTATTCTATCATGAATGATTCCATTCTCTTCACAGAAATCATCAAATTCAGTAGAGAAATATTCTATCCCTCTATCACTACTAAAAACCTTAATTTTCTTACTTATTTGGTTTTCGACTTCGACTTTGTAAATCTGAAATTTGTCAAATGCTTCATTCTTATTTTTCATAAGATATACATAGTTGTACTTTGAGTAAATATCTATAAATGTAATGAAATATCTTTTCCCTCTATGAGACAAAGTACCATTTAGTTCACATATATCGGAATGTACTAAATCTAAAATTTCATAATTTGGTTTTACAACAGGGAAAGGTTTCTTAGTGATCTTGTCTTGTGCCCATATCTCACATTTGTCACAGCTGGGTCCACTAGAGTTAATTGAACCGAGTATGCACATATTTGTAATGGAATTGAAGTTTAAGTGTGCTAATCTATCGTGCCACAAATTGAATGACTCAATGGTATAAGTAGAAGCAACACATTTATTAATACTTAGTTTATACATTCCATTACATCCATATCCCTTCCCTACAAACATTCCATTTTCTATAATTATGACTTTATCAGATTCAAAGACAACTTGAAATCCTCTCTTGCATATAAGGTCCACCGAAACTAGGTTCTACCTGATGTTTTGCACGTGAAGAACATTGATAACCGTGACAAACTTTCCAGGAGTAAAGTCTAGAGTGATACTTTCTTTTCCAACAACCTGGTCTCGACTATGATCCCCCATCGGAACTTCTTGGCCATCACTGATGACATCATAGGTTTTAAACAGTGACATGTCCTTGCATACATGAACAGTCGCTCCAGAATCAAACAACCAGCCATCCGATGTATCAGCCATATTAATTTCGGTGACCATGGATACAAGTTCTTCTTCTACCATATTGACATCTTTTTTTGGGGCATGACATTCTCTAGCATAATGTCCCTTTTTGCCACAGTTGTAGCATTTTCCATTTTTCTTGTTCTTTCTGTTATTTGTACAGAATTGTGCTTTTTACTGGTATTGGTACCCTTTTCCATAACCTGAGCATCACTTTTGGACAGATTTCCTTTATTTCCTTGATTACGAGATTCCTCTTCAGTTCGAAGATGATTCTGAATCTGTTCCAAAGCGTAGTCTTCTGTTTTGTTGAAAACACTTTCCTGTAATTGCTCCAAGTCGAAGGAAGTTTTTCAATTATTGCACCAACTTGGAACAATTCAGGAAGTTTGATATTGAGAGTAGCCAGTATGTGAACAATGCCTTGCAACTCATGAGCTTGACTGGGTATTGGTTTACTATCATCCATTTGAAAATCAAAGTATTCACCAATAAGAAATCTGTTTGTACCTTCTTCTTGCACCTTATATTTATTTTCTAGAGCATTCCAGATTTCCAGTGGTGTCTTCATCTCCTTGTAGAAATCATATAGACGATCTGAGAGAGCATTCAAGATGTGGCCTCGATAAAGCAGCGTGTGTTCAGTGCATTTAGTGCGCTCCTTCTTTACATTATCAGTATCCGTTGCTGTTGGCAGAGGAAGTGGAGGTAGATTCGAATCAAGTAGATAAGAAAGTCCGAGTGCAGTGAGCAAAAAAGTCATCTTGTCTTGCTATCTCGTGAAATTATTGCCATCAAACTGGTCAAGTTTGGTCATGTCTTGTTTCGTAAGTTTGATGGAAGCCATATTAGTTTGGGATTCCATAGTTGTAGGAATGACTTTTTAAGATTGTTAGATATCAGATAAGAAAAAGTGGAAAGTAGAAATGCTTTGAGGCGTACCAATAGAGTGACACTTTCCTTAAAAAGTCATTCGCCCTCACTCGAATGAGTTTGCTAAAGAGTTTCCGCGAATACTTTTCCCAGGATACAACAAAGTAAAGAAGTGGAACGCAGACAGCAATTTCTGAATTCCTCGGTTCAGAAATTATTTTGTGGAAGAGAAAAGGTTGATTTCGGGAGGAAGAAGAGTAAGTATATATAGAGCATCAGATGTCCGTTCATATGGTCATACTGTTGAAAACGAACGGTTATAACTTTTGAATTTAAAAAGCAACGGCCATATTTATTTGAAACAGTAATAGTCGCGTGGATCAAAAATGAAATTGGCCTGGTAGGAACTAAGGCCACGAAGCCCAAAGCCTGTAGCCGTGCGGGTGCGTGCGTAGTGCGCGATAAGTGCATTTGGAAATCACGCGCATTCTAGGACAAGCCCATAGTATTCATGCCATGCTTTTTTATTAAACTAATTTGCATCTTAAGTATTAGTATATATACCTCTCATAAGATAGAACTTTAGGCAATGTGCGACTAAGATAACATTTAACTTTTCTCATTGTACATTTAAATACTCAACAATCCCCGACTTTAATTGTACAATTACTCCACTTAAATTTTATCTTGATCCTAGGAATGATCCATCTCCCGAAACATACCTTAATATCACATGGATACAAGAATGTGTTTATGACTTAAACCTTCAGTTAGTATACATATACCAAAGTTTTATTAGAGTAATAGGTAGCCTTGGCATTTAACTTATCACTCGTTATAATAATACCGGATATATTAAATACACGTGATATTTAAAAAAAAAACTTAATATTTCTTAGCACTATTATGGCCATGTGCTTTCTTAATGGTTTCATGAATGATCCAAAGAGTAAACCTAAAAAATTTCGTGAGGAGCGGCACCACTCCAACATTCATCTAGGTGAAGCTATATATATGCCCCCCACTACTTGGACACTTACTAACTTCATTAAGAATGCTTTCAACCTCCTAACCGTAGTGTGTTTTATGCTAGTTCAGCCTTGGAAATCTTATTAGCATATTGCAATCACTTCTTGACAACTTGTTATTACCCTTTAAACCTTGTACTATAGAATTTTAGTTTCAGGTTGTGTTACCATTGTCTGTGATTTTATTTATAGGTTTTAATCCCATTTCTATCGATGTCCCTTTCACCACATCTCTAGGTAGGCCTTTTGTGGAAGGGTCTGCCAAGTTCTTACCAGCCTTTACATACATTATTGTGACAATTCCATCCTTAATCAACTATCTTACATATTCATGTCTTAAGCTTATATGTCTGGATTTTCCATTATAAGGATTACTGTAAGCCATAGACACAGTAGCTTGACTATCACAATGTAAAGAAATAGGAGGCATGGGTTTAGGGTATATCTTTATATATAACAATAAATTCCTAATCCATTCAGCCTCTTTACCTGCAACAGCTAATGCTATAAATTCTTATTCCATAGTCGAATGTGATATGCACATTTGTTTCTTGGAAGCCCATGATATGGCACCTCCTCTAAGAAGAAACAACCAACCAAATGTGGACATGTTGTCTTTTGCATTAGTAATCCAACTAGCGTCGGTGTATCCTTCTAAAGTTGCTGGAAAATCATTGTAAAATAAGGCAAGTTCTATGGTTTTCTTAAGATAACCAAATACTCTACTAATCGCCTTCCAATGTTCTCCACCAGGATTGCTAGTGAACCTGCTCAACTTACATATTGCATAAGCTATATCTGGCATAGTACAATGCATAAGGTACATTAGGCTGCCAATTGGCCTAGCATACTTAAGTTGTGCAATTGACCTTCCATCATTTTTGGCCAATTTAAAACTTTAGTCAAAATGCGTATTATATTCCTTGAATTTTAAGTGTACCAGTTTTGATAACATCTTTTCTATGTAGTGTGCTTGACACAAGGCATATCCATGAGTGTGTTTTACCACTTTGAGTCCATGGATGGTGTCTACTTCACCAAGATCGTTCATTTTAAATATCGAAGATAAATATTCCTTGGTCTCCAAGATGCCTGCCGTATTTGATCCAAACATGAGCATATCATCAACATATAAACACACCATGACACTGTACTCCTTTGTAAACTTGGAGTAAACACATCTATCAGCGCTATTGTGAATAAATCCAAATGATAGTATGGTTGAGTCAAATTTCTCATGTCGTTGTTTTGGAGCTTGTTTCAAGCCATTTAAATATTTATTCAATTTGCAAACTTTCTCTCATTTCCAGGAAGAACAAATCCTTCTGTTTGCTCCATATACAACTCTTCATTCATATCTCCATTTAAGAATGCAGTTTTCACATACATTTGATGAATATGTAGATTATATATAGAAGCCAATGCTATTAGAATTCAAATTGAAATCACTCGTGCTACTGGAGCATAAGTGTCAAAATAATCAACACCCTTCTTTTGTCTAAACCCTTTAGCAACTAGTCTTGCTTTAAAAGTATGTACAATATTGTTCAATACATATTTCTTTTTAAAAACCCATTTACACCCTATTGATTTAGAGTTGGGTGGCAAATCTACTAAAGTCCAAGTATTATTTGACATTATGGAGTCCATCTCATCATTTATTGCTTCTCTCCAAAAGGCAACTTCTCATGAGTTGATTGCTTCGCTGTAAGTCTTAGGTTCATCTTCAATGTTTAGGCAATAGGTGTTTTGTTGGTCACATTTTCTCTATTTCCATCAAATAAAAAAAGTAGAGCTCATGAAGATATAAAATCTGGACATAACTCTTTCTCTTTTCTTTGCCTTTTAGAATTTCTTGGTCCTTCATCACATGGATTTGCATTTGTATTGGTTTCAAAATTGTTTTCTGAACAGGGCTCTTTTTCACTAATACTATTGCCACTAGAAGGATTATCGATAATTTTAGAATCTTTGTAAAACTTATTCTCAAAGAATTCTACATCATGAGATTCAACAATGGTATTAGAGATTAAATCGAGAAGTCTTCATGCCTTACTATGCTCAGCATATCCAACAAAGGCACTCCTATGTGCCCATAAGCCTAATTTAGTTCTTTTAGGATCGGGAACTCTATAATAAGCCAAACGCTCCGGTACTTTCAAATATGTCAAATTTGGCTTTCTATTTTTTCCAAAGTTCATAGGGGCATACATTTGTCTTTCTAGATACAATTCTATTATGTAAATAACATGTTGTATTTAAGGCTTCACCCTACAGATTAAGAGGTAACATAGATTTTACTAGCATGTAATTTACCATTTCTACTAGCGTTCAATTTTTCCTCTCCGCTATACTGTTTTGTTGCAGAGTATAGGGTACTGTTCTATCATGAATGATTCCATTCTTTTCACAGAAATCATCAAATTCAGTAGAAAAATATTCCAACCCTCTATCACTCCTAAAAACCTTAATTTTCTTACTTATTTTGTTTTCGACTTCGACTTTGTAAATCTTAAATTTGTCAAATGCTTCATTCTTATTTTTCATAAGACATACATAGGTGTACTTTGAGTAATCATCTATAAATGTAATGAAATATCTTTTCTCTCCATTAGTCGAAGTACCATTTAGTTCACATATATCAGAATGTACTAAATCTAAAATTTCAGAATTTCGTTTTACACCAGAGAAAGGTTTCTTAGTGATCTTGGCTTGTGCACATATCTCATATTTGTCACATCTGGATCCACTAGAGTTAATTAAACCGAGTTTTCACATATTCGTAATGGATTTGATGTTTAAATGTGCTAATCTATCAAGCCACAAATTGAATGACTCAATGGTATATGTAGAAGCAACACATTTATTAATATTTAATTTATACATTCCATTACATCCATATCCCTTCCCTACAAACATTCCAATTTTTGTATTTATTAATTTATCAGATTCAAAGACAACTCGAAATCCTCTCTTGCATACGAGGTCCACTGAAACAAGGTTCTTCCTGATGTTTTGCACATGAAGAACATTGATAAACGTGATAACCTTTCCAGAAGTAAAATCTAGAGTGATACTTCTTTTTCCAACAACCTGGGCTTGATTATGATCCCCCATCTGAACTTCTTGGCCATCACTGATGACTTCATATGTTTTAAAAAGGGACTTGTCCTTGCATACATGAAAAGTCTCTCCAAAATCAAACCACCAGCCATCCGATGTATCAGCCATATTAATTTCGGTGACCATGGCTACAAGTTCTTCTTCTACCATATTGGTAGCTTTCTTTGGGGCACAACATTCTCTAGCATAAGGACACTTTTTGCCACAGTTGTAGCATTTTCCATTTTTCTTGTTCTTTTTGTTATTTGCAGGCGGCTTTTCATCAAAACTTCTCTTTTTACTGGTATTGGTACCATGGTTTCCCTTTTCCACAACTTGAACATCGCTTTTGGACAGATTTCCTTTGTTTTCTCGATTGCGAGATTCCTCTTTGATTCGATGATGTTTCTGAATTTGTTCCAAAGTGTAGTCTTCTGTTTTGTGGAAAAGCATGTTCCTATAATTGCACCAAGTCGTCGGCAGTTTTGCAATCATTGCACCAACTTGGTACAATTTAGGAAGTTTGGTATGGAGGGTAGCCAGTTTGGAACAATGACTTGAAACTCATGAACTTGACTGAGTATTGGTTTACTATCATCCATTTAAAAATCAAAGTATTCAGCAACAAGAAATTTGTTTGTACCTTCTTCTTGCACCTTATATTTATTTTCCAGAGCATTCCAGATTTCCAGCGGTGTCTTCATCTCTTTGTAGAAATCATATAGACGGTCTGAAAGAGCGTTCAAGATGTGGCCTCGAAAAAGCAGCATGTGTTCAGTGCGTTTAGCGCGGTTCTTCTTTACGTTATCAGTATCTGCTGCTATTGGTGGAGGAAGTGGAGGCAGATTTGAATTAAGCAGATAAGAAAGTCGGAATGCAGTGAGACAAAAAGTCATCTTGTCATGCCATCTCATGAAATTATTGCCATCAAACTGGTTAAGTTTGATCATGTCTTGATTCATAAGTTTGATGGATGCCATATAAGTCTGGGATTCCATAGCTGTAGGAATGACTTTTTAAAATTGTTAGAAACCAGATAAGAAAAAGTGGAAATTAGAAATGTTTTGAGGCGTATCAATAGAGTGACACTTTCCTAAAAAATCATTCGCCCTCACTTGAATGAGTTTGCTAAAGAGTTTTAGCGAATACTTTTCCCAGGATATAACAAAGTGAAGAAGAGGAATGCAGACAACAATTTCGGAATTCTTCGGTTCAAAAATTATTTTGTAGAACAGAAAAGATTAATTTTGGGAGGAAGAAGAGTAAGTATATATAAAGAATTAGATGTCCGTTCATATGGTCATGACTGTTGAAAACGAACAGTTATTACTTTTGAATTTAAAAAGCAACGGCCATATCTATTTGAAGCAGTAATAGTCGCATGGACCAAAAATGAAACTGGCCTAGCAGGAACCAAGGCCACGAAGGCGCAAAGCCCATAGCCGCACGGGTACATGCGAAGTGCATGATTAGTGCATTTGGAAATCATGCGCGCTCACGCGCATTCTAGGCCAAGCCCATAGTATTCATGCCACGTTTTTTATTCAACTAATATGCATCTTAAGTATTAGTATATATACCTCTCATAAGATAGAATTTTAGGCAATGTGGGATTAAAATGAAATTTAACTTTGCTCATTGTACATTCAAATACTCAAAAATCCCCCACTTTAATTGTACAATTACTCCATTTAAATTTTATCTTGATCTTAGGAATGATCCATCTCCCAAAACATACCTTAATATCACATGGACACAAGTTGGTGTTTATGACTTAAACATTCAGTTAGTATAAATGTACTAAATTTTATTAGACTAATAGGTAGCCTTGGATTTTAACTTATCACTCTTTATAATAATACCGGATATATTAAATACACATTTGATATTTTTTAAAAAATAATTTCTTGATATTTCTTAGCACTATTATGGCCATGTGCTTTGTTCTTGATTTTATGAATGATCCAAAGAGTAAACCTAAAAACGCTCGTGAGGGGCGGCACCACTCCAACATTCATGTAGGTGAAGCTTTGTATATGCCCCCACTACTTGGACACTTACTAACTTCATTAAGAATGCTTTCAACCTCCTAACCTTAGTGTGTTTTATGCTAATTCAGTCTTGGCAATCTTATTTGCATATTGCAATCACTTCTAGACAACTTGTTATTACCCTTTAAACCTTGTACTATAGAATTTTAGTTTGAGATTGGGTGGCCATTGTCTAAGATTATATTCATAGGTTTTAATCCCATTTCTATCGATGTCCCTTTCACCACATCTCTAGGTAGGCCTTTTGTGAAAGGGTATGCCAAGTTCTTACTAGTCTTTACATACATTATTGTGATAATTCCATCCTCAATCAACTGTCTTACATATTAATGTCTTAAGCTTATATGTCTGGATTTTCCATTATAAGTATTACTGTAAGCCCTAGACAGAGTAGCTTGACTATCACAATGTAAGGAAACATGAGGCATGGGTTTAGGATACATCTTTATATCTAACAATATATCCCTAATTCACTCTGCCTCTTTACCTGCAGCAGCTAATGCTATAAATTCTAATTCCATACTCGAATGTGATAGGCACTTTTGTTTCTAGGAAGCCTATGGTATGGCACCTCCTGCAAGAAGAAACAACCAGCAAGATGTGGACATGTTTTCTTTTGCATCAGTAATCCAACTAGCGTCCATGTATCCTTCTAAAGTTCTTAGAAAATCATTGTAAAATAAGGCAAGTCCTATGGTTTTATTAAGATAACCAAATACTCTACTAATCGCCTTCCAATGTTCTCCGCCAGGATTGCTAGTGAACCTTCTCAACTTACATACTGCAGAAGCTATATCTGGCCTAGTGCAATGCATAAGGTACATTGGGTTGCCAATTTCCCTAGCATACTCAAGTTGTGCAATTGATCTTTCATCATTTTTGGCCAATTTAACACTTGAGTCAAAAGGCGTATTATATTCCTTAATTTTAAGTGTTCGAATTTTGATAACATCTTTTCTATGTAGTGTGCTTGACACAAGGCATATCGATGAGAGTGTTTTACTACTTTGAGTCCAAGGATGGTATTTAATTCACCAAGATCTTTCATTTTAAATATCGAAGACAAATATTCCTTGGTCTCTAAGATGCCTGCCATATTTGATCCAAATATGAGCGTATCATCAACATATAAACACATCATGACACTATACTCCTTTGTAAACTTTGAGTAAACACATCTATCAGCGCTGTTGTGAACAAATCCAAAAGATAGCATGGTTGAGTCAAATTTCTCATGCCATTGTTTTGGAGCTTGTTTCAAGCCATATAAAGATTTATTCAATTTGCAAACTTTCCTCAAATTCCCAAAAAGAAAAAATCCTTCTGGTTGTTCATATACAACTCTTCATTCATATCTCCATTTAAGAATGCATTTTTCACAAAAAAAAAACAAAAAAAAAGGGCTTCTTCAAAATGTCAGACGCTTTTTTCCCAGCTCCAACCTAGATCCATCGCTCTTACGCCTCCGCCGCCACCTCATTCCTCCTCCTCCGCGTCTCTCCGCTCCACTCAAATGGCCAAGAAAAAGAACTCAAAGACTCAGCCCTCATCTTCTATGTTGACCAGATCTATTAGTAGAGCTCAACCTCATGATTCCTCTTCTGAATCTGAAATCGATGCTGATGCTGATGGAGCTCCGCCTCGATCCGTCTTCACGCTTCCTGCTACACATCCATTGAACGCCCTAATCGATGAAATTGCGTCAAATCGTTCTCCTGTTTCACTGCAAACTCAACAAAAGGGCACGAACCCTGTATCGTCTTTGCTTGAGAAAGCTCCCGCTTGGTCGCTGCCTGGTGAATGCTCTAGTCCAATGCTAGGTAATATTGTGTCTGATAATGTTAATTTGTATGTTGATTTGGGTAACGTGGTTAGTTCGGTGGTATCAACGACACCCCCCATGACACAGACTACGGGTTCTGGAAATGCTATTTTGGTATCCCAAGGGGATCGTGATGACAATGTGTCGTCTAGATTGGGTAGCCTTCGCCTTTCTAACTCATTGCCTTGTGAAAACACTCAAAGCCCACCAACTATTCGACATAATTCCTCAAACATCCAGGTAAATGACTCAACCACCCGAAAGCCTTCAAGACAAATGAACCAAGAAACCCCTTCAATAACTCCTGAAAACCATCTTCCCACAAACGTTGCAGGCCATGTCTCCGTTGAAATAATGAAAAATGCAACCCCAAATGCCACAAAGAAATGGACGACACTATTCAATTCTCTTCCCCATGTTGCGGGGGAGTACATGCCAGTAGATTTTAATATCCTCCCCGTTGAGGCAGGCTCCATCGCTCCGCAAGATATCCATAATGAAGCTGCAAAATTCTGGAACGACCACCTAGTTGGATTTTTCTTGGATACCAAACATCCGGATGTGAATATGCTTTCGGCATGTCGTAATTCCTGGCATATACGTGCATCATTAAATATGACGTATGTTGACGGTCTTTATTATTTTAAGTTCTCCTCTGCTGATGAGAGAAGGCACGTACAGGAAGCAACGCCATCTATTATTAATGGGAGTCCTTTCATTGTGACCACTTGGAGTGCTTTGACTGATAGAGTCCGTGAACGGATCCTTTCGATTCCTGTCTGGGCTCAGTTCACTCATATTCCGTCTGTGCTTCAACCTCTTCTTGGCCTTAATTGGCTAGCATGTCATATAGGTAAACTCAAATGCTTTGACGCTAATACTGTTGCTAGAAGAAACTTAGTATATGCTAGAGCCCTAATTGAGATTACTCCTGATCAGCCTTTGCCAACACAAATCAAAGTAAGTATAGAAAATCGAGTTCACTTTGTGGATGTGACGTATAGATGGTAGCCTAATATCTGCACAACCTGCAAATCCTTTGGTCATTGTTTTGATACCTGTCAGCATGAAGCAAACTTGCCTCTCCCTATTAAATCTCCCCTACCTAAGCCTCCTGTAAGTGTATGGATCCCTACCGGTAGGAAGACAGCACATGCGGTAGTGGAGGAAGTACATGAGGTTGTGCCGTCAGCTCCTATTTTACCTTCTGATCCTCCTGATACAGATATCTCTTGGTGTGAGAAGGAAGCTGCTTGGGTGCATGCCCCTACTGGAATGCATAGTGACACTGATGATGTTTTCTTCTTATTCATTGATGATAAAGAGGAAGATCGTAGTCGTATATTCTACACACCTGATGATGGGAATCTGATTCTGAGAAATGACGGTGAAATTGGTGAAAACAATGAGGTTATTTTGAATGATCCTTCATGGGACCAAAATCGTCTGTTGGCTCTTTCCAATGTTAATGACTTGGCTCTTCGCTTTTGGATCTTTAAGCGTAATATGACTCCTTACACCGGATTTTACTACGATGAAGGAGTTCCGTAGGAAACTTGGCTCCTTCTAAGTGGTTGACTTGGCTCCATGCTCTTGGATCTTTCTGCGTTATATGTCTCCCCGCAATTGACCCTATCAGGTTCTTTTGAAATATGTTGTTATCCTAGTGTTTCTCCGTAGCATGTAGTAATGTTGTAATTTTTGCTATTTTGATGTTATGATAGTGACTGGACACTTCAAACCAGTTTGTTACTTTGTGCATGTGCAGAGTACCAGTTCCATTTTCTTAATATAGGTGTTTGCGGTCACCTTAAAAACCGGTTGGCCTTGCCAAAAAAAAAAAGAATGTGTTTTTCACATACATTTGATGAATGTGTAGATTATATATGGAAGCCAAGGCTATTAGAATTCGAATTGAACTCACTCGTGCTACTGGAGCATAAGTGTCAAAATAATCAACACCCTCTTTTTACCTAAACCCTTTAGCAACTAGTCTTGCTTTAAAAGTCTGTACAATATTGTTTGATCCATATTTCTTTTTAAAAACCCATTTGCACCCTATTAGTTTAGAGCCGGGTGGCAGATCAACCAAAGTCCATGATTTGACATCATGGAGTCCATCTCATCATTTATTGCTTCTCTCCAAAAGGCAGCATCTCTTGAGTTGATTGCTTCGCTGTAATTCTTAGGTTCATCTTCAATGTTTAGCACAATGGGTGTTTTGTTGGTCACATTTCCTCTATTCCCATCAATTAAGAAAAGTAGAGTTTGTGAAGATATAAAATCTGGACATAACTCTTTCTCTTTTCTTTGCCTTTTAGTTATTCTTGGTCTTTCGTCACATGTATTTTCATTTGTATTGGTTTTAAAATTGTTTTCTGAACAGGGTTGTTTCCACCAATACTATTGCCACTAGAAGGATTATCGATAATTTTAGAATCTTTGTAAAACTTATTCTCAAAGAATTCTACATCACGGGATTCAACAATGGTATTAGAGCAGAATATTGAAATAGGATTTTTTTCGTAAATGATGGCGTCTGTAAATGTATCCTCTTCTTGGACCAATTCTCGCCCAAATCATGGTGGAAAGCGGATTAGGGCTAAATTTTCTTGCCCAATTTTGTCATTCAACTCTCAGGCAGTCGATTGATGCTATCGATGTGGTGGACATGGCCATTTCGCGAGCGGATGCAGGATGCAAGTTAGGTGTTACAACTGTGATGGATTAGGGCATCGTAGAGTTGATTGTTCTGTTTCTTTAAAAAGAAAAGATCCTAATGTGTCGATTGACAACTCCTTGAATTTTGTTGGGGAAAATGAAGGAATTAGGTTATGCCTGCAAAAAAATCAAGAAGGGTTGCCTAGATTGGAACAATTCAGTTCGGTGACAAGGTGTCGAATTCTGAGTTCAGGTATGATTCTGTTAAAGAATTGTATTAGTATGCAAGATCAGATACAAATTGTCAAGAGATGCAACGAAATAGGATCTGGAGAAGGTGGCTTCTTAAGACCTTGTTTTGATAATGGTGCAAAAATGAATCTGTATATGATGTGCTTGGGCAAAATATGGAATCCGCAAAAAAAGGGTTACGAGGATAGAAGAATGAGTGACGGGGCACGGTCTCATGAAATTCCTGAAGAACTGTTGAGGATGGTAAGGGAATCCATCGCTGTTGCACATAATGTAATCGAGAAGAATGAGGGAAAGGCTGACGAACTTCCGCAAATGAATCCCGACACTTGCATTATTAATTTTTACAATTTAGAGGGGAGGTTGGGACTACATCAAGAAAAGGATGAAAGTCATGATAGTATGCAAGCCGGTCTACCTATTGTTTCTTTCTCCATTGGCGATACGACAGAGTTCGTATATAAGGATGTGAGAGATGAATCAGTACTAAGAAATGTTCTATTGGAGTCAGGGGATGTGTTGTTATTCGGAGGCAAATCGAGAGGCATTTTTCATGGCATTTCGAGAATATTCAAGGACACGGCAGCGTGGGAGCTCATTGAGAAAACTAACATGAATTCAGGGCGCTTAAATCTCACTTTCAGACAATGTGCGCTTCAGTCGGAAAAAGCTGTTTAGCAAAGCTCTATGGATGAAAGTGCCGCGTTTCAAGATTCTTATGATGGTAGATCAGGTATTTCACGTCTACCTAATTCATTCACATATGCTGACATTGCGAGAACGAAGTCTTCTTTTTTGGATTGGGGTTTTTCTGCGGAAAAATTTCCCTCGCGTAGCAATAAGATCAGTGATCGTATTTGCTTCAATTGTGGTGATTATTCTCATATAGCGAAGGATTGTCGCAATGGTCTACGTTGTTTTAATTGTGGAGTATTGGGTTATCGGAAGCTTAATTGCCTGGGAAGGATAAAAGGAAATTCGGTCTTTGACATTTTGCACTTTAATTGTTTGAGAATTTGTCAGATTATTATTTCCCTATCGGACCTATATAACTTGGATTTTCCTGATAATGTGCATGATGGTGGGTATATGCTATTGCTATTAGGATGGCACTTAGAGGGTCTTGTGGATGGAATTGTGTGGGATAAAAGTTTCGTTAGTCAAGCAGTGTTTCCTCCTTTGCCAAAGCCGTTAGCAAGGAATGATCATGCAATGTCTTTTTGTCTAAATCTTTTGAAGCTCCGTAGGATGTATGCTGATTTGTCATCCAAAAATAAGAGGAAAGCCAGTTCCTTTATGAATGAGATTCTTAAACATTTTGATGTTATTAATACCATCATAAATTGTGAAAAAAAAAGCTGTTGCTTTTCAGTACTTCCCAGTCAGTGATGCTTCCTCTCATTCGGATTACGATATAAATTCATTAAAAATGAGTAGAAAGGATAATGTTCAGACTGAGAATTGGAACTTTGTGGACGAGGGATTGAGTTATGAGAAACTGGGGAGTTTGACAGGGCTTTATTGGGACCAGTGGCGAATGGATCCTTTATTATATGATCCTGCAGTGTTAAGTTGTTTGGTTCTTGACGAGGAATATCGTTGTTCAGATGAATGGGTCTGTAAGGAAGGGAGGATAGGAGATACGATGTCAGGGGATGCTATGTTTGACATGGGCAGAAGTTTTGTGGTTGAGGATGACGGGGAGACGATTTCCAGTTCAGTTAAGGCAGATTGGAAGGCGGCCGATGATATTGTTCTCTCCAATAACTTTGAACTTCTAGAAAACTTAGAGGAGGAGAATGATATGTATCATGCAGTTTCTGGAGATTCTGTTACATTGTCAGTCTCAACAACAAATAAAGGAACATCCCAGTTCTTTTCTGCATGGCGTAGACGTGGATTTAGGGTGGGAAGCGTCAAACTAGGAAGGCAATCTAATAGACAAGTTAATAGTTATGTAAATCTTGGAGTTGATATCACTGTAAGCAAGGATTCGGCAATCCTCTCCTCCACTGTTTTGGAAAATGTGAACAGTAAGTGTGTACAATCTTATAACAGCAAATTGATCCAATTGATTGGTGGAAGAGATCATCAGTATTCTGGCAGAAAGCGTGGTTTGGATCTCATTACTGTTGGTGCTAATGATAAAGTAAAATGGGGTTCCGTATTGGATGACTTTACTTTTTCATGGGATAAGGATTTTTGTGTAGGACTGATCAGTATGATGGGTGTTAGACTGCGTTTTGTGTTTCTGAGACCGAGCTATGGCGTGACTTCTGGGGGTTACGCTAGGCCTAGTAACGGCTATGTCTCTGATGTTGAAATCTGTTCATCTGGTAAAAGTGGAATATGTGATTCCCAGAGTAGTGATGTGAACAATACTCCATCTAGGAGAAGGAGACGCAAAAGGGAGGTGCCCTGCTCGGGATTGGTTAGGCGCAGTATCAGGATTAGACACGGTTCCTCGTCAGCTAGAGGTAAGTCCCCGAATCCAAATGCTCGTAGTAGTAGTAGTTTGGATTTGGGCTCAGGTATGACTCCGATTCTTGGTAGTGATTATACTCCTTTTGCTTTGGGTAGTCTTACTACTGGACAGTTATTTCAACTTGCCAATGATACTGCTTTTATTTTTTCTGATATTGATGTTGATGCGGAGTACATTAGGAGTAGGGAACTAGAGAGAGTTTCTTCCTTGAGGAGATGAGGATAGTTAGTTGGAATGTTAGGGGTTTAAACAAACCTAAAAAGTGTGCTAAAATTAGAACTTTTTTTTAAAGATAATCACATTGATATCATTCTGTTACAAGAGACAAAAATTGAGTGTCCTGATTTTAGTTTTTATATGAGGTTAGGTGGGTCCACTTTTCGTAATTGGGTTTGTCTACCGGCAATCGGTACTTCCGGTGGGCTCATGATAGGATGGAAAGAGAACCAATATAAAGTTATGCATGAATCTATAAAGTTGCACTCTTTACATGTTATTCTAGCTTCTCTTGTTGATAATTCGGTCCTATGCATTTCTAATGTGTATGGTCCGCACACAAAGATAGAGAGGAGAATTTTATGGGATGAAGTTTCAAATTTCAGAAATCATCCTTGTAATCCTTGGATAGTTGGAGGGGATTTCAATGTTACTAGACTTCTAGGGGAGAGATCTCCCCGAGAAGGTGATTTCTCCGATATGGAGGAATTCAACGTATTTATCTTAAATAATAATTTGATAGAGATTTCTATGGATAACAGATTGTTTACTTGGTCAAATGTTCGTGATAGTCCTTCTTTTGCTTTATTAGATAGATTTTTTATTAATTCTGAGGTAGAGGATAGATTTTCGATATGTAAAGTTAAGGGCTTACCATTTTTACATTCTGATCATTGCCCTATCATCCTCACGTGTGAATCAAATATTTTAATTAGTAGCAGTTTTAAATTTGAGAAGATGTGGTTACTTGATCCTAGTTTCAGTAATCTTGTTTCCGTTAAGTGGAAATCCTTGTTCTATTTTAACAATTTATATTGGGGAAATAGTGCGAAGATTTTCGTTGCTAAGTTAGGTAAGCTAAGATTTTTCCTTAAGCGTTGGAACAAATTCGTTTTTGGTAGTGTAAGAATCAAGAAGGATAGGACTATGTGTGGGTTGTTAGATTTAGAAAAAATTAGTGAGTCTAGGATCCTTAATTCCGCTGAGAAGGACAAATATTGTAACCTTAGACAAGAGCTCAAACATATATTAGAAAAAGAAGAGGTTATGTGGAGGCAAAGGTCTCGTATACAATGGATTAAGGAAGGGGATAACAATACGAAATTTTTTCATAGTATGGCGAATAAAAGAAGACGTGATAATCTAATTCATTCTATTATTATCAATGAGCAAGAATTGACTTTACAAAAGGATCTAAATGAAGCTTTCACCAGTTAATATAAACAGATTTTTGGATCAAAGATTAAAACAAGAACAAATGTAAGATGGAATGATTTATATCCTTATGAAACTAGGGTTAATCTTGATAGTTTAAATGAACCCTTTTCTGAGCAGGAGATTTGGAAGGCAATTAGTGATATGCCTAGTGATAAAGCTCCTGGACCAGATGGTTTTTCTGTTAATTTCTACAAGCAATTCTGGGAAGTCTTAAAATTAGATATTATTGATCTATTTAATGAATTTTATAATGGGGAACTTCGCTTAGGTAGCTTTAACATAGCGAACGTTATCCTTATTCATAAGAGAGAGGGGGCTAATTCTCCTAAGGATTTTAGGCCTATCTCTCTTATTAATGTTTATGTCAAGATAATTTCTAAAGTGCTAGCGAACAGACTGAGTAGGAAGATGAATGACCTTATTGAATGCTCCCAAACTGCTTTTATTAAAGGTAGAAATATAGTGGATGGCGTGGCAGCGGTACAGGAATACATTAATGCCTGTTGTAAGAATAATATATCATGTGCCATCTTGAAGTTAGACTTTGAGAAGGCATTTGATTCAATAGACTGGGATTTTATATGTGAATTATGTCTCGCTAGGGGTTTTAGTGTTAGATGGACTAACTGGATCTTGTTATTGCTTAAGTCTGGTTGTTCCAACATTGTTGTGAATGGGGTAGTGGGTAAGAAGATTCAATCCAAGAGGGGACTTAGACAAGGAGATCCCTTATCGCCTTTTCTGTTTAATTTAGCGGCTGATGTATTCTCTAGAATTATTAAGAGAGCGGGGAGATTAGGAGTTCTTGGTAGTGTTGGAAATGAAGAATTTAATTATGAATTATCGATACTTCAATTTGCAGATGATACACTATTATTTTCTTCCCACTTGCCTGAGCATATTACTGCTCTCAAGTTTATTCTTTACTGTTTTGAAATGTTATCTGGTCTTAGGATTAACTTTGATAAAAGTGCAGTAATGATCCTTAATGATTTCAACAAGGTTGAGACTTTAGTAGCTAGTACTTTGAACTGTTCGACTATGAAATTTCCTTTCGATTATTTAGGTTTTAAGATAAGACCTTCGAAGCTTAAAAAGGAAGACTGGTTAGTCATCATTGATAAGATTAGTAATAGATTATTGAGTTGGAATAATAGATTCCTGTCTAGAGCAGGTAGATTAGTTTTAGTTAATTCAGTCCTATCGGCTATTCCCTCTTACTGGATGGCTGTTCATCAATTTCCTAAATGGGTCATAGAGAAGATCGATAGGGTTAGGCGGAATTTTCTTTGGAATGGTTTTTCTAGTTGTAGAGGCTATAAATGTCTAGTTAATTGGGACATGTGTTGTAAATCTAAGATAGAGGGTGGCCTGGGGATCATAAATCTACATAATTTTAATTATGCTTTACTTGCCAAATGGTTATGGAAATATAGATGTTCAGAAGTAAAGGCTTCTTGGAAGTCTATCGTTTTCAAATGTTATTATTCAAGAGGAGAGTTTTTCATAGGAAATAGTGGTGGTTGGGATAATAGTTTGTCACACTTTTGGAAATCTGTTTTGAATTGTTTTGACTTTTTCAACTTAGGGTGTAAAGTGTTAGTTCATTCAGGTAACCTTGCTTATTTTTGGCACGATTCTTGGATATCTATAGTGCCGCTTAAAATTGAATTTAGTAAGCTTTTTAACATTTGTAGTTTTAAGAATGCTCTAATTAAGGATGTTTACAAAGCAGATATAGATCCTCCATGGGATTTTTCATTTGATAATATTTTAGAGGAAGATCTATTAAGACAATTGGCCTTACTTAAAGCTAAGTTAGCATTGTATCACTTGGATGAGGATGGTGACTCTATTAGCTGGGGTATAGACCAAAGTTTAGTTTACACTGTTAATTCAATGTATAGTTTTATTAATTTTTCAGGTATTTCATTATATCCCTTTAAATTTTTATGGAAGTCTAATTCTACACCTAAAGCAAAGTTCTTAATGTGGTTGATCATGCATAAGAAGCTTAATACGATTGGGATGTTAAAAAGAAAAAATATTAATTTTGATGTAAAATGTTGTTTTTGTAATGCTGAAGAGGAGGATGTAGACCATTTATTTTTCTCTTGCTATTTTACTTTTAATATTTTTAATATGATTATTAGGATTTTTACCTTTGATTGTCTTAATTCTTTTAATAGTTGTATTGATTATTGGAATTGTCATAGATTACGTTTCAATTCTAATCAAAAATACATATTGGATTCATTGGTAATTTTCATATGTTGGTTCATTTGGATTGAGAGGAATCAGAGAATCTTTCATTCAACATCCGTACCTATGGATAATTTAATAATCAACATAGTAAATTTTTGCCTGTTTTGGATGTCTAATACGCATCATAAACTATTGGGTAAAGTGAAATACGAGCGATTTCTTCTTAAGGTTAGATTAAATTTGAGTTTATTCATTCGTATTAATAGTTATTTTAGATGTATAGGACCTCGTTTGGGTTGCTGATTTCTTTTCACTTGAGTTGTTATTTCTCTCTTGCTTATTAGTTTTTTACGCCTTTATCTTTATACACGTATATATGGATATGTGCCATTTATATATATATATATTTATTTATATATATATATATATATATATATATATATTATTGACATATACCCATATATATGTGTGCAAGTACTGACAATTTTGTTTCAGTTTCTCATATTACAGGTTGTAGATGTAATTGAAGAGCTTTTGGAGATGCTGTTTAGATTGACCTTTATAGATTTGCTTTGGATGTATTGGTGTATGAGGGGTAGAGTTGTTTGTATTTGTTTGGTGACTTGTTACACCACTACTTTTACTCTTAGTTTGGTATATGTTTGGGAATAGATATACTTCTTATCGGGTGGTGGCCTTGCCGGAATTCGATAACGGAGTATGATGGGTGGTGGCCTTGCCGGAACTCATCTATCTATTATCCCTTACATTACTGAGAGAGACTTCTGTTTTGAATCTGTATTTAGACTTTTGTATTACCTTATTTACTTTTATATATATATATGTGTGCTCTCTTCCTTTTGGAAGATCACACATCTTTTACTCAAAAAAAAAACAATGGTATTAGAGCTTAAATCGAGAAGTCTGTATGCCTTACTATGTTCAACATATCCAACAAAGACACTCCTTTGTGCCCTTGGGCCTAATTTAGTTCTTTTAGGATCGGGAACTCTATAATAAGCCAAACACCCCATACTTTCAGATATGTCAAATTCAGCTTTCTATTTTTCCAAAGTTCATAGGGGCATACATTTGTCTTTTTAGATGCAATTCTATTATGTAAATAACATGTTGTATTTAAAGCTTCAACCCATAGAATAAGAGGTAACCTAGATTTTACTAGCATGCAATTTATCATTTCTACTAACGTTCGATTTTTCCTCTCTTCTATACCGTTTTGTTGCGGAGTATAGGGTGTTGTTCTATCATGAATGATTCCATTCTTTTCACAGAAATCATCAAATTCAGTAGAGAAATATCCAGCCCTCCATCACTCCTAAAAACCTTAATTTTCTTACTTATTTGTTTTTCGACTTAGACTTTGTAAATATGAAAATTTTCAAATGCTTCATTCTTATTTTTCATAAGATATACATAGGTGTACTTTGAGTAATCATCTATAAATGTAATAAAATATCTTTTCCCTCCACGAGTCAAAGTACCATTTAGTTCACATATATCGGAATGTACTAAATCTAAAATTTCAGATTTTCTTTTTACACCAGGGAAAGGTTTCTTAGTTATCTTGGCTTGTGAACATATCTCACATTTGTCATAGACGGATCCACTAGATTTAGTTAAACCGAGTTTGCACATATTTGTAATGGATTTGAAGTTTAAATGTGCTAACCTATCATGCTACAAATTGAATGACTAAGTAGAAGCAACACAATTATTAATACTTAGTTTATACATTCCATTACATCCAAATCCCTTCCCTACAAACATTCCATTTTTTGTAATTATGACTTTATCACATACAAAGACAACTCGAAATCCTCTCTTGCATATAAGTTCCACTGAAACCAGGTTCTTCTTGATGTTTGGCACATGAAGAACATTGATAAGCGTGACAACCTTTCCAGAAGTAAAATCTAGAGTAATACTTCCTTTTCCAACAACCTAGGCTCGATTATGATCCCCCATCTGAACTTCCTGGCCATCAATGATCACTTCATAGGTTCTAAACAGCGACTTGTCCTTGCATACATGAACAGCTGCTCCAGAATCAAACAACCGGCCATCCATGTATCAGCCATATTAATTTCGGTGACCGTGGCTACAAGTTCTTCCTCTACCATATTGGCATCTTTCTTTGGGGCACGACATTCTCTAGCATAATGTCTCTTTTTGCCACAGTTGTAGCATTTTCCATTTTTCTTGTTCTTTTTGTTATTTGCAGGCGGCTTTTCACCAGAACTGCGGTTTTTACTGGTATAAGTACCCTGGTTTCTCTTTTCCACAACTTGAATATCGCTTTTGGACAGATTTCCTTTATTTTCTTGATTGCGAGATTCTTCTTTGATTCGAAGATGCTTCTGAATCTGTTCCAAAGTGTAGTCTTCTGTTTTGTGGAAAAGCATTTTCTTGTAATTGCTCCAAGTCGATGGCAGTTTTGCAATTATTGCACCAACTTAGAACACTTCAGGAAGTTTGGTATTGAGAGTAGCCAGTTTGTGAACAATGCCTTGCAACTCATGAACTTGGCTGAGTATTGGTTTACTATCATCCATTTGAAAATCAATGTATTCAGCAATAAGAAATTTGTTTGTACCTTCTTCTTGCACCTTATATTTATTTTCCAGAGCATTCCATATTTCCAGTGGTGTATTCATCTCGTTGTAGAAATCATATAGACGACCTGAGAGAGCGATCAAGATGTGGCCTCGACAAAGCAGCGTGTGTTCAGTGTGTTTAGCTCTTTCCTTCTTTACATTATCAGTATGTGTTGCTGTTGGCAGAGGAAGTGGAGGCAGATTTGAATCAAGCAGGTAAGAAAGTTCGAGTGCAGTGAGCAAAAAAGTCATCTCCTCTTTCCATCTCGTGAAATTATTGCCATCAAACTAGTCAAGTTTGATCATGTCTTGATTCATAAGTTTGATGAATGCCATATTTGTCGGGGATTCCATAGTTGTAGGAATGACTTTTTAAGATTGTGAGAAATCAGATAAGAAAAAGTGGAAAGTAGAAATGCTTTGAGGTTATCAATAGAGTGACATTTTCCTTTAAAAGTCATTTGCCCTCACTCGAATGAGTTTGCTGAAGAGTTTCAGCGAATACTTTTCCCGGGATACAACAAAGCGAAGAAGAAGAATGCAGACAACAATTTCTGAATTCCTCGGTTCAGAAATTATTTTGTAGAAGAGAAAAGATTAATTTTTGGAGGAAGAATAGTAAGTATATATAGAGAATCAGATGTCCGTTCATATGGTTATGACTATTGAAAACGAGCAGTTATTAGTTTTGAATTTAAAAAGCAACGGCCATATCTGTTTGAAATAGTAATAGTCGCGTAGACCAAAAACGAAACTGGCCTGGAACGAACTAAGGCCACGAAAGCCCAAAGCCCGTAGCCGCACGGGTGCGTGCGAAGGGTGTGATAAGTGCATTTGGAAATGACGCACGCTCACGCGCATTCCAGGCCAAGCCATAGTATTCATGCCATGCTTTTTATTCAACTAATATGCATCTTAAGTATTAGTATATATCTCTCATAATATAGAATTTTAGGTAATGTGGGACTAAGATAAAAATTTAACTTTGCTCATTATACATTAAAATACTCAACAATCCCCAACTTTATTTGTACAATTACTCCATTTAAATGTTATCTTGATCCTAGGAATGATCAATCTCCCTAGACATACCTTAATATCACATGGATACAAGAAGGTGTTTATGACTTAAATCTTCAGTCAGTACCAATGTACCAAAGTTTTATTAGTGTAATAGGTAGCATTGGCTTTTAACTTATCACTCTTTATAATAATACCCAATATATTAAATACACATGTGATATTTTAAAAAAAAAGTCTTGATATTTCTTAGCACTATTATGGCCATGTGCTTTCTTCCTGGTTTCATGAATGATCCAAAGAGTAAACCTAAAAACTCTCGTGAGGAGTGACACCACTCCTACATTCATATAGGCGAAGCTTTATATATGCCCCACTACTTGGACACTTACTAACTTCATTAAGAACGCTTTCAACCTCCTAACCGTAGTGTGTTTTATGCTAATTTAGTCTTGGCAATCTTATAAGCATATTGCAATCACTTCTACACAACTTTTATTATCCTTTAAACCTTGTATTATAGAATTTTAGTTTGAGGTTGGGTTGCCATTGTCTGTGATTTTATTTATAGGTTTTAATCCTATTTCTATCGATGTCCCTTTAACCACTTCTCTAAGTAGGCCTTTTGTGAAAAGGGCCTGACAAGTTCTTACTAATCTTTACATACATTATTTTGATAATTCCATCCTTAATCAACTGTCTTACATATTAATGTCTTAAGCTTATATGTATGGATTTTTCATTATAAGTATAATTGTAAGCCCTAGATAGAGTAGCTTGACTATCACAATGTAAGAAAACAGGAGGCATGGGTTTAGGATATATCTTTATATCTAACAATAAATCCCTAATCCACTTAGCCTGTTTACCTGAAGCAGCTAATGCTGTAAATTCTGATTCCATAATTAGATGTGATATGCACGTTTGTTTCTTGGAAGCCCATGATATGGCACCTCCTCTAAGAAGAAACAACCAACCAAATGTGGACATGTTGTCTTTTGCATCAGTAATCCAACTAGCGTCCGTGTATCCTTCTAAAGTTGCTTGAAAATCATTGTAAAATAAGGCAAGTCCTATGGTTTACCTAAGACAACTACATACTCTACTAATCGCCTTCCAATGTTCTCCACCAGGATTGCTAGTGAACCTGCTCAACTTATATACTGCATAAGCTATATCTAGCCTAGTGCAATGCATAAGGTACATTAGGCTGCCAATTGCCCTAGCATACTCAAGTCGTGCAATTGACCTTCCATCATTTTTGGCCAATTTAACACTTGAGTCAAAAGGCGTATTATATTCCTTAAATTTTAAGTGTCCGAATTTTGATAACATCTTTTCTATGTAGTGTGCTTGACACAAGGCATATCCGTGAGAGTATTTTACCACTTTGAGTCTAAGGATGGTATCCACTTCACCAAGGTCTTTCATTTTAAATATCGAAGATAAATATTCCTTGGTCTCCAAGATGCCTGCCATATTTGATCCAAACATGAGCATATCATCAACATATAAACACACCATGACACAATATTCCTTTATAAACTTTGAGTAAACACATCTATTAGCGCAATTGTGAATAAATCCAAAAGATAGTATGGTTGAGTCAAATTTCTCACGCCATTGTTTTGGAGCTTGTTTCAAGCCATATAAAGATTTATTCAATTTGCAAACTTTCCTCTCATTCCCAGGAAGAACATATCCTTTTGGTTGCTCTATATACAACTTTTCATTCATATCTCCATTTAAGAATGCAGTTTTCACATCCATTTGATAAATGTGTAGATTATATATGGAAGCCAATGCTATTAGAATTCGAATTAAACTCACTCGTGCTACTGGAGCATTAGTGTCAAAATAATCAAAACCCTCTTTTTGTCTAAACCCCTTAACAATTAGTCTTTCTTTAAAAGTATGTACAATATTGTTCGATCCATATTTCTTTTTGAAAACCCATTTACACCTTATTTGTTTTGAGCCGGGTGGCAGATCAACCAAAGTCTAAGTTTTATTTGACATTATGGAGTCCATCTCATCATTTACTACTTCTCTCCAAAAGGCAGCATCTCTTGAGTTGATTGCTTCGCTGTAAGTCTTAGGTTCATCTTCAATGTTTAGGACAATGGGTGTTTTGTTGGTCACATTTTCTCTATTTCCATCGACTAAGAAAATTAGAGCTTGTGAAGATATAAAATCTGGACATAACTCTGTCTCTTTTCTTTCACTTTTAGATTTTCTTGGTCCTTCGTCACGTGGATTTGCATTTGTATTGGTTTGAAAATTGTTTTCTGAACAGGGTTGTTTTTCACCAATACTATTGCCACTAGTAGGATTATCGATAATTTTAGAATCTTTGTAAAACTTATTCTCCAATAATTCTACATCACGGGATTCAACAGTGGTATTAGAGCTTAAATCGAGAAGTCTATATGCCTTACTATGTTAAGTATATCCAACAAATACACTCCTTTGTGCCCTTGGGCCTAATTTAGTTCTTTTAGGACCGGGAACTCTATAATAAGCCAAACACCCCCATACTTTCAGATATTTCAAATTTGGCTTTCTATTTTTCCAAAGTTCATAGGGGCATACATTTGTCTTTCTAGATACAATTCTATTATGTAAATAACATGCTGTGTTTAAAGCTTCACCCCATAGAGTAAGAGGTAACATTGATTTTACTAGCATGTTATTTACCATTTCTACTAGCTTTTGATTTTTCCTCTCTGCTATACCGTTTTGTTGCGGAGTATAGGGTGCTATTCTGTCATGAACGATTCCATTCTTTTCACAGAAATCATCAAATTCAGTAGAGAAATATTCCAGCCCTTTATCACTCCTAAAAACCTTAATTTTCTTACTTATTTGGTTTTCGACTTTGTAAATATGAAATTTGTCAAATGCTTCATTCTTATTTTTCATAAGATATACATAAGTGTACTTTGAGTAATCATCTATAAATGTAATAAAATATCTTTTCCCTTCACGAGTCAAAGTACCATTTAGTTCACATATATCGGAATGTACTAAATCTAAAATTTTAGAATTTTGTTTTACACCAGGGAAAGGTTTCTTAGTGATCTTGGCTTGTGCACATATCTCACATTTGTCGCAGCCAGATCCACCAGGGTTAATTAAACCGAGTTTGCACATAATTTTAATGGATTTGAAGTTTAAATGTGCTAATCTATCATGCCACAAATTGAATAACTCAATGGTATAAGTAGAAGCAACACATTTATTAATACTTAGTTTATACATTCCATTACATCCATATCCCTTCCCTACAAACATTCCATTTTTTGT
This sequence comes from Allium sativum, assembly GCA_030737875.1. NCBI lineage: Eukaryota > Viridiplantae > Streptophyta > Magnoliopsida > Asparagales > Amaryllidaceae > Allium > Allium sativum. Next base: position 191,853,098 of record CM060922.1, on the reverse strand, counting down.
AATTATGACTTTATTAGATTCAAAGAAAACTCGAAATCCTCTCTTTCATACAAGGTCCACTGAAACCAGGTTCTTCCTGATGTTTGGCACATGACGAACATTGATAAGCGTGACAACCTTTCCAAAAGTAAAATCTAGAGTGATACTTTCTTTTCCAACAACCTGGGCTCGACTATGATCCCCCATCTGAACTTCTTGGCCATCACTGATGACTTCATAGGTTTTAAACAGTGACTTGTCTTTTCATACATGAACAGTCGCTCCAGAATCAAACCACCAGCCATCCGATGTATCAGCCATATTAATTTCGGTGACCACGGCTACAAGTTCTTCTTCTACCATATTGGCAGCTTTCTTTGGGGCACGACATTCTCTAGCATATTGTCCCTTTTTTCCACAGTTGTAGCCTTTTCCATTTTTCTTGTTGTTTTTGTTATTTGCAGGCGACTTTTCATCAGAACTGCGCTTTTTACTGGTATTGGTACCCTGGTTTCCCTTTTCCACAACCTGAACATCACTTTTGGACAGATTTCCTTTATTTTCTCGATTGTGAGATTCCTTTTTGATTCGAAGATGTTTCTGAATCTATTCCAAAGTGTAGTCTTTTGTTTTGTGGAAAAGCATTTTCCTGTAATTGCTCCAAGTCGAAGGCAGTTTTGCAATTATTGCACCAACTTGGAACAATTCAGGAAGTTTGATATTGAGTGTAGCCAGTTTGTGAAAAATGCCTTGCAACTCATGAACTTGACTGAGTATTGGTTTACTATCATCCATTTGAAAATCAAAGTATTCGGCAGTAAGAAATTTGTTTGTACCTTCTTGTTGCACCTTATATTTATTTTCCATAGCATTCCAGATTTCCAGTGATGTCTTCATCTCCTTGTAAAAATCATATAGACGATATGAGAGAGCGTTCAAGATGTGGCCTCAACAAAGCATCGTGTGTTCAGTGCGTTTAGCGCGCACCTTGTTTATGTTATCAGTATCTGCTGTTGTTAGCAGAGGAAGTGGAGGCAGATTTGAATCAAGTAGATAAGAAAGTCCGAGTGTAGTGAGCGAAAAGTCATCTTGTCTTGCCATCTCATGAAATTATTGCCATCAAACTGGTCAAGTTTGATCATGTCTTGATTCATAAGTTTGATGGATACCATATTAGTCTGGGATTCCATAGTTGTAGGAATGACTTTTTAAGATTGTTAGAAATCAGATAAGAAAAGGTGGAAAGTAGAAATGCTTTGAGGCATATCAATAGAGTGACACTTTCCTTAAAAAGTCATTCGCCATCACTTGAATGAGTTTGCTGAAGAGTTTCAGCGAATACTTTTCCCAGGATACAACAAAGCAAAGCATAGGAATGCAGACGGCAATTTCTGAATTCCTCGGTTCAGAAATTATTTTATAGAAAAGAAAAGATTAATTTTGGGAGGAAGAAGAGTAAGTATATATATAGAATCAAATGTCCGTTCATATGGTCATGACTGTGGAAAACGAACAGTTATTACTTTTGAATTTAAAAAGTAACGGCCATATCTGTTTGAAACAATAATAGTCGCGTGGACCAAAAATGAATTTGGCCTGGCAGGAACTAAGGCCACGAAGGCCCAAAGCCCGTAGTCGCACCCACGCGAAGTGCGTGATAAGTGCATTTGGAAATCACGCACGCTCACGCGCATTCCAGGCCAAGCCCATAGTATTCATGCCATGCTTTTTATTCAACTAATATGCATCTTAAGTATTAGTATATATATCTCTCATAAGTTATAATTTTATGCAATATGGGACTAAGATAAAATTTAACTTTGTTCATTGTACATTTAAATACTCAACAAGAAGTAAGACAAAACTTTACGTAGGCAGTGTTGCTGCAATGTATAATTTATTGAATCCAAATATTGTAGAAAATGTTGTGGAGGATGAAGTAAGCGATGAAGATGATGGTAAAAACAAAGAAAAGAAAGCCAACAAACATAACTACCAACAAGTCAATCCAAAGGCCACACATAAAAAATTGCTTGTGAAAATCCTTAAAAGGTTTGCTTGGTCCAAAGAGTAATAAATAGTCTATATTGTCATTGATAATGTTTTTTTACATTATAACATTAAAGGGATTAACAAGGGAAGAATTATTAAAAAGTGTCAATGAGACAGATTTACTTTAAGAAAGTATTTATCTCTTACAAAAGGTTGAGTTTGAATTTCAATAGGTAATACAACAACACAAACAAGAACAATACCAATTTTTAGGAAAGATTTGTTGATTTATTAAATATTTGTGAAACAAAGAGTCCGGGTTTGTGTGGAGAAGGAATTCAAGTCTTAAAAAACGGATGTCAAAGATGGTTGGCAAATGATTAAATTTACAATGTTGAGAAATAAGTGTTGCAAGTAATTTAAACCAACGTCTTTTCCATTTTAATATTTAGATAGTTTTAAATCATCCAAATTTAACACTTTATCTTGATTTAAATATATTTATCAATCAACAAAACCGTTTGTCGTGTTAGCACCCCATGACAGTCAAGAAGCTGAAATCTAATTGATCAAGCTTGGACGATATCCAAATTTGTCCTTAATTAGAAAGTGACTTTGTCATTATATTTAAAGGATTATCTATAACACTTACCTTCACCAATTTGATCTTGCATTATTCTTACTTGAGCATAAGGAAAAAAAAAAAAAAAAACTTTGACATCAATATGCTTTGTATGGGTACAGTGGCGGATCTAGACTAAGGACCCAAGTAGGACCAAAGATAAGGACCCAAGTAAAACTTAACTAAAATGGGCAAAACCTTCTCATTCAGCTTTGAGATATGGCGAAACAATATATTCAGATAGGACCAAAGAAAACATGCACTGATTTTTATAAAGGATTAATTTTTTTTTATCTATGGCGGCTGCCCTAGCTGGGTTAAAACTGGGTCCGCCCCTGTATGGGTACCCCTAGAAAGCATGGATTAAAAATGGGGTAAGATTTCAAAAAAGAATTTGTCATTGTGTTAATGGGGTATATTAAAATTTTCAAGGGCAATGTTACTAATGGCAAACTGCATATCTTTCAGCTAGAACAAATTCCTTGGTTTTAATATCACATTTTGGCAAGTTCTTAGCTTTGCGTACTACATTAACATTAGCGTAGCTATAGTGTCCATTTTGCATTCTCTATTTTGTTTCCGTTATGGCCTTAAAGGGACATTTGCTACTAAATGATGTCATTCATCTAATTTATTATTTTTTGATCATTTCCTTCATTTGATCATTAGTTCCTAATAAATTGGTTATCAGAGCCTAGTTTAGATGTGAGAAAGGGGAGTTGCAATCTTTTAGGTGACTTAAAATACAAAGAATAAGACGGATATGATAATGTCAAGTGATGATTGTATCTCATACGATTATACAACCTCATTAATTAAACAAACACGAATGCTTGCTATTATTATGCTGAAACATACTGAAGTATTTTTTTTATGAAATATATGTTTTTGTTTTCAAAATTCAAAATGTTTATAGAAAATTGTGTTGTTAAAAGTAACAGTATATCAAGGCCACATGCACATACTGAGAAGAAGAAATATACGATGCAATACTAAATTTAACTATAGGATTTTAGAAATAAGAAATATATGATGCAATACTGAGAAGAAGAAAGACGCAGAAATTAGAAGAAAGACGCAGAGAAGAAGAAAGATGTTGAACTCAGAAAAAAAGATGTTTGAGGTTTTTTAGGTGCATGAACTAATTAAAATTTAAATACTAATACAAGTGAACAGTTCTATTTTATAAGGTGTATTAACTTATTAAAATTGTGGATTAAAATAAAAATTACCTTTTACAAAATTCATACATGCCATGCATCCGTACATGCCATGCAAAATTAAATCTTTTTTCTTTTGATTTAAATGTAAAAAAGTAAAAATCAAGGATTTTGATTGGTTGGACACAGAACCACAGAAAATTTTGGATATAAAAGATCAACTCTCTATGTTTTCTATATAACCATACTACACCATACATTGCAAAACGTGAACAACAAAAATGAAATCCTTCACCACTCTCACGGCTCTTCTGATACTATTGTCATACACGAGTTCCATTTTATGTGGTACAACAAACCCCAAGTTATCAACATACATAGTTCATGTTGAGCGTGCAGACGACGATAACATTTACTCAGAAGATGATCTAGAGAGCTGGCACAGATCATTTTTGCCAACATCATACTCAGACTCTGAAGACACCGACCGATTACTCTACTCCTACAGCGAAGCTTTTCCAGGCTTTGCTGCTGCATTAACTGAAGATGAACTCGAAGAAATGTCCAAAAAAGATGGGTTTATCCGTGCCTACCCAGACAGAACAATACCTCTTCTTACCACACATAGTCCTAGTTTCCTAGGCCTCCAAAGACAATCAGGCATATGGAGCAGCTCAAACCTCGGCAAAGGTGTAATCGTAGGAGTACTAGACACAGGCATTTTACCTGGGCATCCTTCATTCAACGATGATGGCGTGCCACCTCCTCCTAAAAGATGGAAAGGCCGTTGCGAGTTCAAATCCGGCTGCAACAACAAGATCATCGGAGCACGAACATATGGCGGTTCCATAGGTCAAGGCCCCATCGATACAGTAGGTCACGGCTCACACACGGCAAGCACCATTGGAGGGAACTTTGTCTCTGACATAAACCCTTTCGGTTTAGCAAACGGCACGATGGTCGGCATGGCACCCCAGGCCCATTTGGCTATATATCAAGTGTGCTTTGGCATTGTCTGCCGTACATCGGCCATAGTAGCTGCTTTCGATGATGCTATCAAGGACGGAGTAGATATAATGTCCCTCTCTCTAGGGGGGCCGTCCATGTCCTACAATATGGACCCCATCGCCATAGGTGCCTACAAGGCAAACCAAAAGGGAATCACTGTCGTATGTGCAGGTGGAAACCATGGACCTGAAGCTAGAACCCTTTCGAATGAAGCACCATGGATTTTAACAGTCGCTGCAAGCACCATGGATAGAAGTTTCCGAGCCAGCATAAAACTTGATAATGGCGATGTAGTCTTCGGAGAGTCTCTTATCCAGCCTTCCAAATTCAGCCCTACGCCTCTTCCTTTGTACAAAGGTTCGTGTTCGACCTTAGCGGGTGTGAAGGGGAAGGTCATGGTTTGCCCTGCTCCGCAGACTCCAGAGTCGCAAAAAGAAGCTAAAACCGCTGGTGCGGCAGGGATGATAGTGGTTTGTGCAGAAGAGAACGGACACACCATCCTTGCTAAAGAAGGACTGATATTGCCGGGAGCTTTCGTGACGTACAAAGATGGAAAGAAAATCAAAGGTGCTTCCACAGTTTCTTTTAACTTCAATGGTACGGTGCTGGGTGTATCTCCTGCACCAGTGGTTGCTTCCTTCTCATCCCGGGGCCCGAGCATTCCATCTCCTGGAATTCTGAAACCCGATATCAGTGCACCTGGAGTTAACATCATAGCTGCATGGTACACTAATGCTGATAAAACATCGCATGTTCCGTTGAAGGTTGAGTCTGGCACGTCAATGGCGACTCCACATGTCAGTGGTGTTGCAGCTTTGATCAAGAGCGTGCATCCAGGTTGGTCTCCCGCGGCCATCAAATCTGCTTTGATCACCTCCTCCGATTTTGTTGGTAGAGATGGAAAACGTATCAAGGATGAGAAATTCAATGATGCAAGCTTTTATGCTTCTGGCGCTGGTCATTTGAATCCGACTAAGGCAGTAAGTCAGGGGCTTGTTTATGAAACTGAAGAGAAGGAGTATGTTGCATATCTATGTCAATCCGTTGGAGCTTCCGGAGTTTCAGCGATTGTTGGGAAGAACATTAGTTGCTCTGATGTGGCCAGCGTCAAGGATTCCGAATTGAATTATCCGACTATTACTGTTGGTTTAAAATCTGGTGTTACTACGGTAAAAAGAACGGTTACTAATGTTGGCGACGCTAATGCTACATATAAGGTTAAGGTTGATGTGCCCAAAGGTGTTACGGTAACTGTGAAACCTGATACTTTGCAGTTTTCGAAGAAGAATGAGAAGAAGACGTTCACTGTTTCGGTATCTGCTTCGGGTGCTGCGGAAGGGAATTTGATGTGGATTTCAGGCGAAACCGTTGTGAGGAGTGCTTTGGTGGTTACCTATTAACGCACCAGTTATCATACCGGATTGTTTTTGGGTTTCCGCATGCATATGTTACAAATCATGGGCCATTATCAGACTGGGCCTCTATATTTTCTATTCTCAGCAAGTTTTATTTTTCTTTCTTTATATATACACTAGTGTGTAACTCGTGCATTGCACACAATAGTATTAAAAATAATATTTATTATTTTAATGTTAAAAAGACAACTTTGTTATGCAATATATGACATTTAATGTGAAATACACAAACTATTAATCAGAATTATTATTATTATTATTTGTGTGTTTATGTTCTATAGCATGCATATATATATATATATATATATATATATATATATATATATATATACGTATGTGTGTGTGTATTTGAGAATATTTTTATTCATTTTTGTTAATATAGGCATGCATGTTGAAATTGATGAATGTTAGTAACCTATTTGATGAATTAACAAATATTTTTAATATAATTTTTTAAATAAGTTAAGTGTAAAATTACAAAGTTAGTTTAACTGTATAGCATAGCAAGAAGAATTAAATATATTCTTTGCAAAAGATGTAAAAAATTATTGTGGAGTTATGTTCAAATTTTTTATGGTATAATATAAATATGATAAATAATTGATATAAATGAATTATAACTTAAATGTGTGTAGGTGTTTGACATTAATATTACAATGCAATACACGATAAATATATTAACGTAAATGAGTTCAATTTTGAACTTGTGATAGTTAATTATGTATATAATTTATGTTATGTGATTGATGCATTTATATATTTGATTTTTTTTCTTTTCATATTTGTTAATATGAATATGGTTAAATTTTATGTGATTTATTAGGCGAATCAATGAAATGTTAGACATTAATATTACAATACAATACACGGCAAATATATTGACGCAAATGAGTTCAATTTTGACCTTGTGATAGTTAATTATGTATATAGTTTATGTTATGTGATTGACGCATTTATATATTTGATTATTTTTTTTATTTTTGTTAATATGAATATGGTTAAACTTTATGTGATTTATTAGGCGAATCAATGAATATATAATAGTCTGCTAAAGCTATTTAATTGTTTTAATATTATGTAATCAATTGTAAAAATATGGTACTAAATATAAACTGTTAAAAAATACTTGAAAGAGACTTAAATGATTAGCGAAAAACTGAAGTGTCTGTATTTAGAGCCAAACAACATAATTTTGTCACTTTAAGTATTTAAAAGAAATATTAGCTAATTAAATTTATCTAAATTACCTAAATTTTGGATTTTGTAATTAATTTAAATGCGTGGATTTAAATGTAAAATGTTATAAGCTAACTTTTGGTAAATAATTGTGTAAACTTTGATATGTCCATATCAAAATGTAATGTGACAAAAGTAATAAATAAGTGTAAAGTGATAAACTAATTTGAAAATAAAATATCTTTAGAGAATTAAAGAGAAGAGAGAAAACTCCTAGAAATCAACGATGGAGCTTTAAAAGGTTCTGCTTTACTATTATTTAATAGATACGGCTGCTATTAATATTAATATCCATTTTCAAATGTCTCTTGTTAGTAACGTCCCGGTTTATAGGATTTATATGGTAGCCATGGATTTTCATCGTTAATTATCAGTGCAAGCAATTTTTTGACGTTAAATTAATGAGAGCAAATCCCTCCGTACTCAAATTCTCTACCCTATACCCAACCAATCAAGTCCTCATGATTTCCATCTTTTTGCAATTAAGAAGAGAGAAATTTTGGACTTAAATGAAGAAGAAAAAATTGAAAATCAGGGGACTCTGATTGGTTGAATACAAGAGAATAGAGGATTTTAGGTATAGGAGATTTGATTCCTCAATTAATATGATGATAGTCATGAATATCCATTTTCAAACAACAATAAATGAGCAATCAATAGTTGGCAATTGGAATATCAACAACATAATGACCACTGTTAGGGTTAATATGGTTGCTGTTAATATCAATAGTTGGAAAATATCCATTTTCAATGTACGCTGCTGTTTAAGTAATTTTTTTCAATTTACGGTGGTCTTTAGTTAAGAGTGATCATTAATAAATTGTATTCTTTTTGTTAATTTAGTCCATCTTTACTAACTTATTGAGCAAATAACCCAATATCAAAATAAATTACAAATGTTGCTCAATTTTGACCAACTCAACGTTGAATTGACCAACACACACTGACATCATTCAAAATGACATCAGTATTTATTTATTTTTTTAGAATTTATACTGACTGTATCCGAAATGTAGTCAATGCAACCGTTGAAGAAAAAAAATGCATTGACACCATTTGAAATGACGTCAATGCATTCCATCATTCGTTATTGTTACTTTTTAGCCGTCACGTAAATTGAAAAAGAATATTAAACTGACGTCATTTGAAATGACAACAATTCGATTTGACCAATTCAATATTGAGTTGATCAAAACTGAGCTATACTTGAAATGACATCAGTGTTATTTGCATATGAAAAAAAAATCTGTAAAACTCGATCAAATTGGAGAAAATCATAATAATTTGGCTGAAGAACGGAATAGCCAACTTTTATAGCGCTTGCCATCGATGCAAAAAAAAACTATTAGTTTAATTTTAAAATATCACAACACTTCTATCTCTACAATAATTATCCAATAACTCATCTTCATCCATGTGAGAAAAATATAGTTTTAAGGATTCGACTAACATTCTGTCAAACATTACCATTAGAAAAAATCATTTCACTATTTTAGACAAAAAATATATATACAAAAAAATTACAAAGTAATAATATATAAGAGAAAACCACTATATCGGTCAAAGTAAGGTCCTCTAAGTTTTGAATCTGAAGATTGTAACCCACAAAAAAATAAATACAAAACCACTTTGCTAGCATTCATAACGCTGAGATAGGCTGCTCAACTTATTTGGATTGATATGAAACCTTGACACATGTAAAAAAACCATGGTCACTATACTTAACAAAATAATTCTAACTTATACAATTGTTGAACATGCTTTCATATAACATTATGACAAATGTTCTCTAAGGATTGATGCAACAGATTATGATTATTAGTATTACAACCAAACATGATACCATACATGATAGCAAAGACCCAACGAATGGACGTTGAAAGGACTGCAATGCAAGCGATAACATTTTTGTGTAGTAATAATGAAACATATTACATGTTCTCTATTTTTAATTTAGCCGAGCATCAACGGATAAAGGAATAATGGGTTTCACCTCTAGAGTCTTCCCGGTAGGATTTCATTTATATCAACACACTTTCTGCCATCTCAACCCGGTTGTTTAAAAAGAAATTTGAGTTAATATAATTTAACTTAGAGACAGAGATATCATCAAACAATATAAATAAAGCATTGTTAAAAGTTACTTACAGTTTAAACCCCTAATAATTGGAAGGCAACTTGCTTGACACCTTCGTATACTTATTCTGTGCTATCATTACATCCATACACTATATGTTTGTAACATCATTGGAATATTAAACCAGTTTGATATACTCTCATGAAATATTTAGAAAATTAAGACTTCTAATATCATAATACAAAATGCATATGAAAAAGCTCACAAAATGTATAGGCGCTAGGATTTATTAATCCTTCAGGAAGGCTGTCCTTGAAATTTACCGTGTTAGTATTGAAGCATGCCCAATCTGAAGCATCATTCTTACATGTTTCCTTTTCGTTTAAAGGTCTAAATTCTAACTAAAACAAAAACTCTCTTTTCCGCCGCCACCATCATTAGTCGGCACATGGAGACAGAACCCATTTTGCCAAACAAATGCTCCTATATATAGTTTATCAAAATCCAAAAATTCTAAGCATCTTGAAATAGAACTACATCACCTTTGCTCCAACTCGCATGAACAAAATTCATTTGTGTAGAAGTGAAATAAAATAAATGATTGGTAAATTGTGTTTAATTATATTCATAAATAAATCAATTAAGTTGATTAAAAATTATTTCCATTTACTTGGGTACCAGGTTTACTCATTCAATGATCAAAATTTGGCATTATATTAGCGGAATGTACTTTTAGTAGTTGTAACATAAAATTATGGAATGGCCAAACTGTCATCAACAATCATTACTACTTCCAGTTTTGCAAACGTCTGGGGATAAAGTACGGCATAAACAAAACATAATCATGTGCGAAAACATGGTCTCTTCTTTTATGTCAAAATGATCAAACTATGAATCTTCTGATTGTAATGGTAATAAGAACATATGTCAAAATGAGTACGGTTTTGTCGTTAACAAAATTTTAAATAAAAGAAGGTAAAATGGTAATTGCAGATGTCTTGTAGCATATTGTACTGAATGTAAAAGAAGAGCTTGTAAAATAAAATAATATTAGCTTTGTTACTTAGTTAAAGGCTATGTAAAATTAATTTTACAATAGACTTTAGTTCATGCAAAAAACTAATTCAATTAGACAAAAATTAACTCACAGACTATAAGTTACCATCCAGGCATTTTTCTTATGATAATCTCTTTTCTCTTTCCTATTTTCGGCCGTTCATTGGTTTTTCTCGATTTTCTCATCTTCACATCTTGGCAATCATCCTCCTTGCTACTCAAAGCTTTCATTTATCCTACTACCTTTCTCAACCTTTTGTACGCCTTCTTCTCATGGTAAATGTCCTGCATAAGTTGGAACGCTTCCAGGGATTCAACGCTCATTTCTTCCTAGTCCATTAATTATCCCAAAAGTTTAAACCTATTTTGGATTTTTTTTAACTATACTACTATTAAACAACCATAAAACTTTAGTCTACGTTAGAAATTTCAAGTCTGGAAAAGGAAAATGAGAGTTGAGAATGCACAAAGCTGAAGAGTGTGGGTTGCAGCCTACAGTTATAAGCATAAAGGAAAATGTCACCATAACCACCTTTTAATGCATGCATACCATTTAATATTGTTAAATCAAGAAACCAAGTCGTAACATCTTGTTGTATACTTTATGGAAATTGGAAAATACAGAACAACCCTTAAAACATTTTAATCAACATAACAACAGCAATGTCAAACTTAGGATTAGACTCATGCATGGGTAAGAAAAACTTAGATATATGAGTTGAACATTGTATACAAACTGTAATGTTCGAAAATTTCAAATATTAAACTACCTGAAAAGTCTGATTAGCCGAAATATGGTCTCTTCTTTTATGTTAAAATGATCAAATTATATTTTTTTCTAACTGTAATGGTAATAAGAACGTATATGCAAATGAATACGATCTTGTCGTTTGTAGATATTAGACTATTAGAGAGACATCAGACCTTTGGGAAAAAGGAAAGGAAACAGACAATTGTACGTATCTTATGCGCTGCATCTCACTTCAAACACATTCTAAAATGTATTTGATGTTCGTGCTTCAAAGGATTTCAATCTTGTATAAAAGTGCTATTATAGAAAACTAAAACGACATAAAATAAAGATCAATAGAAAAAAGAACCGCAATTGTTGAACTCTAATATCACAACTGCATGTTCAAAACAAAATACAAATACTCATTTAACCGCATATTATAACCATATAACCAAAACAAATAGCTAATTTTCAACTACCTGGTTATAATCCCAGTTTGGCAGTAAAGCTATCATCCGACCCAAATGTTGCAACCAACATAGAGTATCAGTACTGAAATGAAATAATGTGGAAAATCAAGCTCAGAACAACAAAGTAAATAAAGAGAAATAATAATGGTTCGGCTTGAAACACTGAAGTTGAATCTGTAAAAGTTAAGCATAAATAAGTGATGTGCTCAAATCAAGCAATCATTAATGGTCCGAAATAAAATAAAACAACTGAGAAATTTTTGCCTACATGACTATACATATTAATAAAATTACACCGAATGAAGATTGAAAAGATAAAATATATGAAGTCGTTCATAACTGATATATCTATACTATAATAGTAAATTTTTGGTACTCGTTTCCACATAAATCCCATGAAGACCCTGCAACAATATGCAAATCAAAACAAACAAAAAATTATGTGAGAATAAACATAAACTTTATGGAAAAATAAAAGAATGAATGAAGCTAGAAATTTAACTTACAATATTAAGCAATTGGAATGTCCCTTTCCTTTTCTTTCAGATTTACAGTAAATTATACCCTAAAAAAGCAGTTTAAACTTCAAAATGCATGTTCAGTCATTTATAAATTCATTTTGTAGCAAATAGCTTATAAAATCAAAATTTTAACTGTAAACAAAATAACAGTTTACATGGAACGGTAAAGGAAATTGCAAAATTAAAGTTGGCAAATCAATAAATGACTCACATTCGAGCAGAAAGTTTCGGCAAAATGTGTAGCGTGCTAGAACCACTTTGAAAGCTCTTCTCGACGATCAACACTGAGATGGAAATGCCTGAGTGACTGTAAGAGGAAGAATGAGGAAGATGGCTTTTGGTTGAAACTGCTGTAAATCTTGACCTCGGAACCCATTCACATATGTATTTTATTCTTTTTTGATCGATTCCCCGTCTAGGTAATTTGTTTTTTTAGTAATTGGGGGAAGAGAAAGTTAATTGTGAAGAAAGTAGAAAGCGTTAATCATAGAAAAAGTGGGTGGGTTAGTGGAACGTGGATTAAGGAGGAACAAATGGTACACAAAAGACATAAGTATCCTTATAGCTAGTGCTAGTTCAAATTTGGAAAAGGGACTTTTTAGGAAGTGGGAAAAAAAATGTAAGACAAACAGTAAATAGATGTAAAATGGTTACCTAAATTAAAAATAAAATAACAAAGAGAATTAAGGATGAATGAGAAAACTAAAACTGCTAAAATCAGAGGGAGATTTAAAAAGTTCTGCTTTGTATTATTTAATAGATTTAAATTGTTGTATTATTTTGATTTAATAAAAGTATCTTTAGAGTTTCAAGGGGAATTGAGAGAATTGAGATAATTAAGGTTTAGAGTTTTAAGAAGAATTGAGAGAATTGAGATAATAAGGGGAACTGATAAAATTGAGAGAATAAAGGAGAGAGCTTGAAATTCTTCTACTTTACCATTATTTAATTGATTAAGCATTAATTAGCCGTTTATTAAGCTTAATCAACTTATATTAATAAATTTACAATTGAATAATAATTCAGATACTTTCTTCTTTTCCAATATTACCAATTAATATGCATGGCTAGTTTTCTGGCTTTCTAAAATTCTTAGGTCTGTTCATGTTTGATGTATCAAGAAGTTTCTTTTCATTCATGTTGTTTTATCATTCCTATTTTCATAAACTAATTTTTCTTATGGGTGGATTTTTGTGCGTTATATTTAATGATAATTTAGTTATATGAGATTTCTTTAACCTTTATAAATTGTCAGAGAGCAAATCACCTACTTTTACAGATGGAATTCATCTTATCATTACTAATAAAGGGTACCATGTACCTGATTAAAGAATATATAGTCTTTTAAGCAGAGGCAATTAGAGGAAACGGGTCTCAGTATTCTTATCAATTCAAATATATGCAAGGTCTAGCATCTAGGAAGCGATTTAATCATTCGAGCAACTACAATAGCTTTGAAATTTGAAATTACGTACAGTTTTAGATAAAGATACAATTATTAAATTTATAAGTTGCATATTCTCAGAAAGGTGCATGTGGTATATTCTGAGATCAATTTATTAGCATCAAAATCAATCTGAATATACATTTGGTATGTTCTGAGACCTATATATGACGCTGGCTTTTCCACGTACTAATTAAACGATTAATTAATGCAGAAAACAACACAGCGACTTAGCCCAAGTCAAGAAGAAGAATTAAAACTAGATTCCATATAACACTTTCCAAAACCGATGGGTACATACACAAATAACCACAAAATAAAATCCTTTTCTTCCCTTCTCAAGTCAAGCTTCTATTTGGTGCGCCATATAGATCATAGATGTTCCTGTCCTATTTCATAATAATATGTTAGCCCTTTTGTGTCTGCATCTGAATTTACGAATGGAGACTGACATCTCTCCGCTGCTACCATGGTTGTTTCATTCAAAGATATTCAGGTTTACAATATATATTCAAATTTTCAAATGCCGTCCTTGTCATATTCTGATGAAATTGTTTCCTTCTTTTCATTTGCATGCTAATTGCTAAATTCTCTCACAACATAATTTGGTGTCTATTTCTTCGCGTTCCAGCCCTGGCCATCACCGTAATATGGTGTCTTTTTTTTTCAAAATATATATTCAAAACATACTCACACACATTCACCTCAGGAAAAGAAAAGCCATTTCCAACAGCTAAAAACTATCCAGGTCATCCGTAACTAATTAAAATAGTTGAGTCTGCCAACAAACAATTTTTTCCAAATGGTCCCTTGTGTGTTTTCCGGTGACTGTCATGAACACGTTGATAGCCACGGGGACACAAAATATATTAGATGTATGTTTGGGTTTACATGCTAAAATTAGGGTTTAAGCACATGTATGTTTGTATGTACTAATTGTCCTAGTTGTGAATGGTTTAATAGGTATGGCTATAGCTTGGTTTATTTCCTGTAAATGCTAATAATTCGGCTCGCGCGTTCTATAAGCTATTGGAAAAAACATTTGAAAAATGAAAGTCATGTAATATATAATATATAATATATAATGAACAAAACATTAAAAATTGAAAATTTGAAACTTAAAAGTTATCGTTACCTATTTTAATTATGTTTATAAATCTTGAGGTTTTAATACCTGAATGTTTTTACGAAAAAATTAAACGTTACGTACCGTAATGTATAATGAACAAGGCATTAATAAAAACAACTGCTGGTATAGAATATTAATTATTGGTTTCATAATTAAAATAAAATGTAAAATTTAAATTATGCCTTATTATTTCATACCACTTTGAGAGTTTTTGACCTCGTCTGACAAATATTTTATATGATCGTTATATTGATATTCTTTTTATCCAAAAACGAATATAAATACTCATCCAATACAGCATTTGTTTGATTCGTCTTGTATTTGACAAGTTACAAGCATAGTAAATAATTATAATTTGCAAATTATTTCATTTTAAGCAATTTGTAAAATTTCGACAGCAGTTCCTTTCTGTTTCCATTGTACTTGAAATTGTGTATGGTATGCAAAACACTAGTGAGGCATTGGTGAAATTTCGTTAAATGGTTTAAAATGAAATGATTTTAAAAATGTATTTACTATTGTGCTGTAATGGGAAATATGATAACTTGCCATAATTAAAGTATAAAATAATAAAATCAAATTTCAATATTATATTTATAATTTTTTTAGGTTGAATATATGTTATATTTTATTGAAAAGCATTAAATAATATTATATTATATTATTATTTTAGTAAAATCTACGAATGACTTAAAATATATAATGACTATTCATGAAATGATCAACATAATTTGTTAAACGCATATATCAAATTTATTTTGAAATATGGAAAATGGTCATCTATTTTGCTGGTCGAAAAAGCTAAATGTATAAAAGAAAGGGAACGAGTGAACCAAAAAGGAAGATTCGTATAATACTATACACATGTTTATTGAGTTCATTTAGGCAATAACGGAAATAAAGGAATTTACCATTGCGTTACAGGAATGTACTGTGATGGTTTGAGGCCAACCATAATTGCGTATATTCATTAAGATAGTGAAGCCTCTGTTGTTTGCAATTAATATAGCGAGCTTATTCCAAAAAAATCCAGTGGAGAGAAACTGGAAGGCAACAACTCATTCATGCAGACATTTATGGCCCAATTAGATCAACTTCAAACAACAACAAAATATATTCTTTGTACCCTATGTTCCAGATGTAAGAAGAACCAAAATGTGAAACAAAAGTTGTATTTGTTGTTAGGCGTAAGTAAGAAGTGCAAAGGAGATAGAGTATACAACCCAGTATCAAACAATATTATGCAATAAAGATGTGATTTTTTAGGAGGAAAAATAATCAAATTGGGACATAAGCTACAAGGAGATAATATTGATGTTATTTCATTACTTTCAACATTATATTGTCACTTATAGAGATATAACAGATATGATAGATGTTATTACCCAAGGCATTCATTTTGTACTTTTTCAGTTCAACATTTTACTCAAATTAAAAAGATATTGTCCATTTAGGTTATATATTAGCTCTTTCTTAGCTAGATTAGCTCCATACTATTGATCAGCTTCACATTCAATAGAAAAAAATGTCCTTCACAATGTATTCATTAAGCCACTCGATAATATCCTCTCTGTCGCTTTCTTCATTGAGCCATTCCCCTTCTTACCATCAATCAACCATCGCTTCCACTTTCTCCCATTCCGCCACAACCTTTACCTCCATCGCCTGACCCGTCGCACACCTCTATCCCCATTTCCACTTTGGCAAACCCTCTCACCTCCTCAATCAATGTCGAGCAAAAATGGTCATCACTTTTTTCTGCTAAACCAAGGAATGCGGGTGTTTAATCACCGCCATCAATGCCACTTCGATTTTCTGGCAAGTCATTGATTCCCACTGAAGAGATTTACTTTGCTGGAAAAGTGCAATGGTAAGACCACATAGTGGGTTTCTTTCTTGATATACCTCTTTCCTACACTGCTGCTATCACTCACCTAAAGCGCATTTCGAAGCCATCTGGTAGTATCAAAGTGAAATCAGTGGGTAAGGTGTTCTTTTTTCGTCTATTGAATGTTGAGGATAGGGACAAATTATTACATCCGACCCTGTTATTTAAAAAAAAGTGTTTGTAACACCCTGTATTTCTATGTTTATTAAAGTAACGAATTATAGAACACTAAATTGTAAAAGTGAGAATTAAGGGAAACGGGTTAGGTCATTGCGTTCGTCTCGGAATTCTGCTTGAGATAGAGTCCGAGTTTACGTGAATGGAACTTCGTATGAAGAAGTTATGGAGTTCAGAAGATTTCATGTTTAAACAGAAAATTATATAATTAAATGAACAAAAGTGTTCGAATTTCAAAAAATCACGTAGATCAGCTGGGCGGGAAAAATCCCGCCCATAAGGGTCGACTCCCTCCAAGGGGGGTCGACATAGGTGTCGAACCCCCAAGAAGGGTGTCGACCCCCCTATAGGGGTCGACCCCCTCGCTCAGATCCAAACAGTGACGATTTCTGAGTTGTTACCGAGTCACTAAGGCACAGGTGGCAATTTTTGGATAGCTCTATCTTGTCTGGATGGTTGTGATTGCTCCTAGATTAATCTAACGGTTCACATAAGTCAAAACCTCTATAAAAGCAACCCTAATCCTCAACCCTAAATCACACAATTTCATTCCAAGGTGCCACCATGCTATCCATGGTCGACCTAGCCTAGCCACCATTTCTTCTTCAACTAGGAAGCAAACTAGAAAGCAAGTTAGAAGCTACGAATCAAATCTAATTTAGAGAATCGATAGTCTTTGTCAAGGGATTGCTTTTCAGTTTCAAAAAACAGATCCCAGAAAACAAGACTTTCTTTTGTTTGTAAGTCCTGTTATTATTTAGATGTGAACAATTAAAATCTATGATTTGTAATAAAGTGAAAACTAGATTTATCCTTAGTTGTAAGATAATGGTGATGCTGATTCATGTCTATTCTTGTAACGATTCTATAATATATGCTTATGAGACTATTGTGGTTTATTGGACTTATTATGTTATGTTAAACCAATCGTGTATTATGTAAAGTTAGTGACTTTTTCATGTTATGTTACATGCAAGTATTTAGGCCAAGTGATGTATACGTTTAGATCTACATTCTTTTATGCTTAAATCTATGAAAATTGGATTTGTGTAATTCTATATGCTTAAGATTCATGTTTTTTGGATCCAAAATAAAAGTTTACATTTACATGCCTAGTTGGATTTGCGTAATTCTATATGCTTAAGATTCATGTTTATCGGATCCAAAATAAAAGTTTACATTTACATGCCTAGTTGGATTTGTGTAATTCTATATGCTTAAGATTCATTTAATTGGATCCAAAAATGCAAGTTCATTGTTTATGCCAAATTTATATGACACATGTTTAGTTAGATCCTTATTATGTTGTATGAATGGTACATGCTCCTTTCTTTTCCCTTTTGTATATAAGTTAGGCTAAGTTGCGAGCCTAACATTCTATGTGAATTTTGCGAACGTTTGACGCGGGTATCGTTGGGAAAAACCTTAAATTTCAAATTATTGGCATATTTTAGCCTATAATCATATAAACGATTTGTGGTATAAATTAGTATAATTTATATACTAAAAAATATGAACATAATTTAGTAGGTAAATGGGGCATGACTTGAATGGCAATAATTGTGGATAATTTACATATAAATATAAGGGTAAATATGTAGATTAAGTAAAAGATGAATATGCCTAACCCGAGGTTAGGTTGAGTTCTGGTGTAAGACTGCCCGGAACCGCCCGGCACATCCGACAACCGCAACAATATAGATCTAATGTGAGAGGCTAGCGCATCAAGCCCAAAAGAACCCGAGGTAAGATTGAGTTGCGGTGTAAGACTTCCCGGAACCGACCGGCACATCCAGCGACCGCAACAATACATATCTAATGTGAGTGGTTGGTGCTTTAATGAATTAATTAAAGTTAAGACAAGAATGGTAGGGTTAAGTTAATTAAGGCAACACTTAACCAATACAACATGTTAACTAAACTGATGGGTGGGGTTAGGTTAATTTGAGAACACTTAACAATTTTAACATGTTGATTAGGAAACCCTTGTAACGGGGACCCATTTCAGCAGTAACCCACATAGATGTATCATGGTACCTGGAACTAGGCAGGGTGGAGCACGATTATTGGGACGATTATAAGCGGTCAAAACAACGGCGGGTGGTGCGTCAGTGTAGGTTCCGACGGAGTGCGGGCATGCACATACTCCTGGGTTGAAAAAGCAGGCACTGGGCATCAATAGTTATACACTGTGCATCTTGAATTGTGTCGGGTTGCCACCATAGGATTTGATACACCCCATGGTGGGACCAGCACAGGTATCTACAAATCAAGCAGGGCCGGAATGACAAGTGGTAAACGTATACGAGTAGGAGCCGATAGGTATAGGGGAACATTTATCTTGAACACATGGTGCTAGTTGAAACACTTGTAAGTGGGTGCCGAGAAATAGTAATGAGTGCGATAGCATATTCAGTCTTATTATCTTATTTCTAGGGTGTTGTTTTAGGTTCAGTTTATTCATGTCATAATCCTTTTTCCTGTTTACATGCTAAATAATCACTGGACTTACTAGACTCATGTATGACCCATTTTATTTCGTCTTCTTTTCTTTTGTTCTCCCTCAGGTCCTCAGGCAGGGAATACTTCAGCTCAGTTTGGACCATTTCCAGCTTGAAGAAAGTAGATGTATTGCTTGGATTCTCTTTCCTTAGGCTATGGCTTTGGATACACTCTTATTGGGGATTTATGCTACCTTATTATTATTTCATGCTTCTTTATGTTTTGATCAAGACAGAGATTTTGCTGTAATAAATTTGGAAGTTGGTTTGAGACAGTTGTTGTAATGTTTTAACTGAACCACATACTTATGAAATAAATTTAGTTTTTCGCTGTTTATATGTCTTCCTTGTAAATTATCTGCATCTTTTATCTATAATGCTCCACCAAAGTTAAGGCATTCCCCTTGTGAGTGACCTTAACGAAGGTGGTGAAACACCCCACCTCCGTTAGGGTCACTCTCAAAGGGAATGTCATAATTTTGGTGGAGGCTTATAAGTATAAGTCACAGATATACAAGACAGATATAAGAACACATATTTTTGAACAGCGGAAAACAACAACATCTTTTATTTCATTAAAATACGTGTTCACAAAAACATGCCATACTTGTCTTACAATTCTCCCAAAAACATAACATCTTCATAACTGTCTTGATTACATTATTAAAGAAGCATTAAAGAAAACATAAATAAACTGCATAAGTCCCATAATTGTTGTCCAAAGCCATAGTCCAAAACGGAAAAGATCCAAGCAATACATTCTTTCTCTTCAAGCTGGATGTGGAAACTGGTCAAGCTGCGGTATTCCCTCCCTGTGGACCTGGGGGGGGGGGGATGAAAGAAAAGAAGGCGAAAGAAAGTAGAGTCAGACATAAAGCCTGAGTAAGTCTAGGACTATTCAGTCTATGAATAAAGAACTGGGTATGATAAGTATAAACTGGAAATGGGAAAGCATCATAAACTAAGTTAAGTTATCTAGGGTCGAATATACTATCGTACCCCATATTAATCTCTGTACCCATATAAACTAGTTCCCAAAAGGCACCCCATAATCAGGGTGAAGTGATCCATTTCTGATGATCGGCTCCTACTCGCATAGTTACATGTGTCTTACGGCCCCCGTTGTTGTAGTTTCCTATGCTGGTCCCACCATGGGGTGTATCAAGTCCCATGGTGGCGGCCCGACAAAATTCTAGAATGCACAGGTATGCTACTGGTGCCCAGTGCCTTATTTTTCTGCGTCGGAGTGTGTGCACGCCCGCACCCCGTTAGAACCTACACTGCTGCACCACTGCTGTCGATTTGACCTCTTACGGTCGGCCCAGTAATCGTGCCCCACCCTGCCTAGTTCAGGGTATCCTGATACACCTTGTAGGGTTACTGCTGAAAAGGGTCCCCGCTACTAGGTTTTCTATTTCTAGCCAACATGCTAAGTTGGTTAAGTGATTAATAAACCTAACCCCCAATCAGTCTGTTTAGTTTAGCATGTTCCATTTTGATTAAGTATTAATTTAATTTACTTAATCCTATCCATCCTGACTCAGCCTTAATTGTCTTATTAAAGCCTTGACCTCTCACATTAGACAGGTATTGTTGTGGCTGCCTGTTGTCGGTTGGGTCCGGGCAGTCTTACGCCACAACTCAGTCTAACCTCGGGTCCTTATTGGGCTCCGTGTTTAACCACCCACATTGGATAGGTATTGTTGTGACTACTGGACAGCCGGGCGGTTCCGGGCAGGTTTACATCACAACTCAATCCAACCTTGGGTTAAACATATCGTATTTTCTACATTTACATATTTTGTCTCTTTTCTTTTTAAATGTAAATATTTGCGGCCCATTATTCAAATTTATCTTTATTGGTTAAAATTTATTTATGCCACTTAATTGTTTTTCAAGGTTGTTGGCATGCGTCAAACATGCCAACACATATGTTCTATATTTTAACCCCATCGTCATTACCCCCGCTTTATACACTCACTAAAGTATAACATATGTTGGGTTTAACATTTAAACCCAACTTAGCCACATGAAAAAGGGGAGGCTTATAACATGGTGTTTATGAGGTAACATAAAAAGGGGAGTGTGAACGCATGAACTTGCAACATAACGATTCAATTAACATAAAGTAGGAACATGAGACTTGTAATTGTAACAACATATAATCATGGCATAAATAATACTTAAACATGAATCATTCTATTCATATAATCATGGCATAAACAATACTTAAACATGAATCATTCTATTCATATGATTATGGCATAAACAATACTTAAACATGAATCATTCTATTCATATAAACTTGCAATTGGAATGTAAATCTAACTTAATTGTGTCACATATATCACCATATGGTTTTAATAACAACTTGGGCCTAAAACATGTTTTCAACTAGGCATAATACCAAACATAGTTTAGTCATGTTCATAAAGATGCTTACTTTTGTTTTTGATACAAAAGTATAATTTGCCAATTTCAACATAGGTTCATATAAACCATAATACTTAGTCTAGTCCAATTACATACTAAAAGTGATCATAAAAGTATGTACATCATATTGGCATAATAGTGAATCATATACTTGCATGAATCCCAATTAAAATTTCATAACATGTGTTTGTCAACATAAATCATATACTTGTATGAATCCCAAA
This sequence comes from Allium sativum, assembly GCA_030737875.1. NCBI lineage: Eukaryota > Viridiplantae > Streptophyta > Magnoliopsida > Asparagales > Amaryllidaceae > Allium > Allium sativum. Next base: position 191,831,033 of record CM060922.1, on the reverse strand, counting down.
TAAAATATCACAACATATGCTTGTTAACTTCCAACATAAATCACATACTTGCAAATATCCAATCGTATAACATTTCCAAATCGTTTAGAATCAAAATAACATACAAGTATAGATTATTATCGCCACAATTCCATTTCGTTGTTAACTTCCAACGTAAATCACATACTTGCAAATGTCCAATCGTATACCACAACATTCCCAAATCGTTTAGATTCAAAATAACTTAAAAATATAGATTATTATCGCCACAATTCCATTTCGCATTTTGTACAAATCAAACGCAATTAATTATTCACATCAGAATAGCACTCTACTTACAACGTATGACGAATCTTCAATTCAGGAATCTGAATTTGGAGATGCTATCCTTTGTTGTAGGCGTTGCTTTGATTCAATTAACGTTACTTTAAGCTTTTGATTTATCACCTAATTGTCTCTCAATTTCTGACGGCTATCTCTAGTCTCTCCTCAGTAGCATGACGGTCTCATCTCCATTTTTGTTTGTGTGTATTCGTGTTAGTCTTAGGTCCTTTTTATAGAGTTTGTGAGTTGATTTAGACCGTCGATGAAGCTTGGTTTAATAATAGCCGTTCGTTCAAAGGAGAGACCAACCAGGAGCTGACACCTAGCCCTAGTGACAAGGCAAGGCTCAGAAAATCGACCAAACACAGACTAGTCCAGCCAGGATGGGCTGGGTTCGACTTGGCTCAGGGGCCAGGTCGACACCCCAGTCGACACCGTGTCGACTTAGCAGTCGACACGGGTGACCCAGGTCGACTTCCCAATCGACCTGTCTAGCCCCAGGTCGACTGCCAAGTCGACCTCGGTACCTTGGGCGGGAATTTTCCCGCCTTGGCCAATTGGGCCCGATTTTGAAATTTGAATTAGTTATTCTAAGCTATTTTGGTCTGTTTGAATTTTAAACTAAATTCTGAAACTTCCGAAGGCCATATCTTCTTCATACGGAATCCGTTTTACGCAAACTCGGACTCTATCTCAAGAAGAATTCCGAGACGAACGTAATGGCGTATCCCGTTTCCATTAGTTCTTTGATTTGAAATTAATTATACTTTAATTTGTGAATTTCACTGTTATAGAATACACGGGGTGTTACATTCTCCCCCACTTAAAAGGATTTCGTCCCCGAAATCTTCAAGTTCAGGAAGAATGTATATCCTAACATCCTAACATCCATCTACTCATCCATCAAACACGAGCATCCATTGTCCTTAAAAGACTTCTAGTGCTCCATGATCATATGCAAATCTAATGCAAAATCAGGCTGTCTACTGACTCAGTTGACCTCCTTAATGCAAATTATGTAAGTACCATGAATCCATTATGTATGCAAATTTTCCTATTCATGATTTTATATGAGTGCACAATCATTCATACAAATGCAACATCCATATGACAACACATTAAAGTTCAACCATATACGAATGCAAACATATATGCATATGCAATATGAAGTGACTGAGCCGAGCTAAAACCTAGATTGTGTGTGTATATGCAACCACGAGCAACCACTAGCAATCACTTGCAACCACTTGCAACCATCATCCATAACATGTTTCAATTACATGTTTTCATCCGAAGGGTTTCTTCCTAAAGGATAAGGTCGAGGAGATATACCTAAAAAGATAGATAGAAGCGCAACTTAAGGAAAAAGAAAGATCAAAGATGTACCATCGAAAAGAAAAGGGTAGGCTGCGCGTATTCTAGCTTCAGTTTCCCAAGTTGCATCTCCTTCGGCGTCGCTCCACTGAACTTTGACGAGCTTGACTTCGCGGTTGCATAGCTTCATCACTTCCGTTCCTAATATGCGGGTTGGAACTTTCCATACGGTTGCTTCGCGTTCCACTTCAGCTTCTTCTAGGATATTTGGCTCTACCACTTCAGCAGACTCATGTAGACATTTTCGGAGATGTGAAACGTGAAAGACGTTGTGAACTCCGGCCAATTTTTCGGGTAGCTCTAATCTATAGGCCATTTCCCCAATTTTCTCGATGATAGGGAATGGCCCTACGAGCCTTGGTGCTAGCTTTCCTGTGGTTCCAAAGCGAACAACGTTCCTTAGCGGAGATACCTTAAGAAAAACTCTGTCCCCAACCTCAAATTCAAGGTCGGTCCTCCTCTTGTCGGCGTAGGACATTTGTCTATCTTGGGACGTCTTCATCCTTCTTCGTATTAAGTCTACTTTCTCTAAAGTCTCTTGGATCATATCTGGTCCAAGTATGAGCTTATCGGTAGACTCCCACCAACAAGTGGGCGATCGACACGGTCTTCCATATAAAGCTTCGAAGGGCGCCATTCCGATGGTTGCTTGATAGCTGTTGTTGTAGGCAAATTCTACCAAAGGAAGATGGTCTTCCCATGTTCCTCCGAAGTAAAGGACACACAGTCTTAAAAGGTCCTCCAAAACTCTGTTCACTCTTTCTGTTTGGCCATCGGTTTGGGGATGATAGGCTGTGCTTAAGCATAACTGTGTGCCTACCGCTTCTTGCAGACTCCGCCAAAACTCACTTGTGAAGATAGGGTCTCGGTCACTAACAATGGTGGATGGTATTCCATGGAGTCGAACAATTTCCTTGAGGTAAAGAGATGCTAGGGATGAGGCAGTTCTTTTACTTTTGACAGGTAAAAAGTGGGCGCTTTTAGTAAGCCTATCCACTATTACCCAAATGCTAGTGTTGCCTCTCCTAGACCTAGGCAGCCCATCAATAAAGTCCATTGAGATGCTATCCCACTTCCACTGCGGGACCTCTTGAGGATGTAGCAGACCGCCAGGCTTTTTCTTTTCCGCCTTAACCTGTTGGCACGCCATACACTTAGAAACGAAATCCGCTACGTCCTTCTTCATGCCGTTCCAAAAGAAAGTTCTCTTTATGTCCTTGTACATTTTATCTCCGCCTGGGTGTATCGTCATCTTGGAGTGATGCACATCCTCGAGAACCTTCTTTACTAAATCCCTTGTCTGTGGGATGCATAGTCTTCCGTCTCGCCTTAGCCAACCCTTATCGTCGATGGAGTATCTGTTGAGGTGACTTGAAGTCTCACCCCTAATTAGTTTATCAATCGTTTCCACAAGCTGAGGGTCTTCGCGTCGTGCTGTCCCTATTGAGTCCACGAAAGTTGGGCGTACTTCGACAGATGCTAGCAAGCCTGGTACAAACTCGGAGGAAGGCCTAAAGTCAAAGTTGGCTATAAACTCTAGGCTTTGTCTTTCAACAAACAGCGGGCTTAGGGTCAGTTTCTTTCGGCTCAACGTGTCTGCCACTACGTTGCCTTTGCCCGGAGTGTAGGAGATCTCGAAATCGTACGAGGCAAGAAACTCCATCCATCTCTGTTGCCTCAAGTTAAGATCTTTCTGCGAGAAAAGATATTTCAACGATTTATGGTCAGTGTAAAGTTCGAACTTCTCACCTAGGAGATAGCGTCGCCAAGACTTGAGTGCAAAGACGATGGCGGCTAACTCAAGATCGTGGGTCGGGTAGTTGTTTTCATGCACTTTCAATTGCCTTCCGCCATAAGCTACTACCCTACCTTCTTGCATTAAGACGGCGCCTAGCCCTATCCCACATGCATCTGTATAAACGGTGAACATCTTGCTTCCATCTGGCAACGTTAAAACTAGGGCTGTTGTAAGAGCCCTTTTCGGTCGCTGGAAAGCAAACTTGCAATCCAAGTCCCAATTGAACACTAGATTCTTCTTGGTCAGCCTTGTGAGTGGAGCTGAGATCTTTGCAAAGTCTCTGATGAATTTTCGATAGAATCCTGCTAGCCCGAGAAAGCTTCGGACCTCAGTTGCATTCCTTGGTGTCTTCCAATCCTGTACCGCTACTACCTTAGCGGGGTCCACAGCTAACCCTTCTTTGGATACTATGTGCCCAAGGAACCTCACTTCTTCTCTCCAAAAGTGGCATTTGGAGAATTTGGCTTTTAGCTGATGGACTCGCAGAGTTTCCATGATTGCCCGTAAGTGCTGAGCATGTTCCTCTTCACTCTTTGAGAAGATAAGGATATCGTTATGAAGACCACTACGAACTTATTGAGGAAATCTATGAACATCCTACTCATCAGGTCCACGAAGTAAGCAGGTGCGTTTGTCAAGCCGAAAGGCATGACAAGCCATTCAAAGAAGCCGTCTGGGGTTCTGAATGCCGTTTTATCGATGCTATCTTCAGCCACCCTTAGCTGATGAAAACCGGTCGCTAAATCGAGTTGGGAGAAAACAGACGCTCCTACAAGCTGATCAAACAGATCGTCAATTCTGGGAAGAGGGTGCCTATTCTTTTTCGTTAGCTTGTTGAGCTCCCTATAGTCAACACATAGACGGAGTGAACCATCCACCTTTGTAGCGAACACCACTGGAGCGCCCATTCTGAAATGCTTCTTCTAATGAACCCCTTCTCTAGAAGCTCTTTAATCTATTTACTGAGCTATTTCTTTTCTCGTGGAGCCATGTGTCTAACGGGCAACGCAACGGGCTTTGCATTGTCTACAAGATATATGCGGAAGTCTATCTCCCGCTTCGGAGGCAAATCCTTCACCTCTTCGAAGACATCTGGATATTCCCGGACCACTCTAACTGATTGCAAATTTTCAACAGAGGCATCTAGCGATTCAAGATAACTAAGCATAACTGCATATGAGGGATTACAAGAAATTTCCAAAGTGTTACCGAGCTAGGTCAGGAGCCTAACAACTCTTTTCTCACAATCAAGGATGGCCCCATTACTGGATAGCCAATCCATGCCCAAAATCAAACCAAATCCCGAAAAGCCCAAAACTAAGGCACTACATTTAAATTCTACGCTTAGAATAGAAATTTTCAATCCCACACAGATCATAGACAAATGAGCCGGGCCCCCAATTGGGTTTGAAACAATTAAGGGGTCCTCTACCAAACTAGTTTCTAGGTGCAGAGATTCTACTAAAGCAGACGAGATAAAGGAGTGTGATGCGCCAGAATCAAATAAACTGCGAACGGGGTGATCATAAAGATAAACTACACTTTCTACAGAAGTATTTATACCTCGCTGTTGCATAGGTGGCACTTCTAGCACATGAAACTGTGCCCCTGAGGTGGATCCAGGCCTCTGCCCCTGTCCTCGTTTCTTTGGGTAGTCCTTTGTTATGTGGCCTGTCTCACTGCAAGAAAAGCACCCGCCATTCATCTTGGCCTTCTTTTTCCGGCAATCTTTTACTAAGTGCCCCACTTTGCCACAAAAATTACACTTCCTCTTCTCTTTGTTGTCTTTCCCGCCCTTCTTAAAGTCTGTCTTCTTAGGCTGTAAACCCTCTTTCTTCCCTTGAGAGCTTTCTGCCTTTGTCTCCTTCTTGCCCTTATCCTCTTCGTTCAGCAATGCCATCTGTACCAATCTTTCATACGTAGCTCCCACGGGTATATGGGTCATGGCCAAACTGCGTAATGGCTCATTCAACCCTTTGACAAAACGGAGAGCTTTCTTGTGCGGGGTGTTGACTAGGTCCAGTCCGAACCTAGCCAGCTCATCGAACTGATTAACATACTCTTTGACTGTCTTATTCCCTTGCTTAAGAAATAAGAATTTTTCCAACTGCAAACTCCTTTCCGCGTCTGAGAGAAATTTAGCCTCAAACCTTGCCCTAAAGTCCTCCCATGTTTCCACTAGTCTTTCTGCATTAGTGACTTCCCACCAGTAGGAAGCCTCGCCTTTAAGTAGCCATACTGCCAGTTGTACTTTCTGCCTATCTTCTACCTCAAAGATGACGAATAAGTCCTTAGTTTCTTTTAGCCAATTTCTAGCTTCCACGAAGGACTCAGTTCCATGAAAATATTTTCCTCCCATAGCTTTAAAATCTTTACATATCTTAGCAAAAGTGTTTCCTCGTGGAGGAGGTGGAGGAAGAGGTGCTACTGCAGCTGGATGATTTCCTGCAACTGGGGGAGGAGGAATGGTAGGACCTGGCTGAGTGGCCCTTGCTTCTAAGAACCGTCTAAACCAACCAGGTATTGGTACTCCCTCTGGCAAGTTAAGTTCTTCGGACATGCTGAAAAAAAAGGATAGATTCAAAACGAAGGATGAGAGATAGTACCTATGGCTTTGGGGGACTTTGCCTTTTTTAAAATAAAATAATATTTTATCTTTTAAAAATGCTTCTTTAAATTTCCTTTTGAAAATAAATTTTCAAAACTTTTTATCTTTTCTGGTAAACATATGCTCTGATACCAAGTGAAACACCCCACCTCCATTAGGGTCACTCTCAAAGGGAATGCCATAATTTTGGTGGAGGTTTATAAGTATAAGTCATAGATATACAAGACAGATATAAGAACACATATTTTTGAACAGCGGAAAACAACAACATCTTTTATTTCATTAAAATACGTGTTCACAAAAACATGCCATACTTGTCTTACAATTCTCCCAAAAACATAACATCTTCATAACTGTCTTGATTACATTATTAAAGAAGCATTAAAGAAAACATAAATAAACTGCATAAGTCCCATAATTGCTGTCCAAAGCCATAGTCCAAAACGGAAAAGATCCAAGCAATACATTCTTTCTCTTCAAGCTGGATGTGGAAACTGGTCAAGCTGCGGTATTCCCTCCCTGTGGACCTTGGGGGGGGGGGGGGAATGAAAGAAAAGAAGGCGAAAGAAAGTAGAGTCAGACATAAAGCCTGAGTAAGTCTAGGACTATTCAGTCTATGAATAAAGAACTGGGTATAATAAGTATAAACTGGAAATGGGAAAGCATCATAAACTAAGTTACGTTATCTAGGGTCGAATATACTATCGTACCCCATATTAATCTCTGTACCCATATAAACTAGTTCCCAAAAGGCACCCCATAATCAGGGTGAAGTGATCCATTTCTGATGATCGGCTCCTACTCGCATAGTTACATGTGTCTTACGACCCCCGTTGTTGTAGTTACCTATGCTGGTCCCACCATGGGGTGTATCAAGTCCCATGGTGGCGGCCCGACACAATTCTAGAATGCACAAGTATGCTACTGGTGCCTAGTGCCTTATTTTTCTGCGCCGGAGTGTGTTCACGCCCGCACCCCGTTAGAACCTACACTGCTGCACCACCGCCGTCGATTTGACCTCTTACAGTCGGCCCAGTAATCGTGCCCCACCCGGCCTAGTTTAGGGTATCCTGATACACCTTGTAGGGTTACTGCTGAAAAGGGTCCCCCGCTACTAGGTTCTCTATTTCTAGCCAACATGCTAAGTTGGTTAAGTGTTTAATAAACCTAACCCCCAATCAGTCTGTTTAGTTTAGCATGTTCCATTTTGATTAAGTATTAATTTAATTTACTTAATCCTATCCATCCTGACTCATCCTTAATTGTCTTATTAAAGCCTTGACCTCTCACATTAGACAGGTATTGTTGTGGCTGCCTGTTGCCGGTTGGGTCCGGGTAGTCTTACGCCACAACTCAGTCTAACCTCGGGTCCTTATTGGGCTCCATGTTTAACCACCCACATTGGATAGGTATTGTTGTGACTACTGGACAGCCGGGCGGTTCCGGGCAGGTTTACATCACAACTCAATCCAACCTCGGGTTAAACACATCGTATTTTCTACATTTACATATTTTGTCTCTTTTCTTTTTATATGTAAATATTTGCGGCCCATTATTCAAATTTATCTTTAAAGGTTAAAATTTATTTATGCCACTTAATTGTTTTTCAAGGTTGTTGGCATGCGTCAAACATACCAACACATATGTTCTATATTTTAACCCCATCGTCATTACCCCCGCTTTATACGCTCACTAAAGTATAACATATGTTGGGTTTAACATTTAAACCCAACTTAGCCACATGAAAAAGGGGAGGCTTATAACATGGTGTTTATGAGGTAACATAAAAAGGGGAGTGTGAACACATGAACTTGCAACATAACGATTCAATTAACATAAAGTAGGCACATGAGACTTGTAATTGTAACAACATATAATCATAGCATAAATAATACTTAAACATGAATCATTCTATTCATATAATCATGGCATAAACAATACTTAAACATGAATCATTCTATTCATATGATTATGACATAAACAATACTTAAACATGAATCATTCTATTCATATAAACTTGCAATTGGAATGTAAATCTAACTTAATTGTGTCACATATATCACCATATGGTTTTAATAACAACTTGGGCCTAAAACATGTTTTCAACTAGGCATAATACCAAACATAGTTTAGTCATGTTCATAAAGATGCTTACTTTTGTTTTTGATACAAAAGTATAATTTGCCAATTTCAACATAGGTTCATATAAACCATAATACTTATTCTAGTCCAATTACATACTAAAAGTGATCATAAAAGTATGTACATCATATTGGCATAATAGTGAATCATATACTTGCATGAATCCCAATTAAAATTTCATAACACGTGGTTGTCAACATAAATCATATACTTGTATGAATCCCAAATAAAATATCACAACATATGGTTGTTAACTTCCAACATAAATCACATACTTGCAAATATCCAATCGTATAACATTTCCAAATCGTTTAGAATCAAAATAACATACAAGTATAGATTATTATCACCACAATTCCATTTCGTTGTTAACTTCCAACGTAAATCACATACTTGCAAATGTCCAATCGTATACCACAACATTCCCAAATTGTTTAGAATCAAAATAACATACAAATATAGATTATTATCGCCACAATTTCATTTCGCATTTTGTACAAATCAAACGCAATTAATTATTCACATCGGAATAGCACTCTACTTACAACGTATGACGAATCTTCAATTCAGGAATCTGAATTCTGAATTTGGAGATGCTATCCTTTGTTGTAGGCATTGCTTTGATTCAATTAACATTGCTTTAAGCTTTTGATTTGTCTTCTAATTGTCTCTCAATTTCTGACGGCTATCTCTAGTCTCTCCTCGGCAGCATGACGGTCTCATCTCCATTTTTGTTTGTGTGTATTAGGGTTAGTCTTAGGTCCTTTTTATATAGTTTGTGAGTTGATTTAGACCGTCGATGAAGCTTGGTTTAATAATAGCCGTTCGTTCAAAAAAGAGACCAACCAGGAGCTGACACCTAGCCCTAGTGACAAGGCAAGGCTCAGAAAATCGACCAAACACAGACTAGGCCAGCCAGGGTGGGCTGGGTTCGACCTGGCTCAGGGGCCAGGTCGACACCCCAGTCGACACCGTGTCGACTTGGCAGTCGACACGGGTGACCCAGGTCGACTGCCCAGTCGACCTGGCTAGCCCCAGGTCGACTGCCAAGTCGACCTGGGTGCCTTGGGCGGGAATTTTCCTGCCTTGGCCAATTGGGCCCGATTTTGAAATTTGAATTAGTTTTTCTGAGCTGTTTTGGTCTGTTTGAATTTTAAACTGAATTCTGAAACTTCCGGAGGCCATATCTTCTTCATACGGAGTCCGTTTTACGCAAACTCGGACTCTATCTCAAGCAGAATTCCAAGACGAACGCAATGGCTTATCCAGTTTCCCTTAATTCTTTGATTTGAAATTAATTATACTTTAATTTGTGAATTTCACTGTTATAGAATACACGGGGTGTTACAAGTGAGGTGTTTCACTTGGTATCAGAGCTGATGGTTGCCAGATCAGATAAAATTTTTGGAGAGTAACTTTCAAAAAGAAGTTTATAGAAGCATTTTCAAGAAAAAGTGTTGTTTTAAAAGGCATAATCCCCCCAAAGCCATATGCACTATCTTTTCTATCCTTTGTTTTGAATTTTTTCTTTCTCGTTTCAGCATGTTTGGGGATCTTAACCTTCCAGAGGGTGTACCGGTACATAGCTGTTCAGAAGGTACCTCAAGGCTAGGGCTAATGATGCAGGCCCAGAAGACGTTCCTCCTTCCCCAGTTGCAGCTGTTCCTCCTCCTATTCCTCCTCCTCCTCCTCCTCGTGCAAATGATTTCTCCAAGATATGTAGAGATTTTCGAGCCATGGGTGGAAATAACTTTAATGGGACTGGGTCATTTGTAGAAGCAAGAAACTGGCTCAAAAAACCTAGGATTTGTTTGTTATCTTCGAAGTGGACTATAGGAAGATGATACAGTTGGCCGTATAGTTGCTTGAAGACGAAGCCTCTTATTGGTGGGAAGATACTAATGCCAAGAGACCAGTTGAAAATTGGGAGGATTTCAGAATGAGGTTTGAAATTAAATTCCTCTCACAAGCTGAACGTAGCCTACAGATGGAGAAGTTCTTAGCTCTCAAACAGGAAAGTATGTAGGTCAAGGAATACATCAACCAGTTCAACCAGCTGGCTAGATTCGGACTGGAGTTAGTGAGCACTCCCCATAAGTAGGCTCTCCGTTTTGTTAAAGGGTTGAATGAGCCACTGCACAGCCTAGCTATGTCCCATATACCTATGGGTGCAACTCATGAGAGACTGGTGGACATGGCACTGTTACAGGAGGAAGACAAGGATGGAAAGAAAGAGGCAAATGTGGAAGTACCTCAAGATAAGAAAGTGGAGGGATCGCAGAATAAGAAGACAAATTCAAAGAAGGGCGGGAAGAACAACAAACCCCATGACAAGAGGAAGTGTAATTTTTGTAGCATTCCTGGACATCTGATTAAGGACTGCAGAAAGAAAAAGAGGAAGATGGGTGGTTGTTTTCACTACGGCGAGACAAGACGCATGGCTGACTGTCCAAGAAAGCAAGGGCAAAGGCAGAGGACTGGATTTACTTCTGGAGGGCAGGTTCACGCTCTCATAGCACCTCCTCAAGAACGAGAAAGAAATATTTCTGTTGAGAGTTTAGTTTATCTTTTTGATCATCCCGTTCGTACACTCTTCGATTCTGGCGCATTGCACTCTTTTATATCTACTGCTTTAGTTGAATCTCTGCACCTAGACACCAATATAGTAGAGGATCCCTTGGTTGTTTCAAATACAATTGGGGGGTCGGCTTATTTGTCAATGATTTGTTTGGATTTGGAAATTTCTATACTAAGCGTTGAGTTTAGATGTAATGACTATGTTTTGGCCTTCACGAGCTATGGGTTGATTCTAGGCATGGATTAGTTATCCAGTAGTGGTGCCATCCTCGATTGTGAAAAGAGAGCGGTTAGAATTATGACTCGCCTCGGTAACACTCTCGAAATCTCTTGTAATCCTATGCATTGTGTTATGCTTAGCTACCTAGAATCTCTTGATGTGTCTGTTGAAAACTTGTAGTCTATTAGAGTAGTTCGTGAATACTCAGATGTACTTGAAGAAGTGGAGGGCTTACCTCCGAAGCTGGAGATAGACTTTCGCATATACCTTGTTGATAATGCAAAACCTATAGCTCTACCCATTAGACACATGGCTCTAAAGGAGAGGAAAGAGCTCAGTAAGCAAGTTAAAGAGCGGCATGAAAAAGGGTTCATAGGGCGGAGTATTTCCGAAAGGGGTTCTCTAGTAGTATTCGCAACCAAAGCGGATGGTTCACTTCGCCTATGCGTTGACTATAGGTAGCTAAACAAGCTGACCAAGAAGAAAAGGCATCCACTTCCAAGAATAGATCACTTGTTTGTTCATCTTATAAGTGCATCGGGTTTTCTCCTAACTAGATCTGGCTACCGCGTTTCATTAGCTAAGAGTGGATGAAGACAACATTGATAAGACCACGTTCAAAACCCCGGATGGTTTCTTCGAATGGCTTGTCTTGCCTTTCGGCTTGACAAATGCACCCTCTTATTTCGTTGACTTGATGAGAAGGGTGTTCAGGGAGTTCCTTAATAAGTTTGTGGTGGTCTTCGTAGACGACATTTTGATTTCTCGAAGAATGATGAAAGCATGCTTTGTATTTGAGGGAAGTCATGGATACTCTTCGTCCACATCAGCTGAAAGCCAAATTTTTCAAATGTCATTTCTGGATAGAAGAAGTGAGGTTTCTTGGATATGTGGTGTCCAAAGAGGGGATAGTTGTGGACCCCACAAAAGTAGTTGGGGTGCAAGATTGGAAGGTTCCACGGAATGCAACCGAAGTCTGAAGCTTTCTCGGGCTAGCGGGCTTTTACCGAAAGTTCATTAAAGACTTTGCGAAAATCTCAGCCCCACTCACAAGATTGACAAAGAAGAACCTAACTTTCGTTTGGGATTTGGATTTCTATGTTGCTTTCCAATGTTTGAAAAGTGCTCCAACAATAGCCCTAGTTCTGACATTGCCTGATGGGAGAAAAATGTTTAGCGTATACACAGATGCATGCGGTACATGATTAGGCGCTGTCTTGATGCAATAAGGCAAGGTAGTTTGTTATGGGGGAAGGCAATTGAAGGCACATAAGAAGAACTACACAACTCATAATTTGGAGCTAGCTGCTATTGTTTTCGCTCTTAAGTCATGGTGTCATTACCTGCTAGGAGAAAGATTTGAATTGTTTACTAACCATAAATCGTCGAAGTACCTTTTCTCACCGAAAGATCTTAACTTAAGACGACAAAGGTGGATAGAATTTTTGGCCTCATATGATTTTGAGATTTCCTATACCCCTGGCAAGGGCAATGTAGTAGCAGACGCCTTGAGTAGAAAGAAGCTAACCTTAAGTCCTCTCTTTGTAGAAAGGAAAAACTTGGAGTACATAGCAAGCTTAGACTTTAGACCCTCCTCTGAATTTGTACCTGGTCTGTTAGCATCGCTAGAGGTGCGGCCTACTCTTTTGGACTCAATAGGAACCGCGCAACGAGAAGACCCTCAGCTAGTTGATATGATAGATAAGCTAATTAGAGGTGAGACTTCTAGTCACCTCAATAGATACTCCATCGATGATAAGGGTTGGTTGAGATGGGATGGAAGGCTTTGCGTCCCACAAGCAAGGGTTTTGGTGAAGACGGTTCTCGAAGAAGCACACCATTCTAAGCTGACCATACACCCAGGTGGAGATAAGATGTATAAAGACATAAAAATGGTTTTCTTTTGTAATGGCATGAAGAGGTATGTAGCTGAGTTCGTTGCTAAGTGCTTGATATGCCAGAAAGTCAAAGCAGAGCAGAAGAAGCCTGGTGGTCTGCTCCATCCTCTAGAGGTCCCACAGTGGAAATGGGATAGCATTTCGATGGACTTTGTTGATGGGTTGCCTAGGTCAAGAAGGGGCAATACCAGTATTTGGGTAATAGTGGATAAGCTCACTAAAAGAGCTCACTTTATACCTGTTAGGAGTAGAAGAACTGCCTCGTCTTTAGCATCCATTTATCATAAAGAGATAGTTCGACTCCATGGGATACCCTCCAACATAGTGAGTTATCGAGATCCTATCTTTACGAGCGAGTTTTGGAAGAGTTTGCAAGAGGCTTAGGCACACAACTATGCTTAAGCATGGCCTATCACCCCCAAACCGATGGTCAGACGGAAAGGGTGAACAGAGTATTGGAAGACCTCTTGAGGTTGTGCATTCTTGACTTTGGAGGAACATGGGAGGATCATCTTCCTTTGGTGGAATTTGCTTACAACAATAGCTACCAAGCCACCATAGGCATGGCACCATTCGAGGCTTTATATGGAAGACCATGTCGATCACCAACTTGTTGGTGGGAGTCTGCAGATAAGCTCGTACTTGGGCCAGACATGATTAGAAAAACTTCAGAAAAGGTGGACTTGATAAGAAGACGGATGAAGATTGCACAAGATAGACAGAAGTCCTACGCAGAAAAAAGAAGGACCAACTTTGAGTTTGAGGTTGGAGATAGGGTGTTTCTTAAAGTATCTCTGTAACAACCCGGAAAAATGCGACCTTGATTATCCGATATACAACACATATCGAACATCAAGAATCGAAAATACTAGATGGTTAATGAAAGAAATTAGAGGGTAAGAAAAGATAAGATAGAAACTTAGAATAGAAGAAGAAGAAGAACACAACATCAGAGTAACACGAACCTCACAGCAGAACGAATAACATATAATATATATATAACATAACTTGAAATATACATCTGTACTTGAATATACATCATTATCAAAGTACAGCACTTACAACACAGTGGAAATAAACTATAGCTATATGATTCTGAAGCTTCCTGCTCCAGCTCTTAAAGTATCTGTAAATCCCAACTACTTGACTGCCCGTACCAAATTGGGCACCCAAGAGTTTAGGGAAAACAAAACAAAATAAACTCCGGGTCAGTCATGGGACTGGTATGAGTAACATAGTTTAAAACAGTTCAAGCAGGTAAATGATATCTCATAAGACCACGCCGTATAACGGAACGGGTTTTTCCCTTATGAGAATCCAAATTATCTTTATATCAAAAACCTTTTGATATTATAATAATGTCTATCAACCACAATATAATAATCTTCTAGCAGAAACGCTTCCATCTCACGTTCTACATATGTAGTATGCAATCAGAACCGCAAGCACGTATTGGGTAATGGATTTCCAACTATGACAAGGTATGGAACCACCTTTCGCTAGTGTACCTCTATAAAGGAATACACTGGGTTCAACAAGAACATCTTGCAACCCGGCCACACATGACCGACCACTCATTTCGCTTGAGTGTATCGAATGTATATCACCAACGGTTGGGATCAGCAACCGTTTCCCGAATGGGACAGCATCAACAATAGATTTTTAGAAGTAAATGAAACTCTGGATCATGTGATTATACACCCTACTTTGGAGCGACCGACTTAGCCATGCTGCCTGCCAGATTTCTGTCATTTACCGGATGTGAGGCTAGAATCTACGCTTTATCATCACACCAGATTCACTTCGAATGCCACATCGTCAAATCCATCAAATCACCGATTGACGTCCTCAACCATACATTATGTGTTAGCTTAAAGAATTTTCCTTCTCCGCTTCCACTCTTGGTACGGTTGGAGAAATCAATATACGTGATCGTCTGGAAATACTCTATCAGACATCCATCCATACAAGTCATCCAGGAACAGGATGAACCGAAGGCACTATTCAGTACATCCATCTTAGGCACTGTTATCTAAGACTTATACAATAGTCCTTGCACTTTACTCCGTCTTCAATTATCTTTGGCATATATGATTCGCAACGCTTAAGCCAATACAGAGTGGTTCTTTGGATAATAATCCAACTGGTCTCTCCATATTAACAACGTTAAAATGGTCAAAACTTCAATAGTCTGTGATTTAACCATCAAATAAAATAGGTGTGCAAACAACGATATCATTTCCAAAGGGAAATTATATCGATCAAACATCATTTAACATTTATCTCCTTAGTTCATTTTTCATCTCTTGTTTCCCTATATTCAACATTTCTTATTTTCTAAATTTAGAAAAAATATATGTTATTACCATTTAAAAACATTTCCATTTCTTGTTTTCTATATCACAAAACATTTCTGGTTCTTATTTGGAAATCATTTCCAAAACTCTTTCATTGGGCTTAGACATATGTTTAAACAAACCATCGCGATGCCAACTCAAACCATTGCGCTTATTAACAAAATTCCTTTAACCAACCTTCACTATCGAATCTTAACCATTCCATAGTTAAAAATGGAGTCAATCAAGTTGGGGTAATACTACCTCTCAGACCTTAACTGAACAACGTTTCTAACCTTGAAATAGACAAAGTTCACCCTTTTAATTCTTTTACAACTTCCTTACGTAACTCTCCTTCGAGTCATCTCTTATTCGATAATTCTTTCCTTCTAATAAGGTATATTCGATAACTCTATTCAATTTACTCTATTCGATTAACCCTTATCAATTAACTCTATTGGACTAACGCTATTGGATTAACTCTATTGGACTAACGCTGTTGGATTAACTCTATTGGACTAACGCTATTTGATTAACTCTATTGGACTAACGCTATTGGATTGACTCTATCGGACTAACGTTATCGATTTACTCGTTTCACTTAACTCCTTTCGAATAAAATATATTCGATAACTCCTTTAACTCTATTCGAATAAACTATATTCGATTAACTCCTTTTACTTTCCATTCGAATAAACTATATTCGATTAACTCATTTGCTTCTATTCGAATAACTATATTCGATTAACTCCTTTTACTTTCTATTCGAATAAACTATATTCGATTAACTCATTTGCTTTAACTCTAATCGATTAACTCCATCAAATAACTAAATTCGATAACTTCTTCGAATAACCAAACTCGATAATTCCTTTCGAATAAACTATATTCGATTACTCACTTCGATTAAACTAATCGATAACTCTTTTCGATTAAACTATAATCGATAACTCCTTCGATTAACTAATAATCGATAACTCCTTTCGATTAAATAATAATCGAAAACTCGTTCGATTAACTAATAATCGATAACTCCTTCGATTAACTAATAATCGATAACTCCTTCGATTAACTAATAATCGATAATTCCTTTCGAATAACAAATTCGATAATTCCTTGCGAATAAACTATATTCGATTACTCACTTTGATTAAACTAATCGATAACTCTTTTCGATTAAACTATAATCGATAACTCCTTCGATTAACTAATAATCGATAACTCCTTCGATTAACTAATAATTGATAATTCCTTTCGAATAACAAATTCGATAATTCCTTTCGAATAAACTATATTCGATTACTCACTTCGAATAAACTATTCATTTAAAAAGATTTACTTTTAGTAATGGTTCTTCACTTTACAAATGATTTCTTTTTAGTAACGTTTTCCTTTTTATAACGGTTCCCTTTTTATAACATCCTATTTGGTTATAAACAAATTTCCTTTTTATAACTCTATTTATTTTCTAAATATTTCCTTTTTAATTCTATTTGTAAATGCTTTTACAAATACCTCTTTTTCGATTTCATTTGTAAAGGTTTTACAAATATTCCTCTTTCGATTCCATTCGTAAATGGTTTACAAACATTTCTCTTTCTGATTGATTTGTAAATGGTTTACAAACCTTTCTCATTCTAATCTATTTGCAAATGGTTTGCAAATAATTCCTTTAGGGTTTCATTTCTAAGTATTTTCTATTTATAAATAATCCATTTATAAATAAATTTCTATTTATAAATATTCCATTTATAAATAATTCCTTTTATAAAATCTCCTTTGATTGTTATAAATATTATCTCTTTTATAAAATCCTTTGATTTTATAAATAATCTATTTTCAATATTCATTTCAAAAATTCCCTTTTCACCATTCTGGTATGTTATGGTATTCAACACATCAAATCACGATGACCAATATCGTTCAAACACATATAATCGACAGCAGATTATATATCACATCATATATTACAATATATGAATCACAGTAAAATAAATGTTGAGGAATCCAGTTGGATTCCTCCAACCTGTCTCCCTGCATCCACATATGTTATACAATATAAAATCAACTTCACTTTCAGTTCCACATGATATATTATGTTAAACAGAATCAATATAGAAATTCAACTAACTGACTAGCAGTTCAATCAAACAGTCAACACACAGTCAATCAGCCAATATTTAACAGTTCTAAAAATACAACATGAAATTTTAAACTGTTCAGAGTTAGTGAGATTTACTCACATTGGCAGTTCATCGTTAAAGAACGATAAACTGTTTGTTTGATCAAACAATTTATTTTGCCGTAAATTCAAACGAGCTTCAATCCACTTCCAGTTAGTTCCATTGGGTAGTGTCCGTCCATACGATCCCAACGCAACTTACGGTTCGTCAATCTGATATCGTATGCGGAAGATATGGCATTTACAAGTCTGAACCTAAATTTAAATTATAATAACTTGATTTATTTAAATTGGGCCTCACCCACACAAATACCCAACCAAGCTCCACTACAAAACAGACCCAGCCCAACGTTAAAGCCCAAACCCGCTTCTTCCTTCCTCTTCCCCCAAATACCACTCGTGTATTCCTGTATCCCCAAATCCAGACATTTCCGCCTCCTTTCCTTCGATCAATCTCCTTCATCTCTCCACTAAAAACCACCACACCACCTCCATCGTGCTCCTCAATGCGAGCACTTCTATCTCCACACTAAAACACCAAACTCAATCAAGTCCTGGTCATCGCGGTTCTCAGGTTGCTTCGTACAGGCTCCGAACAAAATCACCACCGAAGTTCACCAATTTATCCCACAGAGCTCGCCTCCTCTCCCGCAATCCAATGCCATACTTGCGGTTGTCCATCTCTCCCTTATTTCCACAAGAATCTGAACCCTAGACCTCGGCCTACACAATGATGCGAACAACAACACCATCAATCTCAAGAAAAATCATACGATAGTGAACAGCAATTCATGGGAATTCCAAATAATGTTGTTTGGTGATTTTATGATTTTCTTTTGATTTGTTGGGATTTTCTTTCTTACGTTCATCATGTTTTTGGTTGTGGAAACTTAACTGTCGGCTGAAAAGAGATTATATATGGGATCATCAATTTTGTGTGACTGAGAAAGGAGATATGTCGCTTGTTTATAGGCCTTAGAAAGGATTTAAATATTTTATTTTCATCGTTTTCTATTTGTTTTTGTCTTCTAATAATCCGTGTGATCACACACGACACCCAAAAATCACTAAACTGGACATACTGCTAGAGTTCGACATTACGATCCCAACGAAACAGGTTTCGTCGAATTCCGACTTCGTGTGCTCACACAGCGTATTTTTAACCGTCTAAATATCGACTGTATTTTACATTAAAATTCCGTACGGCTACATACTGACTTCAAAAATCACGGAAATTGAAATCTAGCAATAATTTAATATTGCGGATCCAACAAAAATTAGTTTCGTCGAATTCTGAGGTCGTTTGCAAAACTGGCTATTTTTAAAGCTCTAAATAACCATTTTAAATATATTTAAATATAATTAAATTAAAAATTTAAAAATAAATATTATTGTTTATATTCGCAGTGGAATACCATACAACTCTCATTGGATTTGTAATTTGATGTTTCAAAACCCCAATTAAATCGATGTTCGATTTAAAATGAAATTCCTTTTTAAAATATAAATAATTCCTTTATAAATTATAAAGGAATTCCACAACAACTTTTCTAAAATTTGATTTGAACATATCTCAAAATCTACACGACGAAATCCTGATTTTTCTCTTCCACTAGAAAGATATACTTCACCAGCTCCACACATTTCTTGTTTCACAGAAATCCGGCTTAAAACGAGTCCTGTACACTCGGTTGAAGTTTAAATCGCCAAATCGCGGACTGCAGCGCTATTTCGAGCTCGATTATAATTATATTATAATTATTCGTTCAAATTGTCGTTATTTAAATATATTCGTTATTCAAATTCAATTCTAAACTGAATTAAATATCACAGATGATACAGTTCACACTGTATCGCCATTTCAGCCAATTCTGATTATTTCAGAATTAAATATATTATTTAAATTATTATTTTAATTAAATATTCATCATTATTTAATTAAACCACCATTTAATTTACTATATCACTATATATATAATTAAATAAATAAATTATAATACCTATGCAAATGCGGGTCATTACATTCTTCCCCACTTAAAATAATTTCGTCCTCAAAATTGCTAGGGTAGAGAACGACCCTATCGACTGGTTAGAACATATTTTTTCACTTTTTAACTTCAGTTTCAACTGAACCAATTTAATTTCAATTAAATTATTAATTAATTCTTATCAACGAAAATTTCCAAAAATGCTGAAAATTTTCTAACTCCTTAACTTTTCGAAAAATTTCGCCAGCACCTCCTTTGTACTGGTCAATCGGTCAAAATCCAACTCGCCTCTCTAGGCTATCTCCAATCCAAAAGAAAATCAAACAGCCCAGCGGCTTGCCAATTCGGCTCATAAATCTCATGCTTATATTGAATATAAACTTGTACCTTTTTGTCGGGCATATCAACTCTATCACTTTCACCTACTGTCAATTCAGCGGATACAAGGGTCATCCCAATCAAATTCCAATCTGCTTTTATCCATAACACAACCATTCGCTTATATCCGAGCCAAATATCATTTCAACTCGAGTTTCTTCTCGATTCCCAGCTCTTAACTTGATTATCAAATTACACTTCAAATTTGAATCTCACAATCCAATTTGTCTTGATCTCATTCTGATTCAATCTCAGTTACCACTTTACTGGCTTTACTTTAATTCAATTTTGCTTTCACAAATTTCTATTAAATTTGTTCTTAATTTAAATAGTCTTTCCCTGGGAGTTTTCAAACAGTTTACTCTTTTCAAAAATCAAATTTTCTTTTTGAACTTGTCATTGAGCCCTTAATTAGTATTCCATTAGTTAAATCACTTCTCTATTTCTTTATCAATATTTGTTAACCAAATATTTTCAATAACCATATTGCCCTTTTATGTTATTTGGAAAACGTTTCCGAATATCGCCTTCCTTTATTTTCTAAACTTTAGAAAATATATGCTATTTATAATTGGAAAATATTCCAATTACTTATCTATTTTCCGATCTCGTTTATTTCTATACTTAGGAAATATTCTTTATTATATTTCCAAGCTTACACTTATTTGGGTTAAAACGGATATTGTGTAAAACATCGTTATGATAACCCAAATACTATATTCAACTAACTCTTATTCAACATTGATCTTCAAGCCTGATATCTTATTATTTATTTGTTAATAATGAAATCAATCAAGTTGGGGTATTTTGGCTAGCTTTTTGGACCAAGCCACCAAGATTGATAAATGCAGACTATACAGTCTCCAGCTCAGAAGTCATCCAATCCTGACCACGCGGATCGCGGATCGCCCCCCATCAGTGCGAGACGCGCCGAGTCACCACGATCTGGTTTGCTCCTGCAATCACGATCCACTGATCAACCATTGCGATCCGATCCGCTGTAGCCACCACGTGAAGACCTTGACTAAGTCAACTGCGATCTGATCCGAGCTGGAAGACACGATGAGTTCCACGGACTTGGTCATCCACGATCCGATGTTTAAGGAGATCGCGACACCTGTCCACAACAGCTAATTTGACTAATTCTTCATCAAGCTACGAACCAGTCCGAGATCTTCGGGATGTGGGCCACGTATGAACGCGATCCATCACCAGAAATCAGCTATAAATAGCCCAGAGTTTGGAATTTTTTAGGATCTTTTGGCAGTTTTAAGGACTGATTCCACCATAACTGTCAGACCTCTATTTCATTCCAGATTTACTTCGAGATAACTGAGAGAAATCGTAATTGTAAGAGTGAGTTTGATAGAAATTATTGGTTGTACTACCATACAAAGTATAATCAATAGCATATAAAGTGGACATAGGCTCGTTAACGCCGAACCACTATAAACCGTGTGTGTTTTATGCTTTTTTCTCATTTTTCAGTTATAATTCCCTACAAATCAGAACAATTTGGGTGTTAGAGCCAAATTTTGATCTAACATTTTGGTGCTTTCACTGAGAGTTGATTTCTCGGCATAATGGATTGTTGCTCCGTTGTTTGGATATTCAAGTCCGAAGGAAACAGTTCCGAAACTTCACTGTTCAGATTTTTGAAGATTCCAGCGGCATCTGATATCATGGCCGGAAAGAAGTCTGAGGAAGTGCGAGCTTCGCAGGCGATTTAAGTCGCGAATGAAGCAGTTAAAGAAAGTGTACATGAGCAGGTTGAGGAGGGCTTCGCGGATCGTGGAGACATAGGGGCGATCCGACCCGAACGTGGCGTCACGAACCAGTTTGAAGGGGGCACCACGATCCGAATTGAGGGCGGCATGAACTGAACATCTGAAGGGGTCATCACTCGATCCCGAGACAACACTGCGAACCCTCCCCCTAATGTCACCACGATCCGACCCCAGGGGGGCACTACGAGCCACAGACACAGGTCCACTGCGATCCGAAGTGATGACCAGACTACAACTCGACCTGAAAAGGAGGTTATGGCTCACTCTTCCCATCCTGGTACCTCTGTTCGACCTGGCTCAAGTTCTCAGCGCATAAGAGAAAATGTTGATGATCAATATGACCCCTCTGCTCTGGTCACTGAAGGAGATCTCTCTCGCTTCTCTGAAATGTGGGATAGGCTGTTTGATGAATTAGCTACTCAAAGGCAGCAAAGCTCTGTGCTGCAGCAGAACTTAACTGCTATGGATAGAAGGATCGATGATCTCGCAAGACAAAGAACACTCCCAGTTCGCCCACTCACCCCGGAATACTCTTTTTCGTCAGAGGAAACGCCAAGACCTCCGCGGCGACCGTATGAGAGGGCTGAAAACATAGAGCAGCTCCAATTTGGAACCTTGCCATCACGAGAGGAAGAGACACTTGGTGTAGGACCCTCAAACTGCAACTTGAATAATCATGCCGCAACTCCTAGAGCTCGAGTTGTGGATAATCCTGTTGAGAATAGACCACCTCAGCCCCTTCGTCGTACAAATACTCATTGTAACAGGGGGCAACGAAGCCCAATCCGAGCTCCGGACTTCGTGGATGTTCCTAGAAGAGAGATTGGAGAATTCCACCGAGCGAGAAGCGCTGATCCCGAGCCTCCGATGACCAGCGCAAATGTTGCAGCTATGGTCCATCAAATCCTGGCGGATAGCCGTGGACAAAGGAATGAAGATTAGGGAATTGACCGCAGTCACACCCCTTTTACTGATGAAATTCTAGACGTAACATTCCTGAGGCGCTTCAACGTGCCTCAGATGAACCGTTACACGGGTAGATCTGATCCAATCCAACACCTAATGAGATATTCTTGGTCAATGACCGCTGCCGCAGCCTCTGACGCTGTAAAGTGCAAAGCATACCCTATATTCCTGGAGAATGTAGCGTTATCATGGTTTACTCGCTTCCCGGCAAGATCAATTTCCAGTTTCAGGGAGTTGAGTGAAAGGTTCGTGGAATAGTTCCGCATTTATGCACAGATGTCAAAGAGTGTGATTGACCTGTTCCTCGTCAAACAATGACCAGGCGAGAGCTTGCGAGTGTATCTGGATCATTTCAACCTAGCCGGCAACGAAGTCAAGGATCCCCATGAGCCAACTGTTGTGGCAGCCCTAATTGATGGAGCAGATAAAGATACTGAATTTGGGAGATACCTAGCCGGCAAGCCACCTCATACTAGAGAATTGTTCTATGAGAAAGCAATCGTACGCTTACGTCAGGAGGAGGTATATGCTAATCGTAAGATGAAAATGGCAAATTAGGAGGAAATCCAAATTAATGTAGCCATCAAGCAAATCGGAGACAGCTCGGGAAAGGTTGAAGTCAATGTTGGAAACTGAAACCAGGGCGACGGCCACAAGTCAGGAAACAATGGTAACAACAGTAATGGCAATAATCGGAAGAGAAATCGGGGGAACGACTCCCAGAGAAGGACTCGTCCCAGGTCTTTCGAAAATTATACGCCAATAAATGATACTTTGGAGAATATATTCGTAGACTCGTACAACGTTCTCTAACATAAAGGGCCTCCTCCAAGAGATTCGACGGAGAAAGAACGTGAGACGGGGAAGTTTTGTCTCTTCCATCAGACTCACGGCCACTCTACAAATGAATGTTGTCATCTGAGAGACGTAGTTGAGAGGCTGCTACGAGAAGGGAAGTTGGATGAGTACTGGGTGACTCCTAGAGACGGGGCAAGCTATTCAGACCCCGAACCAAAAACAGAATCAACCTACTGCCAGGCCAATTGTCCATCAAAAAGGAAAGGATCTTGTTATCAATACCGTAATCGGAGGGCTTCACCTAGCCGAGCATAGTTTCAAGGCAATGGATTAGTACGTAAACACAGCGAAGCAGCATCTTGAGGCAGGAGAGTGTAGCAACCCTGAGGACAATGTCCCGGTAAAACAACAAAAGATGATGTCAGATGACGTCATTTTCCGCAACCGAGAGAGTATTGGAGTCCATGCTCCGACCGAAGATCCATTTGTAATCACAGTTCCTATTGGCCCGACCACTGTCCATAAAGTTTTAGTGGATAACGGGAGTTCAGTCAACATTCTATTCAAAAAGATGTTCGATCAAATGAACCTTGAATTGAAAGATTTAAAGCCGTGTGAAGGATGGATCCGTGGATTTAACGGAGCTTCAACTGCTCCAATGGGATATGTAGAGCTGCCGGTAACACTTGAGGAAGGAGAACGCCAGAGAGTGATAATTCTTCCCTTCGTGGTTTTGGGTATTGAATCGCCTTATAATGCCTTCTTGGGCCGACCGGCCCTAGCAAAGTTTAGAGCTTGTATCGCCCCCTGGTGCTTGTTATTGAAGTTTCCTACGGAAGCTGGTGTTGGCATAGTCAGAGGAGATCAGGTTGCTGCACGAGCATGTTACATTGCAGAGCTAAAGCTACTCCGTAAAGGAAAAGATATAGAAACTAAAGACGCTTCTTCCCTCACAAGGGAGGAGATGTCATAGCAATTAAAGAGAATGGCTATAGGTGAGTCTCCCAGAGAACTGCCCGAGGATATAGATCCCAGAGAGGACGAAGAGACTGGGGGAAGAATGGCGGCTCCCAACGAAACGACTGTGGATGTACCGATCGATGATAGTGACCCAGAGAACGTCCTGAAGATTGGGTCCCAGTTGGATCCAGTTCGAGCTAAAGAACTGACAGATTTCCTGAAAGATAACTTGGATGTATTTGCTTGGACACACGCGGACATGTGTGGGATATCTCCATCAATCATGAGCCACTCATTGAGCATTAACCCAAAGCATCCCCCTGTAAAATAAAAAAGGCGAATGCTGGGCCCAGAGAGGTCCGCAGCCTTGAAAGAAGAAGTTGAAAAGTTAAGAAGTAACGAATTCATCAGAGACTCAACCTACCCAGATTGGATTTCAAATCCAGTTTTGGTAAAGAAGGCCAATGGGAAGTGGCGTACGTGTATTGATTTTTTGGATTTGAATAAAGCCTGCCCAAAAGATAGCTTTCCGTTACCCAGAATTGATCAGTTGGTAGATTCAATGGTGGGTCATGAGCTTCTCTCTTTCATGGATGCTTATTCAGGATATAATCAGATTCCTATGCATGTTCCAGATCAAGAACACACTAGCTTCATTACCGATCTGGGATTATACTGCTACGTGGTAATGCCATTTGGTTTGAAGAACGCAGGCGCTACATATCAACGGTTAGTGAACAGAATGTTCTATAACCAGATTGGGAAAACGATGGAGGTGTACGTTGACGACATGTTGGTTAAGTCCAGACAATCATCCGATCACACTACAGACTTGGCAGAGATGTTTGGTATTCTTCGAAAGTATGGGATGAAACTCAACCCAATGAAATGCACATTTGGGGTTGCCTTCGGGAAATTCTTGGGATTCATTGTCAGCTCGCGCGGATTGAGATTAATCCAGACCAGATCGCAGCAATCAGAGGCATTCGGGAGCCTAGACAAATCAAAGATGTGCAAAGCCTTGCAGGGAAAGTGGCAGCATTAAGCAGATTCATATCTAGAACGATAGACAAATGCATTCCATTCTTTGAATTGATAAAGCGAGGAAAACGCAATTTTAAATGGACTCCTGATTGCATAGAAGCATTTCAGAACCTGTTGAATCATCTGGAGAGGCCTCCGATACTGTCTAAGCAAGTGGACCACGAGGATTTATTCGTGTACTTAGCAGTGTCGTCCCACGCGATCAGCTCAGCATTAGTGAGAGAAGAAGACAAGGTTCAAAGGCCAGTGTACTACGTGAGTAAAAAATTGGCGGCAGCTGAGCGCAATTATCCGAGGATAGAGAAGCTGGCGTACAGTTTATTGATTGCATCTAGGAAGCTTCGACATTATTTCCAAGCTCATCCTATCACCGTGTACACTGATCATCCGCTCAAGCAAGTTCTACAGAGACCAGAAGCTTCTGGAAGACTACTCAAATGGAACATTGAATTGAGTCAATTTGATCTGAATTTTCAGCCCCGACGATCGATACGGGGGCAAGTGCTGGCAGATTTCATAGCAGAATTTACTGTCCCGGAGGATGACATAGTAAACGAAGAGGCTGACCCACCAAAAATACTTCTCAATCCTAGTGCATGGAAATTGTATATCGATGGTGCTAGGAATGATAAACGATCCGGTGCCGGAGTGGTGCTTGAAACTCCTGAGAAATGACTGATATCCTATGCTATCTGATTGGAATTTCACGCCACTAACAACGACTCCGAATATGAAGCCCTGATAGTCGGGCTAAGGATCGCAAAGGAATTAGAGATCGCGAAGCTGGACATATTTTGTGACTCCAAGTTGGTTTTAAATCAATTTACTGGAAAGTTCCGAGCTAAGAGCCCAAGATTGATTTCGTATTTGGAGAAAGTGAAGGAGTTGCTGACTGGCTTTGATCACTACGGTATATCTCATATTCCGCGGTCAGAGAACCAACAGGCGGACAAGTTAGTGAAGATGGCTAGTTCCGACGATCCTGAAGAAGCAGGGCTAGCCCCAGTTGAAGTACTTCAGTTCCCTAGCATAGGCCAGATGGAAATTGATCCAGTACTAGAGACTGAGCCAGAAAGGGAGTCATGGATGACCCCTCTAAAGAATTTCTTGATGAATGGAACGCTTCCGGCCAAGAAGAGCGAGAGGCATAAAATAATCCGTAAAGCTTCCCGATACGTTCTGCAAGGCGGAGTCCTGTACAGATAGGGATTTTCGATGCCTCTTCTCCGGTGTATAGCTCATGACGACATCAAGCATGCACTGCAGGAAGTAGATGAGGGTGAATGTGGTGACCATACTGGAGGACAAACATTGGCAAAAAAGGTGTTGCGGTATGGTTACTTCTGGCCAACCATAAATAAAGATGCAACAAAATACGCACGACATTGTGATGCATGCCAAAGATTTTCAAAAATTCCCAGGGCACCTACTCTCCAGTTAAAGACAATGGCGAGTCCACGGCCTTTCGCTATGTGGGGGATTGATATCATCGGAAGCCTCCTTATAGCAAAGGGCGGAGCAAAGTTCGTTATTGTGGCTATAGACTACTTCACCAAATGGGTTGAGGATGAGCCGTTAACTACAATCACAACCAAGCGAGTGATTAATTTTGTTGTTAGAAACATTATTTGCCGGTTTGGGATCCCGAAGATCGTCATAACTGACAATGGAACCCAGTTTGATAGCAACGAGTTCAGGGACTTCTGCTAGAAGTACCAATTGAGAAACGGTACACCTCTGTGGCACATCCGCAGTCGAACGGACAGGTCGAAGCAGCAAATAAAGTGATTAAGTACATTATCAAAAGAAGATTGAAGCGGGCCAAAGCCATGTGGGTCGATGAATTACCCTTGGCATTATGGGCCTACAGGACAACGTATAAATCGGCGACAGGCCACACTTCCTTCTCTCTTGCTTTTGGAGCAGAGGCAGTCATCCCGGTTGAGCTAAAGTACCATCTCACCGAGTCACTTACTACGATCCGATGACTAATAACGAATAGCTACTTGAAACCTTAGATACAATAGAGGAGAAAAGGGATGAAGCAGACCTGCGTGCCTTGAGACACAAGCAACAGGTCGCTAGATACTACAACAAAAGAGTTCGAGCCCGAACCTTTGAACCTGGAGACTTGGTTCTGAAGCGTGTCTTTCCACCTCCAACCCATATGGGTGTGAAGTGGGAAGGACCATACTCCGTTCTACGAAGGCTTGATAATGGAACCTTCAAGCTAGCAACCGTAGATGGAGAAGAAATCCCCAGAGTGTGGAATGCCCAACATTTGCGGCCTTATCTGACGTAAAGTCATCAGATTTATCCTTTTGTTTCATAGGACCATATAAAAGGCATGACTTGCCTAGAATAGTCCAATGTCTTGAGCAAAGGATTATAAAGTGGACGTAGGTCACGATTTGACCGAACCACTATAAAAATATTGTGTGTCATTTACCTTTATTTGCACTATTATTTATCTGCTCTTCTATCTTTATAATGTTTGCTGTAAAATCATACAGCAATCACAGAAACATGTAATTCTAGGTGCCTTCCATCAGAATGGAGAGTAATCCGCAGCTAGACCGATGAAGGTGCAATAAGGTGAATCACACCATTGATTGCACTCTAACTCTCCAGAGCTGAGAGAAAACGTAAAGGATGCAAAAATAATGTCCACATGGCAAGGCGATGCACCACGATAAGAACCGCCTTGACCGAACTCTAACCTTGGCGACCGTCAGGAGAGTATAAAAGCGTCTGTGATTGAGCGCTGAGAAAGAGCTCTTACCCCGCTGAAGGATCGAGGGGCGACTGAACAGCTGAGCTCGAACTCTAACCACAGCGACCGCCAGGAGAGTATAAAAGCGTCTATGATTAAGCGCAGAGAAAGAGCTTTTACCCCGCTGAAGGATCGGGGAGCGACCGAACGGCTTAGCTCGAACTCTAACCATGGCCACCGCCAGGAGAGTATGAAAGCGTCTATGATTAAGCGCTGAGAAGGATGCTGGAGACTCAGCGCCCCCAGAATTTCTGCCCCGCTGAAGGATCGGTGAGCAGATCATGATACGAGTTCGAACTTTAACCCGCTGACGGATCGGGAAAGTATAGAGGTACCCGAGATTTGGCGCCTCAAGGACTATAATCCTACTAAAAATTCCAAGTCCCCCGTATTCAGAGATAGGGGGCAGCGTGCATAGAAATTTTTAAATTTTTTCTGTCGCTTGAAGGATTTGTAATATAATTTCAACTTGATTATGATCAAATGACTTGTGACTAAGTGTGAAGAGTTTATTGAATGCAGGTACACGATGACGCAAAAGAAATAAACTTTCATTCATAAACTGCAAGCTTACAAGATAAAGAGGAACCTAAACAAAAGTGAGGGCCATTCTCACAATTACATTTCATGGCCAGTGGAAAGCCTAAAAATCCTAAGGACAAAATATGAGCTAATATCTGCATCCTACTCATACTGGGGGGGAGGGGGCTATGTGGGCTCTTGCTCTTCTTCTGCTTCCCCGACTCCTCCTTATCAACATCCGAACGATCACCTTTTTTCCTCTTCCTTTTATCAACAAGAGGCTCTAGCGAAGAACTAGAGGATTGAGAGGCTAGCTGTGAAGTTATTGATCAGGAGGAAAATCTTACGACCAACCCAGTTTTGGAATCGATCTCAGAAATAGGGAGCACATATACTGGATCCTGTTCCCCTTTCATAAGGAGCAACTGCCTCTCCTCTTCAGCCTGTTGTTCAGCCAAGGTTTCCTCATCATCACCTCTGATTTCTTTGGTAATGGCGACTTCCTCTTCATCGTCTTCGTGGTGCCCGTCCATATCTCTTAAAGCCTCGATGGGCTCGGCATCTCGGGAAATATCAGCACTAGGTGCGAGAATGACTTTCCCCATCGTCGCACCTTCGGACTGCTTGGGAGTGTCAGTACTAGCACTTGGCGGGATGACAACCTTCTCCGCCTCTGTCTTCTTCTCAGCATCCTTATCGGCTGGCCAACCACCTGTAAAATGAGAAACAAATGTTATTTCAGGAGAGAATGCGGTTTGCTCAGTTGATTGTTCGGCAAGACGGCGACAAGTGACGATTGCTTTAACAAATTGCGGAGAGAATATAGAGATACCTTTCGCTGATCCTCCATCCAAGCTAGCAACAGAAGCTTCGACAACTGGAGAAGTCGGACCCAGAGGAATCAATGGATCATCGGGATTGTATTCCTCAATTTCGGAGGCTTTGCGCTCTGCAGCTGAGCTCGAGCCTTCTTCAATTTTATTTTTGCCCTTGGCCAGGGTTTTCTCCTTATCCATCTCTTCTTGGAGTAGGCGTCTGCCTTTCTCTAAATCCTTGGGTTCATTATCCTTAAGAATGGTCCGCATCAGCTCATTCTCGTCAATCTCATCGACTCCTAATCGCTGTTTCTCGCTCTGGACGATTGCATCCCATATGTTGGCTAAAGTGACATGGTAGTCCGGGATCCAGGAGATGTTACGGGTCTTGATGACCTGGCCAAGGAAGTCGAACAACATTTCTTCAAATCCTTCAATATCTTTCTCTCTCTCGGGGAGCTTTTCATTAGAAACAGTAGCCATTTCAATGGCACTTTCCACATTATTTTCAGCAAGAATCGCGCGCTTCTCTGCACACGCGAGTTGATCATTCAGAATCACCCTCTCTTTCTTGGCCAGAGCTAAACTATCTTTCAAGCTTTCTTTTTCTTTCTCCCAAGCAGCTTTTTCAGCCTCGAAATGATCCTGTGCTGTTTTCAGTTCGGTGTTGGCCATCCTGAGATCTTCCACCTCCTTCTTCAATGATGCACGCTCTTTGCTGTTAGAATCGAGCTCATTATGAAAACGTTGCCTGGCCTCCTCCAGCTCTGTCTTGTAATTTTTAGCATCTCGTTGAGCCAAGGCAAGCAAAGATTGTGCATCTTCCAAGTCCTTTTCCATTTTTACCATGGCCCTTTCATTGTTACCTATCCTCACTTTGGACCTGTGCGCTTCCATCTCTAGCGTTCGGATGACGTCTGAAAGATTGACAGCATGTTTCTTCATCGCCTCATATTGCTTGGCTACATGGCGAACGTGTCCGATGACTTCAGTATCCCAATTCCCAGGGACTGGTTCTAGAGTTGGAACGAACATCATCCTTTCGAAGTAGATATTGGGGAATTGTTCTCGTAACTTTTCCAGCTTAGCCTGAGTCTCAGGACCATGGATATAGTCTCGTGCCCCGGGGGCACTCAAACTTTGTTGGCTGAAAGGGATAATGTCAGTTTTCTCCTTCTCAGAATTCTTGTTTGGATCCTTGTTTTTATCCTTAGGCTCGTGGTGCTTTTTGGATGATCTGCTGTGAGATGGCACGCTCTTCAGAGGAGTTAAGTCTTTGGGAAGTTGTTTTCCCCCTGTAGGTGGCACTGGATGACTGTGAGGCTTTCAAGAGGTTTGTTTATATGGAGATCTGGACCGTGAATAAGGAGGCTTGTGAGAATCCCGGGACCAATGGCTGTCTTCCCCTCGGCTGCTGCTACGAGCACGCTCAGGATTTGGATGAAGACTAGGTGTGCCTTCACGAAGAGAGCGATAGGAATAAGATCGTTTGCGAGACATCTTTCCTACAAAAGAAACAAGTACATATTAAAACCTTGAATACTGTTGGTATAAGAGTGTGGGGTTAGACAGTGCATGTGATTTGTGCATCCTATATAATTCCCCCTAACAGACCTGGGCCCGAAGTTAGGCTCGTCTGGGTAGTCTCTCGTTCTTCAACTGGAATAGTTGTTTCCTCAGAAATAGGGAAAAATGGCTCCCCTTCGAAGTCTTCCTGTGTATATACATCGTCGGGCATAGGAATCTTGCTCAATTCTTTAAACAACTGCTCCTCTGTTAAATCATCGGGAGCAGCAGGTTCAACCGGTAGAAAGGCCCTTGAGGGGAAACCCCCGGGAGAGGCTGGGATTTCCTTAGACTCGTCAGCACGGGCCTCATCTCCTCTATATACATTTAAGTCTTCGTCGTCCTGGTTAATTATCGGCGAAGGACTCTTATGAAGTTTAGTTGTCTCTGCTGCCCGTGACGTTCCTTCTCCCTCGGTCGGGGGCACGTATTTGTAAGGTTTCCCACCCGCGCCAAGTCCAAACCTTATATCCAAAAGGCGGTGCTTGTGAAGATTCATGTCAGTAATACATTTCTTGATCTTTAGGAAGTCGGATTTGCTTTTCATAAGAAGGGATAGTCGATTACTGTACACCGAGCCTTCCGTCTTTGGAAAGGTGTGATCTGCATAGAGAAAAGAAGCATGTCAGTGCTTCGATTTCTTAAACAGGTTATTCATTCAAAGGTTTAAAATTTACTTGATTTAAGCCATCTTCTTGCACACCCGGCCTATCTCTTTGTATAGAACCAATCGGCCTTGGGGATCCCCTATGTTGCTGTAACCGTCAGATAAGACCTTCCTATTTGCTACCGATTCGAAAAAAGAAAAATTTGGGTTTGCCGTAGAGCGATGCTTGAAAAGGTAATAGA
Organism: Allium sativum; assembly: GCA_030737875.1. Classification (NCBI taxonomy): domain Eukaryota; kingdom Viridiplantae; phylum Streptophyta; class Magnoliopsida; order Asparagales; family Amaryllidaceae; genus Allium; species Allium sativum. The sequence continues at coordinate 191,799,149 of CM060922.1, read as the reverse complement.
ATTTCAAATCTTTAAACATGAGCTCAGTTTGCAGGATTTCCGCATATGCGATGTATATAGTGTATAGGATTGCGTAGGCATTGGGATGAAGCTGCATCGGAGCAATACCCAATCGTTTTAAGGTTTCAATGACGATTGGAGGAAACAGAGGAATAGCGCCTACCCAGCATATGAGTCGGCTAACTGTCATATACCCCTCCGGAGCCAGATGAGGTCTATCTTCGCTACCAGGTGTCCTCACATCATCCTAGGGGATCCCGTGTCTCAAGCAAATTTTCTTAAGCTTTATGTCATCAAGTTTGGAAGCTAAAGAGTCAGTGAATTTCTCTATTTCTAGCGCACCAGGAATCTCGCCGGGAGCTCGGTCGTCTACTTCAGACTCCTCATCAAGCGAGGTACTCTCAGATGAATCCGATCCCGTTTCTACCTCATATTCGGATCCAGAATCCTCACCCTCTGGATTAATTGGAAGAACCTCGGGGTTGTGGTGCTCAGACGTCTCGGGATCCATCTCTGTGTCAGATCTTGAAGGGGAACTGTTACCCGACATTACTGTTTAGGCAAATAAACATGAGAAATAAGAATATAATTACCCGAACCCCGTGCATGTGCAAGTATTTGTGCGTGCAAGTGTGTATGATACGGAAAAGTAAAGTCACAAAGCGGATAGAATATGCTGTTAAGTCCTATCATTGTTCAGTCCAAGAAGTTCATCTCATGGGTTCTAACCTAACTGTTCAGAATCTTGTGACTGCAATGTATTGTTTAAAGTTTAATACATATATTGGATCGTCATCTAAGCTCCGTTTGTAAGGAGTGTGCGGGTCGGATTGTGGAAAGCATGGCAGATCGAGGTGAATGGATCGCCCCCTTTTTTGGATTGTGATGCAGCGTGGATCGGGGTTCCTGTCGGATCAAGCCAACCCCCCACGATCCACTTTACCACATTTCCATAAACTAGTGTTCCTCCATGCCACGCCCGATCCGCTACTCAAATTAACACTTCATCATTATCTCGACATCCTCCTATCTCCACGGTCCGATCCACTATTCAACTCAGCGCGCCACTGCCACCACCACGAACGGATGTGCCGCGATCTTCTGCCTCACCATCGCCACGACCCAACCTGGCATCCTCCTCCTTCTTCTTCCTTCTTCCTTCTCCCTCTTCCCCTCCTCCGAACTCGAACAACCAACGCCTATGGCACCAGGTCAACCTCCAAAGCTTCGAACACCACAAAACTCTATTGTTTTTCTCCTAAATTCAAGAAAAACAAGGGCGAAATTACATGAAGACTTTCTTTTTTATGATTACCTTTCTGAAAATAATGAAGACAAATGGATAATCGGAGGATTAAAAAGCTAGGGTTTCCGTTTAAGAGAACCGGCGGCGAAAGAAGAAAAGGGAAAAGGAGAGATGGGTTCGGGTTTAAATAGACAAAACCGCGACCGTTAGTCTTCTGTTTTTTTTTTACTCGAGCCATGGAAGTAGATGGGCCATGGATCAAAGCCCATCGTGTTTCGAAGAGAAGCCTATCACGCTTCGTGAAGAGGCCCGAATGCTTACCTAAGGTCGAGACGAGCGGCTTACCCCACGGACCGTGATGTGCCTGCGCGAGCCAAACCGATAAATGACAGACAGGAGTGGAAACTCGGAAAATATACACGAAATTTCAGAAGTTTACCTGGCAATTTGACAGCAAAGTTTCCGGAATCACCAGAGATAAGAATTGCCCAATAAAACAAAGAAGAAATTGAATGATTAACTGGATATTTATACTGATCAAAAAGACACAACCTTTCGGAAACACTACGACGATATGAACAGATACGACCTTTTGTTTGCATCGCTTCAGGAAAAGGCAGTTCGGAAATTTCGAAGCATGTTTCATCCCCGCTAAAACATACTTCGAGGGGGAAAAATGTTGGCTAGCTTTTTGGACCAAGTCACCAGGATTGATATATGCAGACTATACAGTCTCCAGCTCAGAAGTCATCCAATCCTGACCACGCGGATCGCGGATCGCCCCCCATCAGTGCGAGACGCGCCGAGTCACCACGATCCGGTTCGCTCCTGCCATCACGATCCACTGATCAACCATTGCGATCCGATCCGCTGTAGCCACCACGTGAAGACCTTGACTAAGTCAACCGCGATCCGATCCGAGCTGGAAGACACGATGATGGCCATGGACTTGGTCATCCACGATCCGATGTTTAAGGAGTTCGCGACACCTGTCCACAACAACTAATTTGACTAATTCTTCATCAAGCTACGAAACGCTCCGAGATCTTCGGGATGTGGGCCACGTATGACCGCGATCCATCACCAGAAATCATCTATAAATAGCCCAGAGCTTGGCATTTTTCAGAATCTTTTGGCAGTTTTAAGGACTGATTCCAACATTACTGTTAGACTTCTATTTCATTCCAGATTTACTTCGACATAACTGAGAGAAATCGTAATTGTAAGAGTGAGTTTGAGAGAAATCATTGGTTGTACTACCATCCAAAGTATAATCAATAGCATATAAAGTGGACGTAGGCTCGTTAACGCGAGCCACTATAAACCGTGTGTGTTTTCTGCTTTTTTCCTCATTTTTCAGTTATAATTCCCTATGAATCAGAACAATTTGGGTGTTAGAGCCAAATTTTGATCTAACAGGTTATAACTACCTCTCAGACCTTGATTGAATAACATTTATAACGTCAAAACATATATGACTACTTACTCGAATAATCAATACCATACAACTACTTATTCACTTTTAAACATGTATATGCTTCCTCTTTCTATTCTTACTAGATTTTTTTCTTAGTCTTTGTAACACCCCACCTCCGCCAATGCCACTCTTGCAAGGACACTAGCATTGGAGGGGCGTTAAACAAGGTAAACATGCATGCAGATATCACAAGACAGAACATATAATTAAAACAGAGTAGTAAAGCAGCGGATAAAACTAGCATTTCAAAACCATAGTAGAGTTACATCAAAGTACTTGGTCAATATTTTCCCATGAAACAAAGTCTATAACATAAACTGAAAACTGAAAAAGAAACATAAAGTAACTATCCCCAAAGTAGCATAAAGCCATAGCATGCTCAAGTCCAAACCATACATGAGCTATCCAGAAAAGCAGCTAAAGATCCAGCTAAGTACCAGTGTTCCCACCCTGTAAACCTGGGGGGGGGGGGGAACGGAAGAAAAGAGGCGAAAGAAAACGGGTCAGTCAAAAGACTGGTAAGTCCTATCTACTATCAGTATAAAAACTAATAAAGTTAACTGGACATGTAAAACAGAGATGAGATGTAGGGTGATAACTGTCATGGTGAAAAGTTAACAAGATAGATCAAGTGTGGCATCGCATATACAAGGTTAAGTTGCACCAGGTGTGTACTAGTATTCCAATCCATGTCAAGTATAAACAAGAAGTGATCCCTTGGCCCGAATCTGGCCCACATCATGAGATGACCTACATCGAGGTCCAACTACTCGGTCTAGTCGATCGGCTCCCTAAAAGCCTAACTCGTCGTGTATCAGTGTCCTACGGCCCAATCACGAAGTGTAGTCAAACTGTGCTAGGTCCACCCTAGGGTGTATCAAGCCCCAGGGTGCCAACCCCGGACACAAATCAAGCATGCGCAGTTTAAACCTACGGGTGCCCGTGTCTGCTTTTTCAACTCCGGACTATGTGCACGACCATGGTCCGCCTGAACCTACATCGGCGCACCTACTTAGCCGTTGTTTTGGTCGCTTACATGTCATCCCAGTAATCGTGCCCCACCCTAGCCTAGTCCCTAGGGTATCATGATACAATCAAGAGGGTTACTGGTGAAAAGGACCACGTAACTAGGGTTTCTAGCGGGTTAAATGTGGTTAACCCCACCCAATCAAGTATCAAGTTGGTTAAGTGTACCCAAGGTTCATGACTTAACCGCGTCAACCCATCATGTTTAATTGGTTAAGTATTCAAGTGGTCCATGACTTAACCCTACCATGTGGCATTAATTAATTTAATGCACCCAACCTCTCACATTAGACCTTGTTGTGGTTACTAGTTAAGCCGGGCAGGTCCGGATAGCTTTACACCACAACCTAGTCTAACCTTGGGTTTAAGCACAACATGACCAACTACTCACATTGGGTCCTATTGTTTGTAGCCACTAGTTAACCCGGTCGATTCCGGGTAGATTTATGCTACAAACTCAACCCAACCTCGAGTTAGCCACACTCATATTTTCTAAGTGTCATGTCCATTATTATGTTTACAACATAATCACAAGTCAATGTTCATGTCATATTTCAAAATCATGTTTCATGTCATTGATATTACCCAAACCCAACGCATTCCCATCGCATGTACATTTCGCATAACATAGATCAAAAGAGGGAACTTGGCAAACATGACAAAAAGAGCATAAGGTAATAAGGTTGGCCACAAGTTATACATGGTGGCATATGAGGCATAAATATGTTCATAAGCTTGCATATTACATCATAGGCCTCAAAACATGCATAATATCAACTTAAGCAAATAGGTGGAACATGATCATGAATGACATAGGGTGATGACTAGAAGTTCGCATATAACATTATATGCAAGTTATCATAAAGGTTATGAGAGTTCTCATGTTGCATAATGCAACATTTCAACACAAAGCTTATAGCTTTCTATGCATAAGATAAAGGTGATAACTTTACTAACATGCATAGAATAAATTTATGCATAACATGATAAGATCGAAGCGCATATCAATCTTAGGCCCAAACTCAACTTGCAACATGTCATATTTAACTTCATAGTTAGAATCTAAGAGTAGTATAGGGCTTACAATGAGCGGTTATGCGATCTAGATCAATATATATAAAGATTGAGACGAAGCCACAAGCAAAATCCGCAAAGAAAATAATAAGCTCCACTTAAAACGCCTTGAAACAAGAAGTAATAACTCCAATGACAAAGAAAGATGGCTCTTTTACTTAAGAAAGATGGCTCCTTTATGACATAGATTGATTTGAGACACTCATGCTCTCATGAAGAAGGTGGAGGCCATGATTAAGAAACATTTTGGCATAGTTTAGTTGTAGGAATGATTAATGAGGGTTTAGGCTAGGTCTAGGGGTCTTTTTATAGGTGATTAGGTTAGTTTAGACCATAGGATTAACCCTAAATCGAATCTGAGCCATCAACTCCCGTCAGAAACTTCCAGAACAAGACCCAACATGTCAAAATGGTGCACCAGAAAAATTGGTCCGACAGGGGGGGTCGACCCCTGGGTCGACATGGGTGTCGACCCATGGGTCGACATGGGTGTCGACCCATTGGGGGGGGGTCGACACTGGTGTCGACCCCTGTGTCAACCCTGCCTGGGGCGGGAAAATTCCCGCCCATTCTGCCTTGGTTGTAAATTCGAATCTGAATTCGAACTGTTTTCGGGCTTGGAATTTTCTGAAAACTTCATTGGGCCATAAATTGGTCATACGGACTCCGTTTTTCGAAAACTCGGACTCTATTTCGCGCATTTTTCCTAGAAGAACGCAACGGCACAGCCCGTTTCCCTTGATTCAGATTTTACAATTTAATTCTGCCTTGATTTACATTATAACATGTTATTCAAAAATACGGGTTGTTACAGTCTTCCTTTTTGATTTTACTATTCTATTTCTAAGTTCGTTTCCTTATCGACTTCTATATATATATCGATACGTTGATTTCTAACTATCAAATTATCTTAAAAATATTCTAACTCCTTAAATTCCTGAAAAAATTCGTCATAATCTCCTTTGTACCAGGAGCATCGGGATATTTCAAATAGCCTCCCATGGCCCTCACCAATCCAAAAGAAAAAGAAAAAGCCAAGCGGCTAGCCGATACGGCGCATAAAATCTCATATATGAATTAAATACATACCTTTTCATCAAGCATTCTATTTAAATACCTTCATACCTTATCCATACCTATCTCATGTATATTTATACCTGTCCAATCTATTTTAACTATACCTGATCGTTTTAACTCAATTCGTTAATTAATTTGTTAATTAACTCTTTAGTCTATTTCACTTTTATATTTGAACATGACATGTTCAAATATATTTTAACTTGCTTATTAACTAATTTGAAACCAAATTTCAAATTTAAGTTCTATATTCGATTTCAAATATCCATTTACAAATCCAATTCACCTTTCAAAGTTCAACTTCAAATTCAAAACTTGATTAACTAATTCCTCTTCGACTTAGTTAATTCTATTCAATTTCTATTCAAATTTTATATCACTTCTATTATTCAAATCTATATATCAAATTCTATTATTCAAATTCTATATATATCAAATTCTATATATCAAATTCTATATTATAAATCCCATTTTGAAATTCAACACAACTTTTCTTTCCCAAAACAAATTCAAAACAGTATCTCTGGTAGTAATTCGTCACTTACAACTCGAAAATGAATACTGATGATTCAGCTGTCATCATCGGAATCTATTTTCTAGCGATCGAAGTGAGTTCAATACTATAAAACCATTTCTAAACATTTCCACTTCGAAATTCATTTCAAAATATAATTCACACTGCTTGTATAACAATTTAAAATCTCCCAGGATCTTAAATTTTCCTTATTCTATATCCAAATCCATTTACAAACACTTATCCAATTTTCCAGAATTTTAATTCAATTTCTGGTTTAAATTTCAGATTTAACTCATCTGATTTCACGTATTTCACTTATATGAATTCTGGTTGGTTATTTACATAACCATTTAATTTATAATCTTACTTGATTATAATCACAACCAATATATCCAATATATTATAATCATTCCTATATAAATCCTTTATATCAAAAATATAATTTAGGTAAAATTATTTCGTTTACCCTCTTTTCAGAACATACCATGACGATTCATTGTATTCGAGTGTTTACAAAATCCCTACCGATATAATGGATCAAACTGATCGACCAGAACTCATAAACGACTCAACCAATAAATCTCCACAATACAAAACAAGTTTTTATATCAATAACAAATACGCTCACTCGTATATATACACTCAAACTCAATCTAGGGTATTACTAACCCTGTCTCTACCGAGTCACGCCACAGAGCCAAGGTAATTCACTTAACCTTAAGCTCTGATACCAACTGTAACGACCCGGAAAAATGCGACCTTGATTATCTGATATACAACACATATCAAACATCAAGAGTCGAAAATACCAGATGGTTAATGAAAGAAATTAGAGGGTGAGGAAAGATAAGATAGAAACTTAGAATAGAAGAAGAAGAACACAACATCAGAGTAACACGAACCTCACAGCGGAACGAATAACATATAATATATATAACATAACTTGAAATATACATCTGTAATTGAATATACATCATTATCAAAGTACAACACTTATAACACAGTGGAAATAAACTATAGCTATATGATTCTAAAGCCTCCTGCTCCAGCTCTTCAAGTATCTGTAAATCCCGACTACTTGACTGCCCGTACAAAATTGGGCACCCAAGAGTTTAGGGAAAACAAAACAAAATAAACTCCGGGTCAGTCATGAGACTGGTATGAGTAAAACAGTTTAAAACAGTTCAAGCAGATAAATGATATCTCATAAGACCACGCCATATAACGGAACGGATTTTTCCCTTATGAGAATCCAAATTATCTTTATATCAAAAACCTTTTGATATTATAATAATGTCTATCAACCACAATATAATAATCATCTAGCAGAAACGCTTCCATCTCACGTTCTACATATATATTATACAAACAAAACTGCAAGCACGTATTGGGTAATGGATTTCCAACTATGACAAGGTATGGAACCACCTTTCGCTAGTGTACCTCTAGAAAGGAATACACTGGGTTCAACAAGAACATCTTGCAACCCGGCCACACATGACCGACCACTCATTTCGCTTGAGTGTATCGAATGTATATCACCAACAGTTGGGATCAGCAATCGTTTCCCGAATGGGACAGCATCAACAATAGATTTTTAGAAGTAAATGAAACTCTAGATCAGGTGATTATACACCCTATTTCGGAGCGACCGACTTAGCCATGCTGCCTGCCCGATTTCTGTCATTTATCGGATGTGAGGCTAGAATCTATGCTTTATCATCACACCAGATTCACTTCGAATGCCACATCGTCAAATCCATCAAATCACCGATTGACGTCCTCAACCATACATTATGTGTTAGCTAAAAGATGTTTCCTTCTCCGCTTCCACTCTTGGTACGGTTGGAGAAATCAATATACGTGATCGTTTAGAAATACTCTGTCAGACATCCGTCCATACAAGTCATCCAGGAACAGGATGAACCGAAGGCACTATTCAGTATATCCATCTTAGGCACTGTTATCTAAGACTTATACAATAGCCCTTGCACTTTACTCCGTCTTCAATTATCTTTGGCATATATGATTCGCAACGCTTATGCCAATACAGAGTGGTTCTTTGGATAATAATCCAACCGGTCTCTCCATATTAACAAAGTTAAAATGGTCAAAACTTCGATAGTCTGTGATTTAACCATCAAAGAAAACAGGTGTGCAAACAATGATATCATTTCCAAAGGGAAATTATATCGATCAAACATCATTTAACATTTATCTCCTTAGTTCATTTTTCATCTCTTGTTTCCCTATATTCAACATTTATTATTTTCTAAATTTAGAAAAAATATATGTTATTACCATTGGAAAACATTTCCATTTCTTATTTTCTATATCAGAAAACATTTCTTGTTCTTATTTGGAAAACATTTCCAAAACTCCATCATTGGGCTTAGACAGATGTTTAAACAAACCATCGCGATGCCAACTTAAACCATTGCGCTTATTAACTAAATTCCTTTAACCAAGCTTCACTATCAAACCTTAACCATTGCTTAGTTAAAAATGGAGTCAATCAAGTTGGGATAATACTACCTCTCAGACCTTAACTGAACAACGTTTCTAACCTTGAAATAGACAAAGTTCACCCTTTTAATTCTTTATCAACTTCCTTACGTAACTCTCCTTCGAATCATCTCTTATTCGATAATTCTTTCCTTCGAAAAAGGTATATTCGATAACTTTATTACTCTCCTTCGAATCATCTCTTATTCGATAATTCTTTCCTTCGAAAAAGGTATATTCGATAACTCTATTCAATTTACTCTATTCGATTAACCCTTATCAATTAACTCTATTGGACTAACGCTATTGGATTAACTCTATTAGACTAACGCTATTGGATTAACTCTATTGGACTAACGCTATTGGATTAACTCTATCGGACTAACGCTATTGATTTACTCGTTTCACTTAACTCCTTTCGAATAAACTATATTCGATAACTCCTTTAACTCTATTCGAATAAACTATATTCGATTAACTCCTTTTACTTTTTATTCGAATAAACTATATTCGATTAACTCATTTGCTTCTATTCGAATAACTATATTCGATTAACTCCTTTTACTTTCTATTCGAACAAATTTTATTCGATTACCTCATTTGCTTTAACTCTAATTGATTAACTCCAATGAATAACTAAATTCGATAACTCCTTCGAATAACCAAATTCGATAATTCCTTTCGAATAAACTATATTCGATTACTCACTTCGATTAAACTAATTGATAACTCTTTTCGATTAAACTATAATCGATAGCTCCTTCGATTAACTAATAATCGATAACTCTTTTCGATTAACTAATAATCGATAACTCCTTCGATTAACTAATAATCGATAACTCCTTCGATTGACTAATAATCGATACCTCCTTCGATTAACTTATAATCGATAATTCCTTTCAAATAACAATTTCGATAATTCCTTGCGAATAAGCTATATTCGATTACTCACTTCGATTAAACTAATCGATAACTCTTTTCGATTAAACTATAATCGATAACTCCTTCGATTAACTAATAATCGATAACTCCTTCGATTAACTAATAATCGATAACTCCTTCGATTAACTAATAACCGATAATTCCTTTCAAATAACAAATTCGATAACTCCTTTCGAATAAACTATATTCGATTATTCACTTTGAATAAACTATTCATTTATAAAGATTTACTTTTAGTAACGGTTCTTCACTTTACAAATGATTTCCTTTTTATAACGGTTTCCTTTTTATAACATCCTATTTAGTTATAAACAAATTTCCTTTTTATAACTCTATTTATTTTCTAAATATTTCCTTTTTAATTATATTTGTAAATGGTTTTACAAATACCTCTTTTTCGATTTCATTTGTAAAGGTTTTACAAATATTCCTCTTTCGATTCCATTCGTAAATGGTTTACAAACATTTCTCTTTCTGATTGATTTGTAAATGGTTTACAAACCTTTCTCTTTCTAATCTATTTGCAAATGGTTTGCAAATAATTCCTTTAGGGTTTCATTTCTAAGTATTTTCTATTTATAAATATTCCATTTATAAATAATTCCTTTTATAAAATCTCCTTTGATTGTTATAAATATTATCTCTTTTATAAAATCCTTTGATTTTATAAATAATCTATTTTCAATATTCATTTCGAAAATTCCCTTTTCACCATTCCGGTATGTTATGGTATTTAATACATCAAATCACGATGACCAATATTGTTCAAACACATATAATTGACAGCAGATTATATATCACATCATATATTACAATATATGAATCACAGTAAAATAAATGTTGAGGAATCCAGTTGGATTCCTCCAACCTGTCTCCCTGCATCCACAGATGTTATACAATATAAAATCAACATCACTTTCAGTTCCATATGATATATTCTATTAAACAGAATCAATATAGAAATTCAACTAACTGACTAGCAGTTCAATCAAATAGTCAACACACAATCAATCAGACAATATTTAACAGTTCTAAAAATACAACATGAAATTTTAAACTATTCAGAGTTAGTGAGATTTACTCACATTGGCAGTTCATCGTTAAAGAACGATAAACTGTTTGTTTGATTTGAATCAAACAATTTAATTCGCCATAAATTCAAACGAGCTTCAATCCACTTCCAGTTAGTTCCATTGGGTAGTGTCCGTCCATACGATCCCAACGCAACTTACGGTTCGTCATCTGATATCGTATGCGGACGATACGGCATTTACAAGTTTAAACCTAAATTTAAATTAAAATAACTTGATTTATTTAAATTGGGCCTCACCCACACAAATACCCGGCCCAGCTCCACTACAAAACAGACCCAGCCCAACGTTAAAGCCCAAACCCACTTCTTCCTTCCTCTTCCCCCAAATACCACTCGCGTATTCCTGTAACCCCAAATCCAGACATTTCCGCCTCCTTTCCTTCGATCAATCTCCTTCATCTCTCCACTAAAAACCACCACACCCCCTCCATCGTGCTCCTCACCGCGGGCACTTCCATCTCCATACTAAAATACCAAACTCGATCAAGTCCTGGTCATTGCGGTTCTCAGGTTGCTTTGTACAGGCTCCGAACAAAATCACCACCGAAGTTCACCAATTTATCCCACCGAGCTCGCCTCCTTTCCCGAAATTCAACGCCATACTTGCGGTTGTCCATCTCTCCCTTATTTCCACAAGAATCCGAACCCTAGAATTCAGCCTACACAAAGATGCAAACAACAACACCATCAATCTTAAGAAAAATCATACGATAGTGAATAGCAACTCATGGGAATTCCAAATATTGTTGTTTGATGATTTTATGATTTTCTTTTGATTTTTTGGGATTTTCTTTCTTGCGTTCATCATGTTTTTGGTTGTGGAAACTTAACTGTCGGCTGAAAAGAGATTATATATGGGATCATCAATTTTGTGTGGATGAGAAAGGAGATATGTAGCTTGTTTATAGGCCTTAGAAAGGATTTAAATACTTTATTTTCATCGTTTTATATTTATTTTTGTCTTCTAAAAATCCGTGTGATCACACATGACGCCTAAAAATTACTAAACTGGACATACTGCTAGAGTTCGACATTACGATCCCAACGAAACAGGTTTCGTCGAATTCCGACTTCGTATGCTCACACAACTTATTTTTAACCGTCTAAATATCGACTGTATTTTACATTAAAATCCCGTACGGCCACATACTGACTTCAAAAATCACGGAAATTGAAATCTAGCAATAATTTAATATTGCGGATCCAACAAAAATTAGTTTCAACGAATTCTGAGGTCGTTTGCAAAACTGGCTATTTTTAAAGCTCTAAATAACCATTTTAAATGTATAAACATATTTAAATATAATTAAATTAAATATTTAAGAAAAATATTATCGTCTATATTCACAGTGGAATACCATACAACTCTCATTGGATTTGTAACTTGATATTTCAAATCCCGATTAAATCGATATTCGATTTAAAATGAAATTCCTTTTTACAATATAAATAATTCCTTTATAAATTATAAAGGAATTCCACAGCAACTTTTCTAAAATTTGAATTGAACATATCTCAAAATTTACACGACGAAATCCTGATTTTTCTCTTCCACTAGAAAGATATACTCCACTAGCTCCACACGTTTCTTGTTTCACAGAAATTCGGCTTAAAATGAGTCCTTTAGACTCAGTTGAAGTTCAAATCGCCAAATAGCGAACTGTAGCACCATTTTGAGCTTGATTATAATTATATTATAATTATACGTTCAAATTGTTGTTATTTAAATACATTCGTTATTCAAATTCAATTCTAAACTGAATTAAATATCACAGATGATCCAATTCACACTATATCGCCATTTCAGCCAATTCTGATTATTTCAGAATTAAATATATTATTTAAATTATTATTTTAATTAAATATTCACCATTATTTAATTAAACCACCATTTAATTTACTATATCACTATATATATAATTAAATTAATTAATTATAATACCTCTGCAAATGCGGGTCATTACAATCTCCTTTGAGGAATGTCATTTGCTTTGGGTCTGTAGGAAAGTTGGCACCAAGATGTTTAGGACCATTTCCTATCATTAAAAGGGTTGGGACGATGGCTTACAGAGTAGAGCTACCCAAAAGAATGGCTGGAGTTCATAATGTTTTTCATGTTTCTCAACTACGAAAGTGCTTACATGAGTCTGCGGAAGTTGTGGAGCCATGTACACTAAAGGAAGTAGAAGTGGAACAAGAAGCGACTGTGATAAGAGTTCCAACTCGTATCTTGGGTACGGAAGTCAAAAAGCTACGCAACTGTGAAGTCAAGCTTGTTAAAGTTCAATGGAGTGACGTTGAGGAAGACGCGATTTGGGAAACTGAGAGAAAAATACGCGCAGCCTACCCTTTTCTTTTTTAGGATATCTCCATGATCTCTTTTTCCATAAGTTTATACATGCTTATATCCACTTTTTAAGTATATCTCCTCGGTCCTATTCTTGATCCTTAAGTAGAAACCAATGGATGTAAACATGTATTTGAAACATGTTATGGTTGATGGTTGCAAGTGGTTGCTAGTATCGCTCGTGGATGCATACACACACACATTAGGTACTAGATCGGCTCGGTCACTTTCATATTGCATATACATATATGTATTTGTATATGGATTGAAACTTGGAATGTTATCATATGGACATTGCATTTGTATGAATGATTGTGCACTCATGTAGAAAGTATGATTAGAAATAATTGCATGCATAATGGACTCATGGCACTGACATAATTTGCATTAAGGAGGTCAACTGAATCAATAGGCCGCCTGATTTTGCATTCGATTAGGACATATATGTACACACAGTATGCATACAATCATGAAAGCATTAGAAATCTTTTAAGGACAATGGATGCCGGTGTTTGATGGTTGAGTAGATGGACGATTGGATGGTAGAATATACATTCTTCGTAACTTGAAGACTTCGGGGACGAAATCCCTTAAGGAGGGAAGAATGTAACACCCTGTATTTCTATGTTTATTAAAGTAACGAATTATATAATAATAGAGTGTAAAAGTGAGAACTAAGGGAAACGTGTTACGCCATTGCGTTCGTCTTGGAATTCTGCTTGAGATAGAGTCCGAGTTTGCGTGAATCGGACTCCGTATGAAGAAGTTATGGAGTTCAGAAAATTTCATGTTTAAACAGAAAATTATATAATTAAATAACTAAATAAACAAAAGTGTTCGAATTTCAAAAAATCACGTAGATCAGCTGGGCGGGAAAAATCCCGCCCATAGGGGTCGACTCCCCCAAGGGGGGGTCGACATAGGTGTCGACTCCCTAAGAGGGGTGTCGACCCACCCTTATAGGGGTCTACCCCCTCGCCCAGATACAAACAGAGACGATTTCTGAGTTGTTGCTGAGTCACTAGGGCACATGTGGCAATTTCTGGATAGCTCTATCTTTCCTGGACGGTTGTGATTGCTCCTAGGTTTATCTAACAATTCACATAAGTCTAAACCTCTATAAAAGCAACCCTAATCCTCAACCCTAAATCACACAATTTCATTCCAAGGAGCCACCATGCTATCCATGGTTGACCTAGCCTAGCCACCATTTCTTCTTCAACTAGGAAGCAAACTAGAAAGCAAGTTAGAAGCTATGAATCAAATCTAATTTAGAGTATCGATAATCTTCGTCAAGGGATTGCTTTTCAGTTTCAGAAAACAGATCCCAGAAAACAAGACTTTCATTTGTTTGTAAGTCCTGTTATTATTTAGATGTGAACAATTAAAAGTTATGATTTGTAATAAAGTGAAAACTAGAGTTACCCCTAGTTGTAAGACAATGGTGATGATGATTCATGTCTATTCTTGTAACGATTCTATCATATATGCTTATGAGACTATTGTGGTTTATTGGACTTATTATGTTGTATGTTAAACCAATCGTGTATTATGTAAAGTTAGTGACTTTTCATGTTATGTTACATTCAAGTTTTTAGGCTAAGTCATGTATATGTTTAGATCTACATTCACCTATGTTTAGATCTATGAAAATTGGATTTGTGTAATTCTATATGCTTAAGATCCATGTTTATTGGATCCAAAATAAAAGTTTACATTTACACTCCTAGTTGGATTTGTGTAATTCTATATGCTTAAGATTCATGTTTATTGGATCCAAAATAAAATTTACATTTACATGCCTAGTTGGATTTGTGTAATTCTATATGCTTAAGATTCATGTTAATTGGATCCAAAAATGCAAGTTCATTGTTTATGCCAAATTTATATGACACATGTTTAGTTAGATCCTTATTATGTTGTATGAATGGTACATGCTCCTTTCTTTTCCCTTTTGTATATAAGTTAGGCTAAGTTGCGAGCCTAACATTCTATGCGAATTTTGCGAATGTGTTACGGGGGTAACATTGGAAAAACCTTAAATTTCAAATTATTGGAATAGTTTAGCCTATAATCATATAAATGAATTGTGGCACAAATTGGTATAATTTATATACCTAAAAATTATGAACATGATTTAGTGGGTAAATGGGGCATGACTTGAATGGCAATAATTGTGGAAAATTTACGTATAAATATGAAGGATAAATATGTAAATTAAGTAAAAGACGAATATGCCTAACCCGAGATTAGATTGAGTTACGGTGTAAGACTGCCTGGAACCGCCCAGCACATCTAGCAACCATAACAATATAGATCTAATGTGAGAGGTTAGCACATCAAGCCCAAAAGAACCCGAGGTTAGATTGAGTTGCGGTGTAAGACTGCCCGAAACCGACCGACACATCCCACGACCGCAATAATACATATCTAATGTGAGTGGTTGGTGCTTTAATGAATGAATTAAAGCTAAGACAGGAATGGTAGGGTTAAGTTAATTAAGGCAAAACTTAACCAATACAACATGTTAACTAAACTGATGGGTAGGGTTAGGATAATTTGAGAACACTTAACCATTTTAACATGTTGATTAGGAAACCCTAGTAACGGGGACCCATTTCAGCAGTAACCCACATAAATGTATCATGGTCCCCTGAACTAGGCAGGGTGGGGCACAATTCCTGGGATGATTATAAGCGGTCAAAACAACGGCGGGTGGTGCGTTAGTGTAGGTTCCGATAGAGTGTGGGCGTGCACGTACTCAGGAGTGGAAAAAGTAGGCACTCGGCGTCAGCAGTTATACACTGTGCATCTTGAATTGTGTCGGGTTGCCACCATAGGATTTGACACACCGCATGGTGGGACCAGCACAAGTATCTTCAAATTAAGCGGGGCCGAATGACACAAGTGGTAAACGTATACGAGTAGGAGCCGATCGGTGAAGGGGATCATTTGTCTTGAACACACGGTGCTAGTTGAAACACTTGTAAGTAGGTGCAAAGAAATAGTAATGCGTGCGATAGCATATTCAGTCTTATTATCTTATTTCTAGGGTGTTGTCCTAAATTCGGTTTATTCATGTCAAAATCCTTTTTCCTGTTTACATGCTAAATAATCACTGGACTTACCAGACTCATGTCTGACCCATTTTCTCTTGTCATCTTTTCTTCCATTCCCCCCCCCCCCCCCCCCCCCGGTCCACAGGGAGGGAATACTTCAACTTAGTTTGGACCATTTCCAGCTTGAAGAGGGTAGATGTATTGCTTGGATTCTCTTTCCTTGGGCTATGGCTTTGGATACACTCTTATTGGGGATTTATGCTACCTTATTGTTATTTCATGTTTTTTTATGTTTTAATCAAGACAAAGATTTTGTTGTAACAAATTTGGAAGTTGGTTTGAGACAGTTGTTGTAATGTTTTAACTGAACGACGTGCTTATGAAATGAATTTAGTTTTCCACTGTTTATATGTATGTCTTGTAAATTAACTGTATCTTTTACTTATAATGCTCCACCGAAGTTAAGGCATTCCCCTTATGAGTGACCTTATTGAAGGTGGGTTGTTTCAATGTTCGTAGTTAAGCAATGGTACACTAGTGTGGGTAATAGTTATGCTAGAAGTTTGCCAGCTTGGCTTATACTGACAAACATCCCACTTTACCTTGGTCAAAATTAGGAATTAGTTGGTTTTCCTCTCGGTTAGGATGCTTCCTTTATATGGATATAGCTACAGGAAAGTTTGATACGCAACAGTTTTGTGAAGTACATGGGGGAGGTAACTTGTGATTCAATTTTACCTTCCGAATTCCGTGTCTTACTGCCTGATGGATCAATACAAAATTTTTGTGTGGAATACTTATGGCAATTAGAAAATGTGTTAACTATAAGAGATTTGGGGATATGTTGGCGATAAGTGTATTGTTTCCTGTATAAGTATGTCTAATGATCCCCCTGAATGTAAAACAAGACAAGTGTGTAGCAGTTGCTAACAATGAAAATCCTATTAGTACTTTTTTTAAAGAAACTAAGATTGCATTACCAAAAAAAGGAGAACTCCGGCTCAAGGAAACGAAAAACTAAAATCAACAAAGAAAAATAAAGATGACACAAAGATTGGTCCCACCACAAGTAACAGCAAAAAACCCTATGCCAGACTAATTTGGTATAGATCAGGCGACAAACCGATGCACCGAGCAACCATGATGCTGACGCCGACGAGAGCTCGACGCGAAAAGCAAATCAAATGCCCCAAATTCAAAGTTAAGCATGAGAATAATGGCTTGAAGGTTGAGCTCCCATGACCGACGACGCTTCGCACCATAGTTCCGAGTGACTGGACCATACTTGCTATTCAACGCTAGCTCAATTTTAGTAAGAATATCAGCATTAGAAGAACAAACATCGAAGGAGACACGAGAGAAACCCACCGGGTCTAAAGCATCAACAATTTTGAGCGGGACCAGGACCTCGGCAAGGTCAAAAGCCTTTTCAAGTAAACGATCAACAACCATAATAGCTTGAGAATTTGCAGCAATAGTAGATGCAGAAGCCTCCATATCGGCATATGATGATTGCACTACTTGTTCAAGAGGATTAGTGGTGCAAGCATCAGTAAAAGCAACTAAAGCATTAGAGGATAGAGCGGCAGAAAGAGCTTTGGCATCAGAAGAGTGATGGAGCAGCATGTGTCTGAGACGTAGCCAGGTTAGATGTAAGAGAGGTTGCACTAGCTTAATAGATGGAACGTGCACCATCAACAGCACACTCCATCAGATCGGAGCAATCATCGCTGCACGAATCGACAGATCGTGGCATAGGAGCAAGCACAAGAATCCATGGGGTCGAACAGGAAAATGCAGCACTACAGGCCAAAGACACTGCAACTTCCACAGGATTTACACAAGAATTTGCCATCAAAGAAGAAACAAAAGGATCCGCGATAGACTCAGTGACATATTGGGATTGCTGGGAAGGCTTTCTAACCCAAACATTGTTAAGTTCTATGAACTGATGATCAGAATGACCAAACGCATTACAAATGCCGTAGCACAGAGGCTTATAGTCGTAAGCCACTGGAACATCCACGGACTTACCGTTGTAGAAATCCGCTCTAATGGCAGCCAAAAATTTAAAAGGTTTGTAAATTTCGACAAGAATTCATGCAAACCCAATCTGAGAGACTGACTCGTTAAAATTGTTCGCACCCAAAGGATGACCAAGCACACTAGCGACCGTGCATAAGATCTTGGGGTCCCATAATTCTTCCAGGAAGTCAAACTTCACCCAAAGAGGAATGGAAGTGAAGACATCTTTGGCACAACTAAACCCAAGGTACCATTTCTTAATATAATCAGTCTGGAATCAAAACAATAAGGTCCACTTCGCTCAATACGGACCAAGTCTTCCACATTCTAAAATCTAACAAGGAATTGACCGTTCTTTCTGGCAAAGAGTTCGAACCCACCCGTAGGCTTCCACCTACGGCGAATGAAGGCGGATAGGTGGACATAATATGGACGGGAGCCAATAACTAATAACACTAGAGACTGTCCCTATTACGCAATCGATTTCTGAAGCATCACCTCTAACACAAAGGCTTGCCGCTCATCGTTAACAGAAATGGGGGTGATGAAGGTCGAAAAGGGGTGACTGGGAGCCTGAGGACCACATAGCACAGACTTCCAATCCTTTCCAGAGGGTGGACCCACACTTGCTAACGAAGTGGGCTCGAAAGTATCTCGCACAGTAGGAGATAGTGCTCCGCTATTGATAGAAATACCAGAGAAGAACATCGAACCTGTTTTGACATCACCACTCAGACCAATGACAACATCTGTCGATTTAATGGGGCCAACAGCAGCATCCCCTGAAGAGCCCCAAAAAGCATTGAGGTAATTAACAAGGCGATACTTCCGTCTTCCCATAGAAGGAGCAGCGGCCTCAAAATGACGAAGAGAAGCATGGAAAATTATGTCACGTTGAAAAGGGGGAAACCATTTTCGCAGCCGCCGTGATTTTAAAAACACTCGCTTGTCTTGAGAAAAATTATTTCATGAAATCCTATTAGTATTAAGCCTGCTACTATTGTTGAAAAAGTGAAAGGTAGTTATTTAGCTAATAAGAAAGTTTCTTGGAGGAAAGTTATAAACAAGAAGTTGAAAAATGTTATGCCTCATAACAAAAGTAACTCTGGAAACCAATCCATGGCAATGAAAAGTAGTACAGTGAACCAAGATCCTCTAGATGTAAGTGCAAGATGTTTTGATGGCAATAGCTTCGATGGCCTTTCACACTATGTTGTAAAGGGTGATTTGGTTGATAATTAATTTGAATTTGAACAAGGTGAGACTCATAGATTTGGTGATTCGCTATCCCAAGTTTTGACAGTCCCTAATACTGGTTGTAATATTGTTAGCATGGGTAAACAAGTTATGAATGATGTTATTGGTGCTGCTAACGCTATATGTATTGATTCTCTTTCATATCTGCAGTAAGCAAGCTTGATTGGTGGAATTGATGAAGTTTAAAACACAACCAATGTCACAAAACATGTTGGTGTGAAGTCTCCCCTAAACACTTGTGAATGCTCCAAAAAATAAATCTCCTATTCCAACTACACTTCATTTCAAGCCTAGATACTTGAGTAAACAAAATACTCTTATTCAACCTAACAAAGAAACCGATTTCTTTCTCCCGTGATTGATGTGCAACTTGCTGCTGAAACAGTTAAAGAGAAAAAGTTTAACTCATACAAGAAAGATCTCAACTCTAAACAAACTCACCTCTATGAAAAGACAACTAGAGTAGGATTGAGTTATATGGAACCAAGTGTATATGCGGAAGCTTAGATAATGTGGTATACTATATTTGATATAGTTATGCAAATTAATATTTAATCAGATAAATATTAAGATATAACAAATAAGCAATATGTAAATGCAGTAAATAAAAATAAACAACACTAGGAATTTTATACTGGTTCGGAGCACCGTCCTAAGACCAGTCTCAGGCTCCTTCTGGAATTTCACTAAGCAATCCCCTCACTTCACCCGGGGGAAGAGGTTAACACACACCCGAGCAGCCGAATGAGATTTCTTGCCTGAGCAGCAGAACATGACTTCATAAATACAATAATAGCTTTGACTATGTATGTGTTCTAAGTAACACGAGTCAGTCACACTTTGAGTACACCCTTCCTATAATCTTATCCTCAAGTATATGAAGTGTTTGTGAAGATTTTAAGAAAGTAAAAATCGCTTTTGAATCAATAAGTTAAAATATTAAATCAAAGATTCAAGCGATGAAAGTTGATTTGAGAACTTTTGAATGCAAAGAATACAGAAAGATTAAAATCAGAAATTAGAGCAAAAATTGGTGATTTGGAAAGTGGTATTGAAGTGTTTAAATAGTGCACAAAGAGTAGTAATCATTTATGAAGACATTCAATCAAAAGAAGCAACCATTTCTCTTGAATTTTGATTGATCATTTTCATGAAAGGAAGTGTCTCTTCTCTAAAAAACGACAGTTGGTAAAAATTAGTCGATTGGTAGAAAATGATCAGTCAACTGGTAAAAATTCGATCATGTAGATATATGTGCACAAGTGCACAAAATTGTGCATAGTTCAGCATACCAGTCGACTGGTATATTATGGATCGATTGACTGGTCTGTGCTTCTTTGCACAGTTTTGGTACTTGTACCACTACATGATGTACGATCTTGTTGTGTTATTTTTTGAGGATAGATTTAAAAAAATATAACACATATAAAACACAACTTAATAAATAATCATACACTACGAGCTTGTATATCACTTCTTCTTGATCTCTTCTTCTTTCTTGTCATGAATCAAAAACTCATGAACTAACATTCTCCCACTATTTTAATTGATGACAACTTTTTGTAGATAATATCAAATTATATATTCCTCCCCCTAAATATGTGATATATAAATATCTCCCCTGAATACGTGGCTATATATTTTTCCTATAGCAAACTTGTTAGTATATCAATCTCTCTCCCCCTTTGACATCGATAAAAAGAATAGCAGTAAGATAGAAACACCATAAATAAAATAGATTCTTTGATTTACTCCTTCATTTTAGTTTTGTTTCCAAAGATATTAGAGATACTGAAATAACCTTTTCTTTGTTGTGGTGTACTTGCAAAAATATGATATATATACTTTGGTACCCTCTTCCTTCGTTAGGGTCCAAGAGTCAGATGTAAGGTCACCATAACCAAGAGGGTTTAATGGAACCTTTAAAAATAAAATTTTCATTATTAACTACGGAATCAAAATAATCATCAATATTTTTTTTGTTTTCCAATTTACAGGAACCCAAATACATTTATAATTTCTACTGTTATTTCTTTTCGTACTTCTAGATTTATTATAAATATCTTTAGTCATAGCAGTATAAAAATTCCTACAAAAATTGAATCTTGGATTTGCTTATGCTTTAGTACTAGTAGTGATATTTTTGTACATAAAAGCATATCTATTACTTTTTCTATGATTAATTTTATTATATCCTAAACCACTTTTGTTGTGTAAAGGTCTAGAAGTAGATAAGACCATATTTAACTCATTTTGACCTTTATTACATTTCACTAACTTGCTTGTACATTTTAAAATTTTGATTCCAAAGTAGGGGTGTAATTCGGACCAGAAAGAGGATTGTTCGTGTCCTCTCTTGTCCTATAAGACTTTCGGACATACACGGACAGGACGAGTAGTTGGCTCGGACATTGTTCGTACGAGCCGGACAACGAATGGACAAGGTTCGAACAATAGAAAAACATCGAACATTTTTGGATAGACATATTATCATACACTTTTTCTTGTCCTAAATCATGTTCTAAATGAGAATCGTACGGACACGGACCGAACATCTTACCCCTTCGGACTGAGTCGTACAATGGTCTTTGTTGTCCGATTAACACCCCTATTCCAAAGTCATGGTTTACAGTTTTTAAAGAAATTTTGTTATTTTTTAAATCATCAATTTCCTTATTTAATTCAGAATTCTTTCTTTTTAAAGTGCTATCTCATTTTTGAGATGATAAATTTGAGATTCTGAATTATCTAAAAATGATTGTAATTTTTCAAATATATTTTTTTTTTATTCAGAGATCGCTTTTTGCAAAATATTATTATTAACTTTTAAAATCTCATATTCTTTTGATAATTTTAAATTCTTTTCAGTTGAAGCTTCATTCTCTTTTATAGGAGAAAAAAATTAAAGAACTAGAATTATTTAGAGAATCTTCTAAAGATTTATTTTTTACGTAAAACATCGATTTCCTTTAAAAGATCATTATTTTCATCTTTTAGCCGCTCATTTTCTTTTTGAAGGAAATCCTTTTGAAAAACAAGCTCTTCTAAGGTATTTTCAAAACATTTAGTTTGTTTACTAAAAATTAAACCTGTTTTAATTTGGAATTTTTCTACTCACAATCTTTTAACTTATCTAAAATAACTGTATTAAATTCATTCAAAGCTTTAAAAACTTTCGATAATTTTTCATGGTGTAACAAAAGATCTTTATATAATGAATCTACACATACCGATTGTGATCTGACTTTAGCTATGAGGTATTTGCTTGCTTACTCCTTTGATTCTGCTTTGTTCTTCCACTTTCCAATGCCTTGAGTAGATTTCTTTGTAGCCATTTATTCTAGAATTTTATTACGATCTCCAGAAACCTAGGCTCTGATACCAAATGAAAAGACAATTAGAGTAAGATCGAGTAATATGGAACCAAGTTTATATGCGGAAGCTTAGATAATGTGATATACACTATTTGATATAGTTATGCAAATAAATATTTAATGAGATTAATATTAAGATATCACAGATAAGCAATATGTAGATGCAGTAAATAAAATAAAATTACACCAGGAATTTTTATACTGGTTCGGAGCACCGACCTACGTTCAGTCCTGGATTCCTTCTAGAATTTCACTAAGCAATACCCTCACTTCACCTGGAGGAATAGGTTAACACACACCCGAGCAGCCAAATGGGATATCTTGCCTGAGCAACAAAACAGGACTTCACAAATACAATAGTAGCTTTGAATATATATGTGTTCTATATAACACGGATCAGTCACACTTTGAGTATGTCCTTCCTATAATCTTATCCTAGTGTTTGTGAAGTTTTTAAGGAAGTAAAATTTCAAGAAGTATAAATATTAAATCAAAGATTCAAGCAATGAAAGTTGATTTGAGAGCTTTTGAATGCAAAGAATATAGAAAGATTAGAATCAGACACTAGAGCAAGAATTGGAGATTTGGAAAATGGTATTGAAGTGTTTAAAATGTATACGAAGATTAGTAATCATTTGTGAAGAGATTAAATCAAAAGAAGCAACTGCTTCTTTGAATTTTGATTAAACCTTTTCGTGAAAGTAAGTGTCTCTTCGCTGAAAAATGACAATTGGTAAAAATCAGTCAACTGGTAGAAAATAATCAGTCAACTGGTAAAAATTCGATCATATATATATATATGCGCACAAGTGTAGAAAACTGTGCATAGTTCAACATACCAGTTGACTGGTATATTACGGACCAATCGACTGGTCTGTGCTTCTTTGCATAGTTTTGGCACTTGTGCCACTATGTGATATACGATCTTGTTGTGTTAATTTTTAAGGATAAATTTTAACAACATTTTAACACATCTAAGACACAATTAAATAAATAATCATACACTATGAGCTTGCAAATCACTACTTCCTGATCTCTTCTTTTTTCTTGTCATGAATCAAAAACTCGTGGACTAACATCCTATGCCCATCTGGTCCCCCCTACCGCATTCAAACCTCCACCTCCTTTGCCTTCAGACGACAATGAAACCATGTCAAGTTCTCGACTTCTCCCTGTCCACATCACGAGAAGCAACAAGAGTGTCCTAATGAGAGGAAACCTTTTTGATAATGACTCAAAGGTTGGTTAGCTAGTTGCAGTGACTTGTGTCCTAATTTTGCAGCATGAAACTTCAGTATGTCCTTGGATCTTGTCATTTTCTCGCATTGTTTTGCCTATATAATTTGCTAGTATGTAATGCTTTAGTATGTAATTGTTTAATTAGTGAGTCTCACTGCTTGTTGTAGTTTCTTCCCCATGTGGAAGGTTGTTTGTTGTAGTAGAGGATATTAAGTTGCATATATCCTATCCTTCTTGTACATATTATTTATATAATAAGTGTTACAGATCACTTTAAAAGCTAGTAGGCCTTGCCAAAAAAACCACACCAATTTTAGTACCATGCAAATAACATTGGATTGATTATGCTTGACAAAGTCAAGAAGGTGTCTTCTTCTTTGTACATGTTCTCATTATGATAATATGAATACACAACGTACATGCATAGTCATTGCAACCTCTTATGGATCTTATTGACCTCCTACTGGTTATAACTTGTAGAACCAAATTTTATAGAAAACGACCATCCTATGGTGATCTAATATTTGTTACCTTGGCATAGGGTTTCTTAACATATAGCTACGTCCTTGCCTATGTGGTATCTGGGTGAGGATGTGAGTGTTAGATCATGTGTGTTTGTAATTCATCATTTGTAATAATCCAACGGGAAAGGGCCTAGATCCCGACCCTAAAAAAGCACATCGGAACATAGAGCCACTGTACATAGGTCGTTGATTTCCGTAAGAAATAAATTTAACAGAACCAAACTATAACGGAATCAGAACTCAAAGCAGAATGGGATAAATATATGAGTAAATATGATGTACCATTTCATAAAACCATATTAATGTTGAGATACAACATATTCAAAAAATTCAAATATTCAGTCATAGATTAGCTAGATCATAGATATCATACTAAATGTCACACATAAAGATAACAAAATAAAATAACTTTCATCGTCACAATGTCCTCCATCATCATGCTTTGACTTAGAGGCTATCCTACCTAAGATGAGAAGGGGGTTAGAACAACAAGTTCCGGTGAATAATATCTTTAAGTTTAAACCATTTTACCTACACTTCGGCAGTATAAAAACCGTCAAGCATATTTCTAGGTGATACTGCATAAATTTATGAACATTTGACCATACAGAAACTTAATTCCATATAAAACATGGGCAAATTTTATCGATCACTTAACACTAATGTGTGAATCCCTATGATAAATTAAGACCCAATGGCGGACCCAACCACTTAAGACATAATTCTGGCACCGCAAATATATAAATGCTCATAAAATAGTTGAGAGATAGTATGTAGCTCTTTATCGGGAATGAAAATGATTCCTCTGCCATTTAATGACTTACTAATGGCGGACCCTTTCGTAACTATCTAGCTGTCATTAAATGCGAACTCGTAGCCAGTTCATACCTCCAATATATAGGCGCTCTGCTTTACATATGAAGCGAACTCTTAAATAGCCCATCGTTAGGTAAACCCTCACTATAATCACCAAGAAGAAGTAGAGAACTTCCAGATAACTACCTAACCCGACTCGATCGAGAGCATTTAATACCATAATTTGAAACAATTAGAGAAAGGTGGACCAACTGATCATCTAATACCTAACAAAGGTGACATCTCGTACACCTAAGGATAAATATATTAGGAAATGGGAGAGTACAACCACTTAATACCCCAAAATGAAGATCAACAACTTAATACATTTCTTAATGCAGACCTATCATAACGTTAAATTGCTCATTGCGCTAGACGTCTCACATTAACCTACCTGCTTGTAGTAGCCAGGTTGTTTGGTCCGGCTTTTACGAAAAATAGGGTTAATCTGCGTCCTCATGTTATTTAATAAGAAGTAAAGGCATTACTACATACAAGCAAAATTCTTAGTGTGGACATTTATTTGAAAATTCTAATTTAAGACATTAAATACATACTTAAGATACGTAGATTATGCTTCAATAAGTATTAATATTAATGTAATAAATAGGAGCGTATGGAAAACACAATAATTGTGTGAAATATCAACTTGTAAATAAGATCATAGATTTACAATTCATTTCCCCAGCAATTAATTAACAACATGAAAGATTAAAAAAATATTATTTATACATAAAGTTGGTCAATAATAACGCACATACCACAGAGATACTTGAATTCTTAGGTCCCAAATGAATTTTATAAACCAAAATGACTTATTGTGATAACATATGTATATTTTTTATTTTAGTCCAATTTCACTTTCTTTCAATTTATATAAACTTTATAAAAAATAAGGATCTAGGTTTCATGTAGTTTACATCACTTAAATCCACTATTTTACAAATAAAATAGGAATTAAACTATATGTGATTACTATCCCTTAATCCGTTATTTTCATTTAAACTAGGCTTTTGGATAAACGGAGAAAGGAAAGTGAGATAGACTAAATTTTTTGGGATTAAAAAATAAGAACAAAAATCCCTTTAATTTACATCCATAACCCAAAATCTATATAAACAACATGGATTGACATTTGGCGATTTGTGGAGGTTTTAGTTTTGGTTTTCGCAATCCTCAAATGTCTTAGACATACACAACCCATATTTTAGACTAAACAACTAAAGACAAAAAGGAACCTATAAAGATTATACTCAAAGCCTTTGGAGAAGAAACTGTCTTTAACTCTAACTGAATCTTTTTCAGGTTACCACTATCCAAATCAAAACCAAGTCTTCTATTTATTTTTACATTTATATAAAATCAAGTAGGAATCACATACATACGTAAAAGTTTGATCTTGTACTAATAGGATAAAATAAAAGAAGGAGAAGAGAAGAAAGAGGAAACTAACTTTCCTAAATCTGGACATAAGAAGAGTTAAGATTGGAGGAAAATAGCCACAGTAGAATGTGAATTATGAGTGGGGGTCTACGCTTCTATTTATAGATGTTAGGGTGTATATGAACTGCTAGTATAAAATATGAATTATTCATGTCACCAAAACCTAAGAAATGTCCTAGAATACACTAGCCACTAACCTCCATACTTTACAAAGCCGTCAACCTCCGTTATACTGGGTGGTCGACTTGGCGGTCGAACCTTACAAAGGTAGGGCGGTCGATCACTTTTCATATCTTTGATGGATTGAATTTATTTCATGCATCAGAAATTTATTATAAGTTGATGAATTTTAATTACTCTTTAATTTCTTTTAACGTATCTCCTTCTTATCAATATATATACATACAAGTTTCTGGAATATTCTTTTATCCTTATGCATTAATTCGAATTCAAATCTTAGTAAGTTTAAATTCAAATTTCCATGTTTATATTTTTTAAATTATAAAACTTGATTTATTTGTATACTTATATGGACTGAGTTTTTGGTAAGCTATATATGAAAACACATTAGAAGCTTGCGAGGAAGCAACATTCCTAAATTTTATCAGTTAGTAAACCAGGATTTTGTCCCAATTTAAGAATTTAAGTTTAATATAAATATATAAATTTCTAAAATAAAATGGATAAACTAAAAGTTTGAACTTGTTTTAAAAGACTTATTCGCAGTTTAAAATGATTAATAGTAAGATTGAGAAGTGTTAGTATTGTTTGTTGTTCGATCAAAATTGTCAAAAGTTGAATAGAAGTTGGAATATGGTAACATGTATAAGCATAGCCATTTTGTAACACTTTCAAGCGCTGCAAATAAGCATTGCAAATCCTATGGCAAAACCACTATTTTCTTCCCTTAGCCCATGGTTTTCCCCAAGGAAAATTTGATTTAGCCCCCTCTCTTACTATTATAAATAAGCACCCGCTCCTCCCTTTCATTCACTTCTCCCTCTCCATTTCTATGTTCTTCTTCGAGCTCCAAGCCATGGCTTCCAAGGCATCATAATCTCTTCCTTTCTTCCATTTTTTTCTCCTTCTCCTCCTTGCATTGCAGAATATACCCTTTCTCTTCAACCTCCTCCTTGCTGCCACAAATTCGTCCCCCTCTCGACCTAAACCAGCCCACCCACACCGCGCCACCATCCTCTTACCTCAGCCCTACCAACCCGCCACCTCAAGCCCCATCCATGACCCAAAACCCCCTCCTTGACCCCCCCTTAGACCGGCCACCCTCCACCTCCTCCAATAAAAAAAGAAATTATTATTATATATATTGTTGAAAAAGTCAGTGATGTTAACCAGTTAGTTCAGAATAGCTATAATCAGTATAGCAATAAAGATTAGTGGAGTGGAACCCCTAGGTGAGAACTTGACAATTATATTTGTTCACTAACTATAAGCTCGATTCTCTACAAGATGAATATAATGATGATTGTTTGAAAATAGCTCTACTATCTACTACACCATAGAAAGATCATCCAATATCTGAAGTATATACAATGCCTCCTTAGTCGCTTCCATAACCGATATCAACCCACTCTCAACACTTGACAAAGCTACTATTGATTGCAGCTTTGATATCCATAAAATCAGACTTATGCCAAGTGTGAAAACATAGTATAGCATTACCTTATAGTTTTCTTTATCCTTAGCATAATCTGAACCCCCGGTAACCTCTAAGAAAGTTATCACCATCTACTGTACCATAAAATATGCCAACTGATGAATTACTAAGAAGATATTTGGATGTCCATTTTACTGCTTATCAATGCTCTTTGGCTAGGTTAGACATATATCAACTTGTAACTTCCTTTGCATGTGTCAAATCTGGTCTCATGCACACATCACATACATGAGACTGTCAACAACACTAGAATAAGGTGTATTTGTGAAGTATCATTTGTCTTCATTCGATAAATGAGATAATTCTTTTATCTACTTAAAACGAGAACCTAGCTAATTGCTTACCGGTTTATCTTTCTCTTACCAAATCAACCAAGGGACTTCTCATTTGGCTGCGTGATAATGATCTCAACTCTCTTTGCTTCGCACTTCTACTATCTCTATACCTAAAATTCTTTGTTCCTCTCCAAATCCTTCATATTAAACTTTTTGTTGAGCTTTACTTTAAACTCCGTGATTCTGATCGTACTCTAAAATCAATATGTCATCAACATAAGGCAAAAGGTATATCATAGCTCCATCACAACTCTTGAGACAAACATACTGGTCATCGAAGATTCGAGAGTAGACGTGTAAAAGCATAAACTTATCAGATTTCTTATACCATAGTCTAAGAGACTGCTTCAGTCCATATGGAGATTTGCTAAATTTGCATATATGATGTGGTATGCTACTATCAATGAATACATTTGAATGCCATAGATAAATTTCCTTATCAATATCACCATGGAAGAATATAGTTTTGAATTCTAATTACACAAGTTCCATGTCATAATAAGCAGTTAATGCAAAAAGAATATGAATGAACATATTTCTTACAATTAGAGCAAAGATATCATGGTACTTTACCTCTTTCTTCTGAACATACTCATTTGCTACTTACCTTGTTTTGTGTCAAATATCACCACTGGTGTTGTCTTTTACTTTGTAGATTTACATACATTCAATTTCTCCTTACTGGTGGGAAGAGGCACAAAAATCTCAAGTATGATTTATCTATAAAGGACGGCTATTCTAACCGTTATAAACCGTTGGCGGCCATCGAAAGCCGTAGGAATAAGACATCACAAATAAAGGTGTAAGGGAGTAGTATTTCTAATGGTTTCCAACGCCCCTCATGAGATACTTTTCCTGTAGTTTTTGACGGTTTATGAAACGTTTCGAAAGACGTCAAAAACCGCTGAATAAAAAAATATATCCGTAGGCCGTCAGAAGCCATCGGAAGTCATTGGAATACCTATTTTTTATTTTTTTTATTTTTGCTGCTTTATAGCCTTCTAGCCACATTTCACTTACAAAAACAATTCCACTAATACTATGCAATACCCAATATACAATATTCCAATCAAAAATCAAGCTACAAGCAATTCACCAAACCAAAGAATATATTAAATCAAGTCATACTTCATCATCAACGATGAAACAACCGTATAATACAATACATAATATTCACAACAACCACAACGTCAAGTCTGTCATCATACAACCAACAAATCAAGTCTACAACTGCATTATATATATATATATATATATATATATATATATATATATATATATATATATAAAACGCCAAACAAGTTTGCCATCCACCAAGTCATGCTAATACAAAACACATACCTCTCAAAATAGTCACTCGTCCACAGAACCTCCAGATCTAGTAGAGGAAGGGAAGCATCCACCATTCTCCTGCATGAACTCGACAATACGCTAATCGAGCAGCTGCATTATCTCTATGGTCTGGCAACAGTTATGATCCTTAAGCTGCGCTACTCTAGCCCTCAAATTGTCGATATCCGTAAGATCGGTATCGGCTCAGGTCCATCAGCCTTGTTTTTGACTACTATCATGTTGTGCAGTTAAAGTGCTTAGCGGTTCTGTGGCGGTGGGGGTGCAAAAAGGTGTAGCGGAGATATAGCGGAGGTGTAAAAATGTACATTATATGTAAAAATAAGTATTTTGAAATTAATTAATTATTATTCTTCCATCACTTGTGCAGAAGGAACTAATATCTATTAAACTTATAATAATCAAAGAATATCATGGTTACACACATTAGAATTGATGACTATAACAGATTTCTGTCATATATTAGACACTTATGTGTTAAAATTACCTCTTTACACTAAGTTTATTGATTTTCTATAAAAGAGAACTAGTCAAATCAAGCTTTGTATATTAATATTGCTAAAGCGGGTGCTAAAAAGTGTTGATTTAGCGGGTGCAGCAGAAAATACAGATATTGTTCATCAGCGCTAAATGAAAATAGCGTAGCGGCTGAAGGGCGCTATGGGCTATAAAGAGGATGTTACAGGGCTTTAGCGAGGCTTTAACTGCATAGTTATCATGTAATAATTGCATAATTTAGTTTCTTCACAAACCTGAACTCGAAATATGAAATTTATTGTGTAATTTTACCCAATCGTTAATAATTTTCTTTAATATATTATTTACTTAAGACAGAAACTTAAGATTGAAAATAAACCGATTCATGATAAATTAAAATATTATTAAGCTATTATTTTCTAATATATTATTTACTTACCGCTTGATTGCCAAATCCATATCGTTTGCTCCGTGATGATGGATCCATAATTGACTTGAATATAGCATCTTCCTCATCTGTCGTCAACTGCTCTCACCCGTCTCAGCCAACTTTCTCTTATGTTGCTCCATAAACTTTTCCAATATGAACAAATAAGTATGTAGCTAAATTTATTATCATATCTTATTCCATTATATATATTTTAATAAGTAAAGTAATTATAATACTAAATAAACTAAGATATGCTTATGTTAACCCTGTTATAAAACAAGGTTAAGATATAATGGATCATTCAAGTGATGGATCGACTACAATATAAGAACATTAGATTGTTCCTACGTATACTGGATCGCATGTTTATAATCTATGGATCGTTCCAGTTTTCCCAATATTGGATCATGCACTTCAGATCGTTTAGCAGCAGGTTGTTGACATAACTGCTTGGACCATGCATTGACATGTATCATTTAAGAATGTGTACCATGTATTAACATTATATAGGTCGCAAAATCTATTGATGCATGAGCAAGTCTAACATGTCCATCATTAGGCTAGGTCATAATAACGTGTAGTAATAATCAGAAAGGCCACACAAGCTAAAATGTGAGTGAGACATATTGCAATACATAAAGTGTGGAATTATGTGAAATGAAATAGAATAGGATGATGACATTAAAATGATACGTGGATTGCCAGTCCATAGGTCGTAGTGTACTGTTCCATACCACAGTAATATATAGTGGGATGCATAATACAGTATTATTTGGTTTGGATCCATATTGCAAGAAACTGGACCGGCCGTAAGCGTAATGCGGTGGCAAACATGTAATTACGACGAAGTGGGCATATTTATCACCTTGCTTGGATCATTATGAACAGGCAACAGTGGGTTGGCTTTATATTAGAAGCACCGTTGGTCGTTCAATATCAAGCAGGTCGTAGGTCATTGGTGCCACATCATCTCAGCCTTGGGTCTTCTACTTTATGGTTCATGAATGCCAAACTAGGATGATAAAACGTAAAGCATAGTATAATCAGGTCGCTCTGTACAATTAAGTAGGTCCATGCAATCATATTGTTGGGCAAATAAATGGTTCCAGGTCGTTCATGAAATAAAGCATGAGATGTTTTGTATGAGAAGAGGAGTGGATCGTCCGTATGCTGAACACAGGTCGTGCACGTAAAGTCAGGTTGTCCATCGACCCGAGCCACTATGCACACATAATAACAGATCTTCCACTACACTTCAAACCACTTTTATAAATACCCCGCCACTTCATACATGAAGGGGCACCGATTTCTCCAACCACGAAGTGCTACCAAACTCATTTCTCCACAACTCCAAGTCATCCAAAGCTCCATTAAATCTCTTTCAAGCTTAGATTCAACATCTCAACCACCATGAAATCATCAAAGATCATCTAAGTGCTCAATTGTTGAAGATCTACTCCACCAACCATCGCAATCAAAGAGATCTCATCATTTCCATGGTGAATTCAAGCGAATCAAGAGATTAAAGATAAGAAGCAGAGAGGATTATTGTAAAAAGTGAGAAAATGAGCAAAGTTATAGAAATCATGCACCTTGTGGCATTGAGGATATTAATCAAAAGTATCTTCAAAATGGATGTAGGCCAGATCTAGGCCGAACCACTATAAATCTCTGTATTTTTACTTGCTTTTTGTGTTTGTGGCTACCAGTTTTCTAGATGTTAACTGTTTGTGAAGTGTTGAATTACACCTAGGGGTGTTTGTAATAACCCGCATTGGCAGAGGTATTATAATTAATTTATTTAATTATTGAAATTGTGGTTTAGAGGATTTAATGGTCATGGAATTAAATAATGGTTAATATTTAATTAAAATAATAAATTAAATAATATATTTAATTCTGAAATAATCAGAATTGGCTGAAATGGCGATATGGTGTGAACTGGATCATCTGTGATATTTAATTCAGCTTGGAATTGAATTTGAATAATGAATATATTATATAAATGACAGTTTGAACGTAGAGTTATAATATAATTAAAATCGAGCTCGAAATGGCGCTGCAGTTCGTAAATTGGCGATTCGAACTTCAACTGAATGTACATGATTCGTTTTAAGCCGGATTTCTGTGAAACAAGAAACATGTGGAGCTGGTGGAGTATATCTTTCTAGTGGAAGAGAAAAATCGGGATTTCGTCGTGTAGATTTTGATTTACGTCCAAATCAAATTTTAGTAAAGTCGCTGTGGAATTCCTTTATAATTTATAAAGGAATTATTTATATTTTAAAAAGGAATTTAAATATAAATCGAATATCGGGTTGGCCCAGATTTGAAATAACAAGTTAGAAATTTATATAGGAATATTTTAGAGCTTTATGGTATTCCACTGTGAATATATACGATAATATTTATTTATAAACATTTAATTTAATTATATTTAAATATTTAAATGGGTCATTCAGAGCTGTAAAAATAAGCCACTTTTGCAAACGAAGTCGAAATTCGACGAAACTAATTTTGTTAGATCCGCAATGTCAAATAGTTGCTAGATGTCAGTTTCCGTGATTTTTAGAGTCACTGTGTGGTCGTACGGATTTTTAGAGTGAGAAACAGTCAGTATTTGGACGGTTAAAAATGCGCTGTGTGAGCAAACGGAGTCAGAATTCGACGAAACCAGTTTCGTTGGGACCGTAATGTCAAACTGTAGCTACATGTCAATTTCCGTGATTTTTGGGTATTATGTGTGGCCACACGAATTTTTAGAAAGGAAGAATGAATATGAAAATGATAAAAGAAAGTATCTAAACAAAATATCTAGATATTTTGTCTTCCTATAAATACCCATACTTACTCCCTTAAACCCTAGTTTTCACTTTTCTGTAGTCAAAGGAAATTTGCGCTGTATGTTTTCTTCTTCTAGTAAAATCAAACACGAATTCTCAACTTCAAAAATCAAAAGAAATATCCATGAAATTTCTTAAATCAAAACATATATAGATTCGGAATCAGGAAGGGTTTCTCTTCGATGTGAGGCTGCTTTTGTGGGGTTCGATGGCGGTTCTATGATGGTGGTTTTGCAGCGAAACCTAGGGTTGGGGTATTCGAGGGATACAAGCGTCGATGCATTATTTAGAGTTCGAATTAGGATTCAGGGGGAAACGTAGCATCTTGTTTGGATTGTGGGGATTTTATCGAAGTAAAAAGAGTCGATACCTGCTGTGGGTTTTCTTCCTAATGTTTGAACGCAGGCAAGAGAAGGGGACCTCGAGTTGGACTTGACTGAGGGTAGGAGGAAGAGTTGGAAATAAGGAAGAGAATGGCGATGTTCTGATGGAGATCGATGGCAAGAAGATGAAGAAGAAGAGAGAGGGGCTCAAGGTTTGAGAAATAGTGTTCTCGTGAGAAGCAGGTCATAGCGGTTTGGAGAAGAAAAGGGTACCGGGTTTGTGTGGGCTTGGATATGGTAATGGGCCGGGGGTTATAAGGGTGAGGCCCGTTTCAAAAATGAAAAGCCTAGTTTTTATTTAATATCCAATCAAAGTGTATTAACTTGTAATGTTTGTATCTTCTACATACGATATCAGATTGACGGACCGTAAGTTGCATTGGGATCGTATGGACGAGCAATACGCACTGGAGCTAACTGGAAGTCCATCGGAGCTCGTTACAATTTATGGAAAAATAAATTGTCCAACTGAGTCAAATAACGCAAACAGTTATTTAACGATTAATGCGCAACTGTGAGTAAATCTCACTAATTCTGAACAGTTATAATTTCATGTTGCATTTTTAGAACTGTTAAATGTTGGTTGATTGACTGTGTGTTGACTGTTTGATTGTACTGCTAGTCAGTTAGTTGAATTTCTATATTGATTCTGTTTAACTGAATATATCATATAGAACTGAAAGTGATGTTCATTTTATTGTGTAACATCTGTGGATGCAGGGAAACAGGTGGAGGAATCGAACAGGATTCCTCAACATTTATTTTACTGTGATTCATATATTGTGATATATGATGTGTTATATAATCTGTTATGGATTATGTGTGTTAAAATGATATTGATCATTGTTATTCGATATTTTTAATATCATAAAAGACCCTGGGATGTAAAAGGAATTATTTCAATGTATATTGAAATAAAGGGATTTTTATAAAATCAATAGATTTTATAAAAGGAAATATTTCGAAAGTAAATAAAAGGAAATGTTTATAAAATGAAATAGAGTTTTATAAAAAAAGGGAAAAATGTTGATAAACGAATAGAATAGAATAAAGAAGAATATTTATTTAGAAAATAAATAGGATAAAGGAATATTTGTTTAGGAAATGAATAGAGTAAATCGATTAGAGTAAACCATACATAGTTATTCGGGATGAGATTCCATTTAGCACGACTGCTAGCGTAATTCGCAGGGCTGCAGATAGCCTACGACGGTCAGATGTTTCCTGAGGGAATCAAGCGTAACCATTGTGATCGCTGCGATCTAGAGTTAAGCAAATGGAGTTAATCGAATATAGTTATTCAAGATAGAGTTAAATCAGTTAGAATTAACCACTTAAATAATCGAGTTAAGAGAATCAAGTTAAGTTAATCGATGGGAGTGAATCGAGTTAAGTGAATTAAGTTAAGTGGATTGAGTTAAGTTAAATAAGTTGAGTTAAACCAGTTAGAGTTAAACCAGTTAGAGTTAATCAGTTAGAGTAAATCGAACTAGAGTTATTCAAATGGAGTTATCGAATATTAATGATTTGAATAAAGTAGAAGGAGTTAATCGAATATAGTTTATTCGAATAGAAAGTAAAAGGAGTTAATCGAATATAGTTTATTCGAATAGAAAGTGAGTTAATCGAATATAGTTTATTCGAATAGAATAAATTGAGTTAATCGAATATAGTTTATTCGAATAGAGTTAAAGGAGTTATCGAATATAGTTTATTCGAAAGGAGTTAAGTGAAATGAGTAAATCAATAGCGTTAGTCCAATAGAGTAAATCCAATAGCGTTAGTCCAATAGAGTTAATCCAATAGCGTTAGTCCAATAGAGTTAATTGATAAGGGTTAATTGAATAGAGTTATCGAATATACCTTATTCGAAGGAAATAATTATCGAATAAGAGATGATTAGAAGGAGGGTTAAGTAAGGAAGTTAGTTAAAGAAATATAAAGTGAACTTTGCCTATTTCAAAGTTAGAAACGTTGTTCAGTTAAGGTCTGAGAGGTAGTTCTACCCCAACTTGATTGGCTTCGTATTTAACTAAGGAATGGTTAAGGTTCAGCAGTAAAGGATGGTTAAGTGAATTTAGTAATTAGAGGAAATGGTTTGACTTGGCATAGCGATGTTTTATCTAAACATCTGTCTAAGCCCAATGAAGAAGCTTTGGAAATGTTTTCCAAATAAGAAACCAGAAATGTTTTCTAATATAGAAAACAAGAAATGGAAATGTTTTCCATTGTTAATAACGTATATTTTCCAAATTTAGAAAATAAGAAATATTGAATATAGGGAAACAGGAGATAAGTAAATTAATGAAATAAATAGATAAATGTTGAATGATGTTTGATCGATATAAATTTCCATTTGGAAATAATATCGTTGTTTGCACACCTATTTTTCTTTGATAGTTAAATCACAGACTATCGAAGTTTTGACCATTTAAACGTTATTAATATGGAGGGACCAGTTGGATTATTATCCAAAGAACCACTCTATATTAGCATAAGCGTTGCGAATCATATATGCCAAGGATAATTGAAGACAGAGTAAAGTGCAAGGGGTATTGTATAAATCTTAGATAACAGTGTCTAAGATGGATGTATTGAATAGTGCCTTCGGTTCATCCTGTTCCTGGATGACTTGTATGGATGAATGTCTGACATAGTATTTCCAGGCGATCACGTATATTGTTTTCTTCAACCGTACCAAGAGTGGAAGCGGAGAAGGAAACTTCTTTTAGCTAACACATAATGTATTGTTGAGGGCGTCAATCAGTGATCTGCTGGATTTGAAGATGTGACATTCGAAGTGAATCTGGTGTGGTGATAAAGCGTAGCTTCTATCCTCATCAACTGGTAAATGACAGAAATCGGGCAGGCAGCATGGCTAAGTCGGTCGCACCGAAGTAGGGTGTATAATCACCTGATCTAGGGTTTCATTTACTTCTAAAAATCTATTGTTGATGTTGTCCCATTCGGGAAACGGTTGCTGATCCCAACCGTTGGTGATATACATTCGATACACTCAAGCGAAATGAGTGGTCGGTCATGTGTGGCCGGGTTGCAAGATTTCTTGTTGAATTCAGTGTATTACTTTCTAGAGGTACACTAGTGAAAGGTTGTTCCATACCTTGTCACAGTTGGAAATCCATTACCCAATACGTGCTTGCGGTTTTGATTGTATACTATATATGTAGAACGTGAGATGAAAGCATTTCTGCTAGATGATTATTATACTGTGGTTGATAGACATTATTATAATATCAAAAGGTTTTTGATATAAAGATATTTGGATTCTCATAAGGGAAAGGCCTGTTCCGTTATACGGCGTGGTCTTATGAGATATCGATTACCTGCTTGAACTGTTTTAAATTGTTTTTCTCACACCAGTCCCATGACTGACCCGGAGTTTATTTGTTTGTTTCCCTAAACTCTTGGGTGCCTAAATTTGTACGGGCAGTCAAGTAGTCGGGATTTACAGATATACTGGAAGAGCTTGGAGCAGGAGGCTTCAGGGGCATATAGCTATAGTTTATTTCCGCTGTGTTGTAAGTGCTGTACTTTGATAATGATATGTATATTCAAGTACAGATTTGTATTTCAAAGTTATGTTATGAAATATATTTATTCGTTCCGCTATGAGATTCGTGTTACTCTGATATTGTGTTCTTCTTCTTCTTTTATTCTAAGTTTCTATCTTATCTTTCCTCACCCTCTGTTTTCTTTCTATTAATTTCCTGATTTCCAGTTTAATTTGGGGTTAGACTTGTGTTTTTGTCAGCTCAAATTGGACCGGAATTTTGGGTCATTACAGTTGGTATCAGAGCATAAGGTTAAGTGAATTACCTTGGCTCTGTGGCGTAACTCAGTAGAGATAGGGTTAGTAATACCCTAGATTGAGTTCGAGTGTATATATACGAGTGAACGTATTTGTATATGATATAAAAATAATTTTTATATTGTGAAGATTTATTGGTTGAGTAGTTTATAAGTTCTGGTCAATCAGTTTGATCCACTGTATCGGTAGGAATTTATAAACACTCGAATACGATGGGTCGACACGATATGTTTTGAAAAGAAGGTAAATTAAAATAAGTTTACCCAAAGTATATCTTGATATAAGAAGATATATATATATATATAATTTAATATCATGGACATATTGGTTGATATTATAATCGAGTAAGATTATAAATTAAATGGTTATGTAAATAACCAATCAGAATTCATATAAGTGAAAATACGTGAAATCAAATGAGTTAAATCTGAAATTTAAACTAGAAATTGAGTTAAAACTCTGGAGAATTGGATAAGTGTTTGTAAATGGATTTGGATTAAAAATAAGGAAAATTTAAGATCCTAGGAGATTTTAAATTGTTTTACAAGCAGTGTGAATTATATTTTGAAATGAATTTCAAAGTGGGAATGTTTAGAAATGGTTTTATAGTATTGAACTCACTTTGATCGCTGGAAAATAGGTTCTGATGATGACAGCTGCATTATCAGTATTCATTTTCAAGTTGTAAGTGACGAATTACTACCAGAGATACTGTTTTGAATTTGTTTTGGGAAAGACAAGGTGTGTTGAATTTCAAAATGGGATTTATAATATAGAATTGAATATAGAATTTCAATAAAGAGAATTCAAATAGAATTGAATATAGAAATTCAAAGAGAGTTTGAATATATGAAATTCAATGGAATTGAAATAGAAATTGAATACAGAAATTCAAAGGGAGTTTGAATATATGAAATTCAATGGAATTGATATAGAATTTGAATATAGAAATTCAAATGGAATTTGAATATAGAAATTCAAATGGGATTTATAATATAGAATTTGAATAGAATTTGATATATAGAATTTGAATAATAGAATTTGATATGTAGATTTGAATAATAGAAGTGATATAAAATTTGAATAGAAATTGAATAGAATTAACTAAGTCGAAGAGGAATTAGTTAATCGAGTTTTGAATTTGAAGTTGAACTTTGAAAGGTGAATTGGATTTGTAAATGGATATTCGAAATCGAATATAGAACTTAAATTTGAAATTTGGATTCAAATTAGTTAATAAGCAAGCAAAAAGATATTTGAACATGTCATGTTCAAATACAAAAGTGAAATAGAATAAAGAGTTAATTAACAAATTAATTAACTAATTGAGTTAAAACGATCAGGTATAGTTAAAATAGATTGGGGAGGTATAAATATACATGAGATAGGTATGGATAAGGTATGAAGGTATATAAATAGAATGCTCGACGAAAAGGTATGTATTTAATTCATATATGAGATTTTATGCGCCGTATCGCTAGCCGCTTGGCTTTTTCTGTTTTCTTTTGGATTGGTGAGGGCTATGGGAGGCTATTTGAAATATCCCGATGCTCCTGGTAAAAAGGAGGTCATGGCGAATTTTTCCTGGAATTTAAGGAGTTAGAATATTTTTAAGATAATTTGATACATAGAAATCAACGTATCGATATAGATATAGAAGTTAATAAGAAAACGATCTTAAAAATAGAATAGTAAAGTAAAAAAGGAAGACTAGGAATAAAATCTAGTAAGAACATAAAGAGGAAGCGTATACGTGTTTAAAGGTGAATAAGTAGTTGTATGGTATTGATTATTCGAGTAACTAGTCATATCTGTTTTGATGTTATAAATGTTATTCAGTCAAGGTCTGAGAGGTAGTTATACCCCAACTTTGTCTAACATTCGTCCATACAAGTTATCCTAGGATTGGACCAACCGAAGGCACTATTCTGTAAATCCATCTTAGGTAATTTCTACCCAGGATTGACAGAACAACCCTTGTATAACTCCGTCTTTTATGGCTTAGTGTTTATGGTTTATGCTTTATTTTATATAGTTTAATGTTTTTACATTATTGTTTACGGTTTATGGTTTATTGTTTATGGTTTACAGTTTGTGGTTTATTGTTTATGGTTTACGGTTTATGGTTTAATGTTTATGGTTTATAGTTCAGTGTCTATGATTTATCATTTATGACTTAATTTTCTTAGTTAAATCTTTAATTAGATTTGAACGTGAAATGGTAATTAGTTTTACCGATAACATCGTGGTGTTAGATATGGAGTATTACCAGTTTTGCTCCATGGGATGAATAGGTTGGGATTGGGAAATAAAATAAATGATTACTTCGGTGTGGTTCGCTAATCCCGACTAGTTTGAAATTACAGCCACCCACAGTGTTAATCCCTGGCGACTAAACATGGGATGTTACACATATATAATCCAACTAAGCCATCAACAAGGTAAGTCACAAGCAGTATGAGTCAAATTAATCAAGTCCCAATCCCTTGATTGGTTTCATTATTAACAAATAAATAGTAAGATTTCAGGCTCGAAGATCAATGCTGAATAAGAGTTAGTTGAATATTGTATTTGGGTTGTCGTAACGATGTTTTACATAACATCCGTTTTAACCCAAATAAGTGTAAGCTTGGAAATATAATAAAGAATGTTTCCTAAGTATAGAAATAAACGAGATCGGAAAAGAGATAATTAATTGGAATATTTTCCAATTATAAATAGCATATATTTTCTAAAGTTTAGAAAATAAAGGAAGGCGATATTCAGAAATGTTTTCCAAATAACATAAAAGGCCAATATGGTTATTGAAAATATTTGGTTAACAAATATTGATAAAGAAATAGAGAAGTGATTTAACTAATGGAATATTAATTAAGGGCTCACTGACATGTTCGAAAGGAAAATTTGATTTTTGAAAAGAGTAAACTATTTAAAAACTCCCAGGGAAAGACTGTTTGAATTAAAAACAAATTTAACAGAAATTTGTGAAAGAAAATTTGAATTAAAGTAAAGCCAGTAAAGTGGTAACTGAGATTGAATTAGAATGATATCAAGAAAAATTGGATTGTGAGATTCAAATTTGAAGTGTAATGTGATAATCAAGTTAAGAGTTGGGAATCGAGAAGAAACTCGAGTTGAAATGATGTGTGGCTCGGATATAAGTGAATGGTCGTGTTGAGGATAAAAGCAGATTGAAATTTGATTGGGATAACCCTTGTATCTACTGAATTGATAACAGGTGGAAAGGATATAATGTTATGCCAACAAAAGGTACAAGTTTATATTTCTATTGGATATAAGATTTATGAGCCAAATTGGCAAGCTGCTTGGTTGTTTGATTTTCTTTTTGGATGGAGATGGCCTAGAGAGGCGAGTGGTGGTTTGACGTATTGGCCGGTACAAAGGAGGTGTTGGCGAACTTTTTCGAAGAGTTAAGGCGTTTGAAAATTTTCAGGATTTTTGAAAATTTTCGTTGATAAGAATTAAATAAATTTTTAATTGAAATTAAATTGGTTCAGTTGAAACTGAAGTTAAGAAATGAACAAATATGTTCTAACCAGTCGATAGGGTCGTCCTCTACCTTTTAGCAATTTCGAGGACGTAATTATTTTAAGTGGGGAA
Organism: Allium sativum; assembly: GCA_030737875.1. NCBI lineage: Eukaryota > Viridiplantae > Streptophyta > Magnoliopsida > Asparagales > Amaryllidaceae > Allium > Allium sativum. Next base: position 191,757,126 of record CM060922.1, on the reverse strand, counting down.
GATTGTAATGATCCGCATTGGCAGAGGTATTATAATTAATTTATTTAATTAGTGAAATGGTGGTTTAGAGGATTTAATGGTCATGGAATTAAATAATGGTGAATATTTAATTAAAATAATAAATTAAATAATATATTTAATTCTGAAATAATCAGAATTGGCTGAAATGGCGATATGGTGTGAACTGGATCATCTGTGATATTTAATTCAGCTTGGAATTGAATTTGAGTGACGAATATATTATATAAACAACAGTTTGAATGTAGAGTTATAATATAATTAAAATCGAGCTCGAAATGGCGCTGCAGTTCGTAAATTGGCGATTCGAACTTCAACTGAATGTACATGATTCGTTTTAAGTCGGATTTCTGTGAAACAAGAAACATGTGGAGCTGGTGGAGTATATCTTTCTAGTGGAAGAGAAAAACTGGGATTTCGCCATGTAGATTTTGATTTACGTCCAAATCAAATTTCAGAATAGTCGCTGTGGAATTCCTTTATAAGTTATAAAGGAATTATTTTATTTTAAAAATGAATTTCAATATATATCGAATATCGGGTTGACCCAGATTTGAAATAACAAGTTAGAAATTTATATATGAATATTCTAGAGCTGTATGGTATTCCACTGTGAATATATACGATAATATTTATTTATAAATATTTAATTAAATTATATTTAAATATATTTATATATTTAAATGGGTCATTCAGAGCAGTAAAAATAAGCCACTTTTGCAAACGAAGTCGAAATTTGACGAAACTAATTTTGTTAGATCCGTAATGTCAAATAGTTGCTAGATGTTAGTTTCCGTGATTTTTAGAGTCACTTTGTGGTTGTACGGATGTTTAGAGTGAGAAACAGTCAGTATTTTGACGGTTAAAAATGCGCTGTGTGAGCAAACGGAGCTGGAATTCGATGAAACCAGTTTCGTTAGGACCGTAATGTCAATCTGTAGCTACATGTCAATTTCCGTGATTTTTGGGTATTATGTGTGGCCACACGAATTTTTAGAAAGGAATAACGAATATAAAAATGATAAAAGAAAATATCTAAACAAAATATCTAGATATTTTGTCTTCCTATAAATACCCATACTTACTCCCTTAAACCTTAGTTTTCACTTTTCTGTAGTCAAAGGAAATTTGCGCCGTATGTTTTCTTCTTCTAGTAAAATCAAACGTGAATTCTCAACTTCAAAAATCAAATGAAATATCCACGAAATTCCTTAAATCAAAACATATATAGATTCAGAATCAGGAAGGGTTTCTCTTCGATGTGAGGCTGCTTTTGTGGGGTTCGACGGCGGTTCTATGATGGTGGATTTAGCAGCGAAACCTAGGGTTGGGGTATTCGAGGGATACAAGCTTCGATGCATTATTTAGAGTTTGAATTCAGATTCAGGGGGAAACGTAGCATCTTGTTTGGATTGTGGGGATTTTATCGAAGTAAAAAGAGTCGATACCTATTGTGGGTTTTTCGCCTACTGTTCGAACGCTGGCAAGAGAAGGGGACCTCGAGTTGGACTTGACTGAGGGTAGGAAGAAGAGTTGGAAATAAGGAAGAGAATGGCGATGTTCTGATGGAGATCGATGGCAAGAAGAAGAAGAGAGAGGGGCTCAAGGTTTGGGAAATAGTGTTCTCGTGAGGAGCAGGTCACGGCGGTTTGGAGAAGAAAAGGGTACCGGGTTTGTGCGGGCTTGGATATGGTAATGGGCCAGGGGTTATAAGGGTGAGGCCCGTTTCAAAAATGAAAAGCCTAGTTTTTATTTAATATCCAATTAAAGTGTATTAACTTGTAATGTTTGTATCTTCTACATACGATATCAGATTGACGGGCCGTAAGTTGCGTTGGGATCGTATGGACGAGCACTACGCACTGGAATTGATTGTAAGTCCATCAGAGCTCGTTACTATTTATGGCAAAATAAATTGTCCGACTGAGTCAAATAACGCAAACCGTTATTTAACGATTAACGTGCAACTGTGAGTAAATCTCACTAATTCTGAACAGTTATAATTTCATGTTGTATTTTTAGAACTGTTAAATGTTGGTTGATTGACAGTGTGCTGACTGTTTGATTGAACTGCTAGTCAGTTAGTTGAATTTCTATATTGATTCTGTTTAACAGAATATATCATATGGAACTGAAAGTGATGTTGATTTTATTGTGTAACATCTGTGGATGCAGGGAAACAGGTTGGAGGAATCGAACTGGATTCCTCAACATTTATTTTACTATGATTCATATATTGTGATATATGATGTGCTATATAATCTGTTATGGATTATGTGTGTTAAAATGATATTAATCATTGTTATTCGATATTTTTAATATCATAAAAGACCCTGGGATGTAAAAAGAATTATTTCAATGTATATTGAAATAAAGGGATCTTTATAAAATCAACAGATTTTATAAAAGGAAATATTTCGAAAGTAAATAAAAGGAAATGTTTATAAAACAAAATAGAGTTTTATTAAAAAAGGAAAAATGTTGATAAACAAATAGAATAGAATAAAGGAGAATATTTATTTAGAAAATAAATAGGATAAAGGAATATTTGTTTAGGAAATGAATAGAGTAAATCGATTAGAGTAAACCATACATAGTTATTCGGGATGAGATTCCATTTAACACGACTGCTAGCGTAATTCGCAGGGCTGCAGATAGCCTACGGCTGTCGGATGTTTCCTGAAGGAATCAGGCGTAACCATTGTGATTGCTGCGATCTAGAGTTAAGCAAATGGAGTTAATCGAATATAGTTATTCATGATAGAGTTAAATCTGTTTGAATTAACCACTTAAGTAATCGAGTTAAGAGAATCAAGTTAAGTTAATCGATGGGAGTGAATTTAGTTAAGTGAATTAAGTTAAGTGGATTGAGTTAAGTTAAATAAGTAGAGTTAACCAGTTAGAGTTAAACCAGTTAGAGTTAAACCAGTTAGAGTCAATCAATTAGAGTAAATAGAACTAGAGTTATTCAAATGGAGTTATCGAATATTAATGATTTGAATAAAGTAAAAAGAGTTAATCGAATATAGTTTATTCGAATAGAAAGTAAAAGGAGTTAATCGAATATATTTTATTCGAATAGAAAGTAAAAGGAGTTAATCAGATATAGTTTATTCGAATAGAATCAATTGAGTTAATCGAATATAGTTTATTCGAATAGAGTTAAAGGAGTTATCGAATATAGTTTATTCGAAAGGAGTTAAGTGAAATGAGTAAATCAATAGCGTTAGTCCAATAGAGTTAATCCAACAGCGTTAGTCTAGTAGAGGTAATCTAATAGCGTTAGTCCAAAAGAGTTAATTGATAAGGGTTAATCGAATAGAGTAAATTGAATAGAGTTATCGAATATACCTTATTCGAAGGAAAGAATTATCGAATAAGAGATGATTCGAAGGAGGGATAAGTAAGGAAGTTAGTTAAAGAAATATAAAGTGAATTTTTCCTATTTCAAAGTTAGAAATGTTGTTCAGGTAAGGTCTGAGAGGTAGTTCTACCCTAACTTGATTGGCTTCGTATTTAACTAAGGAATGGTAAGGTTCAGCAATAAAGGATGGTTAAGTGAATTCAGTAATTAAAGGAAATGGTTTGAGTTGGCATAGCGATGTTTTATCTAAACATCTGTCTAAGCCCAATGAAGATGCTTTGGAAATGTTTTCCAAATAAGAAACCAGAAATGTTTTATAATAAAGAAAACAAGAAATGGAAATGTTTTCCATTGTTAATAACGTATATTTTCCAAATTTAGAAAATAAGAAATATTGAATATAGGGAAACAGGAGATAAGTAAATTAATGAAATAAAGAGATAAATGTTGAATGATGTTTGATCGATATAAATTTCCATTTGGAAATAATATCGTTGTTTGCACACCTATTTTTCTTTGACTATCGAAGTTTTGACCATTTTAACGTTGTTAATATGGAGAGACCGGTTGGATTATTATCCAAAGAACCACTCTGTATTGGCATAAGCGTTGGGAATCATATATGTCAAGGATAATTGAAGACAGAGTAAAGTGCAAGGGCTATTGTATAAATCTTAGATAACAGTGTCTAAGATGGATGTATTGAATAGTACCTTCGGTTCATCTTGTTCCTGGATGACTTGTATGGATGAATGTCTGACCGAGTATTTCCAAACGATCACGTATATTGATTTCTCCAACCATACCAAGAGTGGAAGCGGACAAGGAATCTTCTTTTAGCAAACACATAATGTATGGTTGAGGACGTCAATCAGTGATTTGATGGATTTGACGATGTGGCATTCGAAGTGAATCTGGTTTGATGATAAAGCGTAGCTTCTAGCCTTACATCCGGTAAATGACAGAAATCGGGCAGGCAGCATGGCTAAGTCGGTCGCTCCGAACTAGGGTGTATAATCACCTGATCTAGAGTTTCATTTACTTCTAAAAATCTATTGGTGATGCTGTCCCATTCGGGAAACGATTGCTGATCCCAACCGTTGGTGATATGCATTCGATACACTCAAGCGAAATGAGTGGTCAGTCATGTGTGGCCGGGTTGCAAGATGTTCTTGTTGAACCCAGTGTATTCCTTACTAGAGGTACACTAGCGAAAGGTGGTTCCATACCTTGTCATAGTTGGAAATCCCTTACCCAATATGTGCTTCCAGTTTTGATTGTATACTATATATGTAGAACGTGAGATGAAAGCATTTCTGCTAGATGATTATTATACTGTGGTTGATAGACATTATTATAATATCAAAAGGTTTTTGATATAAATATATTTGGATTCTCATAAGGGAAAAACCCGTTCTGTTATACGGCGTGGTCTTATGAGATATCGATTACCTGCTTGAACTGTTTTAAACTGTTTTACTCACACCAGTCCCATGACTGATGTAATGACCCGCATTGGCAGAGGTATTATAATTAATTTATTTAATTATATATATCGTGAGGTAGGGAATTAAATCGTCGTTTAATTAAATTATAGTGAATATTTAATTAATTTAAATAATTAAATAATATATTTAATTCAGAAATAACCAGAAATAGTGAATTGACAATATAATGTGAACTGGGTCATCCCCGAGATTTAGTTCAGCTTAGAGTTGAGATATATTAGCGAATATATTCAATCGACGACAGTTTGAATGTATAATTATAATATAATTAAAATAGAGCTTGAAATGGCGCTGCAGTTCGCGATTTGGCGATTTGAACTTCAACTGAATGTACAGGATTCGTTTTAAGCCGGATTTCTGTGAAACAAGAAACGTGTGGAGCTGGTGGAGTATATCTTTCTAGTGGAAGAGAAAAATCGGGATTTCGTCGTGTAGATTTTGATTTACGTCCAAATCAAATTTTAGAAAAAGTCGCTGTGGAATCCCTTTATAATTTATAAAGGAATTATTTATATTTTAAAAAGGAAATTCAATATAAATCGAATATCGGGTTGACCCAAAAGTGAATATCGAGTTAGAAATTCATATAGGATTATTCTAGAGCTGTATGGTATTCCACTGTGAAAATATATACGATAATATAAATTTATTTAGATTTAATTTAATTATATTTAAATATATTTATATATTTAAATGGGTCATCCAAAGCGTTAAAAATAGCCACTTTTGCAAACGAAGTCGAAATTCGACGAAACCAGTTTTGTTGGATCCACAATATCAAATAGTTGTTAGATTTCCAGTTTCGTGATTTTTAGAGTCACTGTGTGGCCGTACGGATTTTTAGAGTGTAAAACAGTCAGTATTTTGACAGTTAAAAATACGCTGTGTGAGCATACGGAGTCGGAATTCGACGAAACCAGTTTCGTTGGGACCATAATGTCGAGCTGTAGCTGCATGTCAGTTTTCATGATTTTTGGGTATCATGTGTGACCACAGGGATTTTTAAACACGAGAGTAAAACAAGGTTTGCTTAAAAATCATTTTAATATTCAAATATTATAATATTAAAAATACACTATATAATACCCTTCAAATTTTCCTTAACCTAATTTCATTTTCATTAGGTCAACAGGGCATTTTTTTCCGCCGTTACTTTTTCAGCTAAAACCTTTTTTTCGTGAGCTTCTAAAAATCCAAACAAATGTGAATCAATCACTAAAAATCATGAGAGCTATATGTTTGAGATCCTGGTGATGTACTCTTCGAATCCATGTTGTTTTTGTTGAGTTCGACGATGGTATTTGCGGTTGGGTTGTGAGCAGTAAATGCTAGGGTTCCATCACGATGGGAATTGAAGCATCAATCGAAGTTTTTAAGTTTGTATTGGTGTAAAGGGGATCGAATGGAGGTTTGCTAGCAAGTTTTGGTGAATTCCATGGAAAAAAATGTCGTGGTATTTACTGAGCTCGTCGTGGAAACCTAGAGATTTCGAAGGGGCGAAATGGGTGCGAGTTCATGAATTCGGGGTCCTGGGTGAACGGATTTTCGAGAGCAGAGTAATGGTACTCGTTTGAGGTTGAACGGTGATGTAGGAACGGAGATAAAGGAGGTGGAAGTGGCGATAATGGTGACTGGAAGTCACGACATCGTGGTATGTTTGGGGAAGATGTATTATGAGCGGATCTTGGGCTTTTGAGGATGGTGGGCCGATTAAATAAAGGGGGTGAGGCCATTTAAAATAAAGGTACATGTTTATTTAATTTAAAATATTTGTACCAACTTCTAATTATCGTAACTTCGCCATACGTAATCGAAATCAGACGAAACAAGTTACGTTGGGACCGTATGGACGGGAGCAACACAATGAGGCTGACTGGGAGTGAATCCGAGCTCGTTACAATTTATGGCCAAATAAATTGTCCGATCTGAATCAACGACAATTATCGTTAATTAACGATGATAGTCCAATGTGAGTAAAACTCACCAACTCTGAACAGTTATATTTTTATAATGTATTTTTAGAACTGTTAATCATCTGTTGATTGCTGTGTGTTGGTTGATTGATTGAACTGTTAGTCAGTTAGTGAAAATTATATGTAATTATATATATATAAACCGTTAAATATTTATATATTGATTCTGCTATCAGGATAATTCATATTGAACTGAAAGTGATGACAATCATGTTGTGTAACATCTGTGATGCAGGGAAACAGGTTGGAGGAATCCGACTGGATTCCTCAACAGTTATTTTATTATTTTTCATATATTGTTATATGATGTGATATAAAATCTGTGGGCGATTATATGTGCTTGGACGATATTGAACATCGTGATTTGATATGATTGAATGCCATAACATGCCGGAATGTTGATAAGGGGATTTTCAAAGTGATATTGAAAATAGAATATTTATAAATTGGAATATTTATAAATAAGAGATATTTATAAAGTGGAATATTTATAAATAAGAAATATTTATAAATTGGAATATTTATAAATAGGAGATACATAGAAAAAGAAAATAATTTCAAAACATTTTCTTTTTGAATGGAAAGGCCTGTGTGGCGGGTTTGGGGATTTTCCCGATGCTCCCGTTACAAAGGAGGTTATGGCGAATTTTTCAGAGAATTTAAGGAGTTAGAATATTTCAAGAATAATTTTGAAAAGGAAATATTTGTAAACCATTTACAAATAGAATTGAAAAGGAAACGTTATAAAAGGGAAATCATTTTTGAAGTGTAGAACCGTTATTTAAAAGTAAATCTTTTTAAATGAATAAAACGTTGTTAAAAAGGGAATCTCTATAAAGTGAATAAAGTAAATCGAATATGGTATTCGAAAGTTAGTAAAACGAATAAGCTATTCGAAAAGGGGTTAGTCGAGTTGAGTTAGTTGAATAGAGTTAACCAGTTCAGTAGAGTTAACCAGTTCAGTAGAGTTAACCAGTTGGGTTAAGTAAGTCGGGTTAACCAGTTAGAGTTAACCAGTTAGAGTTAATCAGTTAGAGTTAATCGATTAGAGTTAAAACGAACTAGAGTTAATCAAATATAGTTATTTGAGACAGAGTTAGTCAAACAAAGTTATTCAGGATAAGTTGCCATCTCGTACGACTGCTAGCGTAATTCGCAGGGCTGTAAATAGCCTATGGCGGTCGGATGTTTCCTGAGGGAGTCAGGCGTAACCATTGTGATCGCTGCGATCTAGAGTCAAGAGAATGAAGTTAAATCGAATATTAGTTATTCGATAGGAGTTAAGTTCTTGAGTTAGATTATCGAGATAAGTGAGTCGAGTTAAGTTCGTCGAGTTAAATTAATCGATGTTAGTTTCATCGAAAGGAGTATCGATGTTAGTTTCATCGAAAGGAGTTAATCGATGTTAGTTTCATCGAAAGGAGTTAATCGATGTTAGTTTCATCGAAAGGAGTATAGATGTTAGTTTCATCGAAAGGAGTTAATCGATGTTAGTTTCATCGAAAGGAGTATAGATGTTAGTTTCATCGAAAGGAGTATCGATGTTAGTTTCATCGAAAGGAGTATCGATGTTAGTTTCATCGAAGGGAGTTATCGATTATAGTTTAATCGAAAGGAGTATCGATGTTAGTTTCATCGAAGGGAGTTATCGATTATAGTTTAATCGAAAGGAGTTATCGATTAGTTAAATTGAAGGAGTTATCGAATATAGTTTATTCGATGGAGTTAATCGATTAGAGTTAAATCGAAGGAGTTATCGAATATAGTTTATTCGAATAGATTAAAGGAGTTAATCGAATATAGTTTATTCAAATAGAGTAAAAGAGTTAATCGAATATAGTTTATTCGAATAGATTAAAGGAGTTAATCGAATATAGTTTATTCGAATAGAGTAAAAGAGTTAATCGAATATAGTTTATTCGAATAGAGTAAAAGAGTTAATCGAATATAGTTTATTCGAATAGATTAAAGGAGTTAATCGAATATAGTTTATTCGAGTAGAGTAAAAGAGTTAATCGAATATAGTTTATTCGAATAGATTAAAGGAGTTAATCGAATATAGTTTATTCGAATAAAGTAAAGGAATTAATCGAATATAGTTTATTCGAATAGAGTTAGAGGAGTTATCGAATATAGTTTATTCGACAGGAGTTAAGTGAATAGTTAGGTTAAACTAAGTGAATTAGTTAAGTAAATTGGTTAAGTTAACCAAAGTGAATTAGTCGAGTTAATCAAAGTGATTAGTTCAGTTAATCGAGATAAGTAAATCAAGTTAGGTTAATCGAGTTGAATTAGTCAGTCGAGTTAATAAATTGAGTTAGTCAAACCAAGTAAAACCATTTAGAGTTGATCGGTTAGAATTAACCAGTTAGAGTTAATCAATCAGATTTAATCAAATAGAGTTAAGTAAAATTAGAACTGACTAGAGATTAGTAAATTGAATGGTTTTCTAAGTGCCTATCTGATGTTGGTTTCGGCCTTCAGGATTTATACTTAGGGGATTGTTCTCATACTAGTTTACAGTCAGGGACTGATAGTTGGGGAAGAGTAGTGATTTGTAAATAAGCAGATGGAAACGTTTTCCAGTGTTAATAACGTATCTTTTCTAAACATAGAAAATAAGGCAATGTGAATATATATATATATATATATATATTGATGATTGGTCGATATAATTTCCATCTGGAAATAATATCGTTGTTTGCACACTTGTTTTTCTTTGATAGTTAACTCACAGACTATCGAAGTTTTGACCATTTTAACGTTGTTAATATGGAGAGACCGGTTGGATTATTATCCAAAGAACCACTTTGTATTGGCATAAGCGTTGCGAATCATATATGCCAAAGATAATTGAAGAAGGAGTAAAATGCAAGGGTTGTTGTATAAGTCTTAGATAACAGTGACTAAGATGGATGTACTGAATAGTGCCTTCGGTTTGTCCAGTCCCAGGACAACTTGTATGGACGAAGGTCTGACAGAGTATATCCAATAGATCGCGTAAGTTGATCTGTTCAAACGTATTCACGTTTGGTGGCGGAGGAATTCGTTTCTCTAAGCTGTATACCCGTGTTATTTTTGGATAAATCAATTTGTGATTTGGCGGGTATGACGATGTGACATTCTAAGTGAATGAGGATGACTTGTGTGGATGAATGTCTGACAGAGTATTTCCAGAAAGGTCACGTACATTGATTTCTTCGACCGTACCAAGAGTGGAAGCGGAGAAGGAAACTTCTTTAGCTGACACGTAATGTACTGTCGTAGACGTCAATTAGTGATTTTCGATGGATCTGACAATGTGGCATTCGAAGTGAATCTGATGTGATGATAAAGCGTAGCTTCTAGCCTCATCAACCAGTAAATGACAGAAATCGGGCAGGCAGCATGGCTAAGTCGGTCGCACCGAAGTAGGGTGTATAATCACCTATCTAGAGAATATTCATTTGTTTCTTAAATCTATCAATGCTGTCCCATATATATATACGGGAACGGTTGCTGATCCCAACCGTTGGTGATGTACATTCGATACACTCAAGCGAAATGAGTGGTCGGTCATGTGTGGCTGAGTTGCAAGATGTTCTTGTTGAACTCCAGTGTATCGTTCCTAGAGTACACTGATCGGAAGGTGGTTCCATACCTTGTCATAGTTGGAAATCCATTATCCAATACGTGCTTGCGATTTTGATTGTATACCATATATGTAGAACGTGAGATGAAAGCGTTTCTGCTAGTTGATATCTATTTGTACATAGACATTATTATAATATCAAAAGGTTTTTGATATAAAGATATTTTGGATTCTCATAAGGGAAAACCCCATTCCGTTCTGCGGCGTGGTCTTATGAGATATCGTTTACTTGTTCATATACCTGTTTAAACTGTTTTACTCATACCAGTCCCATGACTGACCCGGAGTTTACTTTGTTGTTTTCCCTAAATTCTTGGGTGCCTAAATTTGTACGGCAGTCAAGTAGTCGGGATTTTACAGATACACTTGGAGAGCTTGGAGCAGGAGGTTTCAAGATCATATAGCTATAGTTTATTTCCGCTGTGTTGTAAGTGTTGTACTCTGATAAGTGCTATTGTATACATAACTGTTATATTTCAAAGTTATGTTATCTATTATATGTTATTCGTTCCGCTGTGAGGTTCGCGTTACTCTGATGTTGTGTTCTTCTTCTTCTTCTATTCTAAGTTTCAATCTTATCTTTCCTCACCCTCTAATTTCTTTCATTAACTACCAGGATTTTTCGATGTTTTGGTTATCGACATCGAGCTTATGTCGATAACCAAAGTCGCCGAAAATCCGGGTCGTTACAGTTGGTATCAGAGCTTAAGTTAAGAATTACTTGGGTCTGTGGCGTGACTCGGTAGAGATAGGGTTAGTAATGCCCTAGATTGAGTTTGAGTGTATATATACGAGTGAACGTATTTGTATTTGATATAAAAATTTGTTTTATATTGTGGAGATTCATTGGTTGAGTTGTTTATGAGTTCTGGTCGATCAGTTTGATCCACTGTATCGGTAGGAGTTACTAAACACTTGAATACGATGGGTCGTCACGATATGTTTTGAAAAGAGGGTAAATTAAAATAAGTTTACCCAAGGTATATCTTGATTTAGAGAAGATATATATATCAAAATTATAATATTTTGGATATATTGGTTGTTATTATAATCGAGTAAGATTATAAATATAATGGTTATGTAAATAATCAATCAAAATCATATAAGTAAAGTATATGAAATAAGATGAATTAAATATGAATTTAAATCAGATTTGGAATTAAAATAAGGAAATTTTAAGTTCCCGGGAGATTTTGAGATGTTTTCAAAATGGATGTATTTAGTAAGGGTTTTGAAATGATATAGTATTGAAAGCACTTGGGTCACTGGAAAATAATTCCGATGATGACTGCGCAGTATCATTGGTGTGATTTTCGAGTTCTAAGTGGTGGATTACTACCAAAGATTTTGATTTGAATTGTTTTGAGAAAACAAGTTGTTTAGAAATTCAAAGGTTTTGAATTGGTATTATGATTTCAAATTTGATTTGAAATAAAACCGGGAATTTAAGTTCTAGAAATTAAAATTTAACTTGTGAAGTTAATTCGAATGGGATGGTAAAAGTAAATAATAAACCAGAATTTACCTTGAGATGATAGGTTAAGAAAAACTGAAGTGATTAGAAAATAATCTGGATTTGGATTTGAAATGATAAGTTGAGAGTTTGGAATTTGAAACTTGAATTTGAAATTAAATTCGGCTTGAATAAGCGAATGGTTGTGTTAAGAATAACTTGGTTGGAGTTGATTGGGATGGCATTTGTATATGCCGAGTTGATAACAGATGGTAGGGATATAATGATATGCCCAACAAAAAGGTACAAGTTTATATTTTATATGAGTTTGGAATTTATGAGCCGAATTGGCAAGCCGTTTGGCGTTTTGATTTTCTTTTGGGTTGAAGAAGGCCCAGAGAGGCGAGTTGGAGTTTGAGCTATTGACCAGTACAAAGGAGGTGCTGGCGAAATTTTTCGAAAGTTTAAAGTGTTAGAAAATTTTCAGAATTTTTGAAAATTTTAGTTTGTCGGAATGAATAAATATTTTTGTGATATTAATTGGTTCTGTTGAAATCAGAAATAAGGGGTAAACAAATCTTAGGAATTCCAATAGATAGGGTCGTCCTCTAACTTAGCAATTTCGAGGACGAAATTATTTTAAGTGGGGAAGAATGTAATGACCCGCATTGGCAGAGGTATTATAATTAATTTATTTAATTATATATATCGTGAGGTAGGGAATTAAATCGTCGTTTAATTAAATTATAGTGAATATTTAATTAATTTAAATAATTAAATAATATATTTAATTCAGAAATAACCAGAAATAGTGAATTGACAATATAATGTGAACTGGGTCATCCCTGAGATTTAGTTCAGCTTAGAGTTGAGATATATTAGCGAATATATTCAATCGACGACAGTCTGAATGTATAATTATAATATAATTAAAATAGAGCTTGAAATGGCGCTGCAGTTCGCGATTTGGCGATTTGAACTTCAACTGAATGTACAGAATTCGTTTTAAGCCGGATTTCTGTGAAACAAGAAACGTGTGGAGCTGGTGGAGTATATCTTTCTAGTGGAAGAGAAAAATCGGGATTTCGTCGTGTAGATTTTGATTTACGTCCAAATCAAATTTTAGAAAAAGTCGCTGTGGAATCCCTTTATAATTTATAAAGGAATTATTTATATTTTAAAAAGGAAATTCAATATAAATCGAATATCGGGTTGACCCAAAAGTGAATATCGAGTTAGAAATTCATATAGGATTATTCTAGAGCTGTATGGTATTCCACTGTGAAAATATATACGATAATATAAATTTATTTAGATTTAATTTAATTATATTTAAATATATTTATATATTTAAATGGGTCATCCAAAGCGTTAAAAATAGCCACTTTTGCAAACGAAGTCGAAATTCGACGAAACCAGTTTTGTTGGATCCGCAATATCAAATAGTTGTTAGATTTCCAGTTTCGTGATTTTTAGAGTCACTGTGTGGCCGTACGGATTTTTAGAGTGTAAAACAGTCAGTATTTTGACAGTTAAAAATACGCTGTGTGAGCATACGGAGTCGGAATTCGACGAAACCAGTTTCGTTGGGACCATAATGTCGAGCTGTAGCTGCATGTCAGTTTTCATGATTTTTGGGTATCATGTGTGACCACAGGGATTTTTAAACACGAGAGTAAAACAAGGTTTGCTTAAAAATCATTTTAATATTCAAATATTATAATATTAAAAATACACTATATAATACCCTTCAAATTTTCCTTAACCTAATTTCATTTTCATTAGGTCAACAGGGCATTTTTTTCCGCCGTTACTTTTTCAGCTAAAACCTTTTTTTCGTGAGCTTCTAAAAATCCAAACAAATGTGAATCAATCACTAAAAATCATGAGAGCTATATGTTTGAGATCCTGGTGATGTACTCTTCGAATCCATGTTGTTTTTGCTGAGTTCGACGATGGTATTTGCGGTTGGGTTGTGAGCAGTAAATGCTAGGGTTCCATCACGATGGGAATTGAAGCATCAATCGAAGTTTTTAAGTTTGTATTGGTGTAAAGGGGATCGAATGGAGGTTTGCTAGCAAGTTTTGGTGAATTCCATGGAAAAAAATGTCGTGGTATTTACTGAGCTCGTCGTGGAAACCTGGAGATTTCGAAGGGGCGAAATGGGTGCGAGTTCATGAATTCGGGGTCCTGGGTGAACGGATTTTCGAGAGCAGAGTAATGGTACTCGTTTGAGGTTGAACGGTGATGTAGGAACGGAGATAAAGGAGGTGGAAGTGGCGATAATGGTGACTGGAAGTCACGGCATCGTGGTATGTTTGGGGAAGATGTATTATGAGCGGATCTTGGGCTTTTGAGGATGGTGGGCCGATTAAATAAAGGGGGTGAGGCCATTTAAAATAAAGGTCCATGTTTATTTAATTTAAAATATTTGTACCAACTTCTAATTATCGTAACTTCGCCATACGTAATCGAAATCAGACGAAACAAGTTACGTTGGGATCGTATGGACGGGAGCAACACAATGAGGCTGACTGGGAGTGAATCCGAGCTCGTTACAATTTATGGCCAAATAAATTGTCTGATCTGAATCAACGACAATTATTGTTAATTAACGATGATAGTCCAATGTGAGTAAAACTCACCAACTCTGAACAGTTATATTTTTATAATGTATTTTTAGAACTATTAATCATCTGTTGATTGCTGTGTGTTGGTTGATTGATTGAACTGCTAGTCAGTTAGTGAAAATTATATGTAATTATATATATAAACCGTTAAATATTTATATATTGATTCTGCTATCAGGATAATTCATATTGAACTGAAAGTGATGACAATCATGTTGTGTAACATCTGTGATGCAGGGAAACAGGTTGGAGGAATCCGACTGGATTCCTCAACAGTTATTTTATTATTTTTCATATATTGTTATATGATGTGATATAAAATCTATGGGCGATTATATGTGCTTGGACGATATTGAACATCGTGATTTGATATGATTGAATGCCATAACATGCCGGAATGTTGATAAGGGGATTTTCAAAGTGATATTGAAAATAGAATATTTATAAATTGGAATATTTATAAATAAGAGATATTTATAAAGTGGAATATTTATAAATAAGAAATATTTATAAATTGGAATATTTATAAATAGGAGATACATAGAAAAAGAAAATAATTTCAAAACATTTTCTTTTTGAATGGAAAGGTCTGTGTGGCGGGTTTGGGGATTTTCCCGATGCTCCCGTTACAAAGGAGGTTATGGCGAATTTTTCAGAGAATTTAAGGAGTTAGAATATTTCAAGAATAAATTTGAAAAGGAAATATTTGTAAACCATTTACAAATAGAATTGAAAAGGAAACGTTATAAAAGGGAAATCCTTTTTAAAGTGTAGAACCGTTATTTAAAAGTAAATCTTTTCAAATGAATAAAACGTTGTTAAAAAGGGAATCTCTATAAAGTGAATAAAGTAAATCGAATATGGTATTCGAAAGTTAGTAAAACGAATAAGCTATTCGAAAAGGGGTTAGTCGAGTTGAGTTAGTTGAATAGAGTTAACCAGTTCAGTAGAGTTAACCAGTTCAGTAGAGTTAACCAGTTGGGTTAAGTAAGTCGGGTTAACCAGTTAGAGTTAACCAGTTAGAGTTAACCAGTTAGAGTTAATCAGTTAGAGTTAATCGATTAGAGTTAAAACGAACTAGAGTTAATCAAATATAGTTATTTGAGACAGAGTTAGTCAAACAAAGTTATTCAGGATAAGTTTCCATCTCGTACGACTGCTAGCGTAATTCGCAGGGCTGTAAATAGCCTATGGCGGTCGGATGTTTCCTGAGGGAGTCAGGCGTAACCATTGTGATCGCTGCGATCTAGAGTCAAGAGAATGAAGTTAAATCGAATATTAGTTATTCGATAGGAGTTAAGTTCTTGAGTTAGATTATCGAGATAAGTGAGTCGAGTTAAGTTCGTCGAGTTAAATTAATCGATGTTAGTTTCATCGAAAGGAGTATCGATGTTAGTTTCATCGAAAGGAGTTAATCGATGTTAGTTTCATCGAAAGGAGTTAATCGATGTTAGTTTCATCGAAAGGAGTATAGATGTTAGTTTCATCGAAAGGAGTTAATCGATGTTAGTTTCATCGAAAGGAGTATAGATGTTAGTTTCATCGAAAGGAGTATCGATGTTAGTTTCATCGAAAGGAGTATCGATGTTAGTTTCATCGAAGGGAGTTATCGATTATAGTTTAATCGAAAGGAGTATCGATGTTAGTTTCATCGAAGGGAGTTATCGATTATAGTTTAATCGAAAAGAGTTATCGATTAGTTAAATCGAAGGAGTTATCGAATATAGTTTATTCGATGGAGTTAATCGATTAGAGTTAAATCGAAGGAGTTATCGAATATAGTTTATTCGAATAGATTAAAGGAGTTAATCGAATATAGTTTATTCGAATAGAGTAAAAGAGTTAATCGAATATAGTTTATTCGAATAGATTAAAGGAGTTAATCGAATATAGTTTATTCGAATAGAGTAAAAGAGTTAATCGAATATAGTTTATTCGAATAGAGTAAAAGAGTTAATCGAATATAGTTTATTCGAATAGATTAAAGGAGTTAATCGAATATAGTTTATTCGAATAGAGTAAAAGAGTTAATCGAATATAGTTTATTCGAATAGATTAAAGGAGTTAATCGAATATAGTTTATTCGAATAAAGTAAAGGAGTTAATCGAATATAGTTTATTCGAATAGAGTTAAAGGAGTTATCGAATATAGTTTATTCGACAGGAGTTAAGTGAATAGTTAGGTTAAACTAAGTGAATTTGTTAAGTAAATTGGTTAAGTTAACCAAAGTGAATTAGTCGAGTTAATCAAAGTGATTAGTTCAGTTAATCGAGATAAGTAAATCAAGTTAGGTTAATCGAGTTGAATTAGTCAGTCGAGTTAATAAATTGAGTTAGTCAAACCAAGTAAAACCAGTTAGAGTTGATCGGTTAGAATTAACCAGTTAGAGTTAATCAATCAGAGTTAATCAAATAGAGTTAAGTAAAATTAGAACTGACTAGAGATTAGTAAATTGAATGGTTTTCTAAGTGCCTATCAGATGTTGGTTTCGGCCTTCGGGATTTATACTTAGGGGATTGTTCTCATACTAGTTTACAGTCAGGGACTGATAGTTGGGGAAGAGTAGTGATTTGTAAATAAGCAGATGGAAACATTTTCCAGTGTTAATAACGTATATTTTCTAAACATAGAAAATAAGGCAATGTGAATATATATATATATATATATGTTGATGATTGGTCGATATAATTTCCATCTGGAAATAATATCGTTGTTTGCACACTTATTTTTCTTTGATAGTTAACTCACAGACTATCGAAGTTTTGACCATTTTAACGTTGTTAATATGGAGAGACCGGTTGGATTATTATCCAAAGAACCACTCTGTATTGGCATAAGCGTTGCGAATCATATATGCCAAAGATAATTGAAGAAGGAGTAAAATGCAAGGGCTGTTGTATAAGTCTTAGATAACAGTGACTAAGATGGATGTACTGAATAGTGCCTTCGGTTTGTCCAGTCTCAGGACAACTTGTATGGACGAAGGTCTGACAGAGTATATCCAATAGATCGCGTAAGTTGATCTGTTCAAACGTGTTCACGTTTGGTGGCGGAGGAATTCGTTTCTCTAAGCTGTATACCCGTGTTATTTTTGGATAAATCAATTTGTGATTTGGCGGGTATGACGATGTGACATTCTAAGTGAATGAGGATGACTTGTGTGGATGAATGTCTGACAGAGTATTTCCATAAAGGTCACGTACATTGATTTCTTCGACCGTACCAAGAGTGGAAGCGGAGAAGGAAACTTCTTTAGCTGACACGTAATGTACTGTCATAGACGTCAATTAGTGATTTTCGATGGATCTGACAATGTGGCATTCGAAGTGAATCTGATGTGATGATAAAGCGTAGCTTCTAGCCTCATCAACCAGTAAATGACAGAAATCGGGCAGGCAGCATGGCTAAGTCGGTCGCACCGAAGTAGGGTGTATAATCACCTATCTAAAGAATATTCATTTGTTTCTTAAATCTATCAATGCTGTCCCATATATATATACGGGAACGGTTGCTGATCCCAACCGTTGGTGATGTACATTCGATACACTCAAGCGAAATGAGTGGTCGGTCATGTGTGGCTGAGTTGCAAGATGTTCTTGTTGAACTCCAGTGTATCGTTCCTAGAGTACACTGATCGGAAGGTGGTTCCATACCTTGTCATAGTTGGAAATCCATTATCCAATACGTGCTTGCGATTTTGATTGTATACCATATATGTAGAACGTGAGATGAAAGCGTTTCTGCTAGTTGATATCTATTTGTACATAGACATTATTATAATATCAAAAGGTTTTTGATATAAAGATATTTTGGATTCTCATAAGGGAAAACCCCGTTCCGTTCTGCGGCGTGGTCTTATGAGATATCATTTACTTGTTCATATACCTGTTTAAACTGTTTTACTCATACCAGTCCCATGACTGACCCGGAGTTTACTTTGTTGTTTTCCCTAAACTCTTGGGTGCCTAAATTTGTACGGCAGTCAAGTAGTCGGGATTTTACATATACACTTGGAGAGCTTGGAGCAGGAGGTTTCAAGATCATATAGCTATAGTTTATTCCCGCTGTGTTGTAAGTGCTGTACTCTGATAAGTGCTATTGTATACATAACTGTTATATTTCAAAGTTATGTTATCTATTATATGTTATTCTTTCCGCTGTGAGGTTCGCGTTACTCTGATGTTGTGTTCTTCTTCTTCTTCTTCTATTCTAAGTTTCTATCTTATCTTTCCTCACCCTCTAATTTCTTTCATTAACTACCAGGATTTTTCGATGATTTGGTTATCGACATCGAGCTTATGTCGATAACCAAAGCCGCTCAAAATCCGGGTCGTTACAACTGACCCGGAGTTTATTTGTTTGTTTCCCTAAACTCTTGGGTGCCTAAATTTGTACGGGCAGTCAAGTAGTTGGGATTTACAGATATACTGGAAGAGCTTGGAGCAGGAGGCTTCAGGGGCATATAGCTATAGTTTATTTCCGTTGTATTGTAAGTGCCGTACTTTGATAATGATATGTATATTCAAGTACAGATTTGTATTTCAAAGTTATGTTATGAAATATATTTATTCGTTCCGCTGTGAGATTCGTGTTACTCTGATATTGTGTTCTTCTTCTTCTTCTATTCTAAATTTCTATCTTATCTTTCCTCGCCCTCTGTTTTCTTTCTATTAATTTCCTGATTTCCAGTTTTATTTGGGGTTGGACTTGTGTTTTTGTCAGCTCAAATTGGACCGGAATTTTGGGTCATTACAGTGTTAGTACCCTTTTTTTGCATTAACATTTTTGGTGCCCACCGTGGGCCCACATTCACATATAAAGATCAAGTGCTTTTGGGGGGATGTCGAAGTTTGAAGCCTGTTTTCTACGATAGATCTTCCTGATCTAGAAGTCAGGCCTATTCAAAATATTTCTGCGAAAAAGTAGAGAGTTGCACGGAGTTATGGCTCCATTGAAGAAAGGTGGCAGCAAGTCCGCTGGAGGTTTCGAGAATGTCGAACGTGAAGTTATCGCTACTCCACAAACTAGTCATCCAAGCGTTGGTCAGTCCTCGGGAATTGGAGTCGTCTAACTCAAGATGAGTTGAATATGGTTGTGGCTAGCTTGAATCGCCAAGTGAAAAATTGAAACAAAGTCTTTATGGATAAGCTAGACATGCTTCTCACCGCTCAGACTAATCCCATACCTTGAATAGTTAATTCGAAAAAACATAGCAAAGCTGTAAGAGTTTCCGGTAATGTTGTTGAAGATGTCTCTACCACTTCTCAAACTAATAATTCGACTGTTGGCAAAGCTCTAAGAGGTGTTGTAACTCAAGAAAAGTTCAATAGTGTTATGGCCAGTTTATATCTAAAATTTGGTGCTTCGAATGAGATGTTTTTGAACCAAATCTATGCTCTTAAAGTTGCTCAAGCAGAACTTAAAAATTGCCTAATAATCGGTTTGGAAGGGAATACATATTCCTCTGTTATAGATTTTCGCAAAGAGAAGATCAATTACCATGGTCAAGAGAAAGATAAGCCTTAATGTCCTTCTTTCCCCACCTATCGAGAGGATGGTAAGAAGACTAGCAAGGGGCATAAGAGGGAAAATGAGAACGAAGGAAAAGAGGAGAATATTAATAAGAGATTCCGCTTTTTAAAATCTGAAGTGTTTCCTCCTCTAAATGATGCCCTAGAGAACATCTTCTTTGATAATAAGGATGTAGAGTACTTTCCAGAACCGCCACCATCGTCGAACAAACCAGGCTACGTAGTCTGGAAGATTCTTCCACTACCACAACTAGCCTGTCCATGGCACAAATGATTGCAGACATCTTAAAAGTTTAATTGATAGGTTGATTAGGAAGAACATGTTACAACAATACGTCAAGGAACCACAGGCAATGAAGTCTCTTCCAACTCCTCGGGTGCAAAATGTACCCGCTAAACAATTAGGCCCGAATGACAAAGCTCCAGCATGAGGTGGCGTAAAATCAATGCTCAGTACCATAGCAGGTGGTTCTGGCTCAGCTAATGAAATTTTGGAAAAGATGGAAAGCTCTTTAGATGCCATAGAGTAAAGTCCTACAGAAGCAACGATCCCCGTGGAATTAAAAGCTTCTATTCATCCGATGATTGCTCGACACTTCCACACCAAATCCCAGCAGAGAGCTTACGAAGTCAGAGACCTTGTCTTGAAGTGGGAAATGAACGGCGCTGGACTTCTAGGACCTAATTAGCATGGACCTTATAAGATCAGCCAAAATCTCCTAGATGGCACGTTCATCCTAATGATTGTTGATAGGTTTCAAACACCAGGAACTTGGAATAGCGAAAACTTGCGTCAATTCTCTGCATAAAGAATTCCTCAGTTCTTTTGAAAAAATGTAATACTTTCTTTTACAGGTATATTCCTCTCGTGGTAAAGGAGGGATTGTAATTGAGTATCATATCTATTACTGAAAGCATTCTTGCCGGAATCAATCTCTTATTTGCAAAATTTTCATTAATTCAAAATTTATTTAAAGATGATATTGTATTGCAAGCTACCAGGTGAACGCTTGTGTAATGACCCGAAAATCCGGTCCAATTTGAGCTGACTAAATAACACAAGTCCAACCCCAAATTGCACTGGAAATTCAAGAAACTAATAGAAAGAAGATAGAGGGTGAGAATAGATAAGATAGAACTAGTAGAATAGAAGAAGAAGAAGAACATCATCATCAGAGTAACATGAATCTCACAGCGGAACGAATAAAATATAACATAACTTTTGAAATACAAAACAGTATATGTATAATAACATTTCAGATTACAACACTTACAACACAGCGGAAATAATAATAGCTATAGAATCTTGAAGCCTCCTGCTCCAAGCTCTCCAAGTGTATCTGTAAAATCCCGACTACTTGACTGCCCGTACAAATTAGGCACCCAAGAGTTTAGGGAAAACAAACAAATAAACTCTGGGTCAGTCATGGACTGGTGTGAGTAAACTCAAATCATTTAAACAGGTATATGATATCTCATAAGACCACGCCGTGAATACGGAACGGGTTTTTCCCTTATGAGAATCCAAACATCTTTGAAAAGCAATATCATTCTGATATTATAATAATGTCTAAATACAATTAGATATCAATCTAGCAGAAACGCTTGCATCTCACGTTCTACATATATAGTATACAATCAAAACCGCAAGCACGCATTGGGAAGTGGATTTCCAACTATGACAAGGTATGGAACCACCTTCCGATCAGTGTACTCTAGGAACGATACACTGGAGTTCAACAAGAACATCTTGCAACTCAGCCACACATGACCGACCACTCATTTCGCTTGAGTGTATCGAATGTACATCACCAACGGTTGGGATCAACAACCGTTCCCGTATATATATATATGGGACAACATTGATAGATTAAAGAAGCAAATGAATATTCTCTAGATAGGTGATTATACACCCTACTTCGGAGCGACCGACTTAGCCATGTTGCCTGCCCGATTTTTGTCATTTCCTGGTTGTTGAGGCCAAAGGCTACGATTACTTTCCATTCATTGATAACACGATCACTTTGAATGTCACATTGTCAGATCCGTTAATCACTAATTGATTTGCACAAATATTCTGGATGTTATGCTAAGGGAATAAATCCGTTGCCACCATATATATTTATACAGACCAACCCAATCGATCATTGGAAATATTCTGTCAGACACTTGTCCATATACGTTCGTTCTGGGACTGAACGAAACCGAAGGCACTATTCAGTACATCCATCTTAGTCACTGTTATCTAAGACTTATACAACAGTCCTTGCACTTTACTCCGTCTTCAATTATCTTTGGCATATTCACAACGCTTTTGCCAATACAAAGTGGTTCTTTGGATAAGAATCCAACCGGTCTCTCCATATTAACAATGTTGAAATGGTAAAAACTTCGATAGTCGGTGAGTTAACTATCCAAGAAAAACATGTCGGTGTTCACACAACGATCTAAATTCCAAATGGAATTATCGATCAAATCATCCAACATATATATATATATATATATATATATATAAATATTTCCTTATTTTCTCTGATTAGAAAATATACGTTTATTTATATTGGAAAACATTTCCAATCCTCATTCACGCATCACTACCATTCCACAACTATTAGTCCCTAACTGTAAACTAGTAAGAGAACAATTCTCTAAGTATAAGCCCCGAAGGCCGAAACCAACATCAGATCAACACTCAGAAAAATATTCAACTTACCAATCTCTAGTCAGTTTCTTATATTGTTTAACTCTATTTGATTTACTCTTATTCGAATACTATAAGTCGATTAACTCTATTGATTTAACTCTATCGAATAACTAAATTCGATAAACTTCTTCTGATTAACTCTATCGAATAACTAAATTCGATAAACTCCTTTTGATTAACTCTATCGAATAACTAAATTCGATAAACTCCTTTTGATTAGCTTGTATTCGGTTACTAAATTCGATTAGCTAATATTAGACTATTCTTATTCGATTAACTAATATTAGACTAACTCAAATCAGGTTATTTCTAATTGAATGACTAATATTCAATTACTCTATTTAGATTATCTCTTTTATATCTCATCAATTTCCTTTTTATAACGTTTACCTACCGTTACAAATATTTCCTATTTACAACTTCTATTTACCGTTACAAATATTTCCTATTTACAACTTCTATTTACCGTTACAAATATTTCCTATTTACAACTTCTATTTACCGTTACAAATATTCCTTATTTACAACTTCTATTTACCGTTACAAATATTCCTTATTTACAACTTCTATTTACCGTTACAAATATTCCTTATTTACAACTTCTATTTACCGTTACAAATATTCCTTATTTACAACTTCTATTTACCGTTACAAATATTCCTTATTTACAACTTCTATTTACCGTTACAAATATTTCCTTATTTACAACTTCTATTTACCGTTACAAATATTTCCTTATTTACAACTTCTATTTACCGTTACAAATATTTCCTATTTATAACGGTTTATTTATCTTCTAAATAAATATTCTTTATTTCTATTTATTTTCTAAATAAATATCCCTTTTATAAAACTCTATTTGTTTTATAAATAATTTCTTTTTATAAAACCGTGTTCGATTTATAAATAATTTCCTTTATTTCAATATACATTGAAATATTCCTTTTTACAACTCAGGGTTTCTTATGATATTTAAAATATCGAATAACAATGATTAATATCATTCTAACACACATAATCCAGAACAGATTATATAACACATCATATAATACAATATATGAAAACAGTAAAATAATTGTTGAGGAATCCAGTCAGATTCCTCCAACCTGTCTCCCTGCATCCACAGATGTTACACAGTATAATATATATCATATTTCATTTTGAAATGAAATATCCTGCTGTACCGAACCATATTTGAATAACAATACATAGATTAACTATAACTACGTTTTCAATCAAATCTATTTAACAGTCCAGTTTAACAATCAATATACAGCAGTCAATAAATAAAGTACAATTTATATTAAAATATAAATTGAGGGGAGTTAGTGAGTTTTACTCACTTTGGCAGTTCATCGTTAAAGAACGATAAACTGTTATCGGTTCCGACAGACGTTTAATTTCATCTTAATTCCAGACAAGCTCCGAAAAACTCCAGACCAAATTCCATTTTTGTTGTTCCCGTCCATACGATCCTAGGGGATCGAATTTTGTCGAATATGGATAACATAGGAGCAAGGATGATAATTTAAATTCAATACATCATTTTATTTGAATTCAAACTTACTTAAATTTTTAAATAGGCTTTACCAAATTAGGCTGGCCCAACCTTACTCCACTTCACTTTATGGTATCCCACGCAAGAACCCCTACCAACCTCAAAAGCAACTGTACTTCTTCCCCCGTGATAAACACATTCCAGTCCTTCGAAGTGAAAAACCCAGCACCATTTCCCCAACCTCAAAATCCAAATCGCACCTCCATTCTTCAATAGAAACCCAAACAAAATTCACCATTTAACTCCTCTTCTTCCTCTCAAACTCTCCATACCCAAAACGTGTAACTCGAGCTCCCTTCCGTGATACTACAAACTCATCTTCCCCAAAAGCACAACAGGATGTCGCTCCTGCAACCTTTCAGTCCGCCATTTCCTCACGTTCTCCCCTCCATGACTCATTCAAAATCAAATAAAAACCACCATGAAAATCCTCTCCTCGTGTACAACACTCCGGCCATCGCTAGATCGAACTCGCCCCATCAAATGGAAAAGCGACACAGCTTTTTTTCAGGTGTGCTACTGTAGACCACCGAACTTGACTATCACAGAATCCATACAAATTTCCACCGCAAGGCACTACGCTACACGCTGAGACCAGATACGGGCTTGAAAACTTCAACTGATGCTTCAAATTCAAAAGCATCGAAACCCTAGAACACGCTGTTGAAAATCGAAGAGCGGAAACTGGCGTCGAACTTGGTGAAATGCATACCAGTTCGAAGAGGATGTGATGAGAATTACTAATCTATACATATGAAGATTTTTAGGATTTTTCTTTGAATTAATATGATTTTTGAAAGATTGGGTTTCACGATAAAACGTTTTTCTGAGTGGCGGCGGAAAAGTTTGAGCAAATGAATGAAATGAAGTCCATTAGGTCTACACGGTTAAGGGTATTATATATAGTTTTATATACCTACGTGTTTACTCCAACGCCAAGTAAATGCCGCACTTTGTTTAGAAGGGTACATGCTAAGGTCTTTGGCATTCATTTAAGAAGTAACGTATAATTTCTTGTACCCTTGAGATGACCGTTTTATTTTTATTTATCCAGATGGGACAATACAATGTTTGTATTTTCTCTGCGGCGTTGATGTCTGTATGGTCTGATTCTTCGATGGGTGACAATACAAGGTAGGAAAGGGACAGCAACACTTACCAAACTTAGCCGTGAAGGAATCCCATTATATTATATATAATTGTTTATGTACCCGTCACGTGATATGCTCATTTACGGATGGTTATCGACAGATATAAAATTACCGTTGAGCTGAGTATGGTTCCCCGATCCCAGAAATATAATAATATCGGTAGGTTGACTCATATTGTGAAACCCCACTTATTGATTACAGGGTGCAAAATACTCCAAATAAAAAGTTGCTTATTTAATTAATTAAAAATTACCATAAAATTCTACAAATTAAATTATCGATATGTCTCAAAAGAACCTTGTCTAAATTCAAACCCGATCTCTAGTTATATCGAATAATCCGTTACGGTCGATAAACGATTCTATAGCGACTATTTTAAAATTTGATTTGGACATATCTCAAAATCTATGCGACGAAATCCTGATTTTTCTCTCCCACTAGAAAGATATAATCCACCAGCTCCACACGTTTCTTGTTTCACGGAAATCCGAGTTAAAACGAATCATGTACATTCAGTTGAAGTTCGAATCGTCAAATTACGAACTGCAACGCCATTTCGAGCTCGGTTTTAATTATAATATAATTATACGTTCTAACATCGACGATTTAATAATATATTCGTTATTTAAATAATTAAATACGTTAATTATTACACTATCAAATGTCCGGGTCATTACATTCTTCCCCACTTAAAATAATTTCGTCCTCGAAATTGCTAAGGTAGAGGACGACCCTATCTATCGGAATTCCTAAGATTTGTTTACCCCTTATTTCTGATTTCAACTGAACCAATTAATATTGACTAAAATATTAATTCCTTCCGACTAACCTAAATTTTCAAAAATTCTGAAAATTTTCTGACGCTTAAATTTTTCGGAAAATTTCGCCATAACCTCCTTTGTACAGCCCTATCGGTAAAACCACAACTCGCCTCTCTAGGCTATCTCCAACCCAAAAAGAAAATCAAAACGCCAAGCAGCTTGCCAAATCGGCTCATAAATTCTAACTCATATGAAATATAAACTTGCACCTTTTTGCTGACCATATCATTATACCATTCCCATTGGTTATCAACTTAACATATACCAATGTCATTCCAATCCATCTCCTGTCAGTTTTTATCCTCAAACTCAAGCAATTGCTTATACTCAAGTCAAATTCCCTTTCAAACTTAAGTACAATTCTTGATTCCAAATCCTTATAAAATCAATCAACTTACTCGATATCATCCCAATATAATTCCATATTATATTTAACCTTGTCCAAGTTTAATTCAAATTTATTTATTCACTTTCAATATTTTAATCTATTTAACTTCATAAGTTAAATCTTAATTCCAGAATTTAAATTCCTGGGCTCATTTCAAATCAATTTGAAACCATAATACCAATTCAAAACCTTTTAATTTCTAAACACTTGTTTTCCTTAAACAATTCAAAAACACAACCTTTGGTAGTAATCCGTCACTTAGAACTCGAAAATGAACACTGATGATGTGGCCACACTCATCAGGGTTATTTCCCAGTTTATCGAAGTGAGTTCAATACTATAACACTTCCAATTTGAAAACATTTTCAAAATCTCCCAGGAACTTAAAATTTCCTTATTTTAATTCCTAATCCTGATTTAATTTCAGATTTAATTCATCTTATTTCATATACTTTACTTATATGAATTCTGATTAGTTATCTATAACAATTTCGCCTTTTTATAATCTCATCTGATTATAATAACAACCAACACAACCAATTATACTATGTTAATGTCAAAACATATCATGTTGGTTCATCGTATTCGAGTGTTTAGAAACCCCTATCGATATTGTGGTGCCCCACTATCGACCAGAATTCATAAGCCACTCAACCAATAAAGCTCCACAATATAAAACAAATTTTTATATTAATTAACAAATACGTTCACTCGTATATATACACTCAACTCAATCTAGGGTATTACTAACCCTATCTCTACTGAGTCACGCCACAGAGCCAAGGTATTAACTAAACCAATGCTCTGATACCAACTGTAATGACCCGAAAATCCGGTCCAATTTGAGCTGACTAAATAACACAAGTCCAACCCCAAATTGCACTGGAAATTCAAGAAACTAATAGAAAGAAGATAGAGGGTGAGAATAGATAAGATAGAACTAGTAGAATAGAAGAAGAAGAAGAAGAACATCATCATCAGAGTAACACGAATCTCACAGCGGAACGAATAAAATATAACATAACTTTTGAAATACAAAACAGTATATGTATAATAACATTTCAGAGTACAACACTTACAACACAGCGGAAATAATAATAGCTATAGAATCTTGAAGCCTCCTGCTCCAAGCTCTCCAAGTGTATCTGTAAAATCCCGACTACTTGACTGCCCGTACAAATTAGGCACCCAAGAGTTTAGGGAAAACAAACAAATAAACTTCGGGTCAGTCATGGACTGGTGTGAGTAAACTCAAATCATTTAAACAGGTATATGATATCTCATAAGACCACGCCGTGAATACGGAACGGGTTTTTCCCTTATGAGAATCCAAACATCTTTGAAAAGCAATATCATTCTGATATTATAATAATGTCTAAATACAATTAGATATCAATCTAGCAGAAACGCTTGCATCTCACGTTCTACATATATAGTATACAATCAAAACCGCAAGCACGTATTGGATAATGGATTTCCAACTATGACAAGGTACGGAACCACCTTCCGATCAGTGTACTCTAGGAACGATACACTGGAGTTCAACAAGAACATCTTGCAACTCAGCCACACAAGACCGACCACTCATTTCGCTTGAGTGTATCGAATGTACATCACCAACGGTTGGGATCAACAACCGTTCCCGTATATATATATGGGACAGCATTGATAGATTAAAGAAGCAAATGAATATTCTCTAGATAGGTGATTATACACCCTACTTCGGAGCGACCGACTTACCCATGCTGCCTGCCCGATTTTTGTCATTTCCTGGTTGTTGAGGCCATAGGCTACGATTACTTTCCATTCATTGATAACACGATCACTTTGAATGTCACACTGTCAGATCTGTTAATCACTAATTGATTTGCACAAATATTCTGGATGTTATGCTAAGGGAATAAATCCGTTGCCACCATATATATTTATACAGACCAACCCAATCGATCATTGGAAATATTCTGTCAGACACTCGTCCATATACGTTCGTTCTGGGACTGAACGAAACCGAAGGAACTATTCAGTACATCCATCTTAGTCACTGTTATCTAAGACTTATACAACAGTCCTTGCACTTTACTCCGTCTTCAATTATCTTTGGCATATTCACAACGCTTTTGCCAATACAGAGTGGTTCTTTGGATAAGAATCCAACCGGTCTCTCCATATTAACAACGTTGAAATGGTAAAAACTTCGATAGTCGGTGAGTTAACTATCCAAGAAAAACATGTCGGTGTTCACACAACGATCTAAATTCCAAATGGAATTATCGATCAAATCATCCAACATATAAATATATATATATATATGTTTCCTTATTTTCTCTGATTAGAAAATATACGTTTATTTATATTGGAAAACATTTCCAATCCTCATTCACGCATCACTACCATTCCACAACTATTAGTCCCTAAATGTAAACTAGTAAGAGAACAATTCTCTAAGTATAAACCCCGAAGGCCGAAATCAACATCAGATCAACACTCAGAAAAATATTCAACTTACCAATCTCTAGTCAGTTTCTAATATTGTTTAACTCTATTTGATTTACTCTTATTCGAATACTATAAGTCGATTAACTCTATTGATTTAACTCTATCGAATAACTAAATTCGATAAACTTCTTCTGATTAACTCTATCGAATAACTAAATTCGATAAACTCCTTTTGATTAACTCTATCGAATAACTAAATTCGATAAACTCCTTTTGATTAGCTTGTATTCGGTTACTAAATTCGATTAGCTAATATTAGACTATTCTTATTCGATTAACTAATATTAGACTAACTCAAATCAGGTTATTTCTAATTGAATGACTAATATTCAATTACTCTATTTAGATTATCTCTTTTATATCTCATCAATTTCCTTTTTATAACGTTTACCTACCGTTACAAATATTTCCTATTTACAACTTCTATTTACCGTTACAAATATTTCCTATTTACAACTTCTATTTACCGTTACAAATATTTCCTATTTACAACTTCAATTTACCGTTACAAATATTCCTTATTTACAACTTCTATTTACCGTTACAAATATTCCTTATTTACAACTTCTATTTACCGTTACAAATATTCCTTATTTACAACTTCTATTTACCGTTACAAATATTCCTTATTTACAACTTCTATTTACCGTTACAAATATTTCCTTATTTACAACTTCTATTTACCGTTACAAATATTTCCTTATTTACAACTTCTATTTACCGTTACAAATATTTCCTATTTATAACGGTTTATTTATCTTCTAAATAAATATTCTTTATTTCTATTTATTTTCTAAATAAATATCCCTTTTATAAAACTCTATTTGTTTTATAAATAATTTCTTTTTATAAAACCGTGTTCGATTTATAAATAATTTCCTTTATTTCAATATACATTGAAATATTCCTTTTTACAACTCAGGGTTTCTTATGATATTTAAAATATCGAATAACAATGATTAATATCATTCTAACACACTGTAATGACCCGCATTTTCTGAGATATATAATTAATTTATTTAATTATATAACTGGTGACTTAGATAAGTTAATGATCGTTTAATTAAATAATATTGAATATTTAATTAATATAATAATATAAATAATTCTGAAATAATCAGAATTAGCTGAAATGGCAATATAGTGTGAACTGAACAATTTAAAAGTATATAATTCAGTTTGGAGTTGAATAATATTAACGAATATATTCAATCGACGACAGTTTGAACGTATAATTATAATATAATTAAAATCGAGCTCGAAATTGCGTTGCAGTTCGTAAATTGGCGATTCGAACTTCAACTAAATGTACAGGAGTCATTTTAAGCCGGATTTCTATGAAACAAGAAACGTGTGGAGCTGGTGGAGTATATTTTTCTAGTGGAAGAGAAAAATCGGGATTTCGTCGTGTAGATTGAGAGTTATGTCCAAATCAAATTTTAAAATAGTCGCTATGGATTTCCTTTATAATTTGCGACGCTTTATATACGTTATAAATGGATTTTCAGTATAAACTGAATATCGAAATAATCTGGAATCTGAAATATCAAACTGTAAATTCTGATATGATATTCTGGAGCTGTACGATATCACATGTGAAGATATACGATAATATAAATTTATTTATATTTAATTTTATTTATTTAAATATATTTATATATTTAAATGGATTATTCAAGGATCTAAAAATAGCCACTTTTGCAAACGAAGTCGGAATTTGACGAAACCAGTTTTGTTGGATCCGCAATATCAAATAGTTATTAGATTTCCAATTTTGTGATTTTTAGAGTCATTGGGTGGCCGTATGGATTTTTAGAGTGTAAAACAGTCGGTATTTTGACAGTTAAAAATACGCTGTGTGAGCATACGGAGTCGGAATTCGACGAAACCAGTTTCGTTGGGACCATAATGTCAAATTATATCAGCTTGTCAGTTTTCATGATTTTTAGGCATCGTATGTGTTCGCAGTGATTTTTAGAAGACTGAATCGAATATAATAATAATAATAATAAATATCTAGATTTTTTATCCCATTTTAAATACCCCCCTTTAACCCCTTAAAACCTAAAACACTTCATTTCAGAAGTCAATGAAGCAAGAAAATGCGCCGTTCTCTCTTTTTCATCCTCACAGTAAAATCCACTTCAAAGAAAATCAAAATCAATTCAAGATAATTTCTATAAATCCTGTAACAGGGATACTCGCGTTCACTTCTCAAAGCCCTTCGATGCAGTGGCGTTTTTGATGAACTCGACATCTCATTTTCGTCGATGGAAACATACTGTAAATGCTAGGGTTGGGTTTATTGGCTCGATGGGTTATGAAATTGCAAAACTGGGTATGGCGTTTAAATTGCGGTGGCCATAGGATCATCTCGGCGGAGTTTGGAAGGTGGGGGTCCACATTTGGGCAACGCGACGACCTGGGGATGGCTACCGGTCGCGTAAAGAAATGAGGTGCCGAGCTTCTGGGTGTGTAGTCGGCAAGAAGGAGATGGAGATGGAGAGAACAATGGTGATTTTCGTTGTGGGTTTCGTTGATGAACGGTGGTGCGGTGGGGGATGTAAACAATGGAAATGGTGAGGAGTGACTGCTGTTGGAAGCAACGGGGAAGAAAGGGTCCAACGTCGGGCCTGGGAAATGTACAAAGGGGGCGGGCCAAGTTTAAGGGTAAAGGCCCAACAAGATTTTAAGTTAAGTTATTTAAATTCTAAATAAATGTATGAACTTATAAATCGTATATCTTCTACATACATGACCAGAATTTCGAACGGCTGGATCCGTTGGGATCGTATGGACGGGAGCAACACAATGAGACTGACCGGAAGTGGATTCGAGCTCGTATGAATTTATGGAGAAATAAATTGTTTGATTCAAATCAAATAACAGTTTATCGTTCTTTAACGATGAACTGCAAATGTGAGTAAATCTCACTAACTCTGAACAGTTTATATTTTCATGTTGTATTTTCAGAACTGTTAAATATTGACTGATTGACTGTGTGTTGATGGTTTGATTGAACTTCTAGTCAGTTAGTTAAATTTCTATATTGATTCTGTTTAACAGAATATATCATATGGAACTGAAAGTGATGTTATCTATATTGTCTAACATCTGTGATGCAGGGAAACAGGTTGGAGGAATCCGACTGGATTCCTCAACAGTTATTTTATATTTTTTTCATATATTTTGATATATGATGTGAATCATAACATGTTGTTGATTGTGTGTGTATGGACGAGATTAGACATCGTGATTTGATATGATTGAATACCATAACATACCGGAATGTAGATAAGGAAATTTTCAAAGTGATATTGAAATTAGAATATTTATAAAATGTGATATTTATAAATAGGAGATATTTATAAAGTGGAATATTTATAAATAAGGAATATTTATAAATTGGGATATTTATAAATAGGAGATATTTGAAAAGAAAATAAATTCAAAACATTTCTTTTTGAATGGAAAGGCCTGTGTGGCGAGTTTGGGGATTTTCCCGATGCTCCCGATAGAAAGGAGGTTATGGCGAATTTTCCCGGGAATTTAAGGAGTTAGAATATTTCAAGAATAAATTTGAAAAGGAAATATTTGTAAACCATTTACAAATAGAATTGAAAGGAAAACGTTATAAAAAGAAATCATTTTTAAAGTGTAGAACCGTTATTTAAAAGTAAATCTTTTCAAATAAATAAAACGTTGTTAAAAAGGAAATCTTTATAAAGTGAATCGAATATAGACATTCGAAGGAGTTAATCGAATATGGTATTCGAAGTTAGTAAATCGAATATGGTATTCGAAAGTTAGTTAATCGAATATGTTATTCGAAAGGGGTTAGTCAAGTCGAGTTAGTCAAATAGAGTTAATCAGTTAGAGTTAACCAGTTAGAGTTAACCAGTTAGAGTTAACCAGTTAGAGTTAATCAGTTAGAGTTAACCAGTTGGAGTTAATTAGTTAGAGTTAATCGATTAGAGTTAAAACGAACTAGAGTTAATCAAATATAGTTATTTGAGACAGAGTTAGACAAACATAGTTATTCAGGATGAGTTGCCATTTATCACGACTGCTAGCGTAATTCGCAGGGCTGTAAATAGCCTACGGCGTTCGGATGTTTCCTGAGGGAATCAGGCGTAACCATTGTGATCGCTGCGATCTAGAGTTGAGCGAATGGAGTTAAATAATATAGAGTTAAGCAAAATTAGAATCTGACTAGAGATTAATAAGTTGAATGGTTTCCTGGGTATCGATCTGATGTTGGTTTCGGCCTTCGGGGTTTATACTTAGGAAGTTGTTCTCTTGTTAGTTTATAGTTAGAGTCTGATAGTTGTGGAAGGATAGTGATACGTAAATAAACAATGGAAATGTTTTCCAACGTTGATAACAAATATTTTCTAAATATAGAAAATAAGGAAATATGTATAGATATACATGATGATTGATCGATTGACTTTCCATTTGGAATTTAGATCGTTGTTTGTACACGGACATGTTTCATTTGATAGTTAAATCACAGACTATCGAAGTTTTGACCATTTTAACGTTGTTATATGGAGAGACCGGTTGGATTATTATCCATAGAACCACTCTGTATTGGCATAAGCGTTGCGAATCATATATGCCAAAGATAACTGAAGACGGAGTAAAATGCAAGGGCTATCCTGTTTACAGAATAGTGCCTTCGGTTTGTCCAGTCCCAGGACAACTTGTATGGACGAAGGTCTGACAGAGTATATCCAATGGATCGCGTAAGTTGATCTGTTCAAACGTATTCACGTTTGGTGGCGGAGGAATTCGTTTCTCTTAGTTGTATACCCGTGTTATTTTTGGATAAGTAAATTTGTGATTTGGCGGGTATGACGATGTGACATTCTAAGTGAATGAAGATGGATGTCTGACAGAGTATTTCCAGAAAGGTCACGTACATTGATTTCTTCAACCGTACCAAGAGTGGAAGCGGAGAAGGAAACTTCTTTTAGCTGACACGTAATGTACTGTTGTAAACGTCAACTAGTGATTTCGATGGATTTGACAATGTGGCATTCGAAGTGAATCTGATGTAATGATAAAGCGTAGCTTCTAGCCTCATCAACCGGTAAATGACAGAAATCGGGCAGGCAGCATGGCTAAGTCGGTCGCACCGAAGTAGGGTGTATAATCACCTATCTAGTGAATATTCATTTGTTTCTTAAAATCTATCAATGTTGTCCCATATATATATACGGGAACGGTTGCTGATCCCAACCGTTGGTGATTTACATTCGATACACTCAAGCGAAATGAGTGGTCGGTCATGTGTGGCTGAGTTGCAAGATGTTCTTGTTGAACTCCAGTGTATCGTTCCTAGAGTACACTGATCGGAAGGTGGTTCCATACCTTGTCATAGTTGGAAATCCAATCATCTAATACGTGCTTGCGATTTTGATTGTATACTATATATGTAGTAACGTGAGATGCAAGCGTTTCTGCTAGATTGATATTTATTTGTACTTAGACATTATTATAATATCAGAATGATATTGTTTTGAAAAGTTATTTGGATTCTCATAAGGGAAAAACCCGTTCCGTATTCACGGCGTGGTCTTATGAGATATCATATACCTGTTTAAATGATTTGAGTTTATTCACACCAGTCCCATGACTGACCCGGAGTTTATTTTGTTGTTTTCCCTAAACTCTTGGGTGCCTAAATTTGTACGGGCAGTCAAGTAGTCGGGATTTTACAGATACACTTGGAGAGCTTGGAGCAGGAGGCTTCAAGATTCTATAGCTATTAATATTTCCGCTGTTGTTGTAAGTATTGTACTCTGATAAGTGTTATTGTATACATATACTGATGTTATTTCAAAGATATGTTATGTATATTTTATTCGTTCCGCTGTGAGATTCGTGTTTACTCTGATGATGATGTTCTTCTTCTTCTTCTATTCTATAAGTTCTATCTTATCTATCCTCACCCTCTATCTTCTTTCATTAATTACCGGGATTTTTCGATGTTTTGGTTATCGACGTCGAGCTTACGTCGATAACCAAAGTCGCAAAAATCCGGGTCGTTACAGTTGGTATCAGAGCTTAAGTTAAGAATTACTTGGCTCTGTGGCGTGACTCGGTAGAGATAGGGTTAGTAATACCCTAGATTGCGTTTGAGTGTATATATACGAGTGCATATTTGTATTTGATATAAAAATGGTTTTATATTGTGGAGATTCATTGGCTGAGTTGTTTATGAGTTCTGATCGATCAGTTTGATCCACTGTATCGGTAGGAGTAAATAAACACTCGAATACGATGGGTCGACACAGTATGTTTTGAAAAGAGGATAAATGAAATAATTTTACCCGAAATATATATATATGAAATATTATAATGTGTTGGTTGTTATTATAATCGAGTAAGATTATAAAAGTGAAACGGTTATGAAAATAACTAATCAAATTTCGTATAAGTATTACGAAGAGAATTAAATCTGAAATTAAAGTCAGAATTGAAATTAAAAAAAAACTGGAAATTCAGATAAGTGGTTGAAATTGAATCTGGATTAGATATATGTGAATTTTAAAATCCTGGGAGGTTTTAAATTTGTTTTACTAAGGATATTTTGAACTGATTCAAGATGGAAGTGTTTAAGTTTGAGTTTTGAAAAGGAATATAGTATTGAACTCACTTTGATCGCTGGAAAATAATTCTGATGATGGTGTACACATCATCAGTGTGATTTTCGAGTTGTAAGTGACGGATTACTACCTAAGATTTTATTTTCAAATCTGTTTTGCGAAAACAAGTTTTTGAGAATTCAAATGTTTTGAATTGGTATTATGATTTCAAATTGACTTGAAATAAAAGGCCAGGAATTTAAATTCTAGAATTTAACTTTAACTTGTTAAGTTAAGTGAAAACTGGGGTGATAAGAGAATAATCTGAAATGGGATTAAGTTGATGAGTTAAGAATTTGAAATTTAGCTGGACTTAGAATTTGAAAATCAAGAATGAAACTTGAGATTGATAATGGGATTCGACTTGAGTATAAGCGAATGATTTGGTTTGACGATATAAAAGTGATTGAGTTTGATTGGGATGGCATTTGTATATGCCGAGTTGATAACAGATGGTAGGGATATAATGATATGCCCAACAAAAAGGTACAAGTTTATATTTTATATGAGTTTGGAATTTATGAGCCGAATTGGCAAGCCGTTCGGCGTTTTGATTTTCTTTTGAGTTGAAGAAGGCCCAGAGAGGCGAGTTGGAGTTTGAGCTATTGACCAGTACAAAGGAGGTTATGGCAAAATTTTCCGAAAATTTATGGCGTTAGAAAATTTTCAGAATTTTTGAAAATTTTAGTTAGTCGGAAGGAATTAATATTTTAGTCGATATTAATTGGTTCAGTTGAAATCAGAAATAAGGGGTAAACAAATCTTAGGAATTCCAATAGACAGGGTCGTCCTCTAACTTAGCAATTTCGAGGACGAAATTATTTTAAGTGGGGAAGAATGTAATGACCCGCATTTTCTGAGATATATAATTAATTTATTTAATTATATAACTGGTGACTTAGATAAGTTAATGATCGTTTAATTAAATAATATTGAATATTTAATTAATATAATAATATAAATAATTCTGAAATAATCAGAATTAGCTGAAATGGCAATATAGTGTGAACTGAACAATTTAAAAGTATATAATTCAGTTTGGAGTTGAATAATATTAACGAATATATTCAATCGACGACAGTTTGAACGTATAATTATAATATAATTAAAATCGAGCTCGAAATGGCGCTGCAGTTCGTAAATTGGCGATTCGAACTTCAACTAAATGTACAGGAGTCATTTTAAGCCGGATTTCTGTGAAACAAGAAACGTGTGGAGCTGGTGGAGTATATTTTTCTAGTGGAAGAGAAAAATCGGGATTTCGTCGTGTAGATTGAGAGTTATGTCCAAATCAAATTTTAAAATAGTCGCTATGGATTTCCTTTATAATTTGCGACGCTTTATATACGTTATAAATGGATTTTCAGTATAAACTGAATATCGAAATAATCTGGAATCTGAAATATCAAACTGTAAATTCTGATATGATATTCTGGAGCTGTACGATATCACATGTGAAGATATACGATAATATAAATTTATTTATATTTAATTTTATTTATTTAAATATATTTATATATTTAAATGGATTATTCAAGGATCTAAAAATAGCCACTTTTGCAAACGAAGTCGGAATTTGACGAAACCAGTTTTGTTGGATCCGCAATATCAAATAGTTATTAGATTTCCAGTT
Organism: Allium sativum; assembly: GCA_030737875.1. Classification (NCBI taxonomy): domain Eukaryota; kingdom Viridiplantae; phylum Streptophyta; class Magnoliopsida; order Asparagales; family Amaryllidaceae; genus Allium; species Allium sativum. The sequence continues at coordinate 191,719,613 of CM060922.1, read as the reverse complement.
TTGTGATTTTTAGAGTCATTGGGTGGCCATATGGATTTTTAGAGTGTAAAACAGTCGGTATTTTGACAGTTAAAAATACGCTGTGTGAGCATACGGAGTCGGAATTCGACGAAACCAGTTTCGTTGGGACCATAATGTCAAATTATATCAGCTTGTCAGTTTTCATGATTTTTAGGCGTCGTATGTGTTCGCAGTGATTTTTAGAAGACTGAATCGAATATAATAATAATAATAATAATAATATCTAGATATTTTATCCCATTTTAAATACCCCCCTTTAACCCCTTAAAACCTAAAACACTTCATTTCAGAAGTCAATGAAGCAAGAAAATGCGCCGTTCTCTCTTTTTCATCCTCACAGTAAAATCCACTTCAAAGAAAATCAAAATCAATTCAAGATAATTTCTATAAATCCTGTAACAGGGATATTCGCGTTCACTTCTCAAAGCCCTTCGATGCAGTGGCGTTTTTGATGAACTCGACATCTCATTTTCGTCGATGGAAACATACTGTAAATGCTAGGGTTGGGTTTATTGGCTCGATGGGTTATGAAATTGCAAAACTGGGTATGGCGTTTAAATTTCGGTGGCCAGAGGATCATCTCGGCGGAGTTTGGAAGGTGGGGGTCCACATTTGGGCAACGCGACGACCTGGGGATGGCTACCGGTCGCGTAAAGAAATGAGGTGCTGAGCTTCTGGGTGTGTAGTCGGCAAGAAGGAGATGGAGATGGAGAGAACAATGGTGATTTTCGTTGTGGGTTTCGTTGATGAACGGTGGTGCGGTGGGGGATGTAAACAATGGAAATGGTGAGGAGTGACTGCTGTTGGAAGCAACGGGGAAGAAAGGATCCAACGTCGGGCCTGGGAAATGTACAAAGGGGGCGGGCCAAGTTTAAGGGTAAAGGCCCAACAAGATTTTAAGTTAAGTTATTTAAATTCTAAATAAATGTATGAACTTATAAATCGTATATCTTCTACATACATAACCAGAATTTCGAACGGCTGGATCCGTTGGGATCGTATGGACGGGAGCAACACAATGAGACTGACCGGAAGTGGATTCGAGCTCGTATGAATTTATGGAGAAATAAATTGTTTGATTCAAATCAAATAACAGTTTATCGTTCTTTAACGATGAACTGCAAATGTGAGTAAATCTCACTAACTCTGAACAGTTTATATTTTCATGTTGTATTTTTAGAACTGTTAAATATTGACTGATTGACTGTGTGTTGATGGTTTGATTGAACTGCTAGTCAGTTAGTTAAATTTCTATATTGATTCTGTTTAACAGAATATATCATATGGAACTGAAAGTGATGTTATCTATATTGTCTAACATCTGTGATGCAGGGAAACAGGTTGGAGGAATCCGACTGGATTCCTCAAAAGTTATTTTATATTTTTTTCATATATTTTGATATATGATGTGAATCATAACATGTTGTTGATTGTGTGTGTATGGACGAGATTAGACATCGTGATTTGATATGATTGAATACCATAACATACCGGAATGTAGATAAGGAAATTTTCAAAGTGATATTGAAATTAGAATATTTATAAAATGTGATATTTATAAATAGGAGATATTTATAAAGTGGAATATTTATAAATAAGGAATATTTATAAATTGGGATATTTATAAATAGGAGATATTTGAAAAGAAAATAAATTCAAAACATTTCTTTTTGAATGGAAAGGCCTGTGTGGCGAGTTTGGGGATTTTCCCGATGCTCCCGATACAAAGGAGGTTATGGCGAATTTTCCCGGGAATTTAAGGAGTTAGAATATTTCAAGAATAAATTTGAAAAGGAAATATTTGTAAACCATTCACAAATAGAATTGAAAGGAAAACGTTATAAAAAGAAATCATTTTTAAAGTGTAGAACCGTTATTTAAAAGTAAATCTTTTCAAATAAATAAAACGTTGTTAAAAAGGAAATCTTTATAAAGTGAATCGAATATAGACATTCGAAGGAGTTAATCGAATATGGTATTCGAAGTTAGTAAATCGAATATGGTATTCGAAAGTTAGTTAATCGAATATGTTATTCGAAAGGGGTTAGTCAAGTCGAGTTAGTGAAATAGAGTTAATCAGTTAGAGTTAACCAGTTAGAGTTAACCAGTTAGAGTTAACCAGTTAGAGTTAATCAGTTAGAGTTAACCAGTTGGAGTTAATTAGTTAGAGTTAATCGATTAGAGTTAAAACGAACTAGAGTTAATCAAATATAGTTATTTGAGACAGAGTTAGACAAACATAGTTATTCAGGATGAGTTGCCATTTATCACGACTGCTAGCGTAATTCGCAGGGCTGTAAATAGCCTACGGCGTTCGGATGTTTCCTGAGGGAATCAGGCGTAACCATTGTGATCGCTGCGATCTAGAGTTGAGCGAATGGAGTTAAAGAATATAGAGTTAAGCAAAATTAGAATCTGACTAGAGATTAATAAGTTGAATGGTTTCCTGGGTATCGATCTGATGTTGGTTTCGGCCTTCGGGGTTTATACTTAGGAAGTTGTTCTCTTGTTAGTTTATAGTTAGAGTCTGATAGTTGTGGAAGGATAGTGATACGTAAATAAACAATGGAAATGTTTTCCAACGTTGATAACAAATATTTTCTAAATATAGAAAATAAGGAAATATGTATAGATATACATGATGATTGATCGATTGACATTCCATTTGGAATTTAGATCGTTGTTTGTACACGGACATGTTTCATTTGATAGTTAAATCACAGACTATCGAAGTTTTGACCATTTTAACGTTGTTAATATGGAGAGACCGGTTGGATTATTATCCATAGAACCACTCTGTATTGGCATAAGCGTTGCGAATCATATATGCCAAAGATAATTGAAGACGGAGTAAAATGCAAGGGCTATCCTGTTTACAGAATAGTGCCTTCGGTTTGTCCAGTCCCAGGACAACTTGTATGGACGAAGGTCTGACAGAGTATATCCAATGGATCGCGTAAGTTGATCTGTTCAAACGTATTCACGTTTGGTGGCGGAGGAATTCGTTTCTCTTAGCTGTATACCCGTGTTATTTTTGGATAAGTAAATTTGTGATTTGGCGGGTATGACGATGTGACATTCTAAGTGAATGAAGATGGATGTCTGACAGAGTATTTCCAGAAAGGTCACGTACATTGATTTCTTCAACCGTACCAAGAGTGGAAGCGGAGAAGGAAACTTCTTTTAGCTGACACGTAATGTACTGTTGTAAACGTCAACTAGTGATTTCGATGGATTTGACAATGTGGCATTCGAAGTGAATCTGATGTAATGATAAAGCGTAGCTTCTAGCCTCATCAACCGGTAAATGACAGAAATCGGGCAAGCAGCATGGCTAAGTCGGTCGCACCGAAGTAGGGTGTATAATCACCTATCTAGTGAATATTCATTTGTTTCTTAAAATCTATTAATGCTGTCCCATATATATATACGGGAACGGTTGCTGATCCCAACCGTTGGTGATTTACATTCGATACACTCAAGCGAAATGAGTGGTCGGTCATGTGTGGCTGAGTTGCAAGATGTTCTTGTTGAACTCCAGTGTATCGTTCCTAGAGTACACTGATCGGAAGGTGGTTCCATACCTTGTCATAGTTGGAAATCCAATCATCTAATACGTGCTTGCGATTTTGATTGTATACTATATATGTAGTAACGTGAGATGCAAGCGTTTCTGCTAGATTGATATTTATTTGTACTTAGACATTATTATAATATCAGAATGATATTGTTTGGAAAAGTTATTTGGATTCTCATAAGGGAAAAACCCGTTCCGTATTCACGGCGTGGTCTTATGAGATATCATATACCTGTTTAAATGATTTGAGTTTATTCACACCAGTCCCATGACTAACCCGGAGTTTATTTTGTTGTTTTCCCTAAACTCTTGGGTGCCGAAATTTGTACGGGCAGTCAAGTAGTCGGGATTTTACAGATACACTTGGAGAGCTTGGAGCAGGAGGCTTCAGGATTCTATAGCTATTATTATTTCCGCTGTTGTTGTAAGTATTGTACTCTGATAAGTGTTATTGTATACATATACTGATGTTATTTCAAAGATATGTTATGTATATTTTATTCGTTCCGCTGTGAGATTCGTGTTTACTCTGATGATGATGTTCTTCTTCTTCTTCTATTCTATAAGTTCTATCTTATCTATCCTCACCCTCTATCTTCTTTCATTAATTACCGGGATTTTTCGATGTTTTGGTTATCGACGTCGAGCTTACGTCGATAACCAAAGTCGCCAAAAATCCGGGTCGTTACACACACATAATCCAGAACAGATTATATAACACATCATATAATACAATATATGAAAACAGTAAAATAATTGTTGAGGAATCCAGTCAGATTCCTCCAACCTGTCTCCCTGCATCCATAGATGTTACACAGTATAATATATATCATATTTCATTTTGAAATGAAATATCCTGCTGTACCGAACCATATTTGAATAACAATACATAGATTAACTATAACTACGTTTTCAATCAAATCTATTTAACAGTCCAGTTTAACAATCAATATACAGCAGTCAATAAATAAAGTACAATTTATATTAAAATATAAATTGAGGGGAGTTAGTGAGTTTTACTCACTTTGGCAATTCATCGTTAAAGAACGATAAACTGTTATCGGTTCCGACAGACGTTTAATTTCATCTTAATTCCAGACAAGCTCCGAAAAACTCCAGACCAAATTCCATTTTTGTTGTTCCCGTCCATACGATCCTAGGGGATCGAATTTTGTCGAATATGGATAACATAGGAGCAAGGATGATAATTTAAATTCAATACATCATTTTATTTGAATTCAAACTTACTTAAATTTTTAAATAGGCTTTACCAAATTAGGCTGGCCCAACCTTACTTCACTTCACTTTACGGTATCCCACGCAAGAACCCCTACCAACCTCAAAAGCAACTGTACTTCTTCCCTCGTGATAAACACATTCCAGTCCTTCGAAGTGAAAAACCCAGCACCATTTCCCCAACCTCAAAATCCAAATCGCACCTCCATTCTTCAATAGAAACCCAAACAAAATTCACCATTTAACTCCTCTTCTTCCTCTCAAACTCTCCATACCCAAAACGTGTAACTCGAGCTCCCTTCCGTGATACTACAAACTCATCATCCCCAAAAGCACAACAGGATGTCGCTCCTGCAACCTTTCAGTCCTCCATTTCCTCACGTTCTCCCCTCCATGACTCATTCAAAATCAAATAAAAACCACCATGAAAATCCTCTCCTCGTGTACAACACTCCGGCCATCGCTAGATCGAACTCGCCCCATCAAATGGAAAAGCGACACAGCTTTTTTTCAGGTGTGCTACTGTAGACCACCGAACTTGACTATCACAGAATCCATACAAATTTCCACCGCAAGGCACTACGCTACACGCTGAGACCAGATACGGGCTTGAAAACTTCAACTGATGCTTCAAATTCAAAAGCATCGAAACCCTAGAACACGCTGTTGAAAATCGAAGAGCGGAAACTGACGTCGAACTTGGTGAAATGCATACCAGTTCGAAGAGGATGTGATGAGGATTACTAATCTATACATATGAAGATTTTTAGGATTTTTCTTTGAATTAATATGATTTTTGAAAGATTGGGTTTCACGATAAAACGTTTTTTTGAGTGGCGGCGGAAAAGTTTGAGCAAATGAATGAAATGAAGTCCATTAGGTCTACACGGTTAAGGGTATTATATATAGTTTTAGATACCTACGTGTTTACTCCAACGCCAAGTAAATGCCGCACTTTGTTTAGAAGGGTACATGCTAAGGTCTTTGGCATTCATTTAAGAAGTAACGTATAATTTCTTGTACCCTTGAGATGACCGTTTTATTTTTTTTTATCCAGATGGGACAATACAATGTTTGTATTTTCTCTGCGGCGTTGATGTCTGTATGGTCTGATTCTTCGATGGGTGACAATACAAGGTAGGAAAGGGACTGCAACACTTACCAAACTTAGCCGTGAAGGAATCCCATTATATTATATATAATTGTTTATGTACCCATCACGTGATATGCTCATTTACGGATGGTTATCGACAGATATAAAATTACCGTTGAGCTGAGTATGGTTCCCCGATCCCAGAAATATAATAATATCGGTAGGTTGACTCATATTGTGAAACCCCACTTATTGATTACAGGGTGCAAATTACTCCAAATAAAAAGTTGCTTATTTAATTAATTAAAAATTACCATAAAATTCTACAAATTAAATTATCGATATGTCTCAAAAGAACCTTGTCTAAATTCAAACCCGATCTCTAGTTATATCGAATAATCCGTTACGGTCGATAAACGATTCTATAGCGACTATTTTAAAATTTGATTTGGACATATCTCAAAATCTATGCGACGAAATCCTGATTTTTCTCTCCCACTAGAAAGATATAATCCACCAGCTCCACACGTTTCTTGTTTCACGGAAATCCGAGTTAAAACGAATCATGTACATTCAGTTGAAGTTCGAATCGTCAAATTACGAACTGCAACGCCATTTCGAGCTCGGTTTTAATTATAATATAATTATACGTTCTAACGTCGACGATTTAATAATATATTCGTTATTTAAATAATTAAATACGTTAATTATTACACCGTCAAATATCCGGGTCATTACAGCTTGCCTCTTCAAAGTCCATCAAACCATTATGACCCCAACAACACTATCTCAAGTGCCAAGTGTTATAAACATCAATATGCACAAGTGCGAGAGTAAAGAGCATCGCCTTGAAAAGTGGATGAAAAGTGTCACAAAGAGTCAAAGGATGAACGAGCGTTGCAGCAAATAAATGCGAGGGTTGTGAGTTTCGCAAAAGGGGCACCCCTCAAGTGAGACGTCGTTATGCCAAAACTCTTCTGAAAACATTTCTAATTCTTATTTGAAAAAAAACATTTCCAAAACTCTTTCATTGGATTTAAACAGATGTTTAAATAAAACATTGTTATGCCAACTCAAACATTACACTGATTAACTAATTTCACATAACCAGCCTTCACTATCGAACCTTAACCATTCCTTTGCTATGACGCCAATCAAGTTGGGGTATAATTACCTCTCAGACCTTAACTGAACAACATCTTTAACCTCGAAATAAACAAAGTTCACCTTTTAAATCTTTAACAAACTTCCTTACGTAACTCTCGGATTCTATTTACGAATCCACTTCTTTATTTTAAAACATCGATTATAACTATAGCGTTATAATCCCTTCTTCTTAAATATCTAACTTCAAAATATAACTTTTATTCCTTAATTTAACTAAATAACTAAATAACTAAATAGACAATTTATGAAGAAATCATTAAATCTTGATTAAAAACGGAAAGTGTACTTTCCCGAATTCGATATAATCGAATTTCAACATATAACTCTCTTTTGAATAATCTCTACTCGATAACTCCTTTTCGAATAAACTATCTTCGATAACTCTTTCTTCGAATAGCTATATTCGATAATCTCTCCTCGAATGTTTTACATTCGATTAACTCTCTTCGAATGATTTACATTCGATTAATCTCCTTTCGAACAAACTATATTCGATTAACTCCTTTTAACTCTATTCGAATAACTAATATTCGATAACTCCTTCTAACTCTATTCGAATAACTAATATTCAATAACTCCTTTTAACTCTATTCGAATAACTAATATTCGATAACCTCTTTTCGAATTTTTTTTTTCGATTTATTCTCTTCTTCGAATAACCTTATTCGATAACTCTTTCTTCGAATAAACTATATTCGAATAACTCTAATCTGGCTAACTCTAATTCAATTAACTCTATTCGAATAACAAATATTCGACTAACTCTATTCGAATAACTCTAGTTTGATTTAACTCTAATCGATTAACTCTAACTGATTAACTCTAACTGGTTAACTCTAACTGGTTAACTCTATCTGCTTAACTCTAACTGATTAACTCTAACTGATTAACTCTAACTGGTTAACTCTAACTGATTAATTCTAACTGGTTAACTCTAACTGGTTAACTCTAACTAGTTAACTCTATCTTATTAATGGTTAACCCTATCCAATTTGCTCTTCGTCCATATTCAGTTTCAAATATCGATGTTGAAATCGATTCTTACTTCTCTATATAAGTCATGAGTTATATATTCTATTTATCCAATGATAAATATTTTACTTAATTTATAAAACCTTATTTATAAATTAATCTTCTTACTTTACCTGTTAAAACATATTTCTCTTAAATGTTCACTTTGAATTCATATTCTATTATACACGTGTGCGAAGCACGGGTCAAACCTTCCTAGTGTAAAATTCTCTTTTTATATAATTTTATTCATTTTTCAAGAATTTTCTTTTTATAATCTATTTATTTTCAAAATAAATATTTCCTTTGTAATTCTATTTATTTTCTAAATAAATATTTCTTTTTATAACTCTATCTATTTCATAGATAAATATTTCTATTTATAATCTATTTGTAAATGTTTTACAATTTTTTCCTTTTTAGTTCTATTTGTAATTGTTTTACAAATACCTACTTTTTTCTATTTGTTTCACAAATATTTTCCTTTTCTATTTGTTTTACAAATATTTTCCCTTCCAATTTGTTTTACAAATATTTTCCTTTTATATATAAAATCCATTGTTTTGATATAAATAATTCATTTTCAAAATACACTTTGAAAATCCCCTTTTCTACCTTCCAGTACTTCTTACGGTAACTAAAATACCAAATAACAATGATTGATATCATTCAAACACGCATAATCAACACAGATTATATATCACATCATATATTTCAATATATGAAAACAACAGTATTATAAATATTGAGGAATCCAGTTGGATCCCTCCAAACTATTTCCCTGCATCCACAGATGTTAAACAATATAATTAACATCAACTACATTTCAATATGAAGTATTCTGATCAACAGAATCAATATATATTTAACGATTTATATATATAACTTCAACCAACTGACTAGCAGTTCATCCAAATAGTCAACACACAGCAATCAACAAATATTTATCAGTTCTAAAAATACGTTATAAAAATATAAACTGTTCAGAGTTAGTGAGATTTACTCACATTGGTCGGTTTATCGTTAAATAACGATAATTGGTTATTGATTTGATTTAGGCATTTAATTTCACCATAAATCCAAACGAGCTCCAATTCACTCCTAGTCTATTCCATGTTGTAGCCCTCGTCCATACGATCCCAACAGATCTGACCATTCACAAAACTGATAGCGTATATACAAGTTATACAATTTACAAGTTGACGTACAAACTATAAAATTAAAATAAAACTAAATTATTTAAACTATGGGCCTTAACCTTATAAAACGCCGGCCCACCTTCCCTTCTACAAGCCCAACCATGTAAAACTCTTCTAACCCAATCAGATTCGAACTCCAGGAAATTACATGAGCCATTTCACTTGCATTCTACTCACAAATTTCCATCCGTTCCTTCACTAAACCCAAAACCGAACACACCAATGAACTTCTCATCCTTCTCTCCGTCTAACCACCCCAACGCCATACCACTCGACGTCAGTATTGGCACTACGGTTTGACAATTCTGGCATGAAAATCCCTATACAAACATCGAACTCAATCATCACGTACTCCTCCAAATCTTTGCAAACAAACTCGATTTTCCTCCCTCAATCCAAATATAGAATCGAAACAACCCAAAGCTTATTCTTCTTCGAGAAAATCCAAGCCTTAATCGTCGCTGCTCACGTTGGGACCTCCAGGAAAGGAATTGGAATTCATGAAACGGCTATGGTCTTGAAGCAGATCGTATGAGGAATTCAAAGCTATGAGTTTTGGGATTTTTAGGATTTTATTTGAGTTTATAAAAATTTCTAAACTAAAACTTTGATTGTTGAATTTTCTTTTGATGGAGGCACGAGAAGTTTTGACCAGTGAAAGAAAAAACTAGATTTAGGAAAAATAGAGGGTATTATATAGGATATTTTTAAAAAAATTATATTCCATTTTAAGCAATCGTTATTTGTATCATTGATTAAAAATTGCTATAATCACATACAATATCCAAAAATCACGAAACTGGACATGTAGCTACAGTCTGACATTACGGACCCAACGAAACTGGCTTCGTCAAATTCCGACTTCGTTTGCTCACACAACATATTTTTAAAGTCAAATTATCGACTGTTTTTCACATTAAAATCCCGTTCGACCACATATCGATTTCAAAAATCACGAAAATTGAAATCTAGCAATAATTTAATATTATGAGTCCAACAAAATTAGTTTCATCGAAAACGGAGTTCATTTGCAAAACTGACTAATTTTAAAGCTCTAAATAACCCTTTTAAATATATAAATATATTTAAAAGTAATTAAATTAAATATTAATAAATAAATATTTTCGTATATATTCACACTAGAAAATCATATAGCTCCATATCGGGATTCATAACTCGATATTCAAAATCCTGGTTGAATTGATATCCAATTTATATTGAAAAATCCATTTATAATATAAATAAGTCGCTAGAAATTATAAAGGAATTCCAAAGCAACTTTTTGAAAATTTGATTTGGACATAAATCAAAATCTACAAAATGAAATCCCGATTTTTCTCTTCCATTAGAAAAATATACTTCACCAGCTCCGAACATTTCTTGTTTCACAGAAATCCGGCTTAAACCGGACTCTGTATTTTCAATTGAAGTTCGAATCGCCAAATAGCTAACTGCCATGCCATTTTGATTCGATTTTAATTATAATATAATTATACGTTCAACTGCCGTTAAAATAATATATTCGATAATATAATTCAACTCTAAACTGAATTATATATTATAAAAGATCCAATTCACACAATATTGTGAATTCCACTATTTCGGACTATTTCAGAAATTAAATATATTATTTATTTTAATTAAATATTCACTATAATTTAATTCAATGACCATTTCAATCTCTCAATCCCTATTTATATAATTAAATTAATTAATTATTATACCGTAAAATACGGGACATTATAGTTCAAAACGATCGAATGCAATAAACTTCAACAATGAGCTTCAAGTGTCAAAAATAGGTCGCCCAACGACCTAGTCAAGCAGGTCATCCAACGACCTAACAAGACAGGATGTGCAACAACCTGCCAAAAGTCAGGTCGCTCAACGATCTGACATAGCAGATCGTTTAACGACCTGATAAGCCAGATCGCTCAACGACCTGATAAGACAGATAGATCAATGACCTGAGAGCTTGGATCGTACTCTGAGCTGTTGACATAGATCACTTCTCAATCTACATTCTAAAGCTTCTAAGTGGTGGCTCAAGTGTCAACAATATTTAAACTACACTATGAAGTCCAAAATTGACAAGTACAAGCTGAAGAATAATTCATCCGTACATATGCAAAACCAAGGCCAAGTTTTGCTACATGAAGATTAGGCAATCGAACTTAATTTCAAGCAACATTGTGGAAACTTAAAAACAATTCAAAATTCAAATCAATACCAATATTCACATTATCAGATCGTGAAAAAATTACAGATTAGATATGAATTTTAGAATTGTTAAACGAATCATCATGTTTCAAAGCACAAGATTGCGACCAGATTCAAAACGATTCATATAAAGTCCATCAGGAAATGCAACAAGCACAAAAATCTGAAGGCGTGGTGCAGTCGATAACTTTGAGCAATCATCATTCCCAAACAACCACATAAAACAAAAGCTTGGATTCAAGAGTATTTTATAGGACATTAAATTGATCTAGACTCATTCGACACAGAACAAAGCACAAATTTGTCCAAATCCACAATATTTTGAGGAAAATCGAACCAACAGGACACCAGTGCCCAAGCAATAAAACAAATCATCTTAAATCACTAAATCCCAACGTAGAATGCAATGGTCCAAAATAATTGAAGTAAATTTGAAATAATCAGGTCCTGATGATTAAAAGCTCAAGGGTTGTTGGAGAGACCAAGCCGATTCGAGTCCAACAAGTTCGACTCAGCATAAGCATCGACTTCCGATAACCAGAAATACGATAAAGATCGACTATGAGAGCATGTCAGTCCGACTCAGATATGAAGGTCGAACGACTCACAGTTGAATTGAGTTCAAACGCAATCGACGAAATGTTGGGTATAAGTTGAAATTGATGAAGATAAAGCTTAAATATAGTAATTTTTTTCCACCATTAAAATGTTTTTAAGCAAGGCAGAGATAAATTGGAAAAATGACAAATCAGAGAGCATACGAAGTCATGTTAAGGGGAACTTGTGTGATCCAGTGAGTCAGTCCTAATGGTCCATTACGAATTAAGTGTGTCGGCCTATCAGACTAAGCCCATGTGATCCATTAAAAACCCATCTCTGATCCATTAAAAGAAAGTTCTACCGATCCGTTAATATGTCCTGAAGCAGGATGTGTTAAAAAGCATTCATTTTGAAGCTCGTATTTTATTCAAAAATACAAGCAAATGTTAACTCTGCTATAAAACAAGGTTCAGATATTATGGACCGTTCAAGTGATGGATCGACTACAATATAAGGACGTTAGTTTGTTCACAAGTATATTGGATCGCATGTTTACGTTCTATTTATCGTTCCAGGTTTCCAATATTGGATCGTGCACTTCAGATTGTTTAGCAGCAAGTTGTTGACATAGCTGCTTGGACCATGCATTGACATGTATCATCTAAGCACATGTACCATGTATTAACATTGGATGGGTTACAAAATCTATTGATGCATGAGCAAGTATAACATATCCATTGTTAGGCTAGATCACAATAATGTTGGTAGAGTATGTTCTCGATCAGAAAGGCCACACAAGCTAAAATGTGAGTGGGACGTATTACAATACATGAAGTATGGAACCGTGTGAAATATAGCGTAGTGGGCATATCGTCCAGTATTGGTCATTATGAACAGGCAACAGTGGGTCGGCTTCATAGAAGAAGCACTATTGGTCGTTCAGTATCAAGCAGGTCGTAGGTCGTTGGTGCCACATCAGCTCAGTCTTGGGTCGTCTGCATTACGGTTCGTGAATGCCAAACTGGGATGATAAATTGTGAAGCATAATATAATCAGGTCGCTCTATACAATTTGGTCGTATATATATATGTATATATATGTATATATGTATGTATGTATATATATATATATATATATATATATATATATATATATATATATATATATATATATATATATATATGTATATCCATGCAACCAGATATTTGCCCAACAATCTGGTTGCATGGATATACATATGTATATATATGTATATATATGTATATATATGTATATATATATATATATATATATATATATATATATATATATATATATATATATATATATATGTATATCCATGCAACCAGATTGTTGGGCAAATATAAGGTGTCGGGTCGTTCATGAAATAAAGCATGAGACATTTTGTATGAGAAGAGGAGCAGATCGTCCGTATGCTGAACACACGTTGTGCACATTAAGTCAGGTTGTCTCAGTCTTGGGTCGTCTGCATTACGGTTCGTGAATGCCAAACTGGGATGATAAATTGTGAAGCATAATATAATCAGGTCGCTCTATACAATTTGGTCGTATATATATGTATATATATGTATATCCATGCAACCAGATTGTTGGGCAAATATAAGGTGTCGGGTCGTTCATGAAATAAAGCATGAGACATTTTGCATGAGAAGAGGAGCAGATCGTCCGTATGCTGAACACACGTTGTGCACATTAAGTCAGGTTGTCCATCGACCCGAGCCACTATGCACACATAATTACAGATCTGCCACTCCACTTTTAACCACTTCTAAAAATACCCCGCCACTTCATACATGAATGGTGACCGATTTCTCCAACCACGAGTTGTTGCAAAACTCATTCCTCTACAACTCCAAATCATCCAAACCTCCATTAAACCTATTTCGACCTTAGATTCAACATCTCAACCACCATGAAATCATCAAAGATCCTGTAAGTGTTCAATTGTTGAAGATCCACTCCAAGAATCATTGCAATCAAAGAGATCTCATCATTTCCATGGTGAATTAGAGTCAATCAAGAGATTAAAGAGAAATAGAGAGGATTTTTGTACAAAGAGAGAAAATGAGCGAAGTTATAGAAATCATGAACCTTATATAATTGGGGATTATAATGAAAACTCTCTTCAAAGTGGATGTAGGCTAGATCAAGGCCGAACCATTATAAATCTCTATCTTTCTACTTGCTTTTTGTGTTTGTGGCTACCACTTTTCTAGATCTTAATTGTTTGTGAAGTATTGAATTACACCTTGGGGTGTTAGTGCCATTTTTTCGCATTAACAACTTACATGGATCTTGCTGGATTTCTGATCGTGCCATGTATATGAGACTGTCCCATTCGGACGTACATGGTCGACGGTAGTGGCATAGCCTTAGAAATTATTTGTTGTCAACCATAGAAATTATTTATTGTCAACCATTTGAACTGCACACTTTCTTTTTCATGTTAAACATTTTTTCAAAATTAATTCTGACTACACAGGAATTATTATATTCAGGGTTTATGCTTTAGTCGAACTTAATATTCATATTAATTAATTATTTTTCTCTGCCCATTTTCCTAAAAACATCTCACTGACAATAATTCAATTAGGCCAACTCTATAGCAATTAATGAGAACTCATCCTGTAAAACAAACTCAAATACAGAATCAATCAGAAGCTATTTTTGGACTTGTTGTTATCAACTCTACAGCAGTTGAAGCAAACAAAAAGCACTCAAATCAATTGATTAAATCAATTTATCAAGCCACGACTCATTACCATTTACCCATTTTGAATACCTAGCGACCAACGACATGATGATTTGCGGCTGTGAGAATAATATAGCAAGCCGCTTTTGCAGGAGGGTCTAGAGCGACATTTACGGCGGAGGATGACTTGTGATGGTGAGTTGTGCTAGGAATTGCAATCATGATTTGATTCTTCGAGGATTAGGTCTTTTATTTATTGAGAACAAGTGCCAGAGTTTTTTATTTTTATCTTGAAATGAGACCTTTATTTTGTTTATCAGTATGCAAAATACTGGGAGGGGAACTTGCCCAGGCTAGTGGTGATATGCCTCCGTCCCTAGTCGACGGTTTGCGTACAGGTAAACACGTCCATATATGAAACGGGGCCCTTCTCCACTGCTTCTTGAAATTGGTTATTTTATACAACTATTACACATTCAAAATTATATAGTACAATAACTATTTACAATTCACATTCAGTAAATTTACCAACTCCTGCCGATACTACTAGAATGACTTTGATCCTCCTCGATGGGTAATGAAATATATTTTTCTGTTTGTAAAGTTTCTTTCCAGTCGTGCCTATACATTCAAAAATTGGATACACTAATTGTCGATCTAGTATTTTTTGCTATCAATAAAATATTTCAAAAATAGTATAGTATACACACCTTCGCCTCGTCACTATTTCCGTATTTCAACCAACATTCCCATATGCTCGTCGCCTTCTAATTCGGTTTCTTTGCTTGTTTCCTCACTTCATACATTGAATTCTTATAGTTCTTTCGTATTTTTTGCATCCAGTAATCTCGTGCGAGCTGCATATCTTCTGTTTGGAAGTCTAACTCGGCCTGTGTTTCACAAAAAATACATTACACTGTAATAAACAGTACAAAAGAGACAAAAAGTAATTTAAAATGAACAATAGAAAAATATATTTACAAGCACATCCTTCCAAATGCACTCTACTATGTGGGAAGGAATGGTATCCCACTTTGGCCAACAACCCGACATCATACTTCGATAAGCCGCTTTAGAAACATCCATACAATCCTTGATGGTTGTAGAACGAATCCCTTGTTTTTTAATATGATTCACATAAGTACATATATCGTTAAAAATATTTTACAATATTGAATAAAGTTTATTTTTTACCCCTTAGCTCTAGCTATTGTAACGATGTACACTGTGACAATTGCGATGGACCACTGCCATCGCCTCTGAATAAGTGGGATGAACTCCTACCCATGGATGACATGCATATACCTGTGAAATGCACACACAACATTTCAAAAGAGAATAGTAGCATGATAATGAAATATATTTCATACTTAGATGACATATATGATATTAATTGCTAACTTATGACTGAAATGGAAATAGAAATGGAATAGTATATACCTGATTCATATTGGGTCTCATATTCCAATGATAAGCAAAATAGATTGCAATTTTAATAAAAATTGCTAAATAAATGACAGATGGAAATATCATAAAAGTTGTAAACAATAGTAAGCATATTTGGTTTCATTGTTGCATCAATTTCATACCATACCAAGAATTCAGCATAGTTACATCAATTGAAAAAATATACATGGTAACATAACTATCAAATTAATACTATTCATTTATATCAATCATCATCGTCTCCTGATTCAGATTCGATCTCATTTTCTGCGTTAATTTCCTTTGTACTGTCAAATGCTTCCACTAGAACATTTAATTCATCGATCAAAGGTCCAAAATTTGCATGATCGTCTATAATTTTTATTTCATTGTTCTCAATATGTGCTTGATAAACTTGTTTCTCTGGAATATCCTTTCCATTGAAAGTAAATCTAGCATTTGTTTTAAAAACTGTCAACTAACCTATTTTATCACTTATTATAAATGGGTTAGGAGCATAATAACCTTGCAATGCTTGTTTGGCTAGCACAAAAGGATCTTACTAGTGATAACGCGATGTGTGCTTTATTTTGATAAGATTAAAATCCTTGTGCACATTAATTGCAGAACCTGGAACATTGCATAACCAATTACATCTAAATAGAAATACTTCCTCCGCGGGGCATGAGAAATATGTTAGTTGTAAATTTTTTGTCAAAACTCCATAAAATCATTTATGTGATTTTATGGATCATCGCCACCTTTAACAAATACACTGTATTATTATTTAATTTTTCTACACTGTGTTCTTTGGTGTTGGTTTTATGTCCATTAAAAAATATAATGGATATGTTTTCACCACTCTTTTTGGTACCATTGCAAGTTGTTTCAACCTTTTGTCAACAACACGATATTCGACTTGTAAACATATTTTGAAAACCAACTGGAAAATTCTTTACTAAGATCTCCGTTCAGATGTTCACGTTCATAAACACTATATATAAAAAGAAAATATTACATTTTATTTTACATGTGCATGCATTATAAAAATGAATAAAACACAAATTATTATTTCATATTACCTAACAGATGGTGCAAGCTCGACACAATTTATAAGAATATAGCTTGTGGTACATGTAGATCTTTATCGTCTATCCATATTTCTATGCATTTCCCAAAGGGCGAACCATGTTATCTAAAAATGGATAACATTTTAAAGGAATCTTGTTCGTTGCCTTCCTCATTACGAGGAACACTATCAAATTATATATTCACATGGTCACTAAAATAATGAGAGAAAAAGAACGAAGCTTGTTCTTCGATGTAAGATTTATATATCGAACCTTTAGCCCGTGCGTTTTATCTCAGGTTTTTCTTCAGATGATTCAAAAATTTATGGAAAATTAATTTACAATTACTTCAAATTTTAAAAGCAATTAAATTACTAGATAATATGTTATATACCTCTCAAATGGATACATCCATCCATATTGGACAGGACCTTGAAACCGTGCTTCAGATTGGAGATGAACAAGTAAATGTTCCATTACATTAAAAAAAACTAACGCAATTATTTTTTCTAATTTGTAGAGCAATATAGGAATATATACTTCAAGTTTATGTAAACGTTGCACTTTTAAAGTAGTCAAACAAAGCTGTTTATAAAACATACTAAGCTCCATTGCTACCCTTCAAACTTTTAACGGCAATAGTTCTTTTAAAATATTGGGTAATTAATTTTCCATCATTATGTGATAGTCATGAATTTTCATTCCGCACAATCTACCATTTTTAAAGTAAACACATCTACGAAGATTTGATCAAATCCCATCAGGAAATCTTAAACCTTCCACCCATTTTAACATAACTTAACTTGATTACTATATAATTCGTAATAGGCCTTCGATTTTTCACTGTCATTTGGTTTCATATGAAGATCAGGACGTTTACATAATTCTTCTACATCGTGTTATGATTTCAAATCATCTTTAGTCTTCCCTTAGAGATTCAAAATTATGTTAAAGATATTATCAAATACATCTTTTCGTTGTGCATCACATCGATATTATGACGAAGTAGGAGATGTTTCCAATACGACAACTCTCAAAAAATAGATTGTTTGCACCAATTATAAACAGTCATTTGCCTTCAATTTTTATTTGCACTTTAGTTTCATGTATCGTTACATAGTCCCTAACCAGTTCTTATATGTCTTTGCTTGACCATATCATTGGTGGTTGTCTGGTTTCTACTTTATTAGCTAACAAGTTTTTCTTCTTTCCTCTGAAAGGATGATTTACGTGGAGAGAACATCGATGAAAGTCAAACCATGAAATTTTCTTACCATAAGTTAAAGAAAACACTCGTGTTTCTTCCATGCAATATGGACATGCTAGGCGACCTACAGTACTCCATCCTGAAAGCATTGCGTAGGCGGGTATATCACTTATAGTCCACAACTAAGAAGCAAACATACGAATAATTTTCTTCTTTGAAACATCGTATATTTCTACTCCTTCTTTCCACTACATTTTTAATTCCTCAATCGGTGGTTGTAAATAAACATCAACTCCTTATGTTGGATCTTCGGGGCCAGTAATGACAACAGTAAGAAACACATATTATGTTTTCTTACACATTCCTGGATTTAAATTATACGATGTGATGATAATGAGTCATAATGATTATTTAGCACCAAACTGATAAAATGAAGAAAAACCATCCGTACATAATCCTAGTCTAACATTATGACTCTCCACTGCAAAATTGGGATAAGGTTTATCGAAATGCTTACATGCTTCTCCATGAGTCAGATGAGTTAACGAACCATCTTCCTTGGATCACAATATGCCATCTAATATGAGATCCAATAACAGAAGTTGCATATAATCTTTGAAGCCTTAGAGTGATATGTAAGTAATGCATACGCTTGTACATAACTTCCTTTCCCTTCTTTTTTTGGTTTGTACCTTTCCTAATTACATAATTTACAATTTCTAAGGTTTATGTCTTCTTTTCAAAACAACATGTAGTTTAAACATGTAACCATTTTCTGATAAGGTAAACCAAAAGCTGACATAATTTATTTAACTATGTAGGGATTTTCACACTTTTAATTATCGGGCATCGTTTTGCAGCTTGTACAATAGCTGTAAACCCAACTTCAGTGATGTTATATTTTGACTTCATCGCAATGTATTCTGCGATTATTAACAACGAAGTGCAGCTTTTACCACCATCCTAAATAGATTTATTAGCTGCATCCGGTAAATCATAAAAAAATTTGCTTCAATATTCGGTTCTTCAACATTTCCATCATCTTCGTCAACTTTAACCATAGGAAACATTGATCTAGCCGCATCTTCGATCATATTTTCAAATACGGGTCATATTAACATTTTCATTAACGACACTTTCTAACTCAAACACTATATAAGTATTTTCTACAACTTCTCCATGTATCCCAAACATAATACTCAGGTACGAGTTCGTTTTGCACAAATGGACTTTCACAATATCGGGTAATAAATATTTAAAATGTCTACACTTATTACACGGACAATGAATTTATGGAATATTTCGTTTATTACTTAAAGCGAATTCAACAATTTATACCATTATAAAAATTATCTTTTGTTAAGCCTCTTAGTCCTCTTTTTTTATACATCCATCTCATCCGATCAACAAAATAATAAATCATTTTTCCTATTTGAGAAAATCAGTCACAAGTCCAAAAGTTAATATTTATTTTCAATAATACAAATATGAAAAAGATTATTTTCACAGTCATATTACATATGCATAGATTTTTATTTTCAAAAATACGGCACATATTATTTTTACATGGTCAACCATTCTACTTCCCATTAACACAGTAAGAATTTACATTTCATATATTACTTCATCTCAAACAACTCAACAAAATTTTGTTAGCATTTCCCTTTTGTTTCCTACATTGTGCACAAATGCGTGTACGCAGGAAACAAAAAGGAAAAGCTAGGCCGAAATTTTATGAACCGTTTGAGATGAAATTATATACAAAATGTAAATGATTACCATGTTTATAACTTGTCCAATATAGGAACAATTCCAACAAACATTGTACTAGTTGAATATAAAGGGTTGTTTTTTGATAACTATTTATATAACAATCATGTACAACAATCCTCGGATGGGGCCAAAAACTCTCTAAAGGACATTAGTCAATTAGATATGCACATTTTACGAAAAAAATACAGGTTTATCAATTGTTCACATTTACAGTAATTTAGCACATTTGTTCGACTCATTATGTCAACTTAAAGCTGATCTAACATTGTTGTCATTTTTTTTAAAACACTTAATTTTATTTTAGACTCATGCATTTATTTTTGTTGCATAAGTCAAGACATGCACAATATAGAATTCATAGCTCGTGTATTTAATTTAGTGAAAATAAACATGATATCCTTAAAAAGTTTGGAATTGTAAAGCGCATCCCTGTAATGTTTCATTTGTAAAGCGGGTCCTTCATTTTCATGTTACTTGTTTTCTGGAAAAAAATTGCGCTGACACTTTTTTTTCTTTCAAAAAATCAGAAATATTTTCGGAAGCAACCTGAAAAAAAAAAAAAATTGCACATATCTATGCAACTATTATCAATAGTAGCATACATGTATGCATATATTCATCCGGCGTTTTCTATTGAAAATTTGGACCAATATATGCATACATGTATGCATATATCTGAAATAGTTGCATACATGTATGCATATAAAATTGAACTAAGTTGCTAGTGTTACAAATAGTTGCTGATTGACATAGAAATGTGATTATTTTATGCTCTTATATCTTATCTTTTGTATATAAATAAATATTACTTGGGTATTGTTTTGTTACTTTTGCAGATATTCCAACCCAGCCCGCATGCAACCAGAAATATTGAGAAATAGAGTTCAATTTGCTGTGTATTTGCATTTTGAAGAATTGTAGATGAAGATATCACATCTAGTTGCTGTTGGACAAGAAAAGGATTGATAACAAGGCTTTGCACATCACAAATCAATGAAGAAGTGTTAAGGAAGCAAGAGGAAAAGAGAAAAGGCCCAAATTTGCTTTATTTATCTAAGGCCCATTTATGTTTCTCATTGTAACCTAATTAGTGATGTAATGACCAGACCCAGTTATCATTAGGGTTAGGGTTAGGGTTTGGCTATCTACTCTATATATGCCCTTGTAATGGCATTGTAGCCACCATCCTATCATACATCTCATTCTCTTCTCTTCTTCATTAATAAAATTCATTTTTCTCTTTATTTTCTGCAATTTTCTATTTCTTAGCAATTAGTGTTGTCTACACGATTAGATTCGGTAGAACACTATTTGTATTCTGCATTTCTTTTCATTAGCGATTGACTGTCTGATTAGATTCAGCGGTAATCCTAATTTTTATTTTCTGTTCGTTTAATTCTGTTCTGCAATTTTATTTCCATTGTTCTATTTTATCTTTAATCGTTGAATTTATTACAGATCTGATTAGATTCGAATCTGCAGTAAATTTAATTGCATCTTTTAATTGTAGTTTCACTTTTTATTTTGTTTTGCAAAATCAACCTCCAGCTTCGTCTAACACGCCCAAGAAAAAAATAAATAATAAATTTTAATTAAACCTCCCTGTGTTTGACCTGTATGCTACACGCATGTATGCTTGCAGAATTTATTACAAATGTCGCGCTTTTCTAATTCATAGATTAGCGTCGATCAAGTTTTTGGCGCCGTTGCCGGGGAGGCAACATTTAAATTTTATTATTTATTTAATTTCTGATTCGTATTAGTTTTTGTTTATATTTTCCTTTTGTTTTTCTTGTATATATAGAAAATATAATTCTTGATTGAATAGATTTGGTGTTGTTCAATGATGCCGTAATCTTTCAAATAAGAAGAAAAAAAAAGGATTTGCCTTTTTATTTTTGATTTCTTCCCTTTTTCAATTTTCTTTCCAACTAATATTTCTCTTTTACAATTCTTTCCCCTTTCTTCTTGTACAAATTTTCTTTTAAAAAAAACAAAAAATTTGCATATTTTGTTTGATTGCTTTCCCCTTCTCATTTAATTCTCTCTCTCTCCTTCTCTGTTTACAATTTCTTTCCATTTTTCTGAAAAAAAAATAAAAAAAAATATAACAAATTTCTTTCCCCTCTTACAACAATATATATATATATATATATATATATATATATATATAAAATTTGCCATTTTTCTCTTTTGATTTCTTTCCTTTCTTCCCTTACAACCCTCTCTTTCTCAGAAAGAAAAAAAATATTCTTTTTTTTTTTTTTGAAATTTCTTTCTCTTCTTTTGATTTATTACTGTTTTCCCCGATCATCTTCATAATTCCTCTCCTCAGCATCTTCAGTTCACGTCCAACTTCTGCTTTTTTTTCCATCGCATTTCTGCTCCAAACAATCACCAACATTTCTACCACTTCATCGTTCACAATTCCTTCTGTCATCACCGTGAATTACAAATTTCCCTGCATCCACCAACATTTAACGAAACCTCCCCATCACAAGTTCACGGTTCACCACAGACAACTTCCACAAACACCTTTGTCATCACCGTGAAGTAATAAAGTTCTTCTTCCTCTTTTTTTTTTTTTTTTTTTTTTTTAAAAAAAAAACTACCGAGCCGCCTTCAGACGTTCAACATACCACCTTCCAAGCCACAATTCACCGCACAAATACCTCACAGCGCCTCTTCAACATACCACCGTACCCCCATCTCCACGTTCAAGTCAGAACCCGCACCCTCCAATTCAACAACCTTCTCAAAGCCTGCCGATTCCAAAAACTCACAGCACAGCACCTTCCACCCACGTTCAAGTCCACATACCATCAACTCACAGACCCTACGCCAATTTCTTGCCAAAACAGCAAATCCCTCAAACTCTGATCCGACTTGCCGGATCCACAACGAACTGAAACTGCAGCACTCAAACAGAAAACCACGCCATCACCGTCCGATCTCCCCTTTTGCTCCAACAATAACCACACTACAGCCTTCAAGTTCCGCAGTCACCACGTTCTTCCAATCCGCAATCCGAAATCCGCAGCAACATACCCCCAAATCCAAACCAGAGTTCACAGATCCGGAACAAGATTCTAGAAAAAAAAACGGAGAGGAGAGAAGGAACTGAGTCTTCTTTCCAATTACTTCAGGTTGAATATTTTTTTTGGGGCGTGAAATCAGTTCTTTCGATTTCTGGACAAGTTATTTGTGGCAATTACTAAAAAAAAAAGAAAAAAAAAGAAAAAAAAGAGGGCATGATGTCGTCTAGTAGGAGGGGCACGTGATACTTGGTCATTTCGTTGACTGGGTGTAATTGAGTGCGGCCCTTGGTGCTTTAACTTAGTGCTAGTTGGCCTTTATTTTCTTTTTTTTATTTTGCCTAGTTTTTTTTTTTGGTTTGTTCTTTTTGTTTTTTTAAAAGCCTCGTTTTTTTTAGTTGATTTTTGTTTTTTTTTATATATTTTTTTAGTTCAGTCAGTTTGGTTGTTTTAGTTTTTTTTTTTAATTCTGAATCAGTTTTCCTCTAATCTTTTGTTTTAATTTTGTCTTATTTTCTCTAAAAAAAAAGAAGAAGGTGGAATCTCCCAAGACAAATCAAAGGCCCGAGTGAAGTGATCAACATAAGTCAAGCATCAAACAGGGAATTCAATAGTCGAGCGATTTGCACACAACGAGATTTTATTCATTCAAGTTGCTCAATTTTTTCTGGACGGACTGCCATAACCCATTGTAAATTTCTTTTAACTCTACAGGTGCTCTGCCGCAAAGAAAAAAAATATATAGACAATTGTTGTAAAAAAAAATTTGCAGGGGCAGCGGCTTTGAATGTACAATTTTTAATTTCTGCAATTATTTTGTGTGATTGCTGTTATTTCTGCATCTTTTATTCATTCTGTTAAGGGCAATACCCCAATTCACATAAGGTGAGGGATTTCATCACCCTTTCCTTAGCCCACAAATTGCATTTCATCGTAGAATCTGACTAATAATAACGGTTAGACGTTGGACTTAAGGGAGTCACGAGCTCATCTAGGGCTTAATTATATTGTGATAGTTGATTCATTTGGAACGAATTATTTCTTGGTGTCTAGACTACGACAGAGAAATAACCGTTTATAAATATTACGGTGATTCGTAAATATTATATCGGTTGTTACTCTGAAGGTACTTAAACCTTCGGCTGCATTGCTAGGGTGATTCCTGGTGCACCGATAACTCCTGTCCGTTAACTGGCCGAGAAATCTTTTGATCTAAGTAATCAAACGCATCACTTTATAATTTTGGGTTAGGAGCCAATAAGGACAGAAAACTTCATTGTAGCTAATTTCTGTGCTTGCATTTAACAACAATGAGTGAAAAAAGTGTTAGCCAACAAAATTCTCCTAGGGGTTCTCGAATCAACCAAAATTTTCCAACCGAATTGGATCAAAATCGAGTGAATCAAAATTTTCCAAACTTTGGGGATCAAAATCAAATAAATCAAAATTTTCAAAATCTCAATATCCAAGTGGATAGACCCTTGTCTCTTCGTGATCGATGTTATCCTACTAGGACTGTTCAACCATCTGTCATTGTGTTCCCACCAGCTGAAGGAAACAATTTTGAGCTAAAACATTCTTTTATCCAAGGGGTACCAAAATTTACTGGGTCTGAAAATGCTTATGAATTTCTGAGGGAATTTGAATTGTATGCCTCCACAACAAAAATGCAACAACTATCTAACGAATCGATCAAGCTAAGGCTAATTCCATTTCCACTGCTTGAAAGCGCTAAAAGATGGCTAAATTCTCTTCCACGACATTCCATAAGAAGTTGGGATGAATTTGTCACTGCATTCTTGAAAAAGTTTTTCCCTTTCCATAAAACTCTGAAAATCCGAACCGAGATAAATCAATTTTGTCAAAATGAGGGGAAACTTTTTCAAAATACTTTGAGAGATTCAACCAGCTATTATATAGTTGTCCTCATCATGGAATTCTAAAAGATCACTTATGTCAAATTGCATATGAAGGGCTAAACTATCAGACTAGAACTCAACTAGAATCAATGTGTAGAGGAGACTTTATGTCTAAAACAGCCGATGAAGCTTGACGGTTTTTAGAAGATTATTCTGAAAAGGACATGCAATGGTAATCAATTCGTGTTCCCATTCGTACTTCTACTAGAGGAGTGCATGTCATGGACCCAAGTCAAATTCCCTTAGAAAATCAAACTCCTCAAGCCGGAGAAGGGTTTCCCCACTATTACTCTCAAGACCAAGCCAATGCCATAGCTCAAAATAATCCTTACTCATCCACGTACAACCCTGGTTGGAGGAACCACCCAAATTTTTCCTGGTCAAACCCCAATAATTCGGCTAACCCATCTCACGTGCAACCCTTTATTCCCAATCCGAATTACCAAGCTCCTTCTTCCAATTCTCAAACATCTCAAGCTTCACCTCAATCCAAACAACCTTATCGGCACCCCAATTTTCAATCATCAAACCAATCTTCTCAATCTTCTCAACCGTCATAAGAAATTGTGCGTCTAGAAAAACAGTTGAGCTCTTACGAAGCCAAAATAAACTCGCAAGACGCTAAAATGGACCAAATGATGAATATGATAAAGGAAATGGCGAA
The DNA here is from genome assembly GCA_030737875.1 of Allium sativum. Classification (NCBI taxonomy): domain Eukaryota; kingdom Viridiplantae; phylum Streptophyta; class Magnoliopsida; order Asparagales; family Amaryllidaceae; genus Allium; species Allium sativum. The sequence continues at coordinate 191,693,743 of CM060922.1, read as the reverse complement.
AAATAATGAGAGGGGAAAGTTGCCGAGTCAACCTGAGGTGAATCCAAAATATAACTCTTGTGCTGTAAATTCTTGTGAGGACGAAAACAATAATCCAATCAACGCTATTACAACCCTTCGATCTGGAAAGAGGATTGATAATAACGTAGGAGACCCTGACGAACTTTCTAACTCGACCCCAATCCCTAATCTTGCTGATCACCCATTGGCTTCGAATGCCAATTCTTCTAAACCTCAAGTTCCCTTAAATGTTGGCAATCCCAACAGTTCTTCTCCCAGTGTCGGCAAACCCGACCCACCTTCGAAAATTAATGTTGGCAATACCAACATTCCATCTTCTACAACCTTACCACCTTCTCTTCCCTTGGATAAACCTTCTTCTTCGAATGATGAAACTCATCACAGAGTCAAAGAACCAGTAGCTCCTTTTCCTCATAGACTCAATAATAAGAAGAAAGCGGCAAATTTCGATAAAATTCTGGAAATTTTCAAACAAGTCCGTGTGAACATTCCTCTTTTAGACACCATTGAACAAATTCCTCAATATGCTAAATGTCTTAAGGAATTGTGCACACAAAAACGTGCGACCAATGTCCTAAAAACCGCCTTTCTAACTGCAAATACAAGTTCTGTTCTTTCGAATCTTGCCCCAGTCAAGTACAAAGACCCTGGCTGCCCTACGATTGATTGCAAAATAGGAAATACTCACATCTCTCGTGCCCTACTCGACCTCGGTGCCAGTGTCAACCTTCTCCCTTATACTGTCTATCGTCAACTTGGACTAGGGGAGATTAAACCAACAAACATCACACTTCAGCTAGCTGATCGATCTGTCAAAAAGCCATTGGGAATTATCGAAGACGTCTTAATACAGATCAAACAGTTTTACTTCCCTGTCGATTTTATAGTTCTAGAAACAGAACCTGTCTCAAATCCCAACGTTCAAATACCATTGATCTTAGGACGCCCTTTCTTAGCAACCTCTAATGCTGTCATTAATTGTAGGAATGGTCAGCTTCGACTTTCCTTCGGGCACCTAACCATTGAGCTAAACATCTTTAATCTCAACAAGCAACCTAGGGATTTTGAGGTCGATGAAATTGACATGATTCAAAGCACAGTTGATGAAACCTCTAGTGACACTTCTGAAGCCTTGAAAATGTGTCTTGACCATTTCGACTCTGATTTCGATGAACTCGAATACATTTCTGAACTAAACAAAATTCTTGACTCCGACACTTCGTCACCTGAATCTAACCAAGGAATGTTGACCAATGTTGATACACAAGAACTTCCTAAGTTAGACCTCAAACCCTTGCCACCAGACCTTAAGTATGCCTACCTAGACTCTTCAAAAACTTTTCCCGTAATCTTGGCCTCCGATCTTACCAAGGACCAAGAAGAAAAACTTTTGGATATCTTTCGGGGAAATAAGGACGCCTTGGGGTGGGAAATTAGCGATATAAAAGGAATTAGCCCATCAATTGTGGAACATCGCATACATTTAGTTGATGAGGCTAAACCCACCCGTGAGGCTCAAAGGCGATTAAACCCGAACATGAGAGAAGTGGTCAAGGAGGAGATAATCAAATGTCTAGACAATAACAACATCTATCCCATCCCTGATAGTACTTGGGTGAGTCCGGTACAAGTTGTACCAAAGAAGTCGGGAGTCACAGTAATAAAAAACGACAATAATGAACTCGTCCCAACAAAAATCAAAACCAAATGGCGTGTGTGCATCGACTATCGAAAGCTTAACTCAGCCACACGAAAAGACCATTTTCCCTTGCCTTTTATTGACCAAATGCTCGAACGTTTAGCAGGACATGAGTACTACTGTTTTCTCGTTGGATACTCCAGCTATAACCAAATTCCTGTTGCTTTAGAAGATCAACATAAGACCACCTTTACTTGTCCCTTTGGAACCTTTGCTTATCGTCGCATGCCTTTTGGTCTTTGTAATGCCCCCGCGACTTTCCAAAGGTGTATAATGAGTATTTTCTCTGATATGGTGGAAGAATTCTTGGAAATATTCATGGACGATTTTTCAATATATGGATCATCGTTTTCCCAATGTGTCACTCATTTAGAACTCGTCCTTAAGCGTTGTAAGGAGAAATCACTCGTGCTTAACTGGGAAAAATGCCACTTTATGGTAAAAAGGGGGATAGTTCTAGGTCATGTCGTCTCCAAAGATGGCCTAGAAGTCGATAAATCCAAAATCGATTTGATTGCTAATTTACCTCCTCCTAAGTCTGTCAAAGATGTTCGTTCATTTCTTGGCCATGCAGGATTCTATAGAAGATTCATTAAGGATTTCTCAAACATTTCAAAACCTCTCTCGAATTTACTTGCCAAAGACGTAAAGTTTGAATTTTCCAATGATTGCAAAACATCTTTTGAAACTCTAAAGTCAATCTTGACCACAACTCCCATCATTCAACCTCCTGATTGGACTCAACCCTTCGAACTTATGTGCGACGCTTCTGATTTTGCTATTGGAGCCATCTTGGGTCAGCGTATCGATAAACTCCCTCGAGTCATTTATTACGCTAGCAAAACTTTAAACGAGGCCCAACTGAATTACTCAACTACTGAAAAGGAATTTTTGGTAGTTGTCTTCACTCTTGAGAAATTCAGACCATATCTCATAGGATCCAAAGTCATAGTTTACACTGACCATGCTGCCCTACGATATTTGCTTTCTAAGAAGGATGCCAAGGCCCGCTTGATTCGTTGGATTCTTCTTCTTCAAGAATTCGAAATAGAAATACGAGATAAAAAGGGTTCTAAAAATGTCGTAGCTGATCATCTCTCTCGAATTGTGCATGAAAATGATAACGACACCCAAATCGATGACTATTTTCGTGACGAACAACTCCTCTCGATCTCTAACACCCCCACGTACGCTGACATTGTGAATTATCTTGTCACACAACAAACACCCGCTGAATGGTCGAAACAAGATAAACAAAAATTTCTCTCGAAAGTTCGAAACTTCTATTGGGACGACCCATATTTATTCAAATACTGTCCTGACCAAATCATTCGAAGGTGAGTGCCCGATCATGAACACCAAAGTATTCTCTCCTTCTCACATGACCATGCTTGTGGCGGTCATTTTGGAGCAAGAAAAACTGCTGCAAAAGTTTTGCAAAGCGGTTTTTATTGGCCCACACTCTTCCGTGATGCTTTCGAATTTTGCTCTAAATGTGAGCGATGTCAAAGAACGGGTCGATTCTCTAAGCGAAACATGATGCCTCTCAACCCCATTTTAGTGATTGAATTATTCGATGTTTGGGGCATCGATTTCATGGGACCATTCCCTAATTCATTTGGGAATCTTTACATCTTACTTGCGGTAGATTATGTCTCAAAATGGGTTGAAGCCATTCCAACCGAAACCAATGACAACAAGGTTGTTGTCAAATTCCTCAAAGAAAACATCTTTTCATGCTTTGGCACACCTCGAGCTATCATTAGCGATAATGGCACTCACTACTGTAATCGTGCTTTTGAGTCCTTGCTCAAGAAATACTCAATCACACACAAGCTGTCGACCCCCTACCACCCACAAACTAGTAGGCAAGTAGAAGTCTCCAATAAACAAATCAAACAAATTCTTGAGAAAACCGTGAATTCAAATAGAAAAGATTGGTCCATAAAACTGATTGATGCACTTTGGGCTTTTCGCACTGCTTATAAAACCAATCTAGGGATGTCACCATATCGATTAGTCTTTGGAAAGGCCTATCACTTACCTCTTGAATTAGAGCATCGTGCTCTTTGGGCCATAAATTTTTTGAATTTTGACTTAGAAAAAGCCGGCTCACATAGAAAGTTACAAATTTCGGAATTAGAGGAATTAAGAAATGAGGCGTATGCAAATGCGAAAATCTACAAAGAAAGAACCAAAGCCCAACACGACAAAAACATACTTCGTAAGGAATTCAACGTAGGTCAAAAAGTTCTTTTATACGACTCTAGACTTCACTTGTTTCCAGGAAAACTCAGATCTCGATGGACTGGACCTTATGTCGTGAAAACAGTATACCCTCATGGAGCAGTTGACATTGAAAATCCTTGGAATGGAAAAGTCTTCAAAGTAAACGGTCAACGACTGAAACCATTTTTGGAATTCGAGCAATATGACGAAGATGACTATATCGATCTGCATGATCATCCACCATGAAATCAGGTGGTACACGTTCTTTTTCTTTTATTTTTCTTTTTCATTTTTTTATTTTATTTTTGTTTTTCTGCCTTAGACAGTTGGGACACTGTCTCAATCAAGTGTGTGGGGGAGTCTGCATTTCATCCATTTTCATTTTTCTTTGTTTTTATTTCTTTTTATTTTCAGCCATTTAAGTAGGACCATCATACATTTTAGATTGTAGTAACATACCATAATTTTTTTTATACGACTCAATTTCAGTTGATACAACAAAATAAGTTTACAATTTTTAGCCAGTTGATAGTTTTTTTTCTCTCAACTTAGATCGAATAGGAAATATAATGAAAAGTTTAATTTTGAGGGATAATAGTGTAACCGGTACATAGTGAGATTCTTAGGTGATGGCCATGAAATCTATTCTATATTGTAGACTTTGTTTAAATAAGTGGAGGACTTAAAATACTTATATTGGCTTTTCAAATCTTTAAAACTAAGTTGTGTTAAGTTGAATTCGCGTAACTCTCTTTTGTGCTTATATTTTCGATAATAATAATAATAATAGTATTCCAAGGGTATCCAACATTGCTTGTATATCGAGCGTTGGTGTGCAAACCCGCCAAGCTCTATCCGACACGTTGTTGACAAAGTCAAAGTTGGAATATCTTGGTCTCACTTTATGAGATTGGACACCTAAGGATTACCGACACGTTGTTGACAAAGTCAAAGTCGGCCTGCACAATCCGCCAAGCTCTTTACCCACTCTCCGTTAGTCCGCGAGGCAGTGCATGGGTGGTAAACCTTGGTCTTTTTAGTTAGGTGTATGTACTTAAGCATGAATCTTAAAATTTTATAGAATAAATAATAAGCGATGATACCCAAACACTTCTTGACCTTATTGATTTGACTAGCCATACATGAGAAAATTAGAATACCACTTTGCAAACTGTGCCAAGCAAACTAAGAATTTATTTCATGGCTGCACTATGTTATCGACCGAACTAACTGGCCAAACTGGAATTTAACATTTGAAAACTTGATTTATATTGAAAATTTGTGACAAGTCGAGGTATCTAAAATAAAATCAACTGGTTAGAAATTATTAACTTAATTTGTTGTACCACTTTCTTGAAACAAGTCGTGTTTTCATTTTTCGTTTTTATTTGCATATGTCCATTGCATTCACATAGTTTCATTAGAATCATCTTACATTTGCATTTTGTGGGTAGTATCCGCTGAAAACCCTCACGAGACACCACTCGTCCTACTAGGGACACCTAGAGGTTTAACGGCTTGTTGCATGTGCTCAATGCAATCGTGTTTCCTACGAAAGTGTGACCTATCTAGTTAGTTTTTCATTTCTTGTTTTACTCGAGGACGAGTAAAAGATAAGTGTGGGGGTATTTGATTGACATATAAATGTGATTATTTTATGCTCTTATATCTTATCTTTTGTATATAAATAAATATTACTTGGGTATTGTTTTGTTACTTTTGCAGATATTCCAACCCAGCCCGCATGCAACCAGAAATGTAGAGAAATAGAGTTCAATTTGCTGTGTATTTGCATTTTGAAGAATTGTAGATGAAGATATCACATCTAGTTGTTGTTGGACAAGAAAAGGATTGATAACAAGGCTTTGCACATCACAAATCAATGAAGAAGTGTCAAGGAAGCAAGAGGAAAAGAGAAAAGGCCCAAATTTGCTTTATTTATCTAAGGCCCATTTATGTTTCTCATTGTAACCTAATTAGTGATGTAATGACCAGGCCCAGTTATCATTAGGGTTAGGGTTAGGGTTTGGCTATCTACTCTATATATACCCTTGTAATGGCATTGTAGCCACCATCCTATCATACATCTCATTCTCTTCTCTTCTTCATTAATAAAATTCATTTTTCTCTTTATTTTCTGCAATTTTCTATTTCTTAGCAATTAGTGTTGTCTACACGATTAGATTTGGTAGAACACTATTTGTATTCTGCATTTCTTTTCATTAGCGATTGACTGTCTGATTAGATTCAGCGGTAATCCTAATTTTTATTTTCTGTTCGTTTAATTCTGTTCTGTAATTTTATTTCCATTGTTCTATTTTATCTTTAATCGTTGAATTTATTATAGATCTGATTAGATTCGAATCTGCAGTAAATTTAATTGCATCTTTTAATTGTAGTTTCACTTTTTATTTTGTTTTGCAAAATCAACCTCCAGCTTCGTCTAACACGCCCAAGAAAAAAATAAATAATAATTTTTAATTAAACCTCCCTGTGTTCGACCTGTATGCTACACGCATGTATGCTTGCAGAATTTATTACAAATGTCGCGCTTTTCTAATTCATAGATTAGCGTCGATCAGTTACAAACATGAATGCATTTATTCTGAATAACTGAATACATGTATGCAACTATTTTGTAAAGGAGGAAGGCTTATGAATATGTGCATGAATGCATGTATTTATTTTCTATAAGTGCATACGTGCATGCAACAATGTATGAAAACCGTGAATGCTTGAAAAAACAGGCCAGAATTGAATGTATGCATAAAAGGATGCATATATTTCAGTTTAACTGCATACATATATTCATAAATACTGCAGGTTGATTCAAAACTGAAATATATGTATGAATGTATGCAACTATGTACAAATAGGTGCATCTTTTGATGCATATTACTGCTGTTTCGTTGTTTTTTTGGGTTTTGATGTGGTTTTTGATTGTTTTAACACCTGAATTTTTTGGCGTGTACGTGTTTTATTTATTAATGAATTTTCATGATTTTTTTATTTTTTCATGAATTTTCAAAAAATAGGGACCTAATTTATAATAAGTTTAGGATCGGATGTGAGCCTAATTTTGAAACTTAATTGGGACCTGTGCCAAACAGGCCCTTTAATTTATCCTATTTCAACTAACACAATACAATGATAGGAGCGACACACATATAAAATGGTTTATATATACACAAACAACCGCAATTATACATACAATTTATAATTTGACAATAACACAAGCAATTTGTACATAGAGGATGTTATAAATCATCACTATATTGTTGGAAACAAGTGCAATCAGTAACTAACCCTAATATATAATTTTACGCAATTATAGGATTAGGGTAAAAACTTGATTTTTTTATAAAAATAAGAGAATATACCTACAATAAGAGGATTCTAATATCGTATCTGGTGTTTGGGAAAACCCTAGAGCTCGAAATTGTGTTGGAAGCATTGAATTAGGAGAAAAGGTGGGTTTTAATGTAATATTTCATGCTGGAAGAATGAGGAAGAAGAAGGCCCAAGTAATAGATATTCGCGATATTCCAACGACTTTCGACGGCCGCGACGACTCATCGAAAGCTGTCGAAAAATCACCATTGGAAGTTGTTGCCCCTTACTGGAATAATAAGCTTTCTAGTAGGGTAGCTCCATCAAACCTCCTGAAATAAACATAGTGGTCATCAAAGATTCAGGAGTAGATCTGTTAAAGCATAAACTTATCAAATCCCTTATACCATAGTCTAAGAGAATGCTTCAGTCCATATAGAGATTTGTTAAATTTGCATGTATGATGTGGCATGATACCATTGATGAATACCTTTGAATGCCATAAATAAATCTCCCCATATATATAACCATGGACGAATGTAGTTTTGAATTCTAATTACTCAAGTTCCATGTCATAATGAGCAATTAATCCAAAAAGAATATGAATGAATATATGTCTTACAACTAGAGCAAAGATATCATCGTACTCTACCTTTTTCTTCTGAACATACTCATTTTCTACTTACCTTGTTTTGTGTCTAATATCACAACCGGTGTTGTCTTTTACTCTATAGATTTACTTACATCCAATTCCTACCATATTGGTGGGAAAGGCAAAAAAATCCCAACTATGATTTTTCTATAGAAGGTCCATTACCCCACCAAGGTTCTAAGAAATAGCAAATGTCAAATAATGCAATTGCATGTCTATATTCTCCAAGATCACCATAGACAACATTCAATGCATTTATTTCGATGTCATCGATGTTTAATCCAACAAAATCATTGTAATGACTATTCTACACTACCAATGCTTATATAACATAATATTGTACAATTTAATCATCTAACCAATGTCGGAAATTTTTCACAGAGGAATTAATAAAAGTAAATAAGAGAAATCAAAAGAAGAAATGAGAACAGAGAAAAAGAGAGAAAAGGAAATATTAGAGCAATCACCTAACCTATCGTATACACTATGCATCAAATAAAATATAATATAAATTACAAATATAAAACAAGATGGACAACAACAACCATATAATCAGAGTATATACTCATATAGTTATACAAAATGAAAATAGACTTTATATCAATGATAGATAAAATATCTCTAATAATAGTAACTCGAGCCCATCAAGCCTCTATAGTATCACATAGTGGAATAAAAAGTAATGTTATAAGTATAAATATGAGCCAACATGTGTGTGTTCGATGAGGAAAGCTTCCACTGAATAAATCTTCCGCCTAAAATCCTTTCTTCAACTTAGCAATCAATTTGAGATGATGAGTTATCTCCAATAATTTTCAATTCATACTATCAGCAACTCCATTAGACCATTGATCACTAGGTGTGCTGTAATCTCTCTTAATGCCTTTTAGCTCATAACTATCGATTAATTCTTATGATAAATATTCACCACTATTATCAAAATGGAGAAGTTTTAAATTCTTTCTAGATTGCTTCTCAACCGTAGATTTTTCACTTTTGAAACTTAGCAAAGATTTTTCTCCTAAACTATAAAAATTACGCCCAAATTCTATAAGAGAAATTGCTACAAATAAAAATGACATACTTGGCTTTTCTCAAAGATGGATGTATGGAAACATTTGTATTAACATACACTATCATATGCCAAAAGAAGTATTTTTCTGCTTTATAAGAACGTACTTTTCACAAAAGCCAACTTTTGAATGTGGAACATAATCAATGAAACCTCACTTATTCAACTCATCCAAACCGCGTTCCCTTATAACCTATCCTCATGTGTCACAACCTAGAAGAATCAGAATTAGCCAGAGTAACACAAATTGATTCAACCAATTACTATGGGACTCTTTAATAAATAAAGATTTCCAACCCTCTCTTAATAATCATGGAAGCCATCGATATCTTTAGCTTATCTCCCAAAAATACTATCTTAAATCCAAGCCTACTCAAAGCCCCAATAAAAATCAACCATCTTCTCGAACTATGTCCATACCTAACATTGGTTATCATTCAAACATTCTTGCATTCACATAGCCAATGCAAATCTTATGACAAGAAGCATTATTGCTCATTAGAACATCTCATCCATCAATCTCATGATACGTGGAGAACCGGTTCCTTTCAGGTGTCACATGATAGGATGTGCCAAAATCAATAAGTTATAAGTCACCTTTTCCAAATAAGCCAAAAGTTGTAAAACTATCACTATCATTCTCCATTTTTTTACCGTAGATGCTTAAACATTATTTAGGTCTTTTCTTCTTCCTTTGAGCTAAGGGCATTGAGCTATAAAGTGCCCTTGTTTCTTATAATAATGGAAAATCAATTGAATAACCCCATTAAAGTGAGACCGTAACTTATTTTGACCTCTACAATTCTTCGATTACCACGATTTCCTCCTCATCGAATAGATAAGCCCTCTTAATCCCTCAAAAATCCATACGCACATTGAGGCACCAGATTTGAGCAGGAGTTACAGAACGAACACCTTCAGGGTCGATCGCGCATGGTTTAGTCCAAGGCATTTAAGCGACTCATAAAGGACGGAAAGCAACTGCACAAAGCAAGTCCCAATCCTGAAGAAAGTCATGATTCAAGCGCAGATGCAAAGGTCGGTCGTTCGTATTGGAACAAAGAAATCCTTCCATTTAGCATAAGCAGGAGCGGCCATATAACATGACCATAAAGATGAATGACGTAGTATAAAGGCAACGGAGGGCGAACGCTCTCGAGTCAAGGAGATCAGTCGTGTAAGGTACAAAGGAGAATTAATTCCAGTCCTGCATTCTTCCCTTATAAAGTCGCCCGCTCAATTACTCGAAACACTCGCTCTTATTGAGTCTCTCGCACATGACAACTGGGTACAACTACGGACATCTAGCTACAGCTAGGCAATGGCATGATTGTAATTAATGGAATGAGCAATCCGTAGCTTGCATATACAGATTTCAGTTCATTTCCACATGGTAGGTCACCTATAAATATGCCATGGTTGCCAGCGTAGAAAGGGGGAATCTAAAAAACAACAAAGTGCTGCTAAATTCTATCCTCAATCACTCCTTAAGCATTGGGCAAGAATGATCAACTTCACTACTCGAAGCTCCATCACCCGTTTAGCAATGGCGTCAAGTTCAACCTTGTAATTAGGGGGAACAAAGGCATCCTCCTTCTCAGTAATTTATCCATTTTTCTCCTCCTCAAACTTTCCATTCTCTTGTGGAATCCCAGGATTTAAATGTATGAATGAGAGTATATTGAGCGAATAAAGAGATGTATGAAAAAAAAGAGTTTATGCACTTTGTAATCCCCCTTATAAGAATACAAGCCATTTTCATAGTGGACGTAGGCCGAATATAGGGTTGAACCACTCTAAATCTTGTCTCCATTTTATCTTCCTGGCATTTTCATTTTCAATTAATATTTAATACGGCTCCATTTATTTCCTTACCATTTTGGTGAAGTACAATTTTAGTACCTTTGGTGTTTAAGCCATTTTTGGTGAAAACATTTTAGCGCTCACCGTGGGGTGGTGTTCATAATTCCTTGCTTCATGCTTCCTTTCAGAATTCAGCAACCTAAAAAAATAATCCAAAATCGCTTTCTCCCTTGAAGTCATGGCCGGTTCAAAGGAAAGTGGCAAATCTGCCAAAGCCTCCACAATCAATGATGATAATCATGTTGATGAAATAATACCGCAAACTTTGAACCAAGGGGCCGGGGAAACCCCTAGGCCATCTGTAATGCGAGATGAGTTGAATGTGGTTGTAACCAACTTGAATGAAAAGATGGACGCTACGACAACGATGACGGTGGAAAAGTTTGATGTCCTAACTAATGCTCAAGCCAATTTACTACCACCTAATGATGTGAATAATGCTGTGGAAAAAGAGGACTAATCAGCCTCAAACCCTGGTCGATCTCACTATTTAGTGGGAGACAGGGAAGGGGCCGGCGTTGAGGACTCTAAGGCCAGATCTCCAAAGCATAATGGAAAACGTGCGACTCAGGCTGTCGCGAGTCCCACTAACGTAACATCCCCCAAAAAAGGTGCAAGGCCTCGAAGCTTAAATTGTGATCGCTGTGGCAAGAACACCAATGCCGATTCCGATGAACTAGCAAGTGACAAGAGGCGCATCACATACATGATCCAGTGAATAATGAAGGAGAAATTGACCCGAGAGGATGAAGAGGGAGAATAGGAGTTCTCCCCCACCAAAAATCCATTCACAAAGAAAATCCATCAAGCAAAATTCCCAAAGAAATTCATACCCACAACAATAGCACCTTATAGCGGAGTTGTAGATCCGAACATTTTTCTGTTCAAATACGATCAACACATGAATGGAGCTAGAGCCACTGATGAAATCAAGTGCTTATACTTCCCGTATGCTTAGAAGGTGTGGCCTCGCTACAGTTCACCAGACTTCCACCTAAGTGTGTTGATCAGTTCGCTGACTTGGCAGGATGGTTTCAAGATTAAATCCGACTACAAACCACCAAGGCAAGGGATGTGATTTCACTATGTGAAATGGAACAAAAGGCTAGGGAAACCATCAGAGCTTTCCTTATACGCTTCCATGCTACAGCAGCAAAAGTCAAAGAACTGGAGCCTTGGTACTTATTGGCAGCCCTGAAAGGGGCTATCGATAAGAAGTCAGAATTTGGGAAGTGGCTCAAGATGAAGAAACCAAAAACTTTGAAGAAGTTTTATAAGAAAGATGAGGAATACATGAGTGTAGAAGATGAACCTCCAAGCATGCAGAAGGTCATAGAAAATAACGCCACCAGAGAGGGAAAAAACAATGAATCCAGAGTTGAGCAGAAGAATGACGCAGTGCAAAAGAGGAAAGTGATGAGAAGGATAGCAAAGTCTATAAAAAGACCCGGCTATATAAACTATCCGAATTAACCCTCCTAAATGAGACTCCAGAAAGAGTTTACTCCGCCGCAAAGGATTCAGGTATCTTTCCTCAGATGAAGCCGCATAAGATAACTGAGCAACAAGCAAACTCTGGCAAATTCTGGCGATTTCATAATCAACCCGGACACAACACCAACGAATGCCGACACCTGAAGAGTTCAATTGAAGATCTCATCAGGAAGAATCAACTTCAACAATATGTGAAAAATCACCAAGGTACTCCAGCCGCACAAGGGCATAACAATGTGGTTAGCCAACCCGACTTGAGTGAGGAAGCTCAAATATCAGCCAATTCAGGGACAGTAATCAATATGATAATTGGAGGGCCCTACCGGACTGGAAACAGTTGGGCAGATATGGAAAGTACGCTAGTGAGTTGACGGATGCCTCGAAAGAGGAAAGATGCATGATCTTGAGCATCGAGCCCCCGGTGAAAGTGCCCAAAACTTCGACCGATGATGTGACATTCAAAGATAAAGATGCAGACAGATTAGTTACACCAACTATTGATGCCATGGTGATCACAATTGGTCTCAGTTCTGCAGTTGTAAAAAGGGTCCTAGTTGACACAGGGCATCTGTTAATGTGATTTTCATAAGAACCTTCCAAAAAATGAATCTACCCATGGTGGAAGTGCGCGCATATCCAAACAAGATCCATGGTTTTACGGGTCAACCTACGCAACCCATAGGAACGATAGACTTACCCATGGAATCGACCGATGGAGAACATAGGGTTTCTATGGTACAAACCTTTGTCTTGATAGACGAGTTTTCATCTTACAATGCATTCCTTGGGTGGCCAACTCTTTCGAGATTTAAGGTCGCACTAGCTCCATGGTGCTTGACCATGAAGTTCCCAACTGAAAAGGGAATTGGTGTGACTAAAGGCGACCAAATCGCTGCAAGAGACTGCTATGTGACAGAGCTGAGGGAGGCTAAGAAAAAAGACTCAGGAAAGGATGCGGAGGCTCTTCCCCGCATCCGAGAACTTCCTTTATAGCAATAAAAGAAGTTTCCATGCATTAGTGAACATAGTGGGGCACAAAAAGAAATCTACCTATGAAAGCCAGTGCAGAGGACGAAAGGGCGACATCGGCCGAAATCAAAATTCCTATAGCTGTAATTCCAAAAGACCCAAACAATGTGTTGAATATAGGATCTCGGTTAAGCCCTGAACTAAAAAATCAATTGATTGTCTTTCTAAGAGCTAATTTGGATGTGTTCACATGGAACCACTTCGACACGTGCGGCATATCTCCAGACGTTGCGGTCCGTAAGCTAAACATTGACCTGCGTGTTCTGGCTGTCAAACAGAAGAGGAGAACCCAAGGGGTGGAGAGGTCGCGCGCCTTAAAGGAAGAAGTCGACAGGTTAGCAGAAAATGGATTTATCAGGGAATCTACCTATCCAAAATGGGTCTCAACCCTGTGCTCATAAAGAAATCAAATGGTAAATGGCGAGTCTGTGTAGATTATTCAGGCCTCAATAAAGCATGTCCAAAAGATAGTTTCCCTCTTTCCAAAATCGACCAGTTAGTAGATTCTACGACCGACCATGAGTTGCCGTCTTTCATGGATGCATATTCCGGCTACAATCAAATCATGATGCACGGTCCGAACCAGGAAGACACAAGTTTCATTACTGATCTCGGTCTATACTGCTATAAAGTGATGTCGTTCGGTCTATGTCGATGACATGTTGGTGAAGTCAAAAAGAGCAATAGACCATCTGGAGGATCTAGGCCAAATGTTCGATATCTTACGCCAATATGGCATGAAATTGAATCCCTTGAAATGTTCTTTTGGAGTTGGTTCGGGCAAGTTCCTTGGATTCATGGTCAATTCTAGGGGTATAGAAGCTAATCCAGCCAAAATATCAGCTTTGAAAGAAATGCGCGCCCCAGGAACCAAGAAGGAACTTCAGTGTTTGAATAGAAAGATTGCAGCTTTAAATCGCTTTGCATCTAGGGAAACGGACGGATGTCTTCCATTCTTCGACGCCGTTAGGAAAGGAAAGAGAGAGATACGATGGACCTCTGAATGTCAGAAAGCTTTCGAGGTACTAATCCAACATTTGGCAACACCTACTATGCTATCGAAGCCTAGTGATGGAGAAGACTTGTTTCTATACCTGGCAGTTTCTGCAAATGCTTTAAGAGCCGCTTTGATCAGGGAGAATTTGAAGGTACAAAAACTACTCTATTACATCAGTAAGAGATTATCTGGGGTAGAGATGAATTATCCAAAGCTTGAAAAACTCGCTTACTGTTTGCTTATTGCATCGAAGAAACTTCGGCCCTACTTTCAGGCTCATCTTATCAAAGTTCTTACAGACCAGCCATTGAGGCAAATTTTGTCTCGACCAGAGACCTCCGGATGGTTGTTAAAATGGAATATAGAGCTTAGTCAATACGACATTATGTATCACCCTCGAAAAGCGATAAATGGACAAGCGCTCGCTGACTTTATCGCGGAATTTACCGATCAAGGGGAAATAAAAAAGGAAGATGATACTGGAACCGACATCCAGTGGAAGTTATTTGTTGATGGACATTGAATGATCACTGTTTTGGGGCAGGGTTAGTTCTGGAAACCCGTAAAGGAAGATCTTTATGCTGCATTAAGGCTAGAATTTCCATCAACAAATAACGAAGCTGGGTATGAAGACCCCATCGCAGGAATAAAACTAGCAAAAAAATTATAGATAAAAACTATACAAATCTTCAACGACTCCCAGCTCATAGTATTCCAGGTTCTAGGAGAATTACAAGCCAAAATGGGTAACCTGCCGGATTATCTTTCCAAAGCTTTGGAACTATTGGAGGCTTTCGAGCATTACACCATATCTCACATTCCTAGAGGAGAAAATACCAAAGCCGAATCATTGGTAAAATACGCAAGCATAGGAGATGCACAACTCATGGGGTTAGTCCCAGTAGAAGTCCTTTCCAGCCTAAGCATAAAGCAGACTTAGATGGATTGGATCATGGAAATAATTGATGAGCCAAACTCATGGATGTCGCCAATTAGAGAGTACCTCATTACCGGCGCACTTCCGGCGGAAGCCAAGCAATGAAGGAAAATTTTGCGCAAAGCCTCTTTTTACCTCATTCAGGAAGGACGGTTGTACAGACGTGGATTTTCTACACCCTTACTTCGTTGTGTTACAGAAAAGGAGTCAGAGGCAATCATGGTAGAGTTACATGAAGGGGAGTGCGGAGGTCATACAGGTGGACAAACCTTGGCTAGGAAAATCTTGCGATACAGTTATTTTTGGTTAGATATCAATAAAGATTCCATGGCCTACACTAAAAAATGTGACAGATGCCAAAGATTTGCCAAGATTCCAAGGATGTCATCCACAGCTATAACCCATATGGTCAACCCTTGGCCATTTGCTATTTGGGGCATTGACCTCATAGGAGCTATTCCCGCTGCAAAATCCGGTTTTAAATATGCAATTGTCGTCGTTGATTATTTCACAAAATGGGCCAAAGCAAAACCATTAGCCACCATAATTCGAAGAAAGTTATTAACTTTGTCTTGAAAAATATCATATGCAGGTTTGGGGTACCACAAAAGATAATCACAGACAGCAGGACCCAATTCGAGAGTGAAGAGTTCCAAAACTTCTATGCCAAGTACAAGATCAAGAAAAGCTTTTCAGCAGTCGCTCATCCGCAAGCGAACGGGCAAGTAAAGGGAGTAAACAAAATCATCAAAACGACCATTAAGAAGTGGCTAGAGAAGTCCAAGGGTGGTTGGGTAGATGAACTCCCACTAGCATTATGGGCATATCGCACCACGCACAAAACCGCGACCGGGCATACTCCCTTTTCTTTATCCTACGGCTTTGAAGCCATGATACCAGTGGAACTAGAAGTCCCTACCCATATAAGAGTATACTTTGATCATAAATAGAATGAGAAGTTATAACTCGAAGCCCTCGACCAGATTGAGGAGAGAAGAAACGAAGGAGAACTCGGAGTAGCTGCACATCAAAGAAAGGTGGCAAGGCATTTTAATTCAAAAGTTAGACATAGAACTTTTGAAATTGGGGACCTTGTTTGAAGAAGATAATGACCGGTACTGGGGTTTTTAGACCCAATTGGGAAGGGCCTTATGTTATAAATCAAAAACTCCAGGTTGGTACTTTCAAATTGGCCACCACGGATGGAATTTAGATTCCACGGGCATGGAACAACAAGCATATTTATCGTTATTTTTTATAATACATTGTTCGAATACATAGAAAAGGCTATGAACATTTACAAATTTTTTTGCATTTGAATGATGTACATAAAATGAATGAATATGGAGTTTCGTTTGCATATGAAAGTCACTCATTCAAAAGTTCTTACTAAAAGTTGACTTCTTCATGTAGGCAAATAGGCGACCAGGGGACGCCAACTTAAGGAGATCTGACTTTCATCAAGAAATACCGAGTCTTTTGGCACATGACCAACAAAAGGCTTGGCACCAGATTAAGGAGTCAAAGCTAGGGTGAAAGCAACTCAAAATGTCCCAAGGTTAAAATGTCCCACGGTTAAAATTGCTGAGCCCATAAAAGGGGCACCTTCTTAGGTGCACGACACTTATTCTCCGACTTGAGAAAAAACTCGATAAGGTAAACCAGTGTTTGTTTCCTGGGGTGAAGAATGAAATCGAAAAAAAACCGACATCTCCCAAAAAGGAAAAAGAAATTTGCCAATCCAAAAAATGGGGGGCACCTTATTAGGTGAAGGACACGAGTTTCTTTGAGTCAAAACTCGATGAGATAAACTAGTGTCCACTTCTCGGGATGAAGCATAAAAAAGGGTAGGGATCAAACATGCTGGAAGGACCAGTACAAAAGCAGAAATCCCAGCCAAAAGGGGGTATCCATTCTTGTTCTCTGTTGTTAACGAAGTCAAACAGAGCCAAGATTGGATTACAACATTGAAACCAAAGTCCTCGCATGGGGGCATGCATTTAAATGCATCACGAATCTACCCTAACATATATACAAATGTATGTCCAATTAAAAAACCAAATGGCTTAATGGCCAAAACAAAAAAACAGCAATGAGAAACTCGCTGGTCAAGACAAATATTAAAAAGCTGGATGATCTCAGCTCAATGAACTCATAATAAAACCAATCATAGCGATGCATTATTAACGCTTATAGTAACGCGCCATAAATACGATACTAACGCACAATCATCAGGAAAACTATAATATAAATTATTAAAGATATATATATATGTATTGCTAAGCAAGGCAAATAGACGTGGTAAGGAAAACGAAGGCACAAAGAGCATCATAAAACCAGCAAAATAACCGTTCGATAAGACCACAAAAGCATGAAAGGCCAGTATAAGTCACAAACCAACATGATGTCATGAGCAAGGGCCGGAACCCGCTTACACAACCGTTCTTAAAGGATATACATCTGTTTTATAAAATGGGTTTTTAGTAAATCATCCGTTATGTAGAATGGGTTTTTAGCAAATCCATTTGTTTTCCAAATTGACGCACAACAGACTCAAGGCTGTCCAACATCTGACCTTTTGCGGAGATCATGTCACAAGAAAAGGTCTAAGAATCAGACAGAGATATATCCACATTAGAAGGTACACCCTGTAAGTTCCACCCT
Organism: Allium sativum; assembly: GCA_030737875.1. Lineage (NCBI taxonomy): Eukaryota > Viridiplantae > Streptophyta > Magnoliopsida > Asparagales > Amaryllidaceae > Allium > Allium sativum. The sequence continues at coordinate 191,675,756 of CM060922.1, read as the reverse complement.
CGTAACCGTTTAGCATGCCTAGGATTGCACGGCCCAGGAGCATAACACGGTCTATTGACGATAGTTTGAAACTCTTCAAGAGATGGACTGAAGGGAGAATTCACAGACAGTTGACCGGTTGACTGAATCTCATTTATCGGAACATCCAAATTAAAGAATCTTTCCAATCGACGTTGTTCTGAAGATGAAACCATCCTGTAGATGGATCAGAGAATAGTCATGAGATCCAAGAGAAGAACAAGCATGGATAAAAATCGACAAACCTGTGCTATACAAAATGGCGATAAAAAAAATGAAGTTTTTTTTTCCTTTCTCTTCTTTTCTATTGAGAAACCTTGTTGAAGGAAAATAAGAGAAAAATAGAATGAGAAATAAGAAAATAAGAGGGAAGAATAAAGGACATACATTAAGAACATTTCCTTCCATGTCAGTTCAGTACTCGATTGAAGAAATAAGTGTCCCATCAGAATCCAGCTGGCGCAATCACTTCCCCGTGATTTAGCCATTAGCAATGATGACAAGATATTTCAAACATCTCGCCCAAGGGAAATGACATCAATTAACCATAAAAAAGCAATCCCAAATTTCGCATGAACGACCCTTCGACAAGCCAGGTTAAATATACCAAACAATGTTGTGATCAACCATGTCGAAGTCGATAATTCCTTGCTAAAAAGAAATCACGGACTTCGAGGGGCAAGTGTTAATCCCTCAAAAATCCATACGCACATTGAGGTACAATATCTGAGCAGGAGTTACAGAACGAACACCTTCAGGGTTGATCGCGCATGGTTTAGTCCAAGGCATTTAAGCGACTCATAAAGGATGGAAAGCAACTGCACCGAGCAAGGCCCAAGCCCGAAGAAAGTCATGATTCAGGCGCAGATACAAAGGTCGATCGTTCATATTGAAACAAAGAAATCCTTCCATTTAACATAAGTACGAGCGACCATATAACACGACCATAAAGATGAATGACGCAATATAAAGGCAGTGGAGGGAAAACACTCTCGAGTCAAGGAGATCAGTCGTGCAGGGTACAAAGGAGAATTAATTCCAGTCCCGCATTCTGCCCTTATAAAGTCGCCCACTCAATTACTCGAAACACTCACTCCTGTAGAGTCGCTCGCACAAGACAACTGGATACAGCTACAGAAAGCTGGCTACAGTTAGGCAATGGCATGATTGTAATTAATGGAATGAGCAACCCGTAGCCTGCATATACAGATTTCAGATCATTTCCTCGGGGAAGCTCACCTATAAATACGCCATGGTTGCCAGCGTAGAAAGGGGGAATCTGAAAAGCAAAAAGGTTCTCTAAATTCTATCCTCAATCACTCCTTAAGCATGGGGAAGGGATTATCATCTTCACCACTCGAAGCTCCATCACCCGTTTGGCCATGGCGTCAAGTTCAACCTTGTAATTAGGGGCAACAAAGTCATCCTCCTTCTCAGTCATTTATCCATCATTCTCCTCCTCAAACTCTTCCACTCTCTCGTGGAATCCCTGGATTGAAATGTATGAAGGAGAGTATATTGAGAGAATAAAGAGATGTATGAAAAAAGAGAGTTTGTGCACTTTGTAATCGCCGCTATAAGAATGCAAGCCATTTTCATAGTGGACATAGGCCTAATATAGGGCTGAACCACTCTGAATCCTGTCTCCATTTTATCTTCCTTGCATTTTTGTTTTCAATTAATATTAAATACGGATCCATTTGTTTCCTTACCATTTTGGTGAAGTACAATTTTAGTACCTTTTGTGTTTAAGCCATTTTTGGTGAAAACAAGCCCTTTGTATCACTATGCAAATCGGCGTTTGCCACCTACCTCTCAATATTTCATTAAAAAGACCAGCATTTAAGTCAGATAGGCTAATCTTACTACAATAATGCGTCATGTAGTTAATAAAAGAAGCATATTCCTTAAGCAAATAGCATAGGAGGATCACTGCTTGAGCCTTATACGTAATATTAACATCTATGCCTTTAGATTCATAATCAAAGTGATCAATGCATCTGCACGCTCCATAAGATTGGTTCAAAGCTCCATCTTAAAGTAATATAGTTGTTTTTGTGGAATGATATAATTTATGAGAGACTTATCTTGATAGGCATCTGATAATGCATTCCATACTTACATTTTCATATTCTATCGGGAAAATTCTTTAAGAGCTTCATTTGAAAGACTCAAGTAGATTGTTGTTAAAGCTTCATCCTTCGCGAAAACATATGCTTCAATGTCCTTAAATTTCTACGGTGTCAAAACTACCTTAAAATCTTCTTCTTTAATATTGCCTTCATCGTTGTCTTCCATGTTCTGAAAATTTTAATTGCATCAATGTTGTTTCACTATTTTACCTTTTTTATTACTAGTTTAATAATATTCATAATTTGTTGTTAAATACAGGGAAATAATTGCGATGAATGCTAAATTTGTATTCTTGTTGGATTTATTTTTGGGGTTTTGAAAGACTAAACAACAAAGAATGTAAACTACTTAATTAAATGATCATGAAAACTTCACGTTGTTAGCAATTAACTGTTATGAACTTGGTTAAGTAACGATCTTAGTCCTAATTAGCTGTAAAATTGTTTTTGAATACATAATAATGAGTATATTTGGATGAAGTTGTCAAACTGCATTTTCCAAATCTATTGTATGCAACACATCTTATACTACTTTAAACATGAAGATCCCTGAGTAAGTATGGAAAGAAGAGAATGTTATACTATCATAAACATGAAGATTCCCAAGTAAGTATGGAAAGAAGAGAATGTTAGCTATTCATTTCTCAGAGTGTCTAGATGCCTAGTTATGTACATGTTGGTGGAGGAAAGATTGTACCTAGAACTGACAAGTGTATCTTTCTAGGTTATAGAAGAGCAATTAAGGGATATAAGGCGTAGTGTCCAACCTCCAAGAAGATTATTGTCATTAGGGGACGTGGATTTTGATGAAAAGGCAACGTTGAATGTGAAGCCTTCCTTATCTAATGAAAATAAGTGGTAAAATTAAGAATACAAAGAAAAAGGCAAGTAATCTTTAGATTCATTCCATAGATGTACAAATGGAGTTTTTGATGGCACCGTGGTTGATGAGAATAATACGGTACATACGTACAAACTCAAGATGGAGCTCATTTACAGAAGACAGAGAAGCAAGCAAAACGGGCTTGAGGATTTTATTAAATTGAGTATAGAAGATACTAACTTCGACGACATGACACCATATGTATTGAATGTTTCCTATGATGGGACCGTAGACTATAGAGATGCCATTTCATCATGTTATAATTCTCTCTGGTTAGAAACTTGGAGGAAGAGATTGAATCTTTATAAAAAAGTCATACTTGGGATTTGGTGCCTCTTCCCACTGACTAGAGAGTTATTAAATGTAATTGAATCTATAGAGTGAAGGAAAATGGCACTTAATAAAAAGCAAGGCATGTAGCAAAAGGTATGTTCAAAAGAAACGGGTTGAGTATCATGATGTATTTTATCTTGTTGTTAGTCATACAACCACTTGTATTATGTTAGGGTTAATTGCTCATTATGACATGGAACATAAATAGCTAAACCTCAAAACTGCATTCCTGCATGGTGTCTAGATCTGGAGATCTACTCGAGGACCTGAGGGGTTCGCTGATAGTGGAATGTAATATTACATTTGTAAACTTAACAAATATCTATATAGATTAAAGATGTCTCTTAGACTAGAGGTTTATACTTTCAAGATTTAAAGACCAATATGTTTATTTTAGGAGGTGTAATGAAGATATGACATTATTTTGCTTTACGTTGATGATATGTTGATTACATCTCGGAGTACAGTTAGAATCAAATATTGAAAAGTTTAGCAAAGCATAGAGTTTAATATGAAGGATATGAGAAAAGAAAAATGAATTTTGGGAATGGAAATATTCAAAGAGAGGAAATAGGGAGAGTTAATGTGACGATCCCAAAATCCGAGGGGCGGTATTAAGGATAATCATTGGAATATAACACATTAATCATCATTGCAGAGAACAGATAATAGCAGAAACAATAAATATAATAATTTTACATGGATATGACAGCGGAATCACAACATGTAATAACATTAGAATAGCATAGCGTGGGATATAACTTAGTAAATAAAAAGGAACGTGATCAGTCATCATCGCCAGAGGCGGGATACATACATGCAATGAGACATAATAAGGGTATCAGTCTACATCGCCGAAGGCGGTACATATACATACAATAAGAAATACGGAAAGTAAATCAGTCTGCATCGCCCGTGGCGGAATCATAATATAAGTACAGAAATGGCGGAAAATGTCAAAGTCATCTCTGTGAAGTCAGCCTCGCCATGAGCCAAAAATGCACTCTATGCAACAGTGCAGAGCCAAAAACAACCTGTCACCTGTGAACTAGGCCGCCCGTGTGAAAATAAGGGCACCCGCGTTTGCAAAGTGAAACAAACAACGAGTCAGTCATGGAGACTGGTATGAAGAATCTATTTAACAATTAAACAACAGTAATAAGCGAATCATTGGACCACACCACTTTCGGGGAACGGGTTTACTCCAATGATTGCTAGTGCATTTAAAACAAAGTAAATTCTTTTAAATCAACGCAATGCTTTTAAAAAGAATGAAGCCATTATAAGACTCAAGTCCCATCATACAATGCAACGCAAGCCGGAGGATAGAGTTTTACCTTATAATAGCCAAATATGCTTAATACGTATAAAGCAAAATCATTTGATATTATTACTAGTGCATATATGTTTCAAAAACGAATAGCATCATAAATATCAATCAAAGACGGCATAAGTGCCCCATACCACTATGTCGCCATACTAGTTCTACAATCGAGTCCGTTATTTCGTATTGGAAATTGGATTTCCGTCATGAGTCGAGGCAAGGGGCAATCTCCTCTCCTCTTCGAGACATTCTAGCAAATGCCTCAGGACTACACACTCTGGGTAACCCCTGGATCGGCTGGGCCGGTCCTCTCTTACGTTTGAGGATTGGTAATTCCTGAGCACACATTTCCCGGTCCTTACAGACTTATAATCGAGGCGCCTCGCATTCCAGCAACCACATAGGTGAAAAATAGATATATATGTCAGGGCTGGTAAGTCACTGACACCACCATAGCTAGAAAGAAACGTCGTGCTCTCCCAGCGGACCGTATCCCGTTTTTAACTCATACCGGGGTGTGAGGCTCGCGAATCTACGAAATACACAAAGCTAGGTCATGTAGACCGTGCTTTGATCATCATCCACAAGACTTTGCTTTGCAACAAAAGCCTTGATCACAGCATCTTGGCATGCCACATAGGCAGTCCACTCCATACGATTGATTTCCATCGACATATAACCTCTGAGCTCGTACGTCTCAAAGAAGGGCGTTAAGCAAAAGAATAAATTCTCCGCCGCCAAACAGATATATATTTAACAGAGATCAATCAGTATAGAACAAAATCCAATGTCAGACACATAGTCCATTTACAAGTCCGTTCTGGGTCTGAACGAAACCGGAGGCGTCAAATTCCTCGTATATCCGTCCAATCAACACATACGTTCAGACGGCGACTACTTCCGTCCCTTTTCGGTATCTACTCTGGTCAGGAACTCAGTAGCGCCCATCCAACTGATATGAAGATCGTCGGTCTTGAATCGTCTTTGCATTTCCCAATTCGAATCGCTCGATAAATTATTTGAAATGAGGGTTAGCTCGGCCTTTTCAAATAATTCACGTCATTAGAATTTAAATCGATTTTTTTTATGGTTATATTATTCGACATCCATCTTTCAGTTCTTTAGTGTTATTTTCATGTTAAGCACATACAACCATCAAATATCAAACAATTTAAGCCCAATTGGCTTATTTGCAATCTATATTGCTTATAATATTTTATAACGATTTTTCGCCATTTTTATTTATTTAAAAATAGCCATATTTAAATAAACGACGTTTCAGGTCGTGCCGTGGCACTGGCGCTATTTTTCCCCTAATTTGTTTTACACATATCGGAAAATCTAACTGTTGGATTTCTACAAATTCTATATCAGTGGGAAGATATTCCCAAAGCGAACCCAACGGTTCCAGTTTCGTGAAAATCCGACGGTCGGATCTCCCACACTAGTTGTTTGAAGTTACGGTTTCAAAATTCGAATTGCAGCGTCGTTATTCGATTTAATTTAAATATATTTATATTTATACATAAATATAAACGACTCTGGCGTTGTTTTTCTTCGAATTTAAATTAAACATTCTGGACAATCCAACCGTTGGATTTTTACAAGGTTGGTGCCGTTGGAAAGATATTTCCAATGCGAACCCAGCGGTCGCGGTTTTGGGAAAATCCGATGGTCGGATTTCTCGCACTAATCGTTTCAAATTACGATTCCGAAACATGAACTGCACGGCCTCTATTCCTTTTAATTATATTTATATTTATATATATAAATATAGTTCATCCTATTATTTCCATTATAGTTCATTCTATATTTTCAACTTCGTTTTCACTTCAAATATTTCACTAACGCCTTAATATTTCGAAAAATTTCGCCATAACCTCCTTTGTACGGGGAGGGGTTTGGAAATTTATTGGGCCGTATTAGGTACCCAATAAATCCTAAAAAGCATTCACATATTTATATTGATATATTCTGGTGTTTACGGGGGAGCATGTATAGATAATCACTCCAGAGAATAAATTCTCGTCACCCCGTTTCCGTGTGGAAATAAATAGTCCATGTGCCGTATCTAATAACTAGAGCGACGTGATTATTGTCAACTCCAGACTCGTGTGGGGTTTTTATTAATCTGGCAATTTATCGTTATAATTTATATAGTCCATATCAGTCATCAGTTCAACCTGTAGTATATAGTCATCGCCATACATGCCTCTTGCTTGTATGGTAAATCTTCCACCTCGTCACACAAGCTCCAATTGCTTATGTGGAATATGATGAAGTATGCCTATCATCAAGAAGTATGCCATGTAGTGTAGTTCAAAATTAATTGTTACTATCCTATGGCGTTATTTATTATTTCACACAGAATAACCAGCACTCCGCATCCAATGGCATTCACAGGAGTTGATATATAAATAAAATTGCGCAGCCAACTCATCAAGGTTTGCCTATTTGTCGGGCACGCAAATAATTTCTTTACTCTACAGCTAATCCATTTTTCCTGTTCAACACATGTATATATATGCAGAACAAAGCTAATAATAATATTTCTAGCAAGCTATTATTTATTTCAACACGTGTGTATTTTTATCTAAGCGTATACATAATAAAAGAAATATTTTTATCATCAAAAATATTTATTCGACACGTGTGTATTTTTAGCACTTCATATTCACAATAAAAATATAGTTTTCATTGTCGATTCATTTTATTTTAAAATACGATAACATTCAACACTTCAATTTCAAATCGACGAACGAATTGCAACTCAACACATGAATATTCTATATAGTTTGTATATATATATATATATATATATGTGTGTGTGTGTGTGTGTGTGTGTTTTTTATTGCTAAAGCTATTTGTTTAAATTCAAATAATATTCAACACATGAATTTCAACTCAACGAATGAATTGCAACTCAACACATGAATATTCGATATAGTTTGTATATATATAAAAATGTGATTTTTATCGCTAAAGCTATTTGTTTAAATTCAAATAATATTCAACACATGAATTTCAACTCAACGAATGAATTGCAACTCAACACATGAATATTCGATATAGTTTATATATATATAAAAATGTGATGTTTATCGCTAAAGCCATTTGTTTAAATTCAAATAATATTCAACTCATGAATTTCAACTCAACGAATGAATTGCAACTCAACACATGAATATTCGATATAGCATATGTGATTTATTTCAACGAATGAAAATTATTCTAACACATGAATATTTCAGAAAATTTCGGCAGCATAACGGCAGGGTAGTTAAAACCGGGACCGTCCCTAGTACGGCTCCTCGCTCTACCTTAAAACCTCGCGGTTTTTGACAATGGGGATCATGCATCTAGTTCGCACGCAGGCGGCATGTTTTATTTTCAATTCCACAATCCTATTCTATTTTGTTTCAACCACAAGAGGGTATTTTTCAACCACAAAGGTATTTTTCAACCACAATATCAACCACAAACAATTATTTCCAGCCATTCGTCATACCATATAATATCACGTCAATCACAAGCAATAAATATCGTCCATGGTCTGTGGACGAGGGGAGTATATATATATATATATATATATATATATATAATATAATATAATAATTCACTTGCATTTCATCACAATTCAAAGCATATATGTTTCATTCAACGCTTGTATAATTTATACATCCCTAATATAACTTATACAACACATGTACATGAGGTATACAATGCGTATATAATTTACACTTCGCTTATGTAATTTATACAACACGATTTCATTCACACAAATTGTTTAAATTCCTCACATTGGTTATTGCAGTGCTAAAAATCGTAGGAAGGTCAGAAAAATCTGCGGCTTCTTCTAGAATGTAGAGAGCCTCCTTACGGTCACGGTGTCTCCTGTTTCATCGAATTTCAATCACATAGTAAAAAGACACGATTTTTACAAGTTTGCAACGCTTTATAGTGTAAAAATCAGTTGAAAATATGTTTAGCCGTATACCTCCTTTGTGCTCAAAAACTAGGTTTCCACTTTTCGGCTAAACCGCGAAGCGATAGGACGAACGGCCAGTGCTGCGTCGAAGAGGAAGGAAAGAGCTTCCCGTCACTACCCCTGATGATCGGCTCGGTGGTCCCTAGCACCCATGGCGGCAGCGCGAAGTTCGAGCTTTCTCGGCGCGATATCTCCCTCTACACTCAACGATAAATCTTGAAGTTGCTATGGATTTGAAGATCTCTGAACGCTCTTCAAAATGGATCTTGGTTTGCTTGATTTCGTTGTGTGGTTGTGGAGAAATTGAAGAGAGAAGTTCGGATCTTTATTCCGCCTCGCGCCTGGAAGAACGATGAGGGAGAAGAATTCTGATTGGTCCGCTCTTTTTATTTTAAATTTTTAGTTTATTTAATTCCAAAAATACCCCTTCCACAGACGAACTCGAAATCAAACCCAACGACTGTCGCCCCTAGCTAATTACCCCCATTCCGAACACAATGGGATATGTTTCGCTGGCCAATTCGACTGTTATAGTCAGTTATTCTTCAAATTAAAGTATATAACATTCAATATTTAATTTAAACGTACATTTCAATTTGCCAGGGCCACAAATTGAATCGAAAAATTCCAGAAAAATAATCAAGCTTTGTTTTGACGATACAGTTCTAACAAAACCAGTTTCGTCGAATTCTGAGCTCGTTTGAAAAACGGCCATTTTTAGGTTGACCCATTTTAACAGAATTTGACCAATCACATTTTCTTTTGCCCCGCTCACATACTAGCTTCAAAAATTACGAAATTTGAAACTTAGCAATAATTTGACATCCCGGACCCAACAAAAGTGGTTTCGTCGAATTCCGAGGTCGTATGCAAAATATCAATTTTCAAGGGCTATATATGCTATATAACGACCTTTCTGAAAATTCAATTGGACATAACTTTTGATTTCCGTTATGAAATTTCGATTTTTCGGATTCGTTAGAAAGGTATTCATAAACAGATTTAAATATTTTCAGTTTCGCTAAAATCCGTTATATTTTCCACCCGGTACAGTCAGAAAAAGTTTGTATTTAAAATTTCAAACTGCAATACTATACCCAATTCTATATTTTATTGAAATAGGCTATTTCAACAATTCAAATTCTTCGGTATTAACCTAATTTAAAAAATTTAAATTGGTTCGCATTTTCCGGGTTATTACAATCTCCCCCACTTAAAACTTTTCATCCTCGAAAAGGAAATAATAGCTAAATAGGAAATAAAATGTAAATGCAAAGTATTGTAAAGGTACCTTGCACCGGAGTTAGTCGTAGATGTCCACCCTGCATTTGGGATAGGCTTGTTTAATGCTTTCCTCAGTCTCCCAAGTACAGTCTCTAGGATCACTACTCCACTGCACTTTGACTAGATGAATCTTTTTCCTCCTTAGCTCTCTAGTTTCTTTGCCATCTATCTTTTAATGGCTCTCTTCTGAGTGCTAATTATGGAGTTATGTCAATATCATGTTGCGCTGCTTCTTCCACAACAGGATCTGGATCATGAACATGTTTTCTGAGTTGAGACACGTGGAACACATCATGTATACCAGGCAACCAATTCGGTAATGAAACCCTATATGCAAGAGTTCCAATCCGTTCAAGTATAGGAAAGGGACCAATAAATCTCGGTGCCAACTTCCCAGTCTTGCCAAATCTGATTAATCCCCGCATTGGAGAAACTCTTAAATAAACATAATCGCCAACGGCAAACGATATATCCCTTCTTCTCGCATCGGCATAACTTTTCTGTCGGCTCTGCGCGGTTTTTAATCGCTTCTTAATGAAATCGACTTTATCCGATGCTTCTCGAATTATATCGGGCCCCAACACAAGTCTGTTGCCAGGTTCTACCCAACATGCGGGAGATCTGCACGGTCTACCGTATAATGCTTCAAATGGAGACATTCCCAAACTTGCTAGATAGCTATTGTTGTAAGAGAATTCGGCTAAATGTAAGTGATCTTCCCATGAGGCTCCAAAATCGATAATGCAAGCCCGCAGTAAATCTTCTAGAATTCTATTCACCCGCTCAGTTTGGCCGTCTGTCTGAGGGTGATAAGCGGTGCTTAGATTCAATTTGGTCCCCAATTCTGCCTGGAATGCTTCCCAGAATTTGCTAGTAAATAGGGGATCTCTATCGCTGACTATATTGAGCGGCACTCCATGTAGTTTAACTATTTCTTTGAAGTAAATCTGTGTTAGACTTTGAGCCGTTCTGTTGGATCGGACAGGTATGAAATGGGCAGTCTTCTTGAAGCGATCTACGATTACCCATATACTGTCGTTTTCTTTTCTAGTTCGAGGCAAGCCATCAATGAAGTCCATCGAGATTTGTTCCCACTTCCATCCTGGAATTTCTAAGGGTTGTAATAATCCAGCCAATTTCTGTTGATCACTCTTAACTAGCTGACAAGTGGGGCATCTGCCAACATATAATGAAATATCTCTTTTCATCTCCTTCCACCAGAATGTGCGCTTGATATCGTTATACATTTTGCTCACACCGGGATGGATACTAAATTTGGACTTGTGGCATTCATCAAGCACCTCTCTTTTTAGCTCGGAGATGTCAGGAACACAAATTCTTCCTTTTAATCTCAAAACCCCCTCACTATTCACTTGGAAGCTGGAGTCTATGCCTTCATTGATCCTTTTGATCATTACTTTTACAAAATTATCCTCTTTTTGAAGGGTCGAGATCCTGTCAATTAAAGAAGACGTAATGATAAAACTGGCAATGATTTCATTCTTTCTGCTGAGCGCATCTGCTACAACATTGGCTTTCCCTGGAGTGTACAGAATTTCAAAATCGTATGCTGCAAGGAATTCTAACCAACGCTGTTGTCCCAAATTCAGATCCTTCTGAGTGAATAGATATTTCAAGGATTGATGATCGGTAAATAGTTCAAACTTCTCGCCCAGTAAATAATGCCTCCAGATTCTTAAAGCAAACATGATAGCTAATAACTCAAGATCATGAGTTGCATAGTTTCTTTCATGCGGCTTCAGCTGACGGCTGGCATAAGCGACCACTTGGCCTTTTTGCATTAACACTGCGCCTAGCCCTCTAATAGAAGCATCTGTCCATACAGTCAAGTCTTGGTTGCCTTCTATAATTGTCAATACTGGAGCGGTCGTCAACTTCATTTTCAGCTCCTGGAAAGCTTCTTCACATTCGGGAGTCCATTTGAATTTCTCATGCTTCTTCGTAAGCTTTGTCAATACTCCAGATATCTTTGAAAAATCCTGAACGAATTTCCGATAGTAACTAGCCAATCCAAGGAAACTTCGAACTTCTGTGGGGGTAGTAGGTTGTTTCCAGTTCTGAATCGCTGTAATTTTGCTTGGATCTACAGAAATCCCTTCTTTTGATACGACATGGCCTAGGAATTTAACTTCATTCTGCCAGAAGACACACTAAGAAAATTTAGCTTTCAAGACATTTCTCCTTAGAATTTTCAACACTTGTTCTAAATGTCTTGCATGTTCATCTTCCGACTTGGAGTAGATTAAAATGTCATCGATGAAGACTAGCACAAATTTATTCAATACCCCCTGGAACACTCTGTTCATAAGATCAACGAAGTATGCCGGAGCGTTGCACAAGCCGAACGGCATTACTAACCATTCGTAGAATAAATCGGGACCCCTGAAGGCTGTCAAAGGAACACAGTCTTCCGCTATGCGTAATTCGTGGAAACCTGTAGCTAGGTCCATTCTGGAGAACACTGTTGCTCCATTTAATTGATCTAACAGATCATCTATACGTGGCAAGGGATATTTGTTCTTCAGTGTCTGTTTATTGAGATCTTGGTAATCAACGCAAAGTCTTAGAGTACCGTCTGATTTTGGGACAAATACTACTGCTTCTCCCCACGCTGAAAAGCTCGGTCTGATCAGACCTTTCCAAAGCAATTCTCGGGTTTGACTACTTAACTCTTCTTTTTCTTTCGGGGCCATCCTTCTGATTGGATGTACTACTGGGCGGGCGTTAGGAATTGGATCTATTCTAAATTCAATTTCTCATTGCGGCGACAAGTTTTCTACTTCTTCAAACACATCCACGTAGTTTATAACGACCGGTACCTTTTCTAATGAAGGGGGAGTAACTTCTAAAGAAGACCAAAATTCTGTTCTATTAATTTCTGAACCAAGACATGGTATAGTGATATGCCCCAATTTTGTTTCAACTTTCACAATTCTTTCGACACATCTAACTTCGGCCTTATATTTTGTCAACCAGTCCAGTCCTAGTATAATATCATATTCGGAAAGGTCCATGGCAATCGAATCAAAAGGAAATCGGTATCGAGAAAAGGAAATAGGTACTTTACAATATATACCGAGACTAACAGAAACTCCTATCGGGTTTCGAACTTTAATTGGTTCTTTAAGTTTTCTTCGTTTCAATTTTAACTTGTGAACAATGTTACCAGAAATGAAGCTACGTGATGCACCAGTATCAAAAAGTACAGAACCAGGAATATTTTTAATGGTAAGAGTACCTCCCAATTCGTCGGGTTTACCTGATCCATCGGTGGTAGCTGGCGGGGTCTTCCCGTCATACACATGAGCCACTTGTGCATTCTGCTTCAGAGGACAGTTCCTGCTATAATGCCCCTTCTTATGGCAGTTGTAGCATTAGGCTGAGGCATTTGCCTTTGGTTTCCTCGGGGCTTTGCATACATTAGAAAAATGTCCTGGCTTCCCACAGTTGTAGCAATTTCCTTTGGGGATCTTTGCAGGTTTCTGAGTAGCGGCCGCTGTAATGCTAGATTCGGGTTGATCTGCTGAAGCCTTGCGCTTATTTCCAGCTTGGCTTTTGGCGCGGTCTTGGCTAGCGTGCCTTTCATCCATATCTTCATAATTGCAAGCCATTTCTACCAATTCTGAAAAGAAGAGTTTGATGTTGCTCATAGCTCTGTCATGGTACTTGCGCTTTAGCCCAAATATGAATCTCTTGTTCTTTGCTTTGTTAGTCATAATCAGCTCTGGAGCATATCGCGACAACTAGGTGAACTTATTCAGGTAATCTTGAATAGAGAGATCTCCTTGCTGGAGATTAGCAAACTGCTCTCGCATCCTCTCTAGAGCCTTTTCAGGTACAAACTTCTCGTTGAACATAGTTTTGAATTGCTCCCAGGTTCTGACAGTACCTGCTGCATCCTCTGAGGTAATGGCATCCCACCACAGCTCTGCTTCCTCCTGTAGGAGCCAAATGCCAAGTCGTGCTTTGTTGTTGGTTCCCATACCCATGCCCGCAAAGATTTTCTCACAGGTCTTCAACCAAGCTATAGCCTCGGTCACTGTACCAGTGCGAGTAAAGGGTTTTCCCCCAAGGTTCCTGTACCTCTTCGCTACTTTGTCTAGCTCAAAGTCCTCAGGTGCTGGTGGCTGAACAATAGGGCCTTCCACAACTACGGGGATATTCCCCCGTCCTCCTGCTGCCTCTCCTCGGCCTCCCCGGCCTCCTCTAGCTGCTGCTGCTCGTGTAGCCATCTAAGAGAATACTGTATAAGCAAGAAAAGAGTCAAGCTCACAGATTTGATAATTTTCATAAATGATAAAGCGGGGGAATACAAGGAAAGATAATGATGATGTACTGATCAAATTGTTTTGCTAATCTGCTTAGCTCATTCTAGGACATTGCTAATCCTATCTCTAATGAGCTACTCGCATTAGAACACTACTGATTCTATTCTGACGAGGTGTTTAATGTGTTAGATCCCGGAACTAAGGTTAACCAAAGCTCTGATACCAACTGTGACGAACCCAAAATCCGAGGGGCGGTATTAAGGATAATCATTGGAATATAACACATTAATCATCATAGCAGAGAACAGATAATAGCAGAAACAATAAATAGAATAATTTTACATGGATATGACAGCGAAATCACAACATGTAATAACATCAGAATAGCATAGCGTGGGATATAACTTAGTAAATAAAAAGGAAAGTGATCAGTCATCATCGCCAGAGGCGGGATACATACATGCAGTGAGACATAATAAGGGTATCAGTCTACATCGCCGAAGGCGGTACATATACATACAATAAGAAATACGGAAAGTAAATCAGTCTGCATCGCCCGTGGCGGAATCATAATATAAGTACAGAAATGGCGGAAAATGTCAAAATCATCTCTGTGAAGTCAGCCTCGCCATGAGCCAAAAATGCACTCTATGCTATAGTGCAGAGCCAAAAACAACCTATCACCTGTGAAATAGGCTGCCCGTGTGAAAATAAGGGCACCCGCGTTTGCAAAGTGAAACAAACAACGAGTCAGTCATGGGGACTGGTATGAGGAATCTATTTAACAATTAAACAACAGTAATAAGCGAATCATAGGACCACGCCACTTTCGCGTAATGGGTTTACTCTAGTGATTGTTAGTGCATTTAAAACAAAGTAAATTCTTTTAAATCAACGCAATGCTTTTAAAAAGAATGAAGCCATTATAAGACTCAAGTCCCATCATACAATGCAACGCAAGCCGGAGGATAGAGTTTTACCTTATAATAGCCAAATATGCTTAATACGTATAAGGCAAATTCATTTGATATTATTACTAGTGCATATATGTTTCAAAAACGAATAGAATCATAAATATCAATCATAGACGACATAAGTGCCCCATACCACTATGTCGCCATATTAGTTCTACAATCGAGTCCGTTATTTCGTATTGGAAATTGGATTTCCGTCATGAGTCGAGGCAAGGGGCAAGCTCCTCTCCGCTTCGAGACATTCTAGCAAATGCCTCAGGACTACACACTCTGGGTAACCCCTGGATCGGCTGGGCCGGTCCTCTCTTACGTTTGAGGATTGGCAATTCCTGAGCACACGTTTCCCGGTCCTTACAGACCTATAATCGAGGCGCCTCGCATTCCAACAACCACATAGGTGAAAAATAGATATATATGTCAGGGCTGGTAAGTCACTGACACCACCATGGCTAGAAAGAAACGTCGTGCTCTCCCAGTGGCCCGTATCCCCTTTTTAACTCATACCGGGGTGTGAGGCTCGCGAATCTACGAAATACACAAAGCTAGGTCATGTAGACCGTGCTTTGATCATCATCCACAAGACTTTGCTTTGCAACAGAAGCCTTGATCACAGCATCTTGGCATGCCACATAGGCAGTCCACTCCATACGATTGATTTCCATCGACATATAACCTCTGAGCTCGTACGTCTCAGAGAAGGGCGTTAAGCAAAAGAATAAATTCTCCGCCGCCAAACAGGTATATATTTAACAGAGATCAATCAGTATAGAACAAAATCCAATGTCAGACACACAGTCCATTTACAAGTCCGTTCTGGGTCTGAACGAAACAGGAGGCGTCAAATTCCTCGTATATCCGTCCAATCAACACATACGTTCAGACGGCTACTACTTCCGTCCCTTTTCGGTAGCTACTCCGGTCAGGAACTCAGTAGCGCCCATCCAACCGATACGAAGATCGTCGGACTTGAATCGTCTTTGCATTTCCCAATTCGAATCGCTCGATAAATTATTTGAAATGAGGGTTAGCTCGGCCTTTTCAAATAATTCACGTCATTAGAATTTAAATCGATTCTTTTTATGGTTATATTATTCGACATCCATCATTCAGTTCTTTAGTGTTATTTTCATGTTAAGCACATACAACCATCAAATATCAAACATATCAAGCCCAATTGGCTTATTTGCAATCTATGTTGCTTATAATATTTTATAACCATTTTTCGCCATTTTTATTTATTTAAAAATAGCCATATTTAAATAAACGACGTTTCAGGTCGTGCCGTGGCACTGGCGCTGTTTTTCCCCTAATTTGTTCTACACATATCGGAAAATCTAATCGTTGGATTTCTACAAAGTCTATATCAGTGGAAAGATATTCCCAAAGCGAACCCAACGGTTCCAGTTTCGTGAAAATCCGACGGTCGGATCTCCCACACTAGTTGTTTGAAGTTACGGTTTCAAAATTCGAACTGCAGTGTCGTTATTCGATTTAATTTAAATATATTTATATTTATATATAAATATAAACGACTCTGGCGCTGTTTTTCTTCGGATTTAAATTAAACATTCCGGACAATCCAACCGTTGGATTTTTACAATGTTGGTGCCGTTGGAAAGATATTTCCAAGGCGAACCCAGCGGTTGCGGTTTCGGGAAAATCCGATGGTCGGATTTCTCGCACTAATCGTTTCAAATTACGATTCCGAAACACGAACTGCACGGCCTCTATTCCTTTTAATTATATTTATATTTATATATATAAATATAGTTCATCCTATTATTTCCATTATAGTTCATTCTATATTTTCAACTTCGTTTTCACTTCAAATATTTCACTAACGCCTTAATATTTCGAAAAATTTCACCATAACCTCCTTTGTACGGGGAGGGGTTTGGAAATTTATTGGGCCGTATTAGGTACCCAATAAATCCTAAAAAGCATTCACATATTTATAGTGATATATTCTGGTGTTTACGGGGGAGCATGTATAGATAATCACTCCAGAGAATAAATTCTTGTCACCCCGTTTCCATGTGGAACTAAATAGTCCATGTGCCGTATCTAATAACTAGAGCGACGTGATTATTGTCAACTCTAGACCCGTGTGGGGTTTTTGTTAATCCGGCAATTTATCGTTATAATTTATATAGTCCATATCAGTCATCAGTTCAACCTGTAGTATATATTCATCGCCATACAAGCCTCTTGCTTGTATGGTAAATCTTCTAACTCGTCACACAAGCTCCAATTGCTTATGTGGAATATGATGAAGTATGCCTATCATCAAGAAGTATGCCATGTAGTGTAGTTCAAAATTAATTGTTACTATCCTATGGCGTTATTTATTATTTCACACAGAATAACCAGCACTCTGCATCCAATGGCATTCACAGGAGTTGATATATAAATAAATTTGCGCAGCCAACTCATCAAGGTTTACCTATTTGTCGGGCATGCAAATAATTTCTTTACTCTACAGCTAATCCATTTTTCCTGTTCAACACATGCATATATATGCAGAACAAAGCTAATAATAATATTTCTAGCAAACTATTATTTATTTCAACACGTGTGTATTTTTATCTAAGCGTATACATGATAAAAGAAATATTTTTATCATCAAAAATATTTATTCGACACGTGTGTATTTTTAGCACTTCATATTCACAATAAAAATATAGTTTTCATTGTCGATTCATTTTATTTTAAAATACGATAACATTCAACACATGAATTTCAAATCGACGAACGAATTGCAACTCAACACATGAATATTCTATATAGTTTGTATATATATATATAAATGTGATTTTTATCGCTAAAGCTATTTGTTTAAATTCAAATAATATTCAACACATGAATTTCAACTCAACGAATGAATTGCAACTCAACACATGAATATTCGATATAGTTTGTATATATATAAAAATGTCATTTTTATCGCTAAAGCTATTTGTTTAAATTCAAATAATATTCAACACATGAATTTCAACTCAACGAATGAATTGCAACTCAACACATGAATATTCGATATAGTTTGTATATGTATAAAAATGTGATTTTTATCGCTAAAGCCATTTGTTTAAATTCAAATAATATTCAACACATGAATTTCAACTCAACGAATGAATTGCAACTCAACACATGAATATTCGATATAGCATATGTGATTTATTTCAATGAATGAAAATTATTCTAAAACATGAATATTTCAGAAAATTTCGGCAGCATAACGGCAGGGTAGTTAAAACCGGGACCGTCCCTAGTACGGCTCCTCGCTCTACCTTAAAACCTCGCGGTTTTTGACAATGGGGATCATGCATCTAGTTCGCACGCAGGCGGCATGTTTTATTTTCATTTCCACAATCCTATTCTATTTTGTTTCAACCACAAGAGGGTATTTTTCAACCACAAAGGTATTTTTCAACCACAATATCAACCACAAACAATTATTTCCAACCATTCGTCATACCATATAATATCACGTCAATAACAAGCAATAAATATCGTCCATGGTCTGTGGACGAGGGGAGTATATGTGTATATATATATATAATATAATATAATAATTCACTTGCATTTCATCACAATTCAAAGCATATATGTTTCATTCAACGCTTGTATAATTTATACATTGCTAATATAACTTATACAACACATGTACATGAGGTATACAATGCTTATATAATTTACACTTCGCTTATATAATTTATACAACATGATTTCATTCACACAAATAGTTTAGATTCCTCACATTGGTTATTGCAGTGCTAAAAATCGTAGGAAGGTCAGAAAATTCCGCAGCTTCTTCTAGAATGTAGAGAGCCTACTTACGGTCACAGTGTCTCCTATTTCATCGAATTTCGATCACATAGTAAAAAGATACGATTTTTACAAGTTTGCAACGCTTTATAGTGTAAAAATCAGTTGAAAATAGGTTTAGCCGTATACCTCCTTTGTGCTCGAAAACTAGGTTTCCACTTTTCGGCTAAACCGCGAAGCGATAGGACGAACAGCCAGTGCTGCGTCGAAGAGGAAGGGAAGAGCTTCCCGTTGCTACCCCTGATGATCGGCTCAGTGGTCCCTAGCACCCACGGCGGCGGCGCGAAGTTCGAGCTTTCTCGGCGCGATATCTCCCTCTACACTCAACGATAAATCTTGAAGTTGCTATGGATTTGAAGATCTCTGAACGCTCTTCAAAATGGATCTTGGTTTGCTTGATTTCGTTGTGTGATTGTGGAGAAATTGAAGAGAGAAGTTCGGAGCTTTATTCCGCCTCGCGCCTGGAAGAACGATGAGGGAGACGAATTCTGATTGGTCCGCTCTTTTTATTTTAAAATTTTAATTTATTTAATTCCAAAAATACCCCCTTCCATAGACGAACTCGAAATCAAACCCAACGACTATCGCCCCTAGCTAATTACCCCCATTCTGAACACAATGGGATATGTTTCGCTGGCCAATTCGACTGTTACAGTCAGTTATTCTACAAATTAAAGTATATAACATTCAATATTTAATTTAAACGTACATTTCAATTTGCCAGAGCCACAAACTGAATCGAAAAATTCCATAAAAATAAATCTAGCTTTGTTTTGACGATACGGTTCTAACAAAACCAGTTTCTTCGAATTCTGAGCTCGTTTGAAAAACGGCCATTTTTAGGTCGACCCATTTTAATAGAATTTGACCAATCACATTTTCTTTTGCCCCGCTCACATACTAGCTTCAAAAAATACGAAATTTGAAACTTAGCAATAATTTGACATCCCGGACCCAACAAAAGTGGTTTCGTCGAATTCCGAGGTCGTATGCAAAATATCAATTTTCAAGTGCTATATATGCTATATAGCGACCTTTCTGAAAATTCGATTGGACATAACTTTTGATTTCCGTTATGAAATTTTGATTTTTCGGATGAGTTAGAAAGGTATTCATAAACATATTTAAATATTTTCAGTTTCGCTAAAATCCGTTATATTTTCCACCCGGTACTGTCAGACAAAGTTTGTATTTAAAATTTCAAACTGCAATACTATACCCAATTCTATATTTTATTGAAATAGGCTATTTCAAAAATTCAAATTCTTTGGTAATAACCTAATTTAAAATTTTTAAATTGGTTCGCATTTTCCGGGTTATTACAGTTAAGGCTTACTTAGGTGTAACATATTGAGAAGGTCCTTACTCGATTTGGGATGGAGAAAGCTAAATCAATAGAAACTTCATTATAATTGCATTTCAAGTTATTGAAAGAATGAAATCCTACATCGGATGAAGACAAGAAGTATAAGGCTAATATACCCCATTCTATTGTTGTTGGTAGTCTTCTATATTCAACGGTATGCATGAGACTAGATTTGGCCCATGAAATAGGCATTGTTAGTCGGTATATGTCTAATCAAGGTAAAGTATTCGTAAGTAGTGAAGTTGATAGTTAGATATCTTCATTGATCTTCTTTAATCAGCTTGTTACATGGTGGAGCAGATGGTGACATCTCTCTTAGAGGATACTATGATTCAGATTATGTTGTGGATAGACATAGACGAAAATCAACATCTTGTTATGTTTTAACACTTGGCATAACATTGATTTCATGGAGGTCAAAGCTACAGTATATAGTAGTTTTGTTAGCTATAAAGGTCGAGTGGTTATTGATTGTGGAAACAACTATAGAGGGTTTGTATTTACTTTAGCTATTATGTAATCTATCTATGGTGCAATAGACAATAGAGCTATTTTCTGATATGCAGAGTGTGAACCATCTTGTGGAGAACCAAGCTTACAGGTCTCAAGCGAAGCACACTGATATCAAAGAATTCTTTCTTATGAGGAAGAATGAAGGAATATCAAATTAGTGGAAGTGGGTTCTACTGATAATCCTTCATTTATGAAGTCACCTGCTAACAAGTTTTAGCATTGCTCAAACTTTATTATTTTGATTTCAGCTGCTTGAGCACTATGGTATATCGACTCAATAACCAATTTTTTTGATTAAAGAATATATTTAAATCGAGATGAAGTATAAAATTTAGATGATTTAAATCTATTTCAAAGAGAGAAGTTATTTGTTGAACCCCACTATCAATTAAATAAGAGAAATAAATGTAAAATATAATCAATTAGTATCGAAAAAGATATTAATTAATCTAGGGAATCATGCTATAAGGATATATGCGGAAGCAAGTTCAAATATGCAAGATTTGTATCAAAATCAAATCTAGCAAATCTGGATATATTTTATCCACATCTCCATGAAATATATCATTGTCATTCTTGCACCTATAAACATGATTTCATTTGCCTATATTTAGCACATATCAAAATAAGATCCTTTCCCACTATTATTCCTCAATAAATATATATTTTTGTTTTTCCTTTTGAGGGTAAGTGAAATTTTTTGATTGATTCCTTCTCTTCTCTTATTGTTATCGATTTCAAAGTAAAGAAATAAAGGGTTGTTGGTCTTTGTGGACTAAGATACTTATATATCTTAACCGCATTACATCTACTGTTTCTCTTCTTATTCATTTTCCTTTCATTATTTGTTCTTTGTGGTTTCATAATTGAGTCTCAAGTTGTATTGTATTCAAATACGCAATGCTAGATCCTGATTTAAACGCTTTCGCACATCATCAACTTTTACTTAACCATTATATCATTCCACTGGCAAATGGAGTCTTCATGCAATAACCACTCATTATATCATGTCAACTTTCAATTGAAAGCAAGATATGAAACATCAGCTAACACATATTTGACCATTGCAACCATTTGGTATATGAGCTGGTCATGTATGAATTGTTGATCCTAATTACTGGGTCTAAAGAAACTTAACACTAAAAATATTAATTCATTTCTTCAAATATTAATCTCCATGACCAAAATTATGAGAGCTCTGGTACTTGAACAATGATCAAGTTCGTTTAGTTTTCCACTTTACCTTTTCTTACTTGAGCTCCTGAAGAACTCATTTACCTCCAAAGGTATAACCAAAAAATCTAGTAAACAATATAAGAATCCATAGATTACATAGCATTCTTCAAGTTTTGATCATTCCATATTATCAGTTGTTTATTTTGCTTACAATGCGCTTTACTTACTCTAACGATTCGGATTTCGCCCGGACCTAATCGATCGTTAAATCGACCAAGACCATTCAAAACCCAAATACACTAACTCTGGGAATGCAACACATCAGAATAAATAACAGAAGACTTTTATAAACATTATAATAATGTTACATCAGAGTACAAAAAAACCAGAGTACATTGATAAAAATACAGCGGAAGATAATTTACAACGAATATAATACAGTGCAGCGGAACCAATAATCTGATACAGTGGAAGTCTATCAATGCTCTGGACACAGCTTTAAGCTTCGATCTAGAATCCTACTCAATATCTGCAAAATAAGCAACTCGACTGCACGTGTGGAAAAGAGGGCACCCGAGTTTGCAAAGTGAAAAAACTACGGGTCAGTCATGGGACTGGTATGAGAAATCTTTCCTAACTTATCTAATAATATGACTAATCACAGGACCACGCCACTAACGTGGAATGAGCTTACTCCATTGGATTGCCAATGCATGGAATAAAGTAAATCGTTAAACAACGCAATGCTTTTTAGAAAAATGAAACCATAATAAGACTCAAGTCCTATCACACAACGCAGCGCAAACCGGAGGATAGAGTTTTACCTTGTAATGGTCAAAAATGCTTGATATGATAAAACGAATTTAATAATATTATTAGTGTATATATGTTTCAAAAACATTTTAATCATAATGTATCAATCATAGACGACATAACTACCATATACTATGTCGCCTTACTAGTTCTACAATCAAAACCGCATGGTGTCATATTGGAAATTGGATTTCCATCATGAGTCAAGGCTAGGGACGATCTCCTTACCGATTCGAGACACTCTAGCAATGTCTCAGAATTCGGACGCTGGCGAACCCTTGGATACTGCAGGGCCAGTCCACAAATACTTTAGTGGATTGGCAATTCCTGAACACACGCTTCTTGGTCCTATTGAACCTATAAAATAGCCACTATCGGCCGATATAACCGAGGCGCCTCATTTCATCAACCACATAAGCAAAATGTCAGGTATTGCAAAATCCTGATACCACTTCTAGCTAGAAAGTAACATGTGCACTGCGTTCCCTTGTCCCGTTTCTGACTCTTATCGAGGTGTGAGGCTCGCGAGGTAACGTTATACTCAAAGCTATGCCTAAATAGGCTATGCTTTAATCATCAACCACAAGGCTCTGCTTTTCAAAAAAAGCCTTGATCATTTGCATCTTGGCATGCCACATTGACAAATCACGCCATGCTATCGATAACTACCAATATATAAGCTCTAAGCTCGTACGCCCCAGAGAAGGGTGTTAAGCAAGAGAATAAATTCTCTGCCACCACAGATATATATTAAATAGAAATCAATTTAATTTACATGGAATGAAATCCAGTGTCATAAACACATCCATTTACAAGTCCGTTCTGGGTCTGAACGAATCTGGAGACACCTTATTCCTCGTCCCGTATGTCCAATACAGAAGAGAGGTGCTCACATATCCGGACAATCAAAAAGTACGTCTGGACAACTACCACTTTAACCCTTTCCTACGAGCGATCCAGTTCAGGGCATCAGTAGTCGCCTATTCGACGTGAAGATCGTCGGTCTTCAATCACCGTCTTCAATGTCTTCGACTTTTAATCATCATAGTAATTATTCAGAATGGGTTGAACCCGGTCTTTCTGAATAACTCATGTATTTTATAATCAAAAATCAAGTGCTATAAATACACGTCATACGCCTCATTCCAATTTAAAATATTCTTTTAATAATATATTCATATTAAAAGGGAAAGACTCCCATTAATTTTATCATAGATAAATTCTTTTAAATTTAATCTTAAATCTTCTTTTTAAAGATTCATTAAAACTCCAATTTGATTTTAATATCAAAAATCATTACTTTATGATTATTCAACTTTTAAGAAATTAATCTTATCTTTAACTAGGTTAAAGAACCAATGCCATTTAAAACACAGTTCACGATAAACCCAAAATCAACTTCCGTTAAATATGGAATTTTCACAGAAATCAAATTAATATATAATCGGTAAAAATTTCCATATCAGACTAATTGTATAAATGGAATAACGATAAAGCCTTTTAAAATCCATGTATTGTAATAGTCTTCTTTTACAGAAGCCTATCTCGATTATTATCAGATCGAATTTCCGCTCAATTCCAATTTAATATATTAAATTGGAATCTTGACTTTGGAAAATTTCTTCTTTTTAAATCTTAATAAAAAGATTTATAAATTCTAAATCATATTTTCACTGTCGTTTGGGTTAAAGAACAAATGTCATTTAAAACACAATTCATAATAAACCCAATTCACATATCATTTTATTCCAAGTAATAAATACAATTGGAAACTCTTATAACCTTAATTAAAAGATCCATTCCTTTCATACGGGGTTTAAGAACAGTGTTATTTAAGACACCATCCACGACAACCCAAAATCTAATTCTTTTACTTAATTTTAATTAAATATTAATTAATTGGAAGACTTCATTAAATCTTAATTTAAAAGATTTATTCTAGTGAATAACTAGTTCATTTCGGTAAAAATATATTTTTATCTTTTGTCCATCCAAAAACTGACGTAGAAATCATCATTTTATTCTTCATTGAATATTATTTTAAAATATTCGTTATTTAAAACTATTCTTTATGTAAAAATATTCTTTATATTGCAATGTTCTTTATTCTAAGGCATTCTTTATATTACAATGTTCTTTATTTTAAAATATTCTTTATTTAAAAGATATTTTGAATCGGAATTCGACTCAATTAGTAACCATATAATTTCGGTTATATGGATTTCACACATCACCTGAACACGACAATAATGATAAATAATCATTACGCAACCAGTTCACATCCAGAGTGGAATTTACAACTGTGTGAGCATTAGAATGAATAAATAACGCTCATCGCAGCCTGTCAATCCATCGATTGACATACAACTAAATATTGGGATTAGTGTATATCAAATATCATCCCAATACCCGTGTGGGGTTTTCAACCAACAACAGTTCATCTAAATAAATAATTTGTTAATGAATTTAACCAATTTTAATTCTGCTAATATGTTGACGATAATGAACAAACATGTTATTATATTCCTAATGCTAAATAAAAATGTATGTTACTCACATAATTTTCTTACATGTTTCTAATGTCTAATAAAAGGTAATTTATTTACATGACCTTATTGCTGATGATAAATAAAAAGATAATTCCCATTTTCTTTTATTCGTATGCAAATTTCTATTCTAAACTTTAACAAATAAAAAGAAATATTTTATTTGTATATGGTTTTAATGTATAATCTAACACATAAAAATGTTTATTTTAAATTGCATACAAATTATAATATATACATTAACACATAAAAATGTCACTTTAACTTACGTACAAGTTCTAATGTGTGTTGTGATAATACAAATGGTTCTTTATTTAACATACAAATTCTAATGTATGTTTTGCAAATAAAGATGATTCTTATATTTGCATGCAAAATATATTTTAACAAAATGTATAGAAAGTGATACATCCATTTTGTTGAAAATTCTATTTTAACAAATTAAAATTTTTGTTGTAACACAAACCTATTTAATAAAAATGCTATTTTGTATAGAATTTTTGAACAAAATGTACATTTTTGTTTCAACTAATATAATTTGACATAATGAGCATTTTATTTCATCTAAACTATTTTGACAAAAATGAGTATTTTATTTCAAGTAAGCTATTTTGGCAAAAACGAGTATTTTATTTCAACAAATCTATTTTGGCAAAAATGAGTATTTTATTTCAACTAAACTATTTTGACAAAAATGAGTATTTTTGTTTCTCTCTTTTTAATTGACAAAAATGTTCATTTTTGTTTCACTCTTTTTAATTGACAAGAACGTTCATTTTTGTTTCACTTTTTTTAACTGACAAAAACGTTCATCATTTTTAATGAACAAAAAAAATGTTTCATTCTTTCTTAATGAACAAAAATGTATATTTTTGTTTAATCCTTTTTAATGAACAAAGATGTTTCATTTTTTTTAATGAACAAAAAAATTTTTTTTTACAAAAATGTGTATTTTGTTCAAAAATTCTATTTTGACAAATATGTATATTTTTCTGTTCTCTTACATTACATTAAAAATGTGAATTTTTAATGTAGACATGTTTTTATTTTAAAACATAAACATTCATCTATTTTTTAACATTACATTAAAAATGTGAAATTTTAATGTAAACATGTTTATATTTAAAACATGAGCCTTTTTCTATTTTTATTTTGTTAACAATTCTATTTCAACAAAACAAATAAAATGATAACTTTGTTTTGCCGATAATTCTATTTTGACAAAACACTAAAAATGATAATCTTGTTATGTCAATTCTAAAACAACAAAAATGACATGATTATTTTGTCAATTCTAACTTCAATAAAAATGACATGATTAATTTGTCAATTTTTAATACAACATAAATTGACATATCTATTTTGTCAATTTATAATACAACATAAATTGACATATCTGTTTTGTCAATTTCTAATTAAACACAAATGGCAATTATAATCTAATAAAACATTTTATAACAAAATGTTATTTTATTTCTAATGCAACATTTTATAACAAAAAACGTTATTTTATTCTAATGTGACATTTTATAACAAAAATGATATTTTATTCTAATGTACAATTTATAACAAAAATGTTATTTTTTTTCTAATGTACATTTTATAATAAAATGTTATTTTATTCTAATGTACATTTTGTAAAAAAATGTTATTTTTATGTTAATAAAACCGATCTAACAAAATGATGTTTCTATGTCAACATGATTGATCTAACAAAATGATATTTCTTTGTCAACATGACTGATCTAACAAAATGATATTTCTATGTTAATATAACTGATCTAACAAAATGATATTTCTATGTTAATATAACTGATCTAACAAAATGATATTTCTATGTTAAAATAACTGATCTAACAAAATGATATTTCTATGTCAACATGTAAAGATTATATTTCTATCAAACAACAATATAATTCAGCAAATCATCATCACCAACAATCAATATAAATGTATATATATGTATTTCTGTATATATATATATATTTAATTTTAAATTGAGAAATCTCACCTTGCGTGGTTTTAAGAATAGACGATGACGGAGGTTGATACGAGCGCGGATACGAAAAGCTTGATGCCCCCTTCCAATTACAAGCACAACTATGCTCTTTTCAACACCATGATATGAAAAGATTCACAAATTAATACCCCATGCAATTTAAATGAAGGGAGTAAAAAGGATATGACTAACGAAGATGTATTTAGATCTTTACGTAATTTTATAAAAGTGAACAAGATTTTGGTCATTTTAAAATAATATTTTGGACTAGTAAACATTGGAATCCGAAAAAGTCATAAACATAAAAGTTGTTGCAAATTCTTTTCTCTTCAATTTAAAAAAAAAACGGTTTTCGATAAATTTCGAAGAAGATATGATCAAAACAGCGACAAACAAATATTTAGATCAGAAATCTGGGTTCAAAAATGCATCAGAAAGATTAACAGTTTCGATCTAGAAAAATTCAAAATCTGGAAAAGTGTTCAACATAAAAGTTGTTGATCTTTCAATTTCCTCCAATTTGAAAAAAAAAGTAATGTCGATTGGATTTCGTATGCGGTATGGTCTTTACAAAACAGATCAAAATATGAAAAACAAAATAGAAAATATAAAGAGGAAAAGGAAGAAAAGATTGATGGATTTGATTTGGTTTGAGAAATGTCTCCATGAGAATTTTGATGTAGATTTAGATTTTGAAATTGAGACTTAGAGTTTGATTTTAAAAATGAAAGAAAGATAAAATATATTAGATATGAAAATAAAACATAAGTTAAGAATGAAAAGATTTAAACTTTACCATGATTTTGATTGCTGAGAATTTCAGAGAAGGAGAAGGAGAAAAGGGATCTGAGATGTGAGAAAGAATGAGGAAGGAAGGGGAAGACTACGTTATTTATTCACATATGAGAAACGCTTCAGATACTAAACTTGAGTAACTGCTTTAACTCATAATATTCCACTAAGCCCAATAAGAATAATCCAAAATCTTATGAACCAACATTTATTTCATTACCCTCATGTGTCTCTTCACATATAATAGGTTACCAAATTAAATTAGCTGACTAGGCACGATGGGACAATATTTATTTTTCATTCAAATTTCAAAAGTAAATGACAATGAGGGAGAGAGAGAATGAACGAAAAGGAATGAATGCTAGAATAATTATTTAATGCTAATTGTTAGAAAGTTTGCAACTTTTCAAATTTCAAAACATATAGTTTTAAATATCATGTGTTATTACATGGATAACATTAAAAAATTATGGTATTATTTATTATTATTATTCTTGCGATGAATGGCACGCCTCTAATTTCCATTGAATACGATTTCAATTTTTATTTATTTATTTTATAAAGGAGGCGACTTTCCCTTTTTTTTCTTTATTTGGTTATATATTTTACTTTATTCCTTACTTGTCTCTCTACGTATGTAGTAGGTTACAAATGAAATAAATTCTTTGACATGACATGTCAATCTAATCAGTATTTTTGTCTTATTCAAAATTCAAAAGAAAATTACGTAAGGAAAGAGAATAACGGAAAGTAATGAATGCGTAACTTATTGTTTAATAATGACTATAAGAAAATTATGTGACTTTTTAAATTTCAAAACACATAATATTAGATAACATAATGACATGTTTATCTAACACTACATATTATAACATAATGACATGTTGTCATAATTTATTTAGAATCTACATATCATTTTAAATCAACTTATTCAATGCTTATGCAAGAATAAATAAAATAAATAAATATACATACAATTTGATACTAATTGCAATTGTAATAAATCACTATTTATCTAATTACAAATAATTGTTTGTTAGAAATAAATTTGAAATCATTCATAAATAACATCATAATTTTATTTTAAAAAAAAAATCAATTTAAATAATGGAATTTTTAAATTCTGACGCATTTTCTAACAAAATTTCCTTAAAATAAAATTTTAAATTGGTTCTGATTTTCCAGGTTGTTACACTTATTTTTATTCCAACTTTTTCATTTAATGACTTTTTCATGAATAACCCTAACTAAAGACCTTTTTCAATCGATAATTCTAATTTGAGTATAAATATAATCAGCAATTGCAAGATGTGGTATCTTTAATAATAGTAGAATAGAAATATAATTTTTTCATTTGACCGATAAGTCTCAAAGTACCTCTATATGCAAGGGTTAACAGTTCGAATCCAATGAGGACAAAAATTAACATTTATCTTCAAATGGGAACTTAGGGACATAGACTAAGTTATATGTTCAAAACCTTATTCCAATAACAAAAACTACATGTCTTCTTTATATTTTCCATTTTGATTTTAGCAAACTACATAAAATTTGAAATTTAATAATTTTACAAGAGGCTTTTATATGCAAGTGCATTGCACATGTCATAAAATATTTATATATATCCAATATAATGGATTCGATATTAAAGTTCAAACATATTTTTCATTTTCATGTTTGTAAATGAGTAAGGATTTCGATTAAATCTAATTTTTTAGCATTATTGAAAATAAGCAACATGTTAAGAAATTTATATCTACATGATTTTTATACTCCATCAGACTATTTGTTTGATATCGCAAAGTTCGAGAAGCAAACATTTATTTGAATGTGCATGATTAATTATTTAGCAAAATAGCAAAATTCTTCCAATAATGATCAGATTATTAAAAATTAGTTTATTATAAAGAATTTATATGTGAAAATCATTATTCAATTTAAATTTGTTTTATGAAAAATACATATTATAGTATGATAACCACTACAACAAAAGGGTAATCATTACAAAGCGATCATAATTCAAAACACTTATAATAAATCATATTTTTGAAACAAATAATTAGACACATTTAAAATTATGAAATTGATAAATGATAGTATTTCGAAGGTATACCCAAATTTCAAATACGAAAAACAAAATATAGGAGAATGAGGTTTAGAGCGAGCGTTTGCGGTGATAAACAAGGGAGAACAACAAGCTTTTCAAGTTTATTACTGCACCTTTTGGATGCCTCGTAGAAAAATTATTTACAAATTTCTATCTAAAATAGTTAGGCTACTGGCATTGCCTTTATGCCTTTAATTCTCTTAGGTATGACATAGTCTATTTTGTCATGAATATTCACTTATGCGTATAACTAACAATGAGGTTAACCAAGAATTAAAGACATTTAGTAACTACATATTTCTTTGAATTATTTGAAGTATGTTTCGTGAGTTAGGCTCATAGTTTCTTTAAGTTTATGAGAGAAACTTGATTCTTTGGGTCTTAACGAAGATAAAATAAAGACTAAATACACATTATATGACCGCATGGTCATATGCTAATGTTTTAGGATATAATGCATTAGAAATTAAGATATTTTAATGGTGATTAATTAACTGCAATTGCATTATTCAAAGACGGTCCATTACAGATGTGACGTTGTCTATTGACACATGAATTTTATGATATGTGTCCACTTTATTTTATATGATAAGATACCAATTATTGGTTTAGTTATATCTCAATGAGATGACAATTCTTTTAATGTTGTGTTATGTAACAAATGAGAATGGGTAATTTTTGTTTTATTATAACCAAAAAAATTTGGTTCTTTCTGTCTTAGCAGTTCAGACCTAAAATAACTATAGAATTTTTATATCTGATAATAAATTTTACAATTTAGTTTAGTACGTGCGTTCAACAACATGCTTGAGTCTGGTCAACAGATTAACTAGGACAAGTCATATATCCACAGTTATCAACAACATGTTGCTTCTTTGGTAAAATTTCCTTCTCTTGGTCTATTCACTTCTTTGGTAATCACATGTTCATTCTTTGCAGGAAATTGAAAGAAAAACTCTTAGGTGTTGGGCTAGTTTGATGTTTGGAAATGGGTCTAAACTTCCTGATCAGTTAAAGTTAACTTTGCAACAAGTACAGGCTAATATGCATAATAATCTTGATGAACGTGCTTACGCTACGGAGGAATTAAATATTTTTAATGAATTAAACAAAGCTCTAGAGAATGAAGCTAGCTTGAAAAAGCAGCAGCTCAATCTTAAGTGGATGCAAGAAGGAGATAGGAATACCCAGTTTTATCACACGGCAGTTAAGATTAAATGTAACACCCCGATTTTTCTGTGAATATAAGAGTAACAATTCAGAGAATAATTAAATTGTA
Source organism: Allium sativum (assembly GCA_030737875.1). NCBI lineage: Eukaryota > Viridiplantae > Streptophyta > Magnoliopsida > Asparagales > Amaryllidaceae > Allium > Allium sativum. Next base: position 191,644,115 of record CM060922.1, on the reverse strand, counting down.
ACAAAATAATCAAGGGAAATGGGTTGCGCCACTGCGTTCGTCTCGAAATTCTACTTGGGATAGAGTCCAAGTTTACGTAAATCGGACTCGGTATGAAGAAGATATGGCCTTCAAAAGTTTCAGTAAAAATCATCCCGGAATTCAAAATTCAAATTTCGAAATTCAAAACAGACACCCGGGATGGGCGGGAAAATACCCGCCCAGGGCCCAGGTCAACACTAGGGTCGACCTTGGTAAACAGCTCGACACTAAGGTCGACCCTAGGGTCGACCTCCCCCCTTTTCCAGATCTGTAGACAGATCCATTTTTCTGCACCTGGACGCCTTTCTGACCGGATTCGTGAGCTCTATACTATTTAAACACCCCAAACCCAACTTTCTCTCCACACAATTGCATTCTTCCTATACTTCGCCTCCATTCTAATTGAAAATAAAATTGGCGACGCTAATCTGCTAGAATCAAAATTAGAACTAGTGCATCTTCTTCCAATCTAAATAGAATTATAAGAGAATCAAATCTAATCGATGGTTTATGCCAAAGGAGCGCTATTCAGTGTCAGAACACGAATTCCAGATTACAAGAATCGTTCCCTTTTTCTGAGTATAGTTATTTTCAGATATAAACTTTTATTATGATCTTGGCATGGTTATAAATCTGAATCTGAGGTTATTGCATATTCTTATCTGTCAGATCTATTTTTCTGTGACTATTCTGTATCTCATTTTTCTTTCTGTTCTATAGCCATGCTACTACGAGCCTGCGCCAAATCTCATAAGAGATTAATGCATGAACGCTAATATTGCATAATTGGACATGACTGATCTGTGACTGATTTGAGAAAAGAACATAGGTTGTAAACTAAGATCTAGAACCAGTGCATACTATGTATAAAAGACTGTGATATGAAAGAAGAATTATTATATGATAGCATCTGACTTGGGATTTGGAATATAATGCATATTATAATACGAGATTTGATTTTGAGGACTTAATACGTGATTAAAATTTAAGATCTAGATTTTGGGTCATATTTTATGTCATGATCTATGACTTGAAAAAAAAAAGATATATGTGACTTAGACGTTAAAACCTATATTAAAATAAGTTAACTATTAATATGAATGCGCCTAAATATGGATTTTAGGATATTTGGTATCATAGGTTATAATTTGGCATAATTCATATTGTTTGGAACTTTTTTTTAGAGAATATTCTGTACTGTGCAAAGTTTAATTAAAATTTGGGGCATATGTTGTATTATGAATTATTACCATGATTTAGGCATGTATATTTAGGCGAGATATGTAAGTAGAACTTTAAGAAATATTTAATCCGTTAAATCTACTGAATTGCCTAATCTGTTTTCTGTTAAATCTGTTGAATTGCCTAATCTGCAAAATCTGTTACTTGCTTAATCTGTTGAATTGCCTAATCTGCTAAATCTGTTATCTGCTTAATTTGTTGAATTGCCTAATCAGCTAAATCTGCTGAATTACCTAATCTGCTAAAATTGTTATCTACTAAATCTGTTATCACCTAAATCTGTTGAAAGCTAAATAATTGTAATTTGGGTATGAAAATCCGTAGGCTCGATCTAAGATTGAGTAAAACATGGAAATTTGATTAATCTGCTGTAACCTGTAAGGGATTTTAATATGTGAAATGGACATAAATTAGTCTGATATCTGTATTGGAATAAATTGGCTATGACATGAGGTTAGACTCCGTTTGCGGTGGAAGCCTGCCCGGAACCATCCGGTATAACCAGCGAACGCAAACTGTCAGTCTAATGTGAGAGGTCGTAGGCATAACTAAAATATGCTTAGACATGAGGTTAGGTTTGCCTTGTGGCAGAAGACTGTCCGGAACCACCCAGCATATCCAACGGCCACAAGCTACCTACCTAATGTGAGAGGTCTGTGCATTAATAATTAATTAATGCAAATTTAAGATAAATATGATACCTAAAACGTGTTGGGTGGATAGGGTTAAAACAATTGGTTTGATGAATCTAATAAACCTGGTTCGTAAATCTGTTGGCCCAATACAAAGTTAGGTAAAACAATCTATAAGCCTGTTAATCTGTATATCTGATCTGTTAGTCTGAGAACTTGTTAATTTGTATATCTGATTTGTTAGTCTGAAAACTTGTTAAGTTGATTGTCTACTCTGTGAACTAGCAACCTGAACTCTATCTGAAATCTGTAAACAAGTTAATTTGAAATCTGTTATTCTGGGGACACAAGGTTAGGAGGGGAAATACTTGTGTCATCTGTTGTTTGGGACCCAAATTAGTCAGTAACCCTTTCTGGTATCAAAACTTTGACCCCACGCTATGTAGAGATCCGGGCACGTTTACTGAACTAATTATAAGCGGTTCATTTTGATAATGGCGAGGGTTGTTGATGGTGCGTTCCAACCGAGTCATGTGCGTGCATGGATCCGGTCTGCTCTGAGGATGTAAGACACCGTGACTTCTGTAAATAGGTTTGTGCCAATAGGTTGCCACTTTAGGGAGTGATACTCCCTACTGTGGGGCCGACACAGGGTGTTTATGTATTAGGGAGCCGATCGCTTGGGGGTAGGACTTATGGTACACTTAGTTCTGTCTATTTCTGTTGGTACCGTCTGTATCTGTTGGGTGGCAACACCTGTCTGTTTCTATGTGGTACCGTCTGTTGGGGTGGTAAAGGCCCATTACTAGTGTACACCTAATTCCAACATTCTGTTTCCGTCAGGATTATTCTGTTTCCGTCTCTGATTCTGTTTCCGATTTTATTTCCGTACCTTCTGTCTATTGGGGTGGTAAAGGCCCATTAGTTGGGTGGTAAAGGCCCATTGTTAGTACTCTGCTTCTGTACCTTCTGTCTATTCGGGTGGTAAAGGCCTATTACTAGCATTCTGTTTTTGTAATGATTATTCTGCTTCCGTTTCTGTTTCATTTTAGACATTTAGGTAACACCTAATCCTGTTATACTAGTATTAGTGCAGAGAAGTGAAGACTAAGTAAGAAGCTTCGCTTAGTCTCTATCATTTTGTTAACCTGCTATTCCTGTTACGGTTATCTCTCATCCAGTTTTATTTACATGTCATGATACTATTATCTGTTTATATACTGAAAGTCACTGGACTCACCAGACTAATGTCTGACCTAGTTTGTTTCGCCTCTTTTCTTTCCGTTTCCTCCCAGGTGCTTTGGGTGGAAACTTAGGAGCTTGATTTAGATTCTCTCTATTTGAAGTGTTTGAAGTGTTGCTTGGCTTTGGCTCCATCTTTCCATGGCAGTTTATGTTGGGGATTATGACTTTAAAAACTATGCATTCTGAAGGCTTTTGTACAAGACCGATATTTTGTACATGAATTCTGATATTGTGATTTGAAAAGATGTAACCAAATTTATTTCTGTTTATGTTGTAATAAAGTTATAAAATTTTCAAGTACTGCTTTATTCGTCTTGTAAATTTCTGTTCTGTCTACTAAAACGCTCCATCAAAGTCAAGGCATTCCCTTTTTGAGTGACCTTAACGGAGGTGGGGTGTTACACTTGGTATCAGAGCTGAAGGTTACCAGATTTGATAAAAAGTTTTGAAAACTATTTTCAAAAAGTTTTAAAAAAGAAGTATTTTCAAAAGTAGAGTTTATTTTGAAAAACATAATCCCCAAAGCCATAGCCTATCTTTCTATCCTTTGTTTTGAATCTTTCCTTTTCTTTCGTTTCACCATGTATGGGGATCTTAACCTTCCGGAGGGCGTATCGATACCTGGCTGGTTCAAGAGGTACTAAGAAGCTAGGGCTAATAATGCGGGCCCAACAAACATCCCTCCCCCCAAGCTGCAACGGTTCCTCCTCCTCCTCCGTGCGTGAATACTTTCCCGAAGATATGTAGAGACTTTTGAGCCATGGGTGGAAAGAACTTTAATGGAACTGAATCCTTCATGGAGGTAAGAAACATGCTCAAAGAAACTGAGGATTTGCTCGTTATCTTCGAGGTGGATGATAGGCAGAAGATACAATTGGCGGTATGGTTGCTCAAGGACGAAGCTTCTTTTTGGTGGGAGGTCACTAATGGAGAGCGTCATGTAGAGAGATGGATGGATTTCAGGCATAGGTTCGAGATGAAATTTCTATCGCGAGCGGAAGAGAGTCTATATATAAAGAGGTTCTTGGCGTTGAAGCAGGGGAATTTATCAGTGAGAGAGTACGCCAACAAGTTTAATCAGTTGGCAAGATTCAGCTTAGATTTGGTAAATACACCGCATAAGAAGGCACTAAGGTTTGCTAAAGGTTTGAATGAGCTGCTACACGAATTGGAAATATCCCACATTCCTATAGGGGCTACTTCGAGAAATTAGTTGACCTGGCATTGATGCATGAAGAGGAAGCCAAGAGTGAGAAGAAAGAAGAAAAGCTTGAAGGACCACATAACAAGAAGGCAGGGCCCAAAAAGGAAACACAAAAGAAGGATGAGAAGACTGAAGATAGAAGGAGAAGAAGTGCTTTACTTATGGAAGCTCAACCCATTTGAACAAGGATTGCAGAAAGAGGAAGGGAATTTGCTTCAACTGTGGAGAAATGGGGCACTTCACTAGGGACTGCCCAAAGAAACGAGGACAAGGGCAGAGGGAAGGACCAACTTCCGGAGGACATGTGAATACCATTGAGGCTCGTAGGTAGGATAGAAATAGGAAAACTTTCTGTAGAGGGATTAATCTCCTAATCTGATTGTGGAGTTAAAAACTCTTTCTGATTCTATCATTTTGATTTTGTAATTGAAACTCTGCACTTTAATACTAGTCTTGTTTCTGGTTCTGCTAAGTCTCAAACCCCACGAGGGTTACGACTCATTCGTTTGTGATAAGTTGGGGTTTGAGGGTATCTGTGTTGGGCGTTAAGTTGACTATGACGCGTATATTCTGGGTTTCTATCATTCTTAGTTTACTAAGAATTATTTGTAATCTGATCTGTATCAGTAGTCTGTAGATATCTGAATATTTCTGAAAAGGAAAGGCGTTTTTACTCAAAGCGAGAAATAGATTTCCAGTTGGGCGTTTGTTTAATGGGGGTGATTCTATTAGTGTTAATCTGATGTTGATTTCGGTCTTCGGGGTTGATAATTAGGGGGTTATTCTCTTAAACCGATGTCTAATGTGAACCTAGCTTTTGTTTTAATTGTACTTGCTTCTGTCACTCGACTTAATCCTATCGACCGAGTCTTCGTCCTTTAGGTAGGAACTAATGGGTGTAAACATGTGTTTGAGACATGTTATGTTTGATGGTTGCAAGTGGATGCAAGAGGTTACTAGTGGTTGCTCATGGATGCATATACACACACTAGGCACTAGATCGGCTCAAAAACACTCTCATACTGCATATGGATGTGTGTGCATTTTTTAAAATTTATATAGATGTGAAATGGCCAACTCAGCACATGGATGTTGCATATGAATGAACGTTTATGCACTCATATAGAAATGATATGTATTAAATAGGAAAATTGCATACATGTTGGACTCACGACACTGACATAATTCACATTAAGGAGGTCAACTAAATCAGTGGACCGCCTAATCTTTGCATTAAATAAGGAACATATACACACACTTTTGCGTATGTTCATACAACATTAGAAGTTTTCTAAGGACAATGGATGCTTGTGGATAATGGTTGAGTAGATGGGTGATTGGATGGTAGGACACATTCTTCCTAACATAAAGATTTCGGGGACGAAATCCTTTAAGGAGGGGAGAATGTAACACCCCAACTTTTCTGTGAACATAAGAGTAACAAATCAGAGAATAATTAAATTGTAACAAAATAATTAATGGAAGCGTGTTGCGCCATTGCATTCGTCTTGAAATTCTGCTTGGAATAGAGTCTAAGTTTGCGTAAATCAGACTCGGTATGAAGAAGATATGGCCTTCAGAAGTTACAAGAAAAATCAGACTGGAATTCAAAATTCAAATTTCGAAATTCAAAACAGACACCCGGGCTGGGCGGGTAAATTCCCGCCCAGGGCCCAGGTCGATACTAGGGTCGACCTGGGGGTCGATCTGGGTAAACATCTCGACACTAAGGTCGACCCTTTTTTCTGCACCTGGACGCATTTCCCGATCTGTAGACAGATCCATTTTTCTGCACCTGGACGCATTTCTGACCGGATTCGTGAGCTCTAACCTATTTAAACACCCCAAAACCCAGCTTTCTCTCCACACAATTTCATTCTGCCTATACTTGCTTCTATTCTAATTAAAAATAAAAATGGCGTCGCTACTCTTCTAGAATCAAAATTGGAACTAGTGCATCTCTTCCAATTAGAATAGAATTATAAGAGAATCAAATCTAATCGATAGTCTACGACAAAGGAGCGCTATTCAGTGTCAGAACACAGATTCTAGAATACAAGAATCATTCCCTTTTTGTGAGTACAGTTATTTTCCGATATAAACTTTTATTATGATCTTGGCATGGTTATAAATCTGAATCTGATATTATGCATATTCTTATCTGTCAGATCTATTTTCCTGTGTATCTCCTTTTTCTTTCTGTTCTATAGCCAGGCTACTACGAGCCTGCGCCAATTTCATAAGAGATTAACGCATGAACGCTAATATTGCATAATTGGACATGGCTGATCTGTGACTGATTTTAGAAAAGAACATAGGTTGTAAATTAAGATCTAGAACCAATGCATATTATGTATAAAAGACTGTGATTTGGAAGAAGAATTATTATATGATAGCATATGACTTGGGATTTGGAATATAATGCATATTATAATGTGAGATCTGATTTTGAGGACTTAATACATGATTAAAATTTAAGATCTAGATTTTGGGGCATTTTTTATATCATGATCTATGACTTGAAGAAAAAAAAGATATATATGACTTAGGCATAAAAATATATATTAAAATAAGTTAACTATTAATATGAATGCGCCAAAATATGGATTTTAGGATATTTGGTATCATAGGTTATAATTTGGCATAATTCATATCGTTTGGGACTTTTTTTTAGAGAATATTCTGTACTGTGCTAAAATTTGGAGCATATGTCGTATTATGAATTATGACCATGATTTAGCATGTAAATTTAGGCAAGATATGTAAATAGAAGTTTAAGAAATATTTAATCTGTTAAATCTGCTGAATTGCCTAATCTGCTAATCTGTTATCTGTTAAATCTATTGAATTGCCTAATCTGCCAAATTTGTTATCTGCTTAATCTGTTGAATTGACTAATCTGCTAAATCTGTTATCTGCTTAATCTGTTGAATTGCCTAATCTACTAAATCTGCTAAATTACCTAATCTGCTAAAATTGTTATCTGCTAAATCTGTTGTCGGCTAAATCTGTTGAAAGCTAAGTAATTGTAATTTGGGTATGAAAATCCGTAGGCTCGATCTAAGATTGAGTAAAACATGGAAATTTGATTAATCTGCTGTAACCTATAAGGGAGTTTAATCTGTTAAATGGACATAAATTAGTCTGATATCTGTATTGGAATAAATTGGCTATGACATGAGGTTAGACTCCATTTGCGGTGGAAGCCTGCCTAGAACCAACGAGCTTAACCAGCGACCGCAAACTATCAGTCTAATGTGAGAGGTCGTAGGCATAATTAAAATATGCTTAGACACGAGGTAAGGTCTGGCTTGTGGCAAAAGTCTGCCCGGAACCTCCCGGCATATCCAACGGCCAGAAGCTACCGACCTAATGTGAGAGGTCTGTGCATTAATAATTAATTAATGAAAATCTAAGATAAATATGATACCTAAAACGTGTTGGGTGGATAGGGTTAAAACAATTGGTCTGAAGAATCTAATAAACCCGTTTCGTAAATCTGTAGGCCCAATACAAAGTTAGGTAAAACAATCTGTAAGCCTGTTAATCTGTATATCTTATCGTTAGTCTGAGAACTTGTTAATCTGTATATCAGATCCGTTAGTCTGAAAACTTGTTAACTTGATTGTCTGATCTGTGAACTAGTAACCTGAACTCTGTCTAAAATCTGTTAGTCTGCAGACACAAGGTTAGGAGGGGAAATACTTGTGTCATCTGTTGTTTAGGACCCATATTAGTCAGTAACCCTTTCTGGTATCAAAACTTTGACCCCACGCTATGTAGGGGTCTGGGCACGCTTACTTAACTAATTATAAGCGGTTCATTCTAATAATGGCAAGGGGTGTTGATGGTGCGTTCCAACCGGGTTATGTGCGTGCATGGATCCGGTATGCTCTGAGGATGTAAGACATCGTGACATTGTAAATAAGTCTGTGCTAATAGGTTGCCACTTTAGGGAGTGGTACACCCTACAGTCAGGCTGACATAGGGTATTTATGTATTAGGGAGTCGATCGCTTGGGGGTAGGACTTAGGGTACACTTAGTTCTGTCTGTTTCTGTTGATATTGTCTGTTTTTGTTGGGTGGCAACACATGTCTGTTTCTGCGAGGTACCGTCTATTGGGGTGGTAAAGGCCCATTACTAGTGTACACCTAATTCCAACATTCTGTTTCCATAAGGATTATTCTGTTTCCGTCTCTAATTCCGTTTCCGATTCAGTTTCCGTACCTTCTGTCTATTGGGGTGGTAAAGGCCCATTAGTTGGGTGGTAAAGGCCCATTGTTAGTATTATGCTTCTATACCTTCTGTCTATTCGGGTGGTAAAGGCTCATTACTAGCATTCTGTTTTTGTAGAGATTATTCTGCTTCCGTTTCCGTTTCATTTTAGACATTAGGGTAACACCTAATCCTGTTATACTGGTATTAGTGCAGAGAAGTGAAGACTAAGTAAGAAGATTAGCTTAGTCTCTATCATTCTGTTAACCAGCTACGTTATCTCTCATCCAGTTTTATTTACATGTCATGATACTATTATCAGTTTATATACTGGAAGTCACTGGACTCACCAGACTAATGTCTAACCTAGTTTGTTTTGCCTCTTTTCTTTCCGTTCCCCCCTAAGTGGTTAGGGTGGAAACGTAGGAGCTTGATTCAGATTCTCTCTGCTTGAAGTGTTTGAAGTATTGCTTGGCTTTGTCTATATCTTTCCATGACAGTTTATGTTGGGGATTATGGCTTCAGAAACTATGCATTCTGAAGGCTTTTGTACAAGGCCGATATTTTGTACTTGAATTATGATATTGTGATTTGAAAAGATGTAACCAAACTTATTTTATGTTTCGGTTGTAATAAAGTTATAAATTTTTCAAGTACTGCTTTATTCGCCTTGTAAATTTCTGTTCTGTCTACTAAAACGCTCCATCAAAGTTAATGCATTCCCTTTGTGAGTGACCTTAACGGAGGTGGGGTGTTACATTAAACAATCTAAGGAATTTATCCACAATATTGCAGATGAAGCAGGTATTCGTCATAGTACTCCAAATGCGGTCGATGCTGCATTGCTACATTATTTTTCTGACTTTCTTGGTAACAGTATTGCTTTTGTCCCGAACCTTCAGTTAATTGACAATGTTAACCTTCCATTTCTCAATGTAGAACAGTCGGATTACCTTACTTCTAAAGTCACTGATGATGAAATAAAAAAGGACTTATTTTCTATGAATAAAAAATCGAGCGGAGGGCCCGATTGTTTGAATGCCAACTTTTTCCTGTCTTCATGGGAAATTATAGCTGCTCACTTTTACAATGCGATACATAATTTCTTTGACAAATGCAAAATGTTATCGGAGCTGAATGCCACAAATCTTGTTTTATTTCCTCAACACAAACATCCTAGCTCCGTCTCCTCTTTTAGGCCAATCTCTTGTTGTAATGTTACTAATAAGTATATTTCAAAGATTATTTCAAATTGCCTTCTAGCCGTTCTGCCATTCTGGATATCTAACAACCAGGCTGCGTTTTTACCTGATCGAAGCACACATGACAATATCATCCTCACTCACAAACTTAATTACCAAAGGATACACCAGATCTAATGCTCCTTCAGCTACTCCACTAAAGCTTGATATACGAAAGGCCTACGTTATGATATAGTGGACATCCATAGTGAGAAACATGGCAAGAATGAACTTCCCTACGATATTCGTGGCTTGGATATCAATATATCTCTACCCCTCATTTCTCTCTCGTGTACAATGGCAAAGCATCTGGTTATTTTACAAGTAAAAAAGGGATCCGTCAAGGAGAACCGATTTCATCTTACTTGTTCATTCTATTATTGGAACTACTCACAGTGATGTTTAGGAACAAATATGATAACAGATTTATTCTGTACCACCCAAAGTGCAAAGAGCTTTCAGTCTCCACTCTACTATTTGCTAATGACATCATGGTGTTAACTAAACCCGTGGCTTCCTCGCTTATACAGATTCTTTAAACTTTGGATGCTTTTCATCGTATGACAGGGTTGAAGCTGAATTATTTGAAGTCACATGTCATGTTTGCAGGTATAAATGAAACTGTCTCAGCATCTTTATACACACTTCTGGGCTTGCAACCGTTGGTTAGAGGATCAATGTATCTTGGTTTACCCTTGGGTACTTCTTGAATTACAAAGTCCGCATGCATTCCTTTATATAATAAAATTACTAGTGTGTTAAATGGTTGGGCTAACAAGCTCTTAACACAAGCTGGACGTTTAGTTCTTGTAAAAAGTATTGGCTTCTCCTTGTCAGTATATTGGGCGAGAGAGTACGTTCTTCCAAAGAAGCTCTTATCCATGATTAATTCAGCGCTTCTTCGTTTTCTCTGGACTGGAAGTGTTCACAATAGGAAGCCAATACCATGTTCTTTCAAGGCGACATTAAAGTCGAAGTGTAATGGCGGGTTGGAATTATTTTCCTTATCTTATTGGAATCATGCATCCACTAGTTCTCTCTTTAGTTCTTTCATTGCTAGAAAGGATTGTTTATGGGTTCACTGGTTTCGGTTGTTTAATGTAAAAAAAATAGCAGTTTCTGGCTCATGGATGTCCCTGCAAATGGTAATTGGATGTGGCGCAGTATCTTGCGGTTGCGTGGCAAGTTTCTGCTTCATATATAGTACGTCAATGGTATCAGGGGGAGGGTTAGTTTTTGGGATGATCCGTGGATCAAGCAAGGTGTTATATTGTCAAATATTGTTTCGCATGAGCACATAATTCAATCTGGAATTCAAAAGAGAGCTTTGGTTTCATTTTTTATGACTTCTGGTTGTGTTACCTTACCTTTCACTTCCAATTATTTTCTTCGAAATCTTTGGGAAAGCCTCCTTCAACTTGTTAATCTAACTGCTCAAGATTCTATCTCCTGGGGTGGTTTGGAGCATTCGATCCAACATGTTACTAATGGAGATATATTGCCGAAGTGTGAATGGTATAAGCTTGTTTGGAACAAGACATCTTCTCCGAGGGACAACTTCATGTTTTGGAAAGCTAAGCATGGTTTATTGCTTACCAGGCAGAGGCTATTTAAAATGGGAATGAATACTTCTACTACATGCTTTTTTTGTGAAATGAGTGAGGAATCTGTAGCCCACCTTTTTTTCGAATGCAATGATATCTTTTACTTATGATGTAGACTACTACAATATTTTGGAGTGGCTGATCTTCCTACTTCTTCGCACTTACAATGGCTTGTTATTCTCAAATCTACAAAATGGAGAGACAATTTGCACAACCTCTTCCCGCTTTTCATTAAAAAATTCGTGAAGCTGGTTTTGGGTTGAAAGAAATAGCAGAGCCTTCATGCTCAAGAGGAAAAGAACAGATGAATTATAGCAAACTCTAAAGTATGATATTAGGAAGGAGCTTTCCGCTTCCTCTTTCCCATTTGCTAGTAACTTTGTTGCTAGTTGGCTTGTTTCTTTTCCTGTGTGTTTGTAGTTTTGTCTTCTGAGTATATAGCTTGTATGACCTCTTTCTTTAAATAAATGTGGCAGGGGTCCACTCATCCCCGCTTGCCTTGCCAAAAAAAACATGTTCGCTCCATAGAGGATGTCGAATAATATGATTTTGTAAATCATAATTTATATCATGGTTTGTGCGTTGCCTACATGTAAAAAAATTGAAATCTAATTAAAGAAATATTCCATGAAAGAAAAATAAAAGCCTATTTTGTTGGTTAAACGACATTTTGTACATCTTGGGTTTTGAACTCATGGTTTGAAAATCTAATGGCAAACTCTTAAACTTCAATTTCTCTGTCTTTTCGGCCTTTGATTCCGCTTGCCCCTTTCATTCTCTTTTTTCTAAATACCAACCATATCTTCGGATAGTGATAATGCTGCAATAATTATTTCTGGGTGTAATTTGAAGAATTCACATAAATAACACTATTCAAAATCAACAACCCTTCCTTCATCCATTCCAGCGAATCGTTCATCCAGTCGCCCCTCGCACTCTACCTATTTCCGCTACCCTTTGGCCTTGCAACAGCAAGCTCCTCCCATCCTTCCATCTAAACTCCAGCCCTACTGCATTCCAGTGCTCTGCTCTTATCGTCCTTTGATAAATCTAAATCTCAATTTCCCAAATCCATCTTTTTTTACACCTCCTCTTATTTGTCCCAATTGGACAAATGTTCTTAAAAGAAATCAAATTATTTTAATATTCCACCAAACTTTTTTCTCCTAGAGAATTTAATTTAATCCATTGCGCTATGATGGCTACAGAAATTGTTAATGAAGCAATAAATTAATGAAATGTTACAATAATTATATATGTTATTTTTACAAAATGGCATTTTCAAAATTTTAAAGCTTATATTCATAAACTATGGAAACCGCTAGAGGATTTCATTATTTATTCCAAAGAAAATGGATTTTATGTTATAAAATTTGATTCTAAATAGGTTTGCAATAATATTTTAAAGGGTGGTCTATGATAAAAAAACTAATAATGTGGACTACTAGTATGCACTTAAATAAATATTATCTGATATCAATTCCTATCTAGGCTTGACTTCCCAACCTTCACCTAAAGTGTTTGACTGCAGAGGGTATTAGTTGTATTATCTCAATATTAGGAACCGTAACAAAATTAGATAAGATGACTGAAGGAATCATGGAAAATTGTTGTGCTCGAGTACTAGTGGAAGTTTCTAAATCATTTTCCTACACAAATCAAATCCTCATTTTTAATGAAACTAACAAAATTTTCATGTAAGACGTCGAATATGAATGGAAACCGATTAAGTGTTAAAATTGTCCGGGTCTTGGACATTCGGAAAATATTTGCCAATTTAGCAAAGTATGGGATTTCCGTCAATGATAACAATACATCATCAAATAACACACATATGGAGGTGGATGCTTCTCAAAATATAAATGATCTAAATGTTGAAAATTCTTCCATAATCAAAACTTTAGTCAAGATAATTTAAACATTCAGCTATCCCAGGATGGTCAAATTAATGCATAGTCTAACCAAACAAAACTATAAAGCACAAGCATAAGTTTAAAAACCTAACTCAGAAGTCTAATAGTTCTAGTCCTATTATTTGTTCCAATGTTATACAGAGTGAACAACTCCATATTTCTGAACAAAACATATTGGATATTAGTGAAAATAACCAAAACATAATTGATAAGCCAACTGCCCTAGGGTAACTCAATTAAAACATTGAAGATGGCGATGGATGAAGAACAAGACCAACAAGCTCAGCAAAATACATTCAATATTCAATAAGAGGAATCAATAAGCTCCCGCAGTAAAGATAAGTGTCATAAGATCAGTATTCTTATTATTAGGAAGAAAGCACATTTAAATACTTAACTTTATCTTACAATACTTAAAACTATGTGTATCAGGAAGAAACCGTTTCTTTAAGATTTTTGTTATTAGAGACTGGAAATCGGTTTATAAACTTAAAATCAACCTTAAAACTTTTTATTGGTTTCTAACTAAGTCCTTAACTAACACATTATCCAACGATTATATGTATTTTCGTCTTTCTATATCTGACGGCTCAGTTTCGTTATCTATGACCTAGTGGTTTTCATTTTTAATTAAAATTAATGATTTTTCTAATACATTATATTATGTAACAAATACAGCATCAATTAAAAATCTCAATCAACTACGAAATGTTCCCACAAATTCATACTTTCTTACCAACACACATAAATATTATGTCTTCCTTTCGAAACTTCAACAGTCCCTATCTCACTCCATACCATTTTATTTCCCATAGTTGGTATATTTGTACTCATATTAACCTTGTATACTTCAGTTCTTTGCTACTATGATCTTTGCTATATACTTATTCCCAAAAAAATTAATACCGGGACTCTTATTTTAAAATAAACTTACTAATATTTATCGGACCGCAAATAAGATTAGGGTTAGTATAGAATAACTATTGATGAATTAAAGAATAAAACGAAATGTTAAGGCTTAACAAATAAAATTAGGGTTAGTATAGACTTAGTCTCGAACTTTATTTGACACCTCCGAGACCACAATATAGAATTATTGTTAACCGCCAACTACCCCAGACTCCTATAGAATTGTCAACAAATGCCTAACTATAAATTGATTACTTTAGTTGGCCACTTATTTTCCCTAATCATCCTACCTCTGCTGCCATAACGGACCACAACTATGGGCCACTTATTTTCCATAATCAGTCGTCGCTGTCGGGACAGACTCCTACTTTACATTTTCTTAATAGGTCAATTATTTTCCCTAATCAGCTTACGCTTTTGTTCATGTTACACTTATTATCTATTTTAAGTTTATTAATAAACATACTTATTCCATATAACTTCTTGTTATATTATAGATTGCGTTTAAACATAATCTTGTTTATATACATTATCCAACTCAACCCCCACTACTTAACGTCTATTCAAATTTGCAAATACTTAGTTTATCAATGATTTCACCAAAACTACAATTCAATTGTCCATTATTGTATTAGATCAATAAGCCCCAGTCAATCCTTTTATACTTAATTCATATTTTTCCCAATATGTGCTTTTACAATCAAATTCATAATTTTTATCAAATATGCGTAGAAACAAAAAGGGATAAAGGTTTAGGCTCTTTGGAAGGCCTAAACTCAACGTGAAATAAAAAGAATAAAGGCATAGGATCTCCCATAGCCTAGGATCTAATAAATAAAACTGATCTATAAATGAAATAGGGAAAATTTGAACTGTATATAATTTAACCCACAAAGAAAAAGGGACAGAAGTAAACTAAATGATTTACAGTAACAGATAAATTATTGAAATAGTCTGAAATGGTGACTTAAGTAGTAATCAGATATGCAAGAATTATTGGTAGAAACGAAACACTGAAATCTGTAAATTACTGAAGAAATTAACAACTGTTATGCTATATGAATGATCATCAATTTATATTTATCTTATAATTATAGAAAATACTCACATAATTATGCAATCCGATAGGCCCCCATAGGAATTATCTATTTATAAATATTCTCCAAACTTACGTATGCAAAAACCTAAATCTCAGAACTACATTAAAATTTTGGAGGAAAAGGTTCTATATAGTGGTGGCTGATAATAATGGAAACGTAGTAGGGAGAAATAGTTTTATGTTGGAGCTATATTTATAATAAAGTTAGGGAGCCTAGGACAGTTAACTATTAGGTTTCTATTTTAGTCCATCAGATCAAATAACAATTGAGAAAACGACCTAAAATTTAAATCATTTGTTGGAAGTAACGTGCACAAAAATCGCGCATGTTACAAAGGATGGATCGTCCTCTTCGGGGCTGGGTCATCCTATCTCCAACTTTCTAGTGTTATTATATTTATTTTTATTTTTATTTAAATTCTGGTTCCGTTATTTTATTCATAGCCTCTTCATTTTAAGTCTGATTTCAGCAAGCTAAATGTCTATCTTAACCAGAATTTCGTAGCGAACCTAATGGCACAACAGGGTTGCCCAACTCTCGTTATTTTTTTATTAATATTTATTTTATTAACCTTTTATTTAAATTCCTTTATTAAAATTTTGGGTTGTTAGATTATCCCCTCCTGAGAGGGTTTCATCCTCGAAATCTCCAAGGCTAGAATAATGTCAATAATATTATCACACCATCATCTACATCCATCTACTCATCCATCAATCACAGACATCCATTGTCCTTTGTGTTTTTAATGCTTTTCATGAACATATGAAATAGTGAAGTGTATATGTCACTAACTAATGCAAGAAATTTGGTGGTTCACTGATTCAGTTGACCTTCTTTAATGCAATTTATGATTGTGCCATGCATCATAAATGTATGCGAGAGAATCCTAATGATACATAAAATTCTATATGCGTGCGACAACCACCATCAAAGTGCCACATCCATATTATAATCATCCATTTTTCATTCGCAAATTAAAAGTGAATTAAAAGTGCATATGCATCCATATGAAATTATGTTGGTGTCCTAGTTGTCAATCACTAATTAGCGCCTAGTATGTGCATAGGAATCCATAACATCCAATAGAAAACACTTGAGTCCACTTGAATCCATCAAACATAACATAGCCTATCAACATGATTAAACCACATCCTATCTTCCATAAGTATTTTTTTCATAGACACAATAATTCAAATGATAGGAAATGGATAAGGTTCAAATTCAAAACTAAGAAAGGACTGGGAGCGTATTATCAAAAGAAATGGAAACGATGCACGAATTCTCTCCTCTGGTTCCTATGTCGCCTCATTACTATCTACTCCCCACTAAACCTTGATGAGCTTAATCTCCTTGCTCCTTAATTTCTTTACTTCAGAACCCAAAATCCATGTAAGTACTTTTCTAACAGACGCCTCCTTCTCAACCTCAACCTCCTCTAAATTACTCGGCTCCACCACGACCGCAGAATCATGCAAACACTTCTATAAATGCGAGATGAAATACATTATGAACCCCCAATAACTGCTCTAGTAGTTGAATCCTATATGCCATATGACCTACCCTATCCACTACATGAAATGGCCCAACAAATCTCCATGCTAACTTCCCAACTGAGCCAAATCTCACCACATTCCTTAGGGGGATACCTTAATGAAAACCATGTCCATTACACTAAACTCAAAATATTGTCCTCTTTTCCGCATATTATTTTTTCCTGTCTAGAGTGCCATCATCCTTTTCTGAATCAAGCCGATCTTATCCAAGGTTTGCCTAATCATCTCTAGTCCGAGATGGAGCCTATTAGTGGTCTCCCACAAACAAGAAAGTGATCTATAGGATCGTCTATACAAAGCTTCAAATGTTTCCATGCCAATGCACGTCTGATAACTGTTGTTATAAGAAAAATCTACTAAGGGATGATGTTCCTCCCAAGTCCTTCCGAAGTTCAAAATGCACAGCCATAATAAATTCTAATGTACCCGATTAACCATCTCGGTCTGTCATCTATCTGAGAATGATATGCGATACTAAGTCCAAGTTGTGTCCCCAATGCCTCCTGTTGGCTCTTCCTAAACACGCTGGTAAAAATGGGGTCTTTGTCACTAATAATGCTCGTGGGACCTCCGGAAAGTCGGACAATCTCCAAAGCTAACTTAGATGTGGTCCTCTTACTTTTATTTGGGATGAAATGCGCACTCTTAGTCAATCTATGCACGATTACTGAAACACTGGTGTTGCCTTTCCTCGATTCAAGCAACCATTTACGAAATCCATTGAGACGCTCTCCCACTTCCACTGTGGCACATCAAGAGGGTGAAGCAATCCACCCGGCTTCCTTTATTCAGCCTTCACTCATAGGCACGTCATGCATCTTGCCACAAAATCGACCACATGCTTCTTCATCCCTATCCAAAAGAAAACCCTTTTCATGTGTATATATATACACACACACATCTTATCTCCTGCCAGATGGATAATCATACGAGAGTGATAGGCCTTAGATAATACTATACTCATCACCTCTCTCGTGTGGGGAACACATAGTCTACCATCACTGCGTAGCCATCCTCTCTCATCAATTGAGTATCTAGAAAGATGCCTAGAGGTCTCATCCCTACAAAGTCATTCTAATATATCTACTAGCCGTTGATCATCACGCTGACTGGATTTAATACTTTCCAAAAGAGTAGGTTGTACCTCAAGTGATGCTAACAATCCCGGTGCATAAACCGTAGATGGTATGAAATCAAAAATGAGAAAAACTACAAAATCTACCACTCTATGAATAACCGGCTCAAAGTCATCCTTTGCTTACTCAGAGCATTCGCCACTACATTACCCTTCCCGGGGGTATATGAAATCTCAAAATTGTAGGATGCTAGAAACTCCATCCAACATTGGTGTCTTAAGTTAAGATCCTTTTGCAAAAATAAAAACTTGAGAGACTTATTATCATTATACAACTCAAATCTCTCACCCAGCAAGTAGTGCCTCCAAGACCTAAGTGCAAAAACAATAGTTGCAAGATCTAAATCATGGGTAGGATAATTTCTCTCATGGACCCATAGTTGTCTTATACCGTAGCAAACAACCCTAAGTCTTGCATTAGGACTACGCCTAATCCTGTGTCACAAGCATCTATATAAACCGTGATTATCTTAGATCCGTCTAGAAGAGTCAACACTGGAGCAGTCATGAGTGCCTTCTTTAATATCATAAAGGAATCTTCTCAATCCACATTCCATGAGAATAGTAAGACAGGTAAGCGAAGCTGAAATCCACACAGAGCACTTAATGAATTTTCGATAATACCCCGCAAAACTTAGAAAGCTATCTTCCTCGGTGCATTCTTGGGGGCCTTCCAGTCTTGCACATCAACCACCTAGAGGGATCCACCGCTATTCCCAGTAGCAGACAAACTCTGTTTTATTAATATTTACGCATGACTTATTTTATTAATATCTTTGCATAGTGACTTTTTTTGTAAATAAAATATGAAAATGGATCAGAATATCGCCACGAACGCAATAGCAATACTTTTGGAACCCAATTCCCAATCATTCAAAATCTCATTTTTTGGTCTATTAGTTTGTTGTTGATTAATAATATTTATTTTAAACCAAATTACTTATGTATTTTAGGTATATTTTATGGGGTGTTATATTCTCCCCCTACAAGAGATTTCATCTTGAAATCTTTTGAAGTAGCGAAGAACGCAATGTTATTTTATAGGCATCCATAAACATCCATAACTCATAGTGGTTATTAACTGCTGACTTGCTATAGTGAGCTTAGTTCTAGCGTGTTTTGTCTGATAAGTGATGATGTATGTACGGAAAACATCTTGATATGCATATAATTTTATATAAGTTCATTGGCATTTGTGTTACAACCATCTCCTACCATCCAATCTAGCAACCACAAATCAACCATAAAATCCAAAAAAATTGATGAAGGCCACAAAATTAAATTTTTTTATGCCTTTCATCGAATTCTCTACCTAATGTACTTTAACCAATCTAACAAGAAATTGTGGAACATTGAAATCCTTTGTTCCACCATATCTGTGGTGGCAGAGACCCCGAAGGTTCCGTCTTTGTCCCCAATTCTTGATTAGGCGGTACAAAAATTTTCTGTATTGTGAAGGTAACTTATCAAATAAACAAAAGTCACAGGATTCTACTATCAACAATCTCCTTTATCTCCCAAACTCCAGGAAGGCCCAAAATATAATGCTGATTCTTTACTCTTCACAAGCTTCCTAATCAAATTATACTTTTTCTAGAGTCTAACCACAAATTTGGTTCGAATGGAAATTTGTCAATGTTTGTCCCATCAACATCTTGGTGTTTTAGGTGGGCCCCTTGAAATTTTTCAAGAGCTCCCACTAATTACCACAAAGATAAATGTGCTACTCCTATAAAGATAAATATTATTCCTATTGCCTGGAGATCCAAGATGCAACTCTTCCTTTTATCCGCGAAGCTCTGGTTGTCTTCAGTTTGTCCTCCAATCTTCAAATGATGTGTGACCCAAAAATTTAAAAATTTCCTAATTCTAACTAATTAATGTTTAGAACATCTTCCTATGCTCCAATTTCCTGGTACTTAAACCCCAATAAAATGTCTTTTTTATAATTTCCATAAATTTGCCTAAATTATAATATTGACATATTTAAAATTACAAGGAATGGGTATTGTCTTATTTTGAATGGATCGTATAATCTACATGCAAATAACAAAAATTACACATCACACCCTTTACTTTTTATGTGTATTCCTTATAATGTCACATATTGTCGTTTTGCGAAAATCAACAAAAGGGGTAATTTATAAAAATCAAATAAATATCCTTAAGCAAACCAAAGCATGGTCATATCCAACTAAAAAACTAATTTACGCAAAACAAATACTTAGGCTTGTCCCTTAATCTTATGCTTTAAGTTCTTATTCCTGAGGATGGCATTTTCAAAGGGTAAATTTCATCTTCACTAAATATTCCAAAAATTTCGAGATTAACACACTTTCTCCTTGTAGGCTGCAAATCCAATTCTGTTATTAACTTCCAAATTCCGCACATGGTAAATCACTAAGTTAAGTGACCCTAAAGAACTTCTCTCTTATTCCTTTATCTTAAAATTTTAATAAGGGATTTAAATCTCGACATCACCGGCATAAACAGGGATTTATTACTTATATCACTTTATACTCTTATCTAATCGATATGGGGACCACTAGCGATCACAACCTAAAAATATTCTTTTGGAAGTTTTTATCCTATAGTTATGTGGTCTAAATGGTGCTGAGGTCTTAATACTTTTATTTCACTTCTTTAAGATGCCAATCCATTCCTGTAAATTTTCCACCTTTCTCTTTCTCATAAACGTGGTCCATCCATTCTCAATACCGGACCACTTCATGAATGCTTACTTAATTCCTTCAAGATCCTTCAAGATTGAAAATATATCCATTTTCTTCGGATCAACTGATCCCTTAAATTAGTCCCTAAAATTCTCTTTTTCTAAAATGGCAAATTACGATAAGTTGCGTTATACTATATATATATATATATACACTAATCACGAATTGTGGATATAAACAAAATAAATACCAAACTATTTTCGGCAACCTAGTTTACAACCGTCGACTCTGGAAATATTTATACTTCTCCATCTTTTCAAATATAAACTTCTAGGTCTGAAACTAAAATTTCAAGATTAGGTTGTGAAACTTATCCATACTTAGTCCTAGAAAACAATTCTAACTTACCTAATTAGCTACCCCTATTGCTCCAGAGTTGTTTTTTTTGTAAGTTGAAATTTTAGTACTTACACAAAATACATTCTTTGGAATATTGATACATCCTTATTATTTATAAAATTTGCTCAAATTCAAAAACAGGTGTTTTATACCTTATAAAAACCTAAAATATTAATTTTTGCGAAAATTCAATGCTTACTAAGCTAAATGCCAATAAATGTCTTATTTAATAAAATATCATTTATCAAGAGTTTACTCCAAAATGTTATAGCAAGAATTCAAAATCTTTCAAATGTTAGCTAAATGTTTAAAATAAGAGTAGAAGTACTTTTCTTTTTAAACACTTATCTTTATTAACTATTAAATTGTTAACCATTCATATTTTTCAAAACGGTCAATAAAACTTAGTAATGGCTAATAAAATAAATGCTTGTTAGAAAACGAAGTCTTAATATCCAAGATTGAATTTAGGTGGTAATTAAGTATGCTAAAATGTCTAGTGACATTTATTGCTAATTTTTTACTCGAAATACATTATTACTCCACACAATAACACTTTTAAAGAATCACCCAAGGTTTGTGTACCTGTTAACAATAAAATTTAATAACATCTTTCAACGCATTTCAATTAAATGTCCCATTTTTAAAATTTAAATGTTCATAAATTCTTAAATTAAGAGAAAAATAACTTCTCTTATTCTAACGCTTATATTTTATTTATATTGTTAACATCAGTCTTTAATGTCATTCAAAACAAAAATTGTTTTGAGCTAAAAGCTTGTTTTTCTTTGAAAACAAGACTTTAATAAATTAATATTAAATTAAGTAGCAGTTAAGCCCTTTAAAATATTCATTTTTTTAATCTCGAATTTTATGTTGTTATCGCAAAAAATATGTTTTAAAATATCAGTTTGATACAATATTCACTTTTGCAATAAAGCTTAAAACTCTTACTGCTACGCATGTATGCTCTTATCAAATTTTTCGTTATTGTATGTTTGGATTTATGGAAATCCTTAATTACTCCTTACACTTTGTTTGCAAAATGAGGGTGCTTTATAAAAATTTAATTTAACAGTCATAAATAAATTATAAATTTCTAAATTAATTTATTTTAGTAGTCGTTTCCTATTTATTCTACTACCATTACTATTTCTTCCTCTAATACTCCTTATTATAAGAGAATTTTACTGTTTCAAATTTTACCCAAATTATGGAAGATAAATTCTATTTCCATTCCCTTTCAAATGAGTATATTTATTTCATTTATTCTAACAAACATTTATATGTTTTCTTTTTTCTTTCTCCTTTTATTTCTAATTAAACATCAATTTTATAGTCATAATTTGTACAAGATTATGAAGAAAAGAATCTTTTCAAATTCATTTAAAATTTAAAAGCTTGTTATATCAAGGCCATGAAAATTATAAATTTGCCTTTATAAGTGTCCATTGCTCGACACTTATATTTCACATCTATTTAAAGCTCATAACTGAAATTGTTTACTATTATTCTTTGATTAAAGAGAGCTTCTTCTTCTTCTTTCCTTAAAGTTTATATTTGTAGTTTGTGTAACAGAAGAAATAGTAAACTTTTCTAATTTCTCCAAAAACTTTTATTTTCTCAAAAATCATATTTCCAATTTTCTCTTACAAATGGAATTATTTTGCAATTTAATCCTATAAATGAAATGTTAACATTTCTTTTTCAGAATAATTTAATAGTATGCCAAAAATCATTTTTATAGGTTTATTAACATTTTCAATTTTTCGTCTAAACTTTCTAACACATTATTCTATGGAAATCTATCATTTTTATAAATCCTTTTTTTCGCGTGCTTATTATTTCCATTTCTTGATATTCCTAATTGCTGACATTAAAAGTGTCCTTTATGCCATTTTATCCTTTAGATAACGCTTATTCTTGTGAACTTTTAATTCAAAATTTAGTATTCATACTTTTGCATAAATTACCTTAATTATATCCTTAATATTTTTAATTTTCAATATCTTTTCGCTTATTGACCATTTAATGTTCTTTCTAATTTCAAAATAACAGGTATGCCTCTTATGTGCAAGTTTTCTCATAATCGAGTGACCTATGCTCTGATACCAAATGTAAGCACCCGACTGGAATGAGCCTAAATTCCAACTCAGAAAATGCCTATCGGAACTTAGATCCGTTCTAAATGGATCGTCGGTTCTTACAACGAAATACTAAAAGATATCACAGAGCAATCTAAACGAAATCATAATTTCACAGCGAAAGGGATAAAATATAATATCTCACAAATAGATGTACCATAGATAAAATCATAAATGTCAAATACAACAAGTCTTAGAAGATAATTGGTACATCAATAAATATCCCAAAATACATGACAACAACAATAATTATTGTATTACTACCAAAAATAACTAAATCTCCATCAAAAGGCTTCACCTCCAAACGATCACTAATAATCACTAATCTAAGGTCTTTACCTAATACCATGTTAATGTTAAGAGGATGGAGGTCAAAACATAAAGTTTTGGTGAATGAAAAATGTATAAGTTTAAGAATGGCTATTTCCTTTACTTGGCAATGTAAACTCTTCATGTTATGTCTACGGAACAAACATACACAACTAAACATACGAGCGAACATCTCCATAGTCACTTAAGTCCTCTACGTTAATCTAAGGGCGGACATCCCTACAATCAATTAATAACCTACAAGTAAATTTAAGGCTAGACATCCTTACAACAACTTAATACCATACAAGACAGGATATACCTAGCCACTTATGTCCATTTTCTAACTTATTGAGAGATGACATCCCTACGGTCACTTAATACCCGTAGCGGACCATTAGCCACTTAAGAACTCGTCCTAACGTTAATGTTACAAAATATATAAACCCTTGTTGTAGGTCGAGAAATAGTAACAACCACTTAATACTAGGTTTAGGTAGGAACACAGTTTCATTTAGGACCCTCCTAGTGAACCATCTTGTTACTATCTAGCTGCCCTTATAGGTGAACTCCTAACCACTCAATACTTCCCTTAGATAGTGGTTCCTTTAGGACTTTTTATATAAACCGTTTTTAGGTCAGCCCTTACCAAGCCTCAAGACAAGAAGCGAACATTACTTGGAGAACTACTCTTCTCGTACGCTATCTTCTAATAAGAACATTTAATACCTTAAATAAGAGAAAGGAGGACCCAAAGATAACTTAAAACCTCAAAGGGAGTGTCCCATAACTTGGTTCTAGAACTAAGGAGTGAACCTTAGAAACAGAACTAGTCCTAACCACTTAATACCTAATAATAGGCAGGTCAACCACCTAATAACTTCCCCAAGGCAGGCCTACTTCACACATAAATATATACATACATACATATGTATATATATACGCCCTATACATCTCACATTAAGTCGTTCATATGTAGATGTTGGATTTGCCGAGCAGTTCCGGGTAGGCTTATTCTACAAGATGGGTTTACCTGGCATCTAAGTGTACTGGATATAGTGGCCCATGACACCTAGACCTATCACATTAACCATCCTTACTTATAGATGCTAGATATGTCGGTCAATTCCGGGCAGGCTTCTATTACAACTAATAGTTAACCTCGTGTCTGTGTGTTATTAATTATAATTAAAGCCATTAACACACACACACATGCAAATAAATTCCTATGGAGACATTCAAATTCTATTTCCTAGTTTAAACGCATTTAGTACACACTTAATATGCATTAACATTATCAGAATCTTTAAAAGAAGTTTATTAACTCATATGGATCCTTGTTCTTATTTTCACCCTTATATTGGGAATAACAATTGTGGCACTAGTAATCGTGTGGTTAGTAAGAGAAATATATGCAGCAATACAATAACGCATTGGGCCTGAATATGCCAGTCCATTGGGAATTCTTCAAGCTATTGCAGATTGAACCAAATTCGTTTTTAAAGAGGATCTCTGTAACACCCCGTATGTTAAATAACTTGTTATAACATAAATCAGAGCAGAATTAAATTTAATATTCTGAATCAGGGGAAACGGGCTGTGCCATTGCGTTCGTCTCGGAAAAATACGCGAAATAGAGTCCGAGTTTTCGTAAATCGGAGTCCGTATGACCAAGTTATGGCCCGTCAAAGTTTCACGAAAAATCAAAAACGAAAACTGCTCATGTTTTGAGGCCCGGGATGAGTTTTGGGCTGTTTTTTTTTTTGGCCCTAAATGGTTCCTACACTTGACTTCTTCCCCAAGACATGCTTTAAAGGCTAGGATTGGTTCTAGGGTATATCCTATGGTCCTAAAACATCTAACTAATCTATATATACACCCTAATACCCCCCTTATCCTTACCAAAAATAGATCTAAGGCCATTATGCCACCACTTAGAAAATTGGAGAGCCTCCACTAAAAATCCTAAGAGGGTTTGCAAGCTAATCTACATCTTCTTCTACTTAATCATTGGGATTTGCTTCATTTAACTTGCTAATCTTGTTTTGGTGAGCTTCTATCCCCTTAATAATCAATTATTGAATTGATTATGATAAGATGTGATAAAGTATGGCTATGTTTGTGGATCCATATATTTATGCAAGCTTGATGTAGTGAATATTATGTGTTTTGCAAGTTATATGCCTTATGTCATGCAAGTTTCATAATATGTAATCATGATATTTTTATGCAAGTTGTTTCATGATGTTTATGATGCAAAACACTAAGTGAATATGGATCCATTATGCAAACATGTTATGCAAGTATGTGAGTACTTATGCAAGTCATGTATATGCTTATATGCATGTTTAACATCTTATGCAAGTATATGAATGTTTATGCAAGTTATGTATATGTTGAAATGCAAGTTTAACATAATATGCAAGCCTATGCAAGTATGTGAATGTTTATGCAAGTTATGTATATGTTGAAATGCAAGTTTAACATAATATGCAAGCATATGCAAGTATGTGAATGTTTATGCAAGTTATGTATATGTTGAAATGCAAGTTTAACATAATATGCAAGCCTATGCAAGTATGTGAATGTTTATGCAAGTTATGTATATGTTGAAATGCAAGTTTAACATAATATGCAAGCCTATGCAAGTATGTGAATGTTTATGCAAGTTATGTATATGTTGAAATGCAAGTTTAACATAATATGCAAGCCTATGCAAGTATGTGAATGTTTATGCAAGTTATGTATATGTTGAAATGCAAGTTTAACATAATATGCAAGCCTATGCAAGTATGTGAATGTTTATGCAAGTTATGTATATGTTGAAATGCAAGTTTAACATGATATGCAAGCTTATGCAAGTATATGAATGCTTATGCAAGTATGTGAGTGCTTATGCAAGTTAAGTATATGCTAAAATGCAAGTTCTACATGTTATGCAAATCACATGTTTGATGATATGTAAGTTCATATGCAACATGTTATGTAAGACACATGTTTGATAATATGCAAGTTTGGGTTGAATATAGTTGGGTTAATACATGCTCATATATGCAAGTTGACATTCTCTTAACCCATGATAAAGTTATATGCTAAACCCATGTTATGTGTGGTAAATCTTCCCTTTATTATGTTATGTCATAATGACGATTTACGTGGGGAACGATGGGGTTAATTAATATGTTAATTAAAAGTATGTTGAAATGGGTATGATTAAGCATACCATAAAAATAAATTACCATAAGTGGGAATTTACCTATTGAGTTAGGTCTACCCCATGGGAATTTACCTATTGAGTTAGGTCTACCCATGTTATGGAAAATTTGATATTAATTAGGGATAATTAATATGGGGGTGATTAATTAGGTTTAATTAATCAACTAAGACACGAGGTTGGACCCTTTTGTAGCGGAAGTCTGCCCGGAACCGACCGGCCATCCAGCAGCTACAAATGATTGGCCCAATGTGAGAGGTCTTAGTCATAAACTAAATACATGATTAAAGTAAAGACACGAGGTTAGGCCCTTTTTATGACAGAAGTCTGCCCGGAACCAACCGGCATATCCAGCAGTCATAAAAGACGGTCTAATGTGGGAGGTCTTTATGAGGTCATGATCTTAATTAATGAATTAAGAAACACTTAACCATATTAGCATGTAGTGGGACATGAGGGGTTAAGTGGGTGCCTTGGGGTGGCATGATGAGACTAGTGGGTTGCCTTGGGTGGCAATAGAAAAATACGATTAGAATACTTAACCAAGGTGGAACATGTAATTAAACATGATAAAAGGGTTAAGTAAGTGCCATGGGTGGCATGTGAGAATACGATTAGAATACTTAACCAAGGTGGAACATGTAATTAAACATGATTAAGGGTTAAGTAAGTGCCATGGGTGGCATGTGGGAATCTAGTGGGTGCCCTAAGTGGCAATTAAAATATGATTAAAGGACTTAACCAAGATTTATAACATGTAAGGGGACATGGTTAAAGGGTTAAGTGGGATGCACTAGATTAAACGACAAGCTTAAGTAGTAGCTTGTGGGGGCCCATTTCAACCAATATCCCAAACGTATCTTTGTAGGCTCGACTCTAGTCGGGTGACGGGACACGCATATTGGGCTTGACTGTAAGAGGCCAAAACGGGTTAGCGGTGGCAACGCGGGATCAACGAGTTTCATATGCGTGTGTGGACCCGGGCTGGTTGGTAAGTCGTTGTTGCATCGTGTAGATATAAAGCCGTGCACAGTGATATTATATGGTAGCCACTTTGGGGAATGATACACCCCCTTTTGTGGGACCAGCACGGGTATCTACGGTAGGGAGCCGATCGCTTGGGGGTAGTGGGTACACCTAGTAAAAATAGGGGCAGACGGCACCTGCGTAGGGGTACAAGAAACTACCGGGTAAAAATTACTAAGTACACTTAGTGGGATCAACCTTTAAGTAGGAATTACTCTTGGTGGGTAGAACTGGTGTGGTGCAGTGTAGGAATTACCCTTGGGTGAATAAGTCTGGGGTGGTGTAATCTAATAATTATCCTTGGGAGGATAAAAGCGTCTTCTCGGTTATCTTAGTACACCCTATGTTTTGTTGGCTACTTAGTGTGGTCATTATCCCCAGAGGTACCGTACCTTATTTATGTCATACCCTAATTACTTTAATGGTTGTATTGTTAGGGTTATAGGACTCACTCAGACTTATGTCTGACCCCGTTGTTTTTATCTTTTTCCCAACCCTCAGGTCCTACGGTGGATCCTAGCGGTAGTAGAGCTTGATCGGATTTCTGTTTCCAGTCTTGAGGAGCTTGGGTAGATGTAAAGCTCCAGTTATCCAGTTATCTTTTCTTTTCTTATGGCTATTGTATGAGAGAGTGGGATTATGTACTTCTTTATTTTGATGAATATTGTACTTGACTTTTATCATGGTTTTTATGATGTAACCAGACATGTTTATTTCCGCTGTTATGAGATGATGTTTTAAAATTTCAAGTACTATTTATACCTGTCTTGTTGTAATTTTTCTGTTCTATATTCACTAAAATACTCCACCGATGCTATGGCATTCCCTTAGTGAGTGACTATAGCGGGTGTGGGGTGTTACACGTGGTATCAGAGCAAAGGTTACCGGAACAGATAAAATTTTTAGAAAACTATTTTTCTAAAACATTTTTGGAAAGGAGTATTTTCAAAAACATGTCTTTTAAGAGAAAAGTTTTTGAAAGGAAAGCATAATCCCCAATAGCCATATCTATATCTTTCGAATTCTCCATTTTGAATCTCTTCCTTTCTCTCGTTTTGTGTTTCCCCTCCGCGTATAGATGATCTTTCTAAGATAGATAAGGATGGAAAACCACTTCAAGGGACTTAGACGTTAGTCGGATTAGAAGTTGGTTCAAGAAGGAGGAGGACTGGTAGGTATCTATTGGATAAACGATGGGAGGAAGGCTCAAATAGTTGTTTGGTTAATGAAAGATGAAACCTCATTGGTGGGAGGTTACGAGTGGAGAATAGGGAAGAAGAAGGCAAGTGGTTATCCTTTTAAGAGAAATAGTACACCTTATTAGGATTGTTCAAAGAAGCAAGGGCAAGGTATGGAATCTTCTGGAGGGTAGTTGTATTCCCTCACAACTAGGGTACCAGGTGGGGATAAGACCGTCTAGGTTGGAATTTGGATTTCTTTATTATCCAATTCAAACTTTATTTGATCCTGATATATCGAGTTCGTTTATCTCACCATTGATAGTTGAGTCACTGCACTTAGACACCAGTTTGGTAGATGATCCCTTAGTTGTTTCAAACCCAATTGGGCTCCATGATGTGTTTGGGTTTGAAAGTTTCTATACTTAGCGTTGAGTTTAGGTGTGATGTTTGTTGGGCTTCACAGGCTATGGGTTAGTTTTGGGCATGGACTGGTTATCCAGTAGGGGTGTCGTTCTTGATTTTGAAGGGAGAGTTGTTAGGCTTATGACCCGCTTGGGTAACACTCTCGAGATCTCTTGTAATCCCATAGAATCTGTTATGCTAAGTTATCTAGAATCGCTTGACACGTCGGTCTAGAGTTTGCGATCTGTTAGAGCGGTCCGGGAATACTCGGATGTGTGTGAGGAGGTGAAGGGCTTACCTCCGAAGCGGGAGATTGACTTCCGAATATATCTGGTGGTTTTTGCTACAAAGGCAGATGGGTCCCTCAGACTTTGTGTTGACTATAGAGAACTCAACAAGCTCACAAAGAAGAATAAACACCCATTGCCGAGGAATGATGATCTCTTCGATCAGTTAGTTGGCGCTTCAGTGTTTTCGCAGTTGGACTTAGCCACGGGGTTTCATCAGTTGAGAGTGGCTGAGGATAGTGTAGAGAAGACTGCCTTCAGGACTCCGGATGGTTTTTAGGAGTGGCTTGAGATGCCATTGGGTTTGATGAACGCCCCCGCATACTTTGTTGAGAAGGGTGTTCAGGGAGTACCTAAATAAGTTCGTGATGGTCTTTGTGGATGACATCTTGGTCTTCTCCAAGAGTGAGGAAGAGCATGCCCTACATCTTAGGGAAGTGTTGGAGACTCTTCGAGCGCATAGCCTGAAGGCTAAGTTTTCTAAATGTCACTTTTGGAGGAAGGAAGTGCGATTCTTAGGGCACGTGGTCTCTAAGGAAGGGATAGCTGTGGATCCTGCAAAGGTAGTATCTATCCAAGATTGGAAGGCTCCGAAGAATGCTACCGAGGTGAGGAGTTTCTTGGGGTTGGCTGGCTACTATAGGAAGTTTATCAAGGACTTCGCGAAGATATCAGCCCCATTAACTCGCTTGACAAAGAAGAATCAGGTTTTCACATGGGATGTGGATTGTGAGGATGCATTCCGACGGTTAAAGAGAGCTTTAACCACTGCTCCAGTTTTAGTGCTGCCAGATGGGAGTAAGCCGTTCGTTGTTTATACTGATGCTTGTGGGACAGGACTAGGCGCAGTCTTGATGCAAGAGGGAAGGGTAATAGCCTATGGTGGGAGGCAGTTGAGGGCGCATGAGAAAAATTACCCTGTCCATGACCTAGAGTTGGCCGCTATCGTTTTTGCGCTTAAGATTTGGCGTCATTATCTTCTTGGTGAGAGATTCGAGTTGTTCACTGACCATAAATCATTGAAGTACTTATTCTCTCAGAAGGATTTAAATTTAAGACAGCAAAGGTGGATGGAGTTCTTAGCATCCTATGATTTCGAGATAGCGTATACCCCTGGCAAGGGTAACGTGGTGGCGGACGCCTTGAGCAGGAAGAGGTTGTCCTTGAGTCCATTGTTCGTGGAACGACGAAGCTTGGAATTTATCTCGATGTTTGATTTCAGACCTTCCACTGACTATGTACCCAGTTTGCTAGCTTCTTTGGAAGTTAGACCTACTCTTTTGGGGCGGGTTGGAGAAGCACAGAGGGGCGACCCACAGTTGGTTGAGTTAGTAGAAAAGATCATAAGGGGGGAGTCGTCCAGCCATTTGAGTAGGTACACCCTAGACGATAGGGGGTGCTTGCGCAGAGACGGTAGACTTTGTGTACCGCAAGACGAGGGTTTGAGGAAGGCTATTCTTGATGACGCACACCGTTCTAAGATGACCAATCATCCCGGTGGGGACAAGATGTACCGAGACATGAAGAGGGTTTTCTTCTGGGCCGGTATGAAGAAAGATGTGGCCGAGTATGTCGCTCGATGCTTGGTGTGCCAACAAGTAAAGGCGGAGCAAAAGAAACCAGGTGGGTTGCTTCACCCATTGGAGGTTCCGCAATGGAAGTGGGATAGCGTCTCGATGGATTTTATTGACGGGTTACCCAGATCGAGGAAGGGTAATACAGGAATTTGGGTGGTGGTAGACAGACTTACTAAGAGCGCCCATTTCATACCTGTGAAGAGCAAGAGGACCGCTCCATGGCTAGATTCAGTATATCTTCGAGAGATAGTTCGATTGCATGGGGTACCCTCTAGCATAGTGAGTGATCGAGATCCTATCTTCACTAGCGAGTTCTGGAGAAGTTTGCAAGAAGCAGTGGGGACTCAATTGTGTCTGAGCACCGCATATCATCCTCAGACAGACGGCCAGACTGAGAGGGTGAATCGTGTTCTAGAAGACCTTTTGAGGCTTTGTATCCTAGATTTTGGAGGTACATGGGAAGAGCATCTTCCATTGGTGGAGTTCGCATATAATAACAGCTTTCAGTCCAGTATTGGTATGACTCCTTTCGAAGCTCTCTATGGAAGGCCTTGTCGATCACCTACATGTTGGTGGGAATCTACGGACAAGATCTTGCTTGGGCCTGATATGGTTAGGGAGACTTCTGAGAAGATTGACTTGATTCGAAGAAGGATGAAAGCAGCGCAGGATAGGCAAAAATCTTATGCGGACAAGAGAAGGACTGATCTTGAGTTTGAGGTTGGGGATATGGTTTTTGTTAAGGTATCCCCGTTGAGAAATGTTGTTCGCTTCGGATCCGTTGGGAAGTTAGCACCGAGGTTTGTTGGGCCGTTTCCTATCAAGGAAAGGATTGGACGGATGGCATATAGGGTGGAGTTGCCCGACAGACTTAGTGGTGTTCATGATGTATTCCATGTATCACATCTGAGGAAGTGCTTACATGAGACCGCAGAGGTGGTAGAGCCGAGCTTGCTTAGAGATGTAGAGCTTGAGCGTGATGCGACGATTCGACGAGCTCCTACTCGCATCCTTGGGTCAGAGACTAGGAAATTGAGGAATCGAGAGGTTCAGCTAGTCAAAGTGCAATGGGGAGAAGATGAGAGCAACGCGACTTGGGAGACGGAAGCGAAGATGCGTTCATTGTACCCATTTCTTTTTGAGGGTACGTCTTTACTTTCTCCTTTATCGCTTGTCTAGTACTTATCTTATCTTTGGTATGTCCTCTCGTTAGTACCTTTGACCTTTAGATAGGGTAAACCTATGGTTAAAACATGTGTTTGAGACATGTTATGGTTGATGGATGCAAGTGGATGCAAGTGTTTGCTAGTGGTTGCTCGTGGATGCATATACACACACTCTAGGCACTAGATCGGCTCAGTCACTTCATATTGCATATTGCATAAAATTGTGTGTAGGAAGATATATTTATGGATGTATAATGGTTGTGTTATCACATGGATGATGCATTTTGGTGAATGATTGTGCACTCATGTAGATATTGTATGTGTCGATAGGGTTCGCTCGCATACATAATGGATGCATGGCACTATCATGGTTTGCATATGTTCATACATTAGATAGGGAACATATACACACACTTTTTGCATATGCTCATACATCATTAGAAACTGTTTAAGGACAATGGATGCCAGTGTTTGATGGTTGAGTAGATGGTTGTTTGGTTGGTAGGATACGTTCTTCTTGACTTAGAGATTTCGGGGACGAAATCCTTTAAGTAGGGGAGAATGTAACACCCCGTATGTTAAATAACTTGTTATAACATAAATCAGAGCAGAATTAAATTTAATATTCTGAATCAGGGGAAACGGGCTGTGCCATTGCGTTCGTCTCGGAAAAATACACGAAATAGAGTCCGAGTTTTCGTAAATCGGAGTCCGTATGACCAAGTTATGGCCCGTCAAAGTTTCACGAAAAATCAAAAACGAAAACTGCTCATGTTTTGAGGCCCGGGATGAGTTTTGGGCTGTTTTTTTTTTTGGCCCTAAATGGTTCCTACACTTGACTTCTTCCCCAAGACATGCTTTAAAGGCTAGGATTGGTTCTAGGGTATATCCTATGGTCCTAAAACATCTAACTAATCTATATATACACCCTAATACCCCCCTTATCCTTACCAAAAATAGATCTAAGGCCATTATGCCACCACTTAGAAAATTGGAGAGCCTCCACTAAAAATCCTAAGAGGGTTTGCAAGCTAATCTACATCTTCTTCTACTTAATCATTGGGATTTGCTTCATTTAACTTGCTAATCTTGTTTTGGTGAGCTTCTATCCCCTTAATAATCAATTATTGAATTGATTATGATAAGATGTGATAAAGTATGGCTATGTTTGTGGATCCATATATTTATGCAAGCTTGATGTAGTGAATATTATGTGTTTTGCAAGTTATATGCCTTATGTCATGCAAGTTTCATAATATGTAATCATGATATTTTTATGCAAGTTGTTTCATGATGTTTATGATGCAAAACACTAAGTGAATATGGATCCATTATGCAAACATGTTATGCAAGTATGTGAGTACTTATGCAAGTCATGTATATGCTTATATGCATGTTTAACATCTTATGCAAGTATATGAATGTTTATGCAAGTTATGTATATGTTGAAATGCAAGTTTAACATAATATGCAAGCCTATGCAAGTATGTGAATGTTTATGCAAGTTATGTATATGTTGAAATGCAAGTTTAACATAATATGCAAGCATATGCAAGTATGTGAATGTTTATGCAAGTTATGTATATGTTGAAATGCAAGTTTAACATAATATGCAAGCCTATGCAAGTATGTGAATGTTTATGCAAGTTATGTATATGTTGAAATGCAAGTTTAACATAATATGCAAGCCTATGCAAGTATGTGAATGTTTATGCAAGTTATGTATATGTTGAAATGCAAGTTTAACATAATATGCAAGCCTATGCAAGTATGTGAATGTTTATGCAAGTTATGTATATGTTGAAATGCAAGTTTAACATAATATGCAAGCCTATGCAAGTATGTGAATGTTTATGCAAGTTATGTATATGTTGAAATGCAAGTTTAACATGATATGCAAGCTTATGCAAGTATATGAATGCTTATGCAAGTATGTGAGTGCTTATGCAAGTTAAGTATATGCTAAAATGCAAGTTCTACATGTTATGCAAATCACATGTTTGATGATATGTAAGTTCATATGCAACATGTTATGTAAGACACATGTTTGATAATATGCAAGTTTGGGTTGAATATAGTTGGGTTAATACATGCTCATATATGCAAGTTGACATCCTCTTAACCCATGATAAAGTTATATGCTAAACCCATGTTATGTGTGGTAAATCTTCCCTTTATTATGTTATGTCATAATGACGATTTACGTGGGGAACGATGGGGTTAATTAATATGTTAATTAAAAGTATGTTGAAATGGGTATGATTAAGCATACCATAAAAATAAATTACCATAAGTGGGAATTTACCTATTGAGTTAGGTCTACCCCATGGGAATTTACCTATTGAGTTAGGTCTACCCATGTTATGGAAAATTTGATATTAATTAGGGATAATTAATATGGGGGTGATTAATTAGGTTTAATTAATCAACTAAGACACGAGGTTGGACCCTTTTGTAGCGGAAGTCTGCCCGGAACCGACCGGCCATCCAGCAGCTACAAATGATTGGCCCAATGTGAGAGGTCTTAGTCATAAACTAAATACATGATTAAAGTAAAGACACGAGGTTAGGCCCTTTTTATGACAGAAGTCTGCCCGGAACCAACCGGCATATCCAGCAGTCATAATAGACGGTCTAATGTGGGAGGTCTTTATGAGGTCATGATCTTAATTAATGAATTAAGAAACACTTAACCATATTAGCATGTAGTGGGACATGAGGGGTTAAGTGGGTGCCTTGGGGTGGCATGATGAGACTAGTGGGTTGCCTTGGGTGGCAATAGAAAAATACGATTAGAATACTTAACCAAGGTGGAACATGTAATTAAACATGATAAAAGGGTTAAGTAAGTGCCATGGGTGGCATGTGAGAATACGATTAGAATACTTAACCAAGGTGGAACATGTAATTAAACATGATTAAGGGTTAAGTAAGTGCCATGGGTGGCATGTGGGAATCTAGTGGGTGCCCTAAGTGGCAATTAAAATATGATTAAAGGACTTAACCAAGATTTATAACATGTAAGGGGACATGGTTAAAGGGTTAAGTGGGATGCACTAGATTAAACGACAAGCTTAAGTAGTAGCTTGTGGGGGCCCATTTCAACCAATATCCCAAACGTATCTTTGTAGGCTCGACTCTAGTCGGGTGACGGGACACGCATATTGGGCTTGACTGTAAGAGGCCAAAACGGGTTAGCGGTGGCAACGCGGGATCAACGGGTTTCATATGCGTGTGTGGACCCGGGCTGGTTGGTAAGTCGTTGTTGCATCGTGTAGATATAAAGCCGTGCACAGTGATATTATATGGTAGCCACTTTGGGGAATGATACACCCCCTTTTGTGGGACCAGCACGGGTATCTACGGTAGGGAGCCGATCGCTTGGGGGTAGTGGGTACACCTAGTAAAAATAGGGGCAGACGGCACCTGCGTAGGGGTACAAGAAACTACCGGGTAAAAATTACTAAGTACACTTAGTGGGATCAACCTTTAAGTAGGAATTACTCTTGGTGGGTAGAACTGGTGTGGTGCAGTGTAGGAATTACCCTTGGGTGAATAAGTCTGGGGTGGTGTAATCTAATAATTATCCTTGGGAGGATAAAAGCGTCTTCTCGGTTATCTTAGTACACCCTATGTTTTGTTGGCTACTTAGTGTGGTCATTATCCCCAGAGGTACCGTACCTTATTTATGTCATACCCTAATTACTTTAATGGTTGTATTGTTAGGGTTATAGGACTCACTCAGACTTATGTCTGACCCCGTTGTTTTTATCTTTTTCCCAACCCTCAGGTCCTACGGTGGATCCTAGCGGTAGTAGAGCTTGATCGGATTTCTGTTTCCAGTCTTGAGGAGCTTGGGTAGATGTAAAGCTCCAGTTATCCAGTTATCTTTTCTTTTCTTATGGCTATTGTATGAGAGAGTGGGATTATGTACTTCTTTATTTTGATGAATATTGTACTTGACTTTTATCGTGGTTTTTATGATGTAACCAGACATGTTTATTTCCGCTGTTATGAGATGATGTTTTAAAATTTCAAGTACTATTTATACCTGTCTTGTTGTAATTTTTCTGTTCTATATTCACTAAAATACTCCACCGATGCTATGGCATTCCCTTAGTGAGTGACTATAGCGGGTGTGGGGTGTTACAATCTCCTCCTATCTAGAGGAGATATTCGTTTGTTCGGCGCAGGATCCTCTATAGCG
Organism: Allium sativum; assembly: GCA_030737875.1. Classification (NCBI taxonomy): domain Eukaryota; kingdom Viridiplantae; phylum Streptophyta; class Magnoliopsida; order Asparagales; family Amaryllidaceae; genus Allium; species Allium sativum. Next base: position 191,607,516 of record CM060922.1, on the reverse strand, counting down.
ATCATATCTGCTCTACTAAGTTATTTAGTAATTCCTTTTGGAAGAGAGGATATGTTTTAATATATTTGTTCTGATCTTACTAATATTTTGTTTTACTCTTACTGTATTTTCATTACATACTTACATAAATAGTTAACATCATCAATCCAATCCGATTGGTTTGATGAAGTTAACTATTTATGTAAGTATGTAATGAAAATATAGTAAGAGTAAAACAAAATATTAGTAAGCTCAAAACATATATATTAAAACATATCATCCCTAATTACATTTTATTACACTATTATATAGGCGTGAATTATGCGAATGAGAATAACGACCTAACCACGTTTGAAATGTCAATCCTAACCATCACTTTTAATGTATACAAGATAATTTCCCTATCAACTAACATGGTCCAACATGCATATTCACAATAAATGATAAAAAAAAGGGAAATAATAACATCTACATACAACTTGTAACCTTGGCTTAAATGATTACTTCAATAAAATAATAGGGACAAGGTGTAATATACCTACATACATAAGTAAAATCCTCTTTTTGGTACTAATCCACTTTTTATATAATTTTCATGTACAAAACTTAAAGTTTAAGAATTTGCAAGTAATACGTTCAAACGATCTTTATTCAAAAATAAACGTTTAAACCTACTTAAATTGCAATGTTTAAGTACTTAAGCTTTTGAAATCAAAATATACATTTATATTAATTTACAAATTTACAATAAGGGAATTAGACCGTATTCAAGAATCATACCAACATCCAAATGCCTTTTCTTCCATTACATCAATAATCCAAACCCAACTATAACTGATTGACTATTTCTACGCACAAACATAAATAATGAAAGATTTGAGGGATTTGATATGATTTTCTTTTCGTATAAACCCAAATCTTCATAGGCACAATAAACCAAATTTATACCATCAAATCATTGTAAATAGAAAACTTAAATGATTTCCACTCACATTGATTTGAGATAGAATGTAACGACCCAAGATTTCGACGTTTTAATATATATAATTTATTTGGATATTCTGGATATAAATTTAATTAAATATTGTATAAATGCAAATACTTATTAATAATCTTTTAAATTTAGTTTAAGTAAATATTTTTCTCGATTTTATGAATATGATTTTTAAAAGGAAATTTATTTAAGGATATGTTTAATGTAATATATAAGATTTTGCAAATCTATTTTTTTTTAGATTCAAAATGTTATATGTACGGGTTTTATAAAGATTTAATATTTAAAATGGATTGGTTAAATATAAATTAAAGACAATAATATTTTGATTTAAAATAATGTTCGTTTTGGAAAAATAGTAAGCGGATTGCAATATAGTTACTAAAACGATCTGTGTTTGAAATTAATTAAAATTAGATATTAGGTTAGAATAATCATTCAGTTTCTGTATGAGCAGTTCTGAAATATTTTATAGAATTTTACTATAGATTATAATTTGGAAAATAAGCGTATATTTTTTCTAATATATTTTAGGGTAACCGTGGTCCTTTTGATACTTCACAGAATCAATCAACCAGATTATATATGGTTTTGAGATCTGTATGCAGCAGTATATACATTCGAATTTTATATTGTTGTCGTTTGTAATTAATAAAAAAATACTTGCACTTCGAACCTGGACTGTTATCTACACTATATTCTCTACTTTGGCGCACATTTAAACTAATGCGCAAACGTGAAACAAACTAATACAAAAAGGACGTGTATACTTCCTTTTCAAAATCGAATGGCTAGTGCAAGTGACATTTTAGGCTTTTGATGCTTTTGGTTATTGATATATGTGTTACTTACCACATGTTGGTAGTTTAAGCATTAGTAGAGACACTTGATTGCCAATTTGTAGATTGTGTACACGTGCTGATGATTTGATACTCCGCATGCATCCCTCTTCTATAGTTTTCCTTTGCCTTCTTTAATTAACGAAAGAAATGAAAAGCTTCCTCCACCATTTAACCAATATCCACCACTTCACTTCTGAGCACTACCGTTATTGCCACCTAATCATCAACACAACGCACGTCAGCCCATCATCGACCATACTCCATTCCAACGTGACTACATCATTCCCCTCTCCTATTCCAAAACCCATGGGTCCCCATAAGAACAACTCATGCCACTTCCATGCAATGTCAGCCTCTCCACCACTACAATAAGCAAGACACTCCATGTCTTCCCTCTATCTCCATTCTTCTAAAAACCGCTATCTCCCCTTAACACAACAGACCTCTCCATTTCATCTCCACCATCACGTTGTGCTTCCGTTAGCACATGCACTTTGCCACCAACGCAGCCCGCCGGTCAGCCACCTTCTCCAGTACAACTGCTCCATCACTGACCTTTGCTTTGTAGCGCCACCTTCCTAAACACCTGACAACGCCATTACCCTCACATGCCACCGTTTACTGCCTCCCTTGCCATTAGCCTCCACCACTGTTGTGGCACTGTAACGACCTAGATTTTTGACTGTTCAAATCGACAATAATCCATACATGTCAACCCAAACCAATCACTAACACAGGTAGTTATTGGAAAAAATAAAAGAAAGGAAAGAAGAATAATAGAATCTCACAGTGGAAGGACAATATATAATAATAAATAACAATTTGAAAACAGTTGAGATATATACATTTAACTATTACATACAAAGTTCATCAGAGTTACACATACACAAATGTATACAATAAGGCAGTAGAATAAAAAGTGCAGTACAAAATACATATATACCAAATCTTCGTCTTCGTCCTCCAAGGCAAAGTAATCTTTGCTAACTGCAACTTCTGCTGACCCGAGCATATGGCATAAAAGAAAACACAGCAAACATTCGTATCAGCACTAAATCATTCTCATATTAGTCAAATTAAAATACAAAATAACATGAGTGTTGTAACACCCCACCTCCGCTAGGGTCACTCACAAAGGGAATGCACTAGGTTTGGTGAAGCATTAACGAGGTAAACATGCACAGAAACATTACAAGACAGAACATATAGAAAACGGCGGAAGTAAAACAAATTTCATTACCTTATAAAATAAGGTCTAAAGCCTTTTACTTCGGAATACATCAAAACCTGTCTTGCAATAGTAAAGAAGCATAAAACCTTTTCATAAATTATTCCCCAAAATAAAGCGGTGAAGCAGCCATAGCCAAGAGAAGACCAAGCTATACATGATGACCCTCAAGCATAAGAGGTCCGAACTAAACAACATCATTTCCTCCCTGAAAACCTGGGGGGGGGGGGGAACGGAAGACAAAGAGGCGAAACAAAACGGGGTCAGTCATAAAGACTGGTAAGTCCTATCTACTTCCAGTATAAAAACAGGTAAAGGTAACATGACATGCATAAACTGAAAGTAAACATAAGGATGATGACAAGATAGATAAGCTAAACCAAGATAACTAGATGAACTACTGTAGCAAGATAGGCTAAGGTATCATGATAAACTACGTGTCAAGATAAATCAAGGTATCACGGCGTTAGGTTTCTATCAAGTACACTATCCCAAGGTACCTATCATGTATAACATCCCACGGTATTTATCATGTATAACATCCCAAGGTATTTATCATGTATATTTGCTCTGCACCTCTCGTACTAGTATCCCAACCCGCGTCATGCGTTAACTATGAGTGTCCCTTGCCCAATGTCATGTAATGGTCCATGTCAACCTAATATATAACATATGTAGGTTTTCCCAACTCGTATGTTTCTTTCCATGTATAAGTTCAGTCCTCTGCCGTAGGCCGTACGGGCTTTCCCATGTAAATCTATACCACCTCAACGTAGTACCATTTTATCCTTGAAGTTATTTTGGACTGCCACCCTTGATCTAGTTATGTTTCCGTACCATGAACTATCGCGCATTCACTTAGGATTTATGCCACCTAGGACCACTAGGGATTATGCTACCTAATGAACGTTTCCGTGTCTCGGTTTGGGTTCAAGCCACCTAGGGCCACTAGGGATTATGCCATCCGTCAACCGCGCCCTTTATCCCGCGTATGTATCGTGAATCATTTTCCATGTCTAGACGCACATGTTCCTCAATGTGCCGTCCGAGTTCCGTGCCAGGGCAAATCAAGAAATACGGAACTCGGTCGGGAGCTTTAAGTCGTCTGCTGATGCAGAAATCAAGGTCTGTTTTTGTACCTGTGGCTATGGTCCCACGTGTCCCCTCCCTCAACTACTGAAAGGCAATCCAAGAAAAATCATGTATGAGAACCACCTCTCGGCCCCACTATAGCCCCACTTTCCTACGGGCCAACCTCACCCATGACTCGATAGCAAGAACATGGTCTGTTGGGGGTTCTCTGCCTTTCCGTACGTACACGATTGACTAAAGATGGTTGGTAGTCGACGACGTGCTATCCAGGGCAAAAATCAAGTATCGTCGACTCCACGCTAATCCATCCCAGTCTTTAGGTCGCTCGCATAGCAACCAAGGCATACTCTTGGCTCTTCTATCGCAGACCTTAACCTCTGTGAGGCCGGGTTTCATGGACCACCTGCCACCTCACAGAGGGATACCAAGAGTACCCTCACGTCCCCCGAAGCTACCGCTTCGTCACCCAGTTCGTTGGAGCCTTTATCCAAGTCGGATAATTCGCTCCTCCTCGTGTGTTTAAGCGATGACCTACCATATCGGGTTACTCATCCATTCATGAACTAGTCCCATGTCCTTGGCTAAGAATTATTACTTAGTTATACTTAACTAAGGTTTACCACTTAGCTTCTTTTCCCCGTTACCCTTGATTAACCACGATTTTCTACCTAGTTCCTCTAACTAGGGTTTTGTCTATTGGGTTAGGTGTTGTTATTCAGGTTCATGACTTAGCCCACCTACGAATCATGTCAAGATTGGCTAAGTATTTAAGTTCAAGGCTTAGCCCTACAAGGTGGTTAAGTATACCAAGAAGCGCATGACTTAACCCTATCAAGTCAAATTGGTTAAGTATTGGTTTGTCTTAACCCTATCAGATTATCGTGTTAGATTGATTAAGCATAGATTAGCTTAATCGCATCAGATCATCGAGTCGGATTGGTTAAGTATGGGTTAGCTTAACCTCATCCACTAATCGTACTACAAGGGTTAAGTATATTCAAAAGGTCTTGTGACTTAACCCTACTAAGTCCACATGTTAGATTGGTTAAGTATAGGTTACTTAACCTCATCAAATCATCATGTATAATTGGTTAATTATAAGTTACTTAACCCCATTAAATTATCATGTTAAGTTGGTTAAGTATTGGTTGCTTAACCTCATTGAATTACCAAGTTTAGATTGGTTAAGTGTTTAACTTAACCCCATCGAATTACCGTGTTTAGATTAGTTAAGTATAGGTTACTTAACCCCATCTAATTACCGTGTTTAGATTAGTTAAGTCTAAATTACTTAACCCCATCTAATTACCAGGTCGGATTAGTTAAGTGTAAATCACTTAACCCCATCTAATTACCAAGTCAGATTAGTTAAGCAATTACTTAACCCCATCTAATAACCAAGTCGGATTAGTTAAGCGTAAATTACTTAACCCCATCTAATTACCAAGTCGGATTAGTTTAGCGTAAATTACTTAACCCCATCTAATTACCAAGTCGGATTAGTTAAGCGTAAATTACTTAACCCCATCCCCTAATTGTCTTGTATGGTTAAGTGTCATTAAGAAATCAAGCCCGGTCCCACTTAACCTACCCATTCGTGTCATATCGGTTAAGTGTCATTAGTCAAATTTACTTAACCTTATCATGTGGCATTAATTTAATTAATGCACTCTCAACCTCTCACATTAGACCTTGTTGTGGTTACTAGTTAAGCCGGGCGGGTCCGGGTAGTTTTACAACACAACCTTGTCTAACCTCAGGTCTTAAGTGCGACATGACCAACTTCTCACATTGGATCCTATTGTTTGTAGCCACTAGTTAAGCCGGGCGGGTCCGGGTAGATTTATGCTACAAACTCAACCCAACCTCGAGTTGGCCACTTTCATGTTTGGTCTAGTGTCATATTACACTTACAACCACACGTGTCTAGTTTCAAGTCCCATGTTTACCCCATATGTCATGCCCACATTTAGGTGTATCATAAGTGCCATATTTCCATGAAACCCCATGTCAAATTATCATGTCATAATCACGCACGTCTAACCTACCCCAAAGCGTGTTTCCAACCAAAGTAAAAGCGAGTCAACATAGTAAGGGTACTATGCTACATATTGGCCTCACAACATGCACGATGTCAAAAAGGGATTGGCCACAAACATGCATGGTATCATAAGGGGTTAGGCCTCAAAATATGCATAGCATCAATAGAGAATTTGGCCACTAGCATGCATAGTATCATAAGGGAATTTGGCCATAAACATGCATAGTATCATAAGGGAATTTGGCCACAAACATGCATAGCATCATAAGAGAATTTGACCACAAGCATGCATGATAACATAAGGGGTTTGGGGTTCATTTACATGCATAACCCTAAAGTCAAGTCTTTGCCAATGTTTCACAAGTCAAATGGTTCCCAAAGGTTCATGCTAGCACTCCATAGATAAAGATTCAAACTTGCAAGATAAACTAGGTTAATCATAACATGAATAGCATGATTTAGTCACTAAGCATAGCCAAAAGTCATAGGTTCAAGCAAAAGAGGCATGACAAGGTTCATATAGGCTAGCATACTTAGTTTAATCTCGTTTTATTCCGTGCCATCATTAAAACTACCGTTTAGATCTAGAAGTAGCTAGAACTTACATAGCATGGCAAGAGATTTAGGAGCATGAATCGTCTTGTCGAAGAATCCATGTTGAGATGATGATCAAAACCCTTGATTTGGTGTAGAAAGCTTGCACCTTCGTCTTGGATCTAGTTTGAATGCATAGGCTCTTGAAGTTGGAGATGGAGGCCATGATCAAGAGGGATTTGGGCAGCACTTCATTGTTAGATTGATTTTGAGTTATTTAGGTTAGGTCCTAGGGTGTTTTTATAGAGATTAGGAGTAGTTTAGGCAATAGGATAAGCCCTAGGATAGATCTGAACCCTCAAAATCCGTCACCAGCCCTAAAGCATGTCTTGAGGAACAAGTCAGGTGCACCCAGGCCCAGGTGGTGTCGACTGGGCAGTCGACACAACCTGGGGGGTGTCGACTCCCAAGTCGACTCCCCAGTCGACTTGGGGTGGTGGGAATTTTTCCTGCCTCTTTTGCTTGACTGAATTTGAAATCTACATTCAAATTTGAACTGTTTTTGAACTTGAAATTTTCTGAAAACTTTGACGGGCCATAACTTGGTCATACGGACTCCGATTTTCAAAAACTCAGACTCTATTTCGCGTATTTTTTCGAGACAAACGCAATGGAATAGCCCGTTTCCCTTGATTCAGAATTTATAATTAAATTCTGCCTTGATTCTCGTCTTAGCATGTTGTAAAAATCCGGGTTGTTACAAGTGTCATGGATGCAGTAACTCAAAAGATGTTACGGGATTTTTTTCCATCTCTCAAGGATCCATTAACTAATACATATATAATATAATATGCTAATATTATAGTGCTTATCCAGTAAAGTAAATATAAGTAAAATAGCGTAAGCGGGATTACCATATTACCCTTATGCCATTTATAGGTATCACAGTCTATACATTACCGTAAATTCACTGTACTGGTGTTATCAGAGGGCATTCCATAAAGCAATACTAAATCAAAATTGCATGGGGCTCCATAAGGATAAATACGATAAGGCACTCGAGGCAATACCTTGGGTAGGAATCTACTACTTGCACTCCCGGACCGGTGGTAACGCATAGCAGCCACTACCGACTACCTTGGAACACACTCCCAAATCAAAGGCCCAAATCATCATCATAGTCATAGAAATAATATCGAAGAAGTGCGTCCGATAAGAGGTGCTACCTCAATTAGTCACGGTATAGCTCTTGTTTTAGTCATTTTAATCATGACCCGAAGGTCAAGGCCATTTCGTCAGCATTCCCCTTTCACAGTCCAATAATTGCCTCCATGTCATCATGCTTCATTCCAGATTCTACCACTGACAGAGAGTATGTCACTTACTGACTCCGGTCTCTTTAACAACCAACACTTACATTTTCCACATCGGTCGGTTCTTTTACTTTTCACAAACGTTCGCTTCCATATCCAAAATATCATGTTTGTTCTGAACCCAATTAATATTCAAATAGAATATAGTTTCATATCAACATATCGCCATCATTCCAAACCGATTATATTCCAAACTAGAATATATTTCCACATCAGTATATTATAATAATATAATATTTCAAAATCGATTTATATTTAAGTGGAATGTATTTCATATCAAAGGCATAAGTATTTCAAAATCAATTTATGTTTTGGAATCCATTCATATTCAATAGAATATATATTTCATATCAATTCATTTTAATCATTTTGGAGATTCCATTTATATTCAAATAGAATATAATTTACCTTGAAACATTATAATCGTTTACCCTCGATTCATATTCGAATAGAATATAACTTTACCTCACATCTCATTTTGAACCAATGGTTTAGATCAACGCTTTCCATTTCGGAAGCAATTTATGGTCATTTAATATAACTATGAAATAGATACTTATGAAATAAATCTTACATATAAAATTTACTTATATAAATAATTAGAATATAACAAGATAATTTTAATCACTATGTACATTTATAAAATAAAAGTTTATTAAATAGTTTAAATAGTAAAATATAAGAAAAGTTTATTTATAAAAAAATAGTATTTAGGTTGCGAAAATCTACTAAAATAATTTTTAAATAATAAAATATATTTTTATTTGTAAAACAAATGGTGTGTGTGTATATACATATATTGTTTTCATAAAATAAAATAAAATAGAATAAAATTTAAACCCTGATCGTTTCTTCTTCAGAATTTCAAATACTTGAAGTTATATTCCAATCTCAATAGAGTTTGCATAGTTTCCATATCTTGTTTCAGCATTTTCCAAACCCATCAATCGATTTAAAAGATTCCAAATTCATTTTCATATCAAATCGAAGTAATTCCGAGTATCATCAAATGACTTTCATTTCCAAAGCTTAATTCATGGAGAATTATCAATTTCGCATCTTACCATAATTTTAAAACTCTAAGACATACTTAAAATCCTATTCTGCAATTGTCAATTTATTTTGGATAGTTCCTTTGACAAATTCATTAACATTCAAGATTCAAGTTTAAAGGAAAATAAAATTTCTCGAACATCAACAAATTTCGTTTAAATAAAATTTCCATCGAATAGAAAATTCTTGAATATTTAAAAAACCATTTAACCAACCGATGTCTGTATATAATTTTCTATCCTATGGCAAAGTGATATTAAATTTAATTCTTCGATATTTCAGGGATGGATATATCATTTCAATCCAAATAAAAGTAACAGATATTTATCATTTCAACCTGTGTTCTTAATTTATTTTAAACTAATTAATCTCGGGTTTATTTGACGCCCATAACATCTAGGGTGAAAATGGGATTAATCATCACAATAAGCATACAACATCATGTATTGAATAACGGAACATTTCAGTATTAACATCACTTCAGCAACCAAATCAACTAAAGCATCCATAACAAACGATAACGGTAAATATTAAATCATTTCACTAATTAACAAGTGTTGGGATTTCTTGCTAGAAATTTAATTAGACTAAACTAACTAGTTATCAACTTAAACATAGCAGATTAAAACACTTGCATGTCAGTTTTATGCAACAGAGCAACAGTCAACACAACCATGCAACCAAACTTATTTCATAGTTTAATTTAATAAACATGGGAATAATTCAGTTAATCGTGAGCAAGAAAATCACTCACCTGTGGGTCTTTAATAGGTCAAATGTCCAACCAATGCCCAAAATTTTACTGTCTCCAAATGCTGCCAAACCAATGTTACATCGTCCGCAATTCCGCCACGATTCCAATGCACTCAACCGCGCCCAAATCCGAGTTCTTGTGTAAAAGTTATTAGCGTTTTACCATTTGAATTTTGAAATATATAAAAATTAACAAATTTTATTCTCACCTAATAGAAAGGTGACACGTTAGCGCCCTCTAGTTCTCCCGCTCGTGCTCCAGGTGAATAGTTCCCAATGGAGAAACCCAAATCGTCGGAACTTTGACCGTCCACCACTATCACCTCCGACCACCTGAAGATCTCCAACCACCGAAAACCGAACCTCCGTTGACCCGCGCATCCACCAGCACTGGAGCCGTCACCTCCGGTGGCCTCCTCTGCTACCGTCGATGAGTTGAAAGAAAGTGATTTTCGCCCTTTGACGAACAAATTCCGACCATCTACTTGACCGTAGAACATCTTACCACCACCAATACGCTCCAGTCATCGTTCTCTTCAATACCCATATCCCCAAATCCCAGATTAAGTCCTGAATCGAAAACTCCTAAATTAGCCTTTAGGGTTTTCGAAACCGCAAACTTTTACTAAGTTTTCCGGCAAATCCACGCAATGCATGTCGAAACTAAAGGTACCCGTAGCTTCGTATCGTCGATGGAGATTTGATCCCAAAGTTTGTAATTTTATTTTAATCTAGGGTTTGGAAAATGTTTTCTGCCATTAGAGAAAAGAGTCGGCAGATGGAAAATATACGTATGTTAAAATGGCTGATGGAGCGAAGAGAATTTATTTATGTAATTATAGAAGGCCCAAATGTTAGAAACAAACAATTATCCATTTACATTGATTCCTTTCACATTTTATCTAGTACGGCCAACTGACAAGCCCGATTGTAACGAATTTTTGGAACTCTACAAAAATTCATCATTCCGGATCCGATGGAACTGGTTTCGTTCAATTCCGAGACAGTTGCCAAAACAATTAAATTGCACAATTAATTAATTAATAAAATATTCAATTATTCGCTTAACTGTTTTAATTCAATTTAAATAATTGTTAAATTCCATTTTAAATCCAGTAACATCATAACTAAACTTTATAAATCGATTTCACAAATTTAAGATCCCAAATTCATTTATTTAAAATTAAAATTTCAATTCTAGTTATAATTTAAATAATACAAATTCCACTCTAATTCATAAATATTTAAATTCAACATTCCAACTCTTTGTCAATATAACTAAATTAAAATTTCATTTATACTAAATCATTAAAATTAACTTCTAATTAACTTTATAAATAGATTTCTAGAAATTGGATTCCTCAAATTTGACAAATGACAACGTAATGTCCGAATTCCTATCATAAACAAAGTAACTCGAATCTGATTCAGTTATCCTAATATTAATTAAAAGACAACATTTTATGATATAAGCTAAATAAGAATCTTATATACGTTCAATTTAAATAATTATTGTTATCAAACTCAACAAAATTTCATTTTAACCATTATTGTTCAATTTATTTATTCCAAATGTAAACTTTAAATATATGGAAATTATGGGTTGTTACATTCTTCTCCACTAAAATCTTTTTGTCCTCAAAAAGAGAACGAAATACGGTATTGTGCACTTATATACTTTCAAATCGATACTTATAAAATAGCATTTGTAAAATAAGGTATATAATTGTAAAATAACATAATTTTTCTAACACCCAAAATTACAGAAATTTCGGTAGCATCTCCTTTGTATGGAGAGGTCCGAGAAGATTACAATATATAAAACTCAAATATACCTCCCATTACACGATGAGACACCCCAAAAATTGGGGAAACAATATATATATACATATACACATACATATATATATATATATATATATATATAATCATAACACTACATAACACAAATACGTACATTCTTTAGTGTTGTTTGCAATTTTATTTATCTTTAGCACTTTAGCATTTAGTGCAAGCGAGCTCTAAACGTATTGTTGATCCATGCTTCCTACTAAAATAATCAAATATACATGAGAATCAAACATACATACACTAAATAACGAATGCACACAACTTGGACAACATATATCAATCATTTCAACTACAAAACCACAATACTCGTGACAGACCAGTTAACAAATTGAGGTTTATCACCTTTTAAATGATAGAATTTGACCAAAGCACATAGGAAAAAGTTATTGTATTCATTTCAGGCTTTCCGAATTGTCTGGATTCGTCAAATTCGGATAATCCGTTCAAAAGTTATGACCGATTTAGTGAAAGTGAACGCTTCAGCCCATACAAATAAAATGTAGTCTAGAATTGTCCAAGTCAGTTTTCAACCTTTTAAACATCAAAATTTTACTCAATAAATTAAGGAAATTTTTTAGTTTACATCCTGGCCTTTCCGAATTGCACAAGCACATCAAAATCTGACGATCCGTTAGGAAGTTATGGTCAAAACAATATCGACATAAGCTTCGGTTTTTAATTTTCTGCGCATTGTACTATGAATAAAACTTGAATTTCAGCCCAGTAAACATGAGAATTTCGACATGGTACTATTAATTAAAGTTTTAGTTTCATTTTCTAAGGTTTCCAAAAAGTCCAGAATCGTCGAATTCCGATCATCCATTCAAAAGTTATGGTCATTTTAGCTTCAGCTTATCGAATAGTTCAGCTTTTCGCATAAACGTCGATTTATTTTATTTAGAGTTTCAAACTTCCGGATTCCAAAACTTTAGCCAAGTTTAATGATCTAAAATGCATCATCGATCCACTATGTTCATAATATGGTTTTCCCTTTCATTTCTTAAATACCTTCACATTCATTTCATTTATATTCATTCTAATTATTAATGTTCATCCATACTTCGCTTTCATTCATCTATATTTGGTTCTAAATCGACCAATTTAAATTTCCTCGATTTACTTCCACTTATTCTAATTCATTTGACTTAATTGAATCCACTTAATTCCAAATTCTTTCGATATTATAATTTAATAAATTCAACTTTGGTTTTATATTTCCTAAACCCTATTTCATATTTCCAATTCCCATCTTATCTCATTTACTCGTTCTACTTAATTAACTTTGAATCTATAACCATGGGTTAAGGTAAGTTATGGTTTTTATAAGGTAAGTTATGGTTTTTATACAAACCATCCCATTTTATCTTGTTTACTAAATTTTCATTTACTTACCTTTCTATTAATCGTTGGTACGGTTCAAATTTTTACTTATTCAACCCAACCATCTATACAAATTATAAATCGACTTATTGAATTTTCCTATGTTGAATTAATTTTATTAAATCCATCCAACTCAGATTAAGTCTTATTTTTATATCACATTTCAATATCTTCAATTCTCAAATTAGAATTCTTTTAACTACAATCTTATTGCGAATAAGCCAAATTTAATATTTGCATCGCATTCATCTTGTTTTGGCACTTCTATTCATTCATTTAACTACTTATTCGCTTATTCCCATTTCATTTTAAATAAATATTATTCCATTAACTCAACTTATTTATTCGACTCACAAGTCATGGTTTGAATTAACGACTATCCATAACTCAAATTTATACTTAGTTCTCAAACCATTATAATTCGATTTCTAAGTTAAACTTATTTAACTCGATTCCTCTACTCAAATTAAGTTATATTTCATTCGACAAAATGATTTGCATTGCATTCATTTCATTGTTCATACACATATTTTCATTCTATATTTGTCCTACTGAGGTTTACCCATTTAGATTTTCTATGCCTTTATTTCACATATACACTAATTCGCCATTTAATTCTTCATTTCTAATTTATCGACCATTCACCTTTCATCAACACTTAATTTCTTTTATTTTCTTCTCAGACTGGCTAAATCTACTAATTAATTATTCCCAAGCCATAAGATGTTGCCATTTTTATTTACACGACAAAATTTTCCAATTCATTTTAGCCGATTTCCGTCCAATTAGTTTTATACTAAATTTTGATTTTCTCCAGCACTCTTATCGACCAAATTAGAATTTATTTAAACTTAATTATCACTCATGCTTAAGCAATTCAATGACCATTCCTCTTCTCTTAATACTTAAGTTCATTTTCTAGCTTAAAAATTCAAATGAATTTGAATTACCTTTGTACGTAAGTTAATATTGTTAGTTAAGATAAACTTAAATACTTGGATTCCTGGGTTTATAAACTAAGCCTAGAACAATATATACATATATCTTATACCGTTTTATAGAAAACCATACCATGTAATATTTAAATATAATTCCTTTATGAAAACAAATTATGAACGTACTGAGTGGTCTCCTCCACTCAGACGCTTCAGAATAAATGTCGATAATGCGTGCACTCATTATTGTAATCATATCTGATGTCTGAGAAGGGATTACACAGTTGTTCCTTTGAAATCCTTCGAAAATCCATTTCCGTATTGAAATTACTCACTTAAAATTCCATATTATTTTTTCAAATCTTTGCAAATCCATTTTCTAAAGCTCCTGAATCAAATTCTTCAAGTTCTATTCATTTTCACGTTTCAATTTACATTCATTTCAATTGCAGATTATATTTTGTGATCAAACCTCATTAGATTTATTACTCGCTAACCATACTGATAATAACTTAATATTATTACCTACTAACGACCAATGCATATAAACTTAAAACCAATTATATATTAGATATATTTAAAATATAATCGAAAACCATATTATGTCGATCCATTCTGTTTGATTATTTAGAAATTCCTATCGATATCATGGCGTCCCATATATCGACCAAAATCTATAAATATTCAATGGAACAAACCAACACAATATAAAACCATTCTATATGAAAATACAAGTACGCCCTCTCATATATATACTATTGAGCTCATTCTAGGACATTACTAACCCTATCTCTAATGAGTTAATTCCCAAACAGAGCCAAGGTTATCGCTAACCAATGCTCTGATACCAACTTGTAACAACCTAGATTTTTGACCGTTCGAATCGACAATAATCAACACATGTCGACCCAAACCAATCTCTAACACAACTAGTTATTGGGAAAAATAAAAGAAAGGAAAGAAGAATAACAAAATCTCACAGCGGAAGGACAACATATAATAATAAATAACGATTTGAAAACAGTCGAGATATATACATTTGACTATTATATACAAAGGTCATCAGAGTTACACATATACAGATGTATACAACAAGGCAGCGGAATTAAAAGTGTAGTTGAAAATACATATATATATAATAGATATATACCAAATCTTCGTCTTCATCCTCCAAGGCAAAGTAATCTTCGCTAACTGCAACTTCTGCTGACCCGAGCGTATTCCATAAAAGAAGACACAACAAACACTCAGATCAACACTAAATCATTCTCATATTAGTCAAATTAAAATACGAAATAACATGAGTGTCATGGGTGCAGTAACTCAAGAGATGTTACAGGATTTTTTTCCATCTCTCAAGGACCCGTTAACTAATACATTCAAAGTATAATACGTTATTATGATAGTGCTTATCCAGTAAAGTAAATATAAATAAAATAGCGTAAGCGGGATTACCATATTACCCTTACACCATTTATAGGTATCACAGTATGTATAGTACCGTAAATTCATGATACTGGTGTTATCATTGGGCACTCCATAGAAAGCAACACTAAATCAAAATCGTATGGGGCTCGATAAAGATAAATATGACAAGGCACTCGAGGCAAAACCCTGAGTAGGATTCTACCATTTGCACTCCCGGACCAGTGGTAAAGTATAGCAGCCACTACCGCCCACCTTGGAACACACTCCCAAATCAAAGGGCCCAAATCATCATCATTGTCATAGAAATAGTATCGAAAAAGTGCGTCCGATAAGACCTACTACCTCAATTATTCACGTTATAGCTCCCATTTTAGTCATTTTAATCATGGCCCGAAGGTCAAGGCCATTTCGTCATCATTCGCCTTCCTTAGTTCAATAATTGCCTCCAAGTCATCATGCTTTGTTCCGGTTACTTCAACACGTGCATAGTTGTTAAAGTGGTATCGGCACTGACAGAGAGTATGTCACTTACCGACTTCGTTCTCTTTAACAACCAAAGCTTACATTTTTCAAGTCGATCGGTTCTTTTACGTTTCATAAAGGTTCGCTTTCATATCCAAAATATCATGTTTATTCTGAACCTAATTTGTATTCAAATAGAATATAGTTTCATATCAACATATCGCCGTCATTCCAAACCGATTATATTCCAAACTAGAATATATTTACACATCAGTATATTATAATCATATAATATTTCAAAATCGATTTATATTCAAGTGGAATGCATTTCATATCAAAGATCATAACTATTTCAAAATCGATTTATGCATTGGAATCCGTTCATATTCAATAGAAAATATATTTCATATCAACTCATTTTAATCATTTTGGAGATTCCGTTTATATTCAAGTAGAATATAATTTACCTTGAAACATTATAATCATTTACCCTCGATTCATATTCAAATAGAACATAACTTTACCTCACATCTCTTTTTGAACCAACGGTTTAAATCAACGCTTTCCTTTTTGGAAGCAATTTACGGTCATTTAATATAACTATGAAATAGTTACTTATAAAATAAAATCTTATATATATAATTTACTTATATAAATAATTAGAATATAATAAATTAATTTAAATCACTATTTATATTTATAAAATGAAAGTTTATTAAATAGTTTAAATAGTAAAATATAAGAAAATTTTATTTATAACAAAATAGTATTTAGGTTGCGAAAATCTACTAAAATAATTTTTAAATAATAAAATATAATTTTATTTGTAAAACAAATGGTGTATATATATATAGTTTTCATAAAATAAAATAAAATAGAATAAAATTTAAATCGTTTCTTCTTCCGAATTTCAAATACTTAAAGCTATATTCCTATCTCAATGGAGTTTGCATAGTTTCCATATCTTGTTTCAACATCGTCCAAACCCATCGTTTGATTTAAAAGATTCCAAATCCATATTCATATCAAATCGAAGTAATTCCGAATATCATCGAATGACTTTTATTTCCAAAACTTATTTCATGGAGAATTATCAATTTCGCATCTTACCATAATTTTAAAACACCTAGACATACTTAAAATCCCATTCTGTAATTCTCAGTTTATTTTGGATAGTGCCTTTGGAAAAATCATTAACATTCAAGATTCAAGTTTAAAGGGACATAAAATTTCTCGAACATCGACACAATTCCTTTAAATAAAATTTCCATATAATAGAAAATTCTTGAATATTTAAAAAATCATTTAACTAACCGGTGTCCGTATATAATTTTCTACCCTATGGCAAAGTGATGTAAAATGTAATAACCAGGAAATTCTGAACCAGTTTAAAATTTTTATTTTGGCAATTTTAGCGAATTTTGAATATTTAAAATAGATTATTTTAAATATAATCGACGAGAAATCTATTTTGAATAGAATTCGACGTATATATTATATACGTCGTCGTTTGAATATAAATATTTATATAATTATAAAAGGAATTGAAAATGGCGCGGTAGTTCGATAATTTGATTTCAAACTTCAATTGAATGTACCGGGTGCAAAACAATCCGGATTTTACTGAAACCAAAAACATTAGGATCTAATTGTGAATATCTTTCCAACAAATCCGAAAAATCGAAATTTCATAGTGGGAATCAAAAGATATGTCCAGTTGAAAATTCTGAATAGTCGCTATGGAATTCAGGCCCTTAACAATGGGAATTATGCAAACGGCCTCGGATTTCGACGAAACAACTTTTGCTGGGTCCGTGATGTCAAATTATTGCTAGGTTTCAAATTTCATAATTTTTCGAATCAATATGTGAGCGTGGCAAAGGAAAACGCGTTTGACCAGTTTTAGTTGATTTTTATCGACTGGAAAATGGCCATTTTTCCAACGGTCTCAGAATTCGACGAAACTAGTTTTTTTAGGACCGTATCGTCAATACGAAGCTAGAAAATATTTTTCAGGAATTTTTCGAGTTAGTATGTGACCCCGGTAAATTGAAATGCACGTTCAAATTAAATATAGAGTTATATGTTGATTTTGACAAAAACTGATCGAAACAGTCAAATCAGCTTACGATACATATCCCATTGAGTTCGGAATAGGGGTAAAACGCTAGGGACGACAGGCGGTGGGCCTCGTTTAGAGGTCGTATGTAAAAGTCAACTTTTTCAAATTAAAATAATTAAAAATAAAAATAAAACCCTCTTCCCCTTATACTTTGCCCCCCCCATTCAAAAATCATTTAAACAGAAAGAAAACAAAAAGGGAGACGACGGAAAAGGGGGAAACCCCTGTCGCCGCCGCCAGAGGTTGGCGCACGCCTCCCCCCTTTCTCCTACCCGCTGCTCGCCTCTCTCCTCTGTAGAAAACCCCAAAGCCCTCGCCGCATCAACGGAAGCCCCGCGCCCTAAGCCGCCAGCACGCTGCCACCCTCCGACCTCTACCTCGCCTCTGACCGCGCCTCCATCTCCTACCCCCTCCGCCTGTCCCCACCACGCTACCCTCCTCTTCGATTTAAAAAGCCCCATAACCCACCCAAAACCCGCGGAGATCCCCACCACGCTACCCTCCCTTGATTTTTGTTTATGTAGAGGATTAAAAATATAATTTTTACATGGTAGGAATATTAGAAATATCATCTTTATATGTGTAGAAAAATAAAAATGTGATTTTTATAATGATATATTTGAAAAGACGAAATCTTTATGTATAGTAGTGTAGTAAAAATTCGATTTTTATATATTGAATAGCGAAGTAAAAATTTGATTTTTATATATTGAATAGCGAAGTAAAAATTCGATTTTCATATATATAGTGACTACGGGCAACGAAAGGGACAAAAGGCGGGAACGACGAAGATTTCTACATAAGAAGTGTCGTGAGGTTGGGATAGCTTTTGGTGAGAACTTCTCACCTTTCAATTTCTTTTTCTAGTTATATATATATATACACTAGGATGCAGACGGTGTTTAGTAGCACCCGACACCCGTCATCCACAGACCATGGATGACTTGTTTGTTAAATTGTTTGGTTGTGTAGTTAGTTAGAATATTTGGGTTGAATTGAATTGTTTGGTGAAATGAAATTTATTTGATTGATGTGTGAATGGCGTGGGCCTTCACTAGACTGGGGACAAGGCTAGGCCTTGTCCCGTTTCTAGTATCGTGCCGTTATGCCGCCGAAATTTTCTAAAATAAGTTAGAAAAATAAAAAAAATATCATTTTCATTTTGCAAATGAACTGAATAAAAATTCATGTGTTAAAATAAAATATTTTATCGTTAAAAATATAATTTTTAACGTGAAGTGAATAAAATAAAATATTCATTTACAAACCGGACGGTTTGTTTATGTACACCTATTTGAAGGACATTGATTGGGACGATAAATTTTACACATCGCCCAACTGCACAAATAAAATCTGTGTTTGGTTGTTTGAAACCCCACACGGGTGTTGGGATGAAATTTGAAGTTCACTCATCCTGATTGATTAAATATGTCGATCGACTGATTGACAGGCTATTATAAGCGTTAGATATCTATATTCGATGCTTATACAGTGTATTGCACTTTGGTTGATGGTTGATTATTTTTCAATGTTATTATATATGTGTGATGTATGAAAATCCATATAATTAACATTATATGGTGATTGATTGGACCTCATTCCAATTTAGAAAATAAAGAATAAAATTTTAATAATAAAATTTACTTCTTTATCAATATAAAATAAAGGTTCATGTGTTGACAGTACTCATCCGTTGAGATTAGTCATGTGTTGAACGAAATATTTTAATAATAAAGTTCACATCTTTATCAATATAAAATAAAGGTTCATGTGTTGACAGTACTCATCCGTTGAGATTAGTCATGTGTTGAACGAAATATTTTAATAATAAAAACATTTGAAATAGAAATGAATTGAATATAAAACGATTTCAAAATGAATTGAATATAAAATGATTTTGAATTGAATCGAATAGAAAACCAATTTGAAATGAATTTAATATAAAACGATTTTGAATTGAATGGAATAGAAAACCAATTTGAATTGAATCGAATAGAAAACCAATTTGAATTGAATCGATTAGAAAACCAATTTGAGTTGAATCGAATAGAAAACCAATTTGAATTGAATCGAATAGAAAACCAATTTGAATTGAATCGAATTGAATTGAAAACGAATTGAAATGAATGCAAATTGAATTGAAATTTGAATTGAATAGAAATAAATTGAATATAAAACGATTTCGAAATGAATTGAATATAAAATGATTTTGAATTGAATCGAATAGAAAACCAATTTGAATTGAATCGAATTGAATTGAAATTTGAATTGAATAGAAATGAATTTTAAAATGAATTTATAAGGAAAAAATTAATTTTGATTTGAATTTGAAATGAAGGTTGAAATTATTTTTGAAACGAATGCAAAACTATTTATATAATTCGTTTTAAATAGAAATCGACGAAATATGTATTATATATATTATATATATAATATAATGGCCTGAATAGAACGCGCCGCGCCACGGCAGTTCGTGAATTTCAACCATTTATTTCAAACGAACATTACGGGAGATCCGACCGTCGGATTCTCCTAAAACCGAAACGTTGGGTTCGTATCGGAAAGAGCTTTCTAACGAATATTAGAAATTTGAAATCTAACGGTTGGATTTGGAAATACGTCCAAATCAAATTCGAAAAAGGTCGCTATAGGTGCAGTTCGATGGCCGTTGATGGAAATCGATTGTACGGGCCTTAATAAAATTATTAAAAATGGTAATAATTTGTGTAAAATCATAAGAAATGATTTGGGAAAAATTAGGATGAAAAACTCCATATTTGAAAAGATAAAAATAGATTTTTTTTATCGAAATGAACTAGTTTTGAACTGAAATTAAAACCCATTTATCTTTAAACAAATAAATTGGATTTGAAATGAGTTTAAATAGAATTGATTCATGGGTTTATCGTGAACTGTGTTTTAAATAACACTAGTCCTTTAACCCGATAATAAATAGAATGTGATTTGGGTTTATCATGAACTGTGTTTTAAATGACACTAGTTCTCTAACCCTGTAAAAGGAGTTTTAATGAATTTGCAATTAAACTGAAATGTGAATTGATAATCTAAATTATCAAATTTAGAAATTGAGCGAGAATGGAGTATCACCAGTTTTGCTCCAAAGCGATAGTTAAATCTTTAATCAGATTTGAACGTGAAATGGTAATTAATATTACCGATAATACCGTGGTGTTAGATATGGAGTATTACCAGTTCTTGTTGCTGGCCCTGAGTAGGCCGGGTACGCATGAAAGGGGGTTCTCGCTTCGCGGTTTGGTGGCGAACGGGAGACTCTTACCCCTACATGTCGATGGGGAGGGCGTTGGTTCGCCAATAGGCGCGAGACTCGAGAGGGTTGCCGTAAAACTAGGGACTGGGGGACCATGTTGGAGCCACGGTGGATATTACCTGCTGCTTGGGGGATGAAGGGATGGTTGCAAAGCCTACCGGAAGAATTTATCTTGGATAAAATTAATGGGAACCTTTCCCCTAAGAATGTGATTTTGTGAATAAATGAATATTCCGAATTGGAATGAGGCGTATGTTGTGTTTGTGTAACATTTGTTTTTAATATACGTGGGTTGTTCGGAAAGGCCGGGTTTATACCCATTCTGAATAACCGATTCGACGATATGTCGAAGATGAAGACGGTGCTTGAAGACCGGAAGTCTTCACATCGTTTGGATAATTACTGACGATACTGATTGGGCTGTACACCCAAGAGGATGGAAATAGTTGGTGGTCGTCCAGACGTACTTGGAGATGGATGGATATGCGAGGAAAGTGCCTCCGGTTTCGTTCAGACCCAGAACGGACTTGTAAATGGATTGTGTGTCTGACATTAGATTTAATTCTGTGTTGATTGATTTTTATTAAATATACATATGTTTGGCGGAGGAGAATTTATTCTTTTGCTTAACGCCCTTCTCTGAGACGTACGAGCTCAGAGGTTGTATATCGATGGACATCAGTCGCATGACATGAATTGCCTGTGTGGCACGCTAAGATGCAATTATCAAGGCTTCTGTTGAAAAGCAGAGTCTTGTGGTTGATGATCAAAGCACGCCTACGTGGCAGCTTTGTGTATAATGTGAATTCGCGAGCCTCACACCTCGGTATGAGTCAAAAACGGGATACGGACTGCAGGGAGAGCACGACGTTTCTTTCAAGCTTTGGTGGTGTCAGTGACTTACCAGCCCTGACATTTATGTACTTTTCACCTATGTGGTTGTTGGAATGCGAGGAGCCTCGATTTTAGGTCTGTAAGGACCGGGAAACGTGTGTTCAGGAATACTAATCCTCTAACGTAAGTGAGGACCGACCCTGAAGCATCCAGGGGTTGCCCAAAGTGCGTAACCCTGAGGCATTTGCTAGAGTGTCTCGAACGCGGAGAGGAGCTTGCCCCTTGCCTCGACTCATGACGGAAATCCAATTTCCAATACAAGATATTTCGGCTTTATTTTTAGAGCCTAGTATGGCGATATAGTAGCATGGGATGCTATGCCGTCTATGATTGATATTTATGATTGAAATTGTTTTGACACTATACACCTATTATAGTATCAAATGATTTGTTTTAAACGTACTAAGCATGTTTGGCTGTTATAAGGTAAAACCCTATCCTCCGGCTTGCGTTGCATTGTGTGATGGGACCTGGGTCTTATAATAGCTTCATTTTTCGAAAAAGCATTGCGTTGTTTATTCTATGCACTGGTATTCTTGGGAGGAAACCCGTTCCGTGTTATACGGCGTGGTCCCTTGAATTACTCTCTTTTAAAGTAAAGCTTTAAATAACTGTTTTAGTTCTCACACCAGTCACATGACTGACCTGGAGTTTATTGTTTTAACCTAAACTCTGGGTGCCCCTATTTTCGACACGGGCAGCTAGTAGTTTTGGTTTTGCAGATTTATATTCACAGGATCCTGGGTTACAGCTGGAATGATATCCGGAAAGCTCTGTATCCGTATATCACCTTCAGTTGTACTTTGTATTATTTTCCGCTTCTATGTAATTAATTGTAATATCTGATATTTATCGAATGTAATTTATTCATTTATACTCTGTATATTCTTATATCTGATGGAATTGTTGTAATAACAATGAAATGTTCTTCTGTCTGCGTTCTGTTTTGTCTTGTCCTCACAGTAATTCGTTCTTTCTCATCTCTTCGGAGACCGGGGAAGTTCGGGTCGCTACAGTTAGTATCAGAGCTTTGGTTTACAGAGCTCGAGAACAAGACACATTAGAACCATACGAAAGAATTCATCAGATATTGGATTAGTAATATCCAATTAGGATGACTCATTAGAGATAGGATCAGTAGTATCCTAGAATGAGTGTGAAGAATATATTTTTCAAATGAAAACAATTTTGTCTTGAAAGTTAAATTCAAGTATACGTATTTGAATATTTATTTGTATAGAATTTGGTCAATCTAGTATATAAAGGTTTTGCATATACGCGTCATGAACGTATATTTGAAGTTTTAATATATTAGATAGATATAGAGTCACACTCTAGTCTCCCGGAGATGATTCTACTGATGACTGTATAGCATCAGTAGTGTGTGTTCGAGTTTCGAAGGTGTGATTTTCTATATATTTCCATTAGACTGGTGTGAGAACCAAAACTTATATATAGCTAGGACACATTGTTGTGAATTGGCACCAAAACATGATAATTTTGTATATATATCAAAATTATGAATTTGAAACTCTAATTCACTAATTGATTGATGTTTGTGTTGTTTGTTTATTTGTTTGATAATTTTTGAACCATTTATGCCTAATAGAATCAAATATTGAATTGTATTGAAAATTCGTAGCATTTGCTTGCATATACATATACTTACATTGAACAGGTCATAGCAAGGAGGCTAGAGCAGAGAATAAAATTTGTTTGCCCGACAAATAGGTACATGTTTACTATAATTTACTGTTTTGTTTGGGTGACGATGATTTTATGAGCCGATTGGCTAGCCGCTTGGCTTTTTCTTTTTCTTTTTGAGATCAGAAGGCCTATACGGCAATTTCGGGATTTTCCCGTGGCTCCCGGTGTAGGGGAGGTTATGGCGAAATTTTTCGAAAATTTAGGGTGTTAGCCAAATTTTTGAAAATATGGAAATTCTCAGAAACTGAAAAGTTGGAGAAGGAAAGCCAGATCGAACGTAGAGTTGATTAATCAAACCACTTTCGACTTTGTTCCTTTTCGGGGACGAAAAGTTTTAAGTGGGGGAGATTGTAATAACCCAGAAATTCTGAACCAGTTTAAAATTTTTATTTTGGCAATTTTAGCGAATTTTGAATATTTAAAATAGATTATTTTAAATATAATCGACGAGAAATTTATTTTGAATAGAATTCGACGTATATATTATATACGTCGTCGTTAGAATATAAATATTTATATAATTATAAAAGGAATTGAAAATGGCGCGGTAGTTCGATAATTCGATTTCAAACTTCAATTGAATGTATCGGGTGCAAAACAATCCGGATTTTTGTGAAACCAAAAACATTAGGATCTAATTGTGAATATCTTTCTAACGAATCCGAAAAATCGAAATTTCATAGCGGGAATCAAAAGATATGTCCAGTTGAAAATTCTGAATAGTCGCTATGGAATTCAGGCCCTTAAAAATGGGAATTTCGCAAACGGCCTCGGATTTCGACGAAACCACTTTTGTTGGGTCTGTGATGTCAAATTATTGCTAGGTTTCAAATTTCATAAATTTTTGAATCAATATGTGAGCGTGCCAAAGGAAAACGCTTTTGACCAGTTTTAGTTGATTTTAATCGACTGGAAAATGACCATTTTTCCAACGGTCTCAGAATTCGACGAAACTAGTTTTGTTAGTACCGTATCGTCAATACGAAGCTAGAAAATATTTTTCAGGAATTTTTCGAGTTAGTATGTGACCCCGGTAAATTGAAATGCGCGTTCAAATTAAATATAGAGTTATATGTTGATTTTGACGAAAACTGATCGAAACAGTCGAATCAGCTTACGATACATATCCCATTGTGTTCGGAATAGGGGTAAAATGCTAGGGACGATAGGCGGTGGGCCTCATTTAGAGGTCGTATGCAAAAGTCAACTTTTTCAAATTAAAATAATTAAAAATAAAAATAAAAATAAAACCCTCTTCCCCTAATACTTTGCCCCCCCCCCCCCCCCGTTCAAAAATCATTTAAACATAAAGAGAGAAAAAGGGAGACGACGGAAAAGGGGGAAACCCCTGTCGCCGCCGCCAGAGGCTGGCGCACGCCCCCCTCCCCCCTTTCTCCTACCCGCTTCTCGCCTCTCTCCTCTGTAGAAAACCCCAAAGCCCTCGTCGCATCAACGGAAGCCCCGCGCCCTAAGCCGCCAGCGCGCTGCCACCCTCCGACCTCCACCTCGCCTCCATCTCCTACCTCCGCCTGTCCCCACCACGCTACCCTCCTCTTCGATTTAAAAAGCCCCATAACTCACCCAAAACCCGCGGAGATCGCCTCCAGCTCCTCCTCTTCCTCCCCTTTGCGCATCAGACAACTCCTCCTCCGACCCTGGTGAGCATTCATTTTATTTTCAGCGTGTTTAAATAATTAAAAAGGGTGATTTTTAGTGGGGTATCCAATTAAAAATGTGATTTTTAATTATGAATATTGAAAATAAAAATATACATGACTTTTATATATGTGTAGTTTAATAAAAATATGGCTTTTTTATATATACAGTAGCGTATATATAAAGATATGATTTTTATTGTTGAGATGGCGAAGTAAAAATATATTCTTTTTTTTGTTTAAACAACGTATTAAAAATATAATCTTTACTATATAGAAGATGTAAAAATATGATTTTTGTTTATGTAGAGGATTAAAAATATAATTTTTACATGATAGGAATATTAGAAATATCATCTTTATATGTGTAGAAAAATAAAAATGTGATTTTTATAATGATATATTTGAAAATGCGAAATCTTTATATATAGTAGTGTAGTAAAAATTCGATTTTTATATATTGAATAGCGAAGTAAAAATTCGATTTTTATATATTGAATAGCGAAGTAAAAATTCGATTTTCATATATGTAGTGACTACGGGCAACGAAAGGGACAAAAGGCGGGAACGACGAAGATTTCTACTTAAGAAGTGTCGTGAAGTTGGGATAACTTTTGGTGAGAACTTCTCACCTTTCAATTTCTTTTTCTAGTTATATATATATACTAGGATGCAGATGGTGTTTAGTAGCACTCGACACCCGTCATCCACAGACCATGGATGGCTTGTTTGTTAAATTGTTTGGTTGTGTAGTTAGTTAGAATATTTGGGTTGAATTGAATTGTTTGGTGAAATGAAATTGATTTGATTGATGTGTGAATGGCGTGGGCCTTCACTAGACTGGGGATAAGGCTAGGCCTTGTCCCGTTTCTAATATCGTGCCGTTATGCCGCCGAAATTTTCTAAAATAAGTTACAAAAATAAAAAAAATATCATTTTCATTTTGCAAATGAACTGAATAAAAATTCATGTGTTAAAATAAAATATTTTATCGTTAAAAATATAATTTTTAACGTGAAGTGAATAAAATAAAATATTCATTTACAAACCGGACGGTTTGTTTATGTACACCTATTTGAAGGACATTGATTGGGACGATAAATTTTACACATCGCCCAACTGCACAAATAAAATATGTGTTTGATTGTTTGAAACCCCACACGGGTGTTGGGATGAAATTTGAAGTTCACTCATCCTAATTGATTAAATATGTCGATCGATTGATTGATAGGCTGTTATAAGCGTTAGATATCTATATTCGATGCTTATACAGTGTATTGCACTTTGGTTGATGGTTGATTATTTTTCAGTGCTATTATATACGTGTGATGTATGAAAATCCATATAATTAACATTATATGGTGATTGATTGGGCCTCATTCCAATTTAGAAAATAAAGAATAATATTTTAATAATAAAATTTACTTCTTTATCAATATAAAATAAAGGTTCATGTGTTGACAGTACTCATCCGTTGAGATTAGTCATGTGTTGAACGAAATATTTTAATAATAAAGTTTACATCTTTATCAATATAAAATAAAGGTTCATGTGTTGACAGTACTCATCCGTTGAGATTAGTCATGTGTTGAATGAAATATTTTAATAATAAAAACATTTGAAATAGAAATGAATTGAATATAAAACGATTTCGAAATGAATTGAATATAAAACGATTTTGAATTGAATCGAATAGAAAACCAATTTGAAATGAATTGAATATAAAACGATTTTGAATTGAATCGAATAGAAAACCAATTTGAATTGAATCGAATAGAAAACCAATTTGAATTGAATCGATTAGAAAACCAATTTGAGTTGAATCGAATAGAAAACCAATTTGAATTGAATCGAATAGAAAACCAATTTGAATTGAATCGAATTGAATTGAAAACGAATTGAAATGAATGCAAATTGAATTGAAATTTGAATTGAATAGAAATGAATTAAATATAAAACGATTTCGAATTGAATTGAATATAAAACGATTTTGAATTGAATCGAATAGAAAACCAGTTTGAATTGAATCGAATTGAATTGAAATTTGAATTGAATAGAAATGAATTTTAAAACGAATTTATAAGGAAAAATTTAATTTTGATTTGAATTTGAAATGAAGGTTGAAATTATTTTTGAAACGAATGCAGAACTATTTATATAATTCGTTTTAAATAGAAAGCGATGAAATATATATTATATATATAATATAATGGCCTGAATAGAACGCGCCGCGCCGCGGCAGTTCGTGAATTTCGACCATTTATTTCAAACGAACATTACGGGAGATCCGACCGTCGGATTCTCCTAAAACCGGAGCCGTTGGGTTCGTATCGGAAAGAGCTTTCTAAAGAATATTAGAAATTTGAAATCTAACGGTTGGATTTGGAGATACGTCCAAATCAAATTCGAAAAAGGTCGCTATAGGTGCAGTTCGATGGCCGTTGATGGAAATCGATTGTACGGGCCTTAATAAAATTATTAAAAATAGTAATAATTTGTGTAAAATCATAAGAAATGATTTGGGAAAAATTAGGGTGAAAAACTCCATATTTGAAAAGATAAAAATAGATTTTTTTATCGAAATGAACTAGTTTTGAACTAGAATTAAAACACATTTATCTTTAAACAAATAAATTGGATTTGAAATGAGTTTAAATAGAATTGATTCATGGGTTTATCGTGAACTGTGTTTTAAATAACACTAGTCCTTTAACCCGATAATAAATAGAATGTGATTTGGGTTTATCGTGAACTGTGTTTTAAATGACACTAGTTCTCTAACCCTGTAAAAGGAGTTTTAATGAATTTGCAATTAAACTAAAATGTGAATTGATAATCTAAATTATCAAATTTAGAAATTGAGCGAGAATGGAGTATCACCAGTTTTGCTCCAAAGCGATAGTTAAATCTTTAATCAGATTTGAACGTGAAATGGTAATTAATTTTACCGTTAACGCCGTGGTGTTAGATATGGAGTATTACCAGTTTTGCTTCATGGGATGAATAGGTTGGGATTGGGAAATAAAATAAATAATTACTTCATTGTGGTTCGCTAATCTCGACTAGTTTAGAAAACCATAATTTGGTTTGAAATGTCATCCAAAGGAAGATTAAAGGATAAAATTTAAAGAATTTATCTTAGATAAAATTAATGGGAACCTTTCCCCTAAGAATGTGATTTTGTGAATAAATGAATATTCTGAATTGGAATGAGGCGTATGTTGTGTTTGTGTAACATTTGTTTTTAATATACGTGGGTTGTTCGGAAAGGCCTGGTTTATACCCATTCTGAATAACCGATTCGACGATATGTCGAAGATGAAGACGGTGGTTGAAGATCGGAAGTCTTCACATCATTTGGATAATTACTGACGATCCTGATTGGGCTGTACACCCAAGAGGATGGAAATAGTTGGTGGTCGTCCAGACGTACTTGGAGATGGATGGATATGCGAGGAAAGTGCCTCCGGTTTCGTTCAGACCCAGAACGGACTTGTAAATGGATTGTGTGTCTAACATTGGATTTTATTCTGTGTTGATTGATTTTTATTAAATATACATCTGTTTGGCGGCGGAGAATTTATTCTTTTGCTTAACGCCCTTCTCTGAGACATACGAGCTCAGAGGTTGTATATCGATGGACATCAGTCGCATGACATGAATTGCCTGTGTGGCACGCTAAGATGCAATGATCAAGGCTTCTGTTGAAAAGCAGAGTCTTGTGGTTGATGATCAAAGAACGCCTACGTGGCAGCTTTGTGTATAACATGAATTCGCGAGCCTCACACCTCGGTATGAGTCAAAAACGGGATACGGACTGCAGGGAGAGCATTTCTAGCTTTGCTGGTGTCAGTGACTTACCAGCCCTGACATTTATATACTTTTCACCTATGTGGTTGTTGGAATGCGAGGCGCCTCGATTTTAGGTCTGTAAGGACCGGGAAACGTGTGTTCAGGAATACTAATCCTCTAACGTAAGTGAGGACCGACCCTGAAGCATCCAGGGGTTGCCCAGAGTGCGTAACCCTGAGGCATTTGCTAGAGTGTCTCGAACGCAGAGAGGAGCTTGCCCCTTGCCTCGACTCATGACGGAAATCCAATTTCCAATACGAGATATTTCGGCTTTATTTGTAGAGCCTAGTATGGCGACATAGTAGCATGGGATGTTATGCCGTCTATGATTGATATTTATGATTAAAATTGTTTTGACACTATACACCTATTATAGTATCAAATGATTTGTTTTAAACGTACTAAGCATGTTTGGATGTTATAAGGTAAAACCCTATCCTCCGGCTTGCGTTGCATTGTGTGATGGGACTGGGTCTTATAATAGCTTCATTTTTCGAAAAAGCATTGCGTTGTTTATTCTATGCACTGGTATTCTAGGGAGGAAACCCATTCCGTGTTATACGGCGTGGTCCCTTGAATTACTCTCTTTTAAAGTAAAGCTTTAAATAACTGTTTTAGTTTTCACACCAGTCACATGACTGACCTGGAGTTTATTGTTTTAACCTAAACTCTGGGTGCCCCTATTTTCGACACGGGCAGCTAGTAGTTTTGGTTTTGCAGATTTATATTCACAGGATCCTGGGTTACAGCTGGAATGATATCCGGAAAGCTCTGTATCCGTATATCACCTTCAGTTGTGCTTTGTATTATTTTCCGCTGCTATGTAATTAATTGTAATCTCTGATATTTATCGAATGTAATTTATTCATTTATACTCTGTATATTCTTGTATCTGATGGAATTGTTGTAATAACAATGAAATGTTCTTCCGTCTGCGTTCTGTTTTGTCTTGTCCTCACAGTAATTCGTTCTTTCTCATCTCTTCGGAGACTGGGGAAGTTCGGGTCGCTACATTAAATTTAATTCTTCGATATTTCAGGGACGGATATATATCATTTAAATCCAAATCAAGGTCATAGATATTTATCATTTCAACCTGTGTTCTTAATTTATTTTAAATCGATTAATCCCGGGTTTATTTGATGCCCGTAACATCTAGGGTGAAAATGGGATTAATCGTCATAATAAACATACAACATCTTGTACTGAATAAGGGAACATTTTAGTATTAACATCACTTCAGCAACCAAATCAACTAAAGCATCCATCATAACCGATAACAGTAGATATTAAATCATTTCACCGGTTAACAAGTGTCGGGATTCCTAGTTAGAAATTTAATTAAACTAAACTAACTAGTTATCAACTTAAACTTTGTAGATTAATACACTTGCATGTCAGTTTTAAGCAACAGATCAACACAACCATGCAACCAAACTTATTTGATAATTTAATTTAACAAATATGGGAATAATTCAGTTAATCTTGAGCGAGAAAATCACTCACCTCTGGTCTTCAATTGGTCAAATGTCCTACCAAAGCCCAAAATTTTACGGTCTCCAAACGCAGCCAAACCAATTTTAGATCATCCACAATTTCGCAATGATTCCAACGCACCCAACCGCGCCCAAATATGAGTTCATATGTAAAAGTAATTAGAGTTTTACCATTTGAATTTTGAAATATATAAAAATTAACGAATTTTATTCTCACCCAATAGAAAGGTGACACGTCAACGCCCTCTAGTTCTCCCGCTTGTGCTCCAGGTTAAAAGTTCCCAACGGAGAAACCCAAAACATTGGAACTTTGACCGTCCACCACTATCACCTCCGACCGCCTGAAGATCTACAACCACCGGAAACCGAACCTCCATTGACCTGTGCATCCACCAGCACCGGAGCCGTCACCTTCGGTGGCCTCCCCCTACCGCTGATGAGCTGAACGAAGTGATTTTCGCCCTTTGATGAACAAATTTCGACCATCTACTTGACCATAGGACATTTAACCACTAACAATACGCTCCAGTCGTCGTTCTCTTCAATACTCATATCTCCAAATCCCTGATTAAGTCCAGAATCGAAAACCCCTAAATTATCCTTTAGGGTTTTCGAAACAGCTAAATTTGACCAAGTTTTCCGACAAATCCACTCACTGCATTCAAAATTAAAGATACCCGTAGCTTCGTATTATCTAGCTCTTCGTTTTGATATATAATTTGCTAGGGTTTATGGAGATTTGATTCCAAAGCTTGTACTTTTATTCTGATCTAGGGTTTGGAATATGTTTTCTACCATTAGAGAAAAGAGTCGGCAGATGGAAAATATACGTATGTTAAAATGGCTGATGGAGTGGAGAGAATTTATTTATGTAATTATAGAAGGACCAAATGTTAGAAACAAACAATTATCCATTTACATTGATTCCTTCCACATTTTATTTAGTACGGCCAACTGACAAGTCCGATTGTAACGAATTTTTGGAACTCTACAAAAATTCATCATTCCGGATCCGAGGGAAATGGTTTCGTTCAGTTCTAAGACAGTTGCCTGAATTGTTAAATTTCACAATTAATTAATTAATAAAATATTCAATTATTCACTTAACTGTTTTAAAGAAATTTAAATAATTGTTTAATTCCATTTTAAATCCAATAACATCTTAGCTAAACTTTATAAATTGATTTCACAAATTTAAGATCCCAAATTCATTTATTTATAATTGAAATTTCAATTCAAGTTATAATTTATATAATACAAATTCCATTCGAATTCATAAATATTTAAATTCAACATTCCAATTCTTTATCAATATAACTAAATTAAAATTTCATTTATACTAAATCATTAAAATTAACTTCTAATCAACTTTATAAATAGATCTCAAGAAATTAGATTCTCAAATTTGACTAATGACAACGTAATGTCCGAATTCCTGTCATAAACTAAGTAACTCAAATCTCATTCAATTATCCTAATATTAATTAAAAGTCAACATTTTATGATATACTATAAATAAGAATCTTATATACGTTCAATGTAAATAATTATTATTATTAAAATCAACAAAATTTCATTTTAACCATTATTGTTCAATTTATCTATACCAAATGTAAAATTTAAATATATGGAAATTATGGGTTGTTACATTCTCCCCCACTCAAATCTTTTTGTCCTAAAAAAGAGAACAAAATACGGTATTGAGCATATATATACTTTCAAATCCATACTTATAAAATAGCATTTGTAAAATAAGGTGTATAGTTGTAAAATCTTATAATTTTTTCTAACTGCCGAAGTTACAGAAAATTTCGGTAGCATCTCCTTTGTACAGAGAGGTCCAGAAAGATTACAATACATAAAACTCAAATATACCTCCCATCACACGATGAGGCGTCCAAACTATTGGGGAAACAATATATATATAAATATATGTATATATATAATCACAACACTACATAACACAAATACGTACCGTGTTTAGCGTTGTTTTATTTATCTTTAGCACTTTAGTATTTAGCGCAAGAGAGCTCCAAACGTAGTGTTGATCCATGCTTCCTACTAAAATAATCAAATATACATGAGAATCAAGCATACATACACTAAATAACGAATATACACAACTTGGACAACATATATTAATCATTTCAACTACAAAACCACAATACTCGTGACAGGCCAGCGAACAAATTGAGGTTTATCATCGTTTAAATGATGGAATTAGACCAAAGAACACGCAAAAATTGTTGTATTCATTTCAGGCTGTCTGGATTTGTCGAATTTGGATAATACGTTCAGAAGTTATGACCGATTTAGTGAAAGTGAACGCTTCAGCCAGTACAAATAAAATGCAGTCCAGAATTGTCCAAGTCAGTTTTCAACCCTTTAAACATCAAAATTTTACCCAGAAAATTAAGGGAAAGTTTTAGTTTACATCCTGGACTTTCCGAATTGTACAACCACATCAAAATCTGACAATCCATTAGGAAGTTATGGTCAAAACAATATTGACATAAGCTTCAGTTTTTAATTTTCTACTCATTGTACTATGACTAAGACTTGAATTTCATCCTAGTAAACATGAGAATTTCGACATGGTACTATTAATGATAGTTTTAGTTCCATTTCTAAGGTTTCCAAAAAGTCCAGAATCATCGAATTCCGATCATCCATTCAAAAGTTATGGTCATTTTAGCTTCAGCTCATCGAATAGTTCAGCTTTTTGCATAAGCGTCCATTTATTTTATTTAGAGTTTCAAACTTCCGGATTCCAAAACTTTAGCCAAGTTTCACCATCTAAAATGGATTATCGATCCATTATGTTCATAATATGGTTTTCCCTTTTATTTCTTAAATACCTTCACATTCGTTTCATTTATATTCATTTTAATTATTAATGTTCATCCGTACTTTGCATTCATTCATCTATATTTGGTTCTAAATCGACCAATTTAAATTTCCTCGAATTTACTTCCATTTATTCTAATTCAGTTGACTTAATTGAATCCACTTAATTACAAATTATTTCGATACTATAATTTAATAAATTCGACTTTGGTTTTATATTTCCTAAACCCTATTTTATATTTCCAATTCCCATCTTATCTCATTTCCTCATTTTACTTAATTAACTTTGAATCTATAACCATGGGTTAAGGTAAGTTATGGTTTTTATACAAACCATCCCATTTTATCTTATTTACTAAATTTTCATTTACTTACCTTTCCATTAATCGTTGGTATGGTTCAAATTTTTGCTTACTCAACCCAGCCATCTATACAAACTCTAAATCGACTTATTCAATTTTCCTAAGTAGATTTCATTTTATTAAATCTATCCAACTCAGATTAAGTCTTATTTTTATATCACATTTCAATATCTCCAATTCTCAAACTAGAATTCGTTTAACTATTATCTTATTGCGAATAAGCCAAATTTTATATTTGCATCACATTTATCTTGTTTTGGCACTTCTATTCATTCATTTAACTATTTCCTATTCGCTTATTCCCATTTCATTTTAAATTAAATATTATTCCATTAACTCAACTTATTTATTCGACTCACAAGTCATGGTTTGAATTAAGGACTGTCCATAACTCAAATTTATACTTAGTTCTCAAACCATTATAATTCGATTTCTAAGTTAAACTTTATTTAACTCGATTCCTCTACTCAAATTAAGTTATATTTCATTCGACAAAATGATTTGCATTGCATTCATTTCATTGTTCATACGCATAATTATCCTAATGTGGTTTACCATTAAGATTTTCTATGCCTTTATTTCACATATACACTAATTCGCCATTTAATTCTTCATTTCTAATTTATCGACCATTCACCTTTCATCAACACTTAATTTCTTTTATTTTCTTCTCGAACTAGCTAAATCTACTAATTAATTATTCCCAAGCCATAAGATGTTGCCATTTTTATTTACACGACAAAATTTTCCAATTCATTTTAGCCGCTTTCCGTCGAATTAGTTTTATGCTAAATTTTGATTTTCTCCAGCACTCTTATCGACCAAATTAGAATTTATTTAAACTTAATTATCACTCATGCTTAAGCATTTCAATGACCATTCCTCTTCTCTTAATACTTAAGTTCATTTTCTAGCTTAAAAATTCAAATGAATTTGAATTACCATTGTACGTAAGTCAATATTGTTAGTTAAGGTAAACTTAAATACTTTGATTCCTGGGTTTATAAACTAAGCCTAGAACAATATATACATATATCTTATACCATTTTATAGAAAACCATACCACGTAATATTTAAATATAATCCTTTATCAAAACTAATTATGAAAGTATTGGGAGGTCTCCCCCACTTAGACGCTTCAGAATAAACGTCGATAATGTGTGCACTCATGACTGTAATCATTTCCGATGTCTGAGAAGGGATTACACACTTGTTCCTTTAAAATCCTTGGTAAATCCATTTCCATATTGAAATTACTCACTTAAAATTCCATCAAATCTTTGCAAATCCAATTTCTAAAGCTCCTAAATCAAATTCTTCAAGTTCTATTCATTTTCACATTTCAATTTACATTCATTTCAATTGCAGATTATATTTTGCGATCAAACCTCATTACATTTATTACTCGCCAACCATATTGATAATAAATTAATATTATTACCTTGTAACGACCAATGCATATACACTTAAAACCAATAATATATTAGATATATTTAAAATATAATCGAAAACCATATTATGTCGATCCATTCTATTCGATTATTTAGAAATTCCTATCGGTATCATGGCGTCCCATATATTGACCAAAATCTATAAATATTCAACAACACAAACCAAAAAAATATAAAACCATTCTATATGAAAATACAAGTACACCCTCTCATGTATATACTCTCGAGCTTATTCTAAGGCATTACTAACCCTATCTCTAATGAGTTAATCCCCAAACAGAGCCAAGGTTATCACTAACCAACGCTCTGATACCAACTTGTAACGACCTAGATTTTTGATCGTTCGAATCGACAATAATCCACACAAGTCAACCCAAACCAATCTCTAAGACAACTAATTATTGGAAAAAACAAAAGAAAGGAAATAAGAATAACAAAATCTCACAGTGGAAGGACAACATATAATAATAAATAACAAGTTGAAAACAGTCGAGATATATGCATTTGACTATTACATACGAAGGTCATCAGAGTTACACATATACAGACATATACAACAAGGCAGCGGAATTAAAAGTGCAGTGGAAGATACATATATATATATATATATATAATAGATATATAACAAATCTTCGTCTTCGTCCTCCAAGGAAAAGTAATCTTCGCTAACTGCAACTTCTGCTGACCCGAGCGTATTGCATAAATGAAAACACAACAAACACTCAGATCAGCACTAAATCATTCTCATAATAGTCAAACTAAAATACGAAATAACATGAGTGTCATGGGTGCAGTAACTCAAGAGATGTTACAGGATTTTTTTTCCATCTCTCAAGGATCCGTTAACTAATACATACATAGTACAATACTCTACTATGATAGTGCTTATCCAGTAAAAGTAAATATAAATAAAATAGATTAAGTGGGATTACCATATTACCCTTACACCGTTTATTGGTATCACAGTTTGTACAGTACCGTAAATTCACCGTATTGGTGTTAAGAGGGCACTCCATAGAAAGAAAGACAAAATCAAAATCGTATGGGGCTCGATAAGGATAAATATGACAGGACACTCGAGGCAATACCCTGGGTAGGATTCTCCCATTTGCAATCCCGGACTGGCGGTAACCCATAGCAGCCACTACCGCCCTCCTCGGAACACAATCCCAAATCCAATGGTTCAAATCATCATTATAGTCATAGAAATATTATCGAAGAAGTGCGTCTATAATACTTGCTACCTCAGTTAGTCATGGTATAGCTCTTGTTTTAGTCTTTTTAATTATGACCCGAAGGTCAAGGCCATTTCGTCATCATTTGCCTTCCTCAGTCCAATAATTGCCTCCAGGTCATCATGCTTCATTCCGGATACTTCAACACGTGCACAGTTGTTAAAGTGGTATCGGCACTGACAAAGAGCATATCACTTACTGACTCCGGTCTCTTTAACAACCAACGCTTACATTTTTCACATCGATCGGTTCTTTTACTTTTCACAAAGGTTCGCTTCCATATCCAAAATATCATGTTTGTTATGAACCCAATTTGTATTCGAATAAAATATAGTTTCATATCAACATATCGCCGTCATTCCAAACCGATTATATTCCAAACTAGAATATATTTACACATCCGTATATTATAATCATATAATATTTCAAAATTGATTTATATTTATGTGGAATGTATTTCATAATAAAGATCATAACGATTTCAAAATGGATTTATGGTTTGGAATCCATTCATATTCAATAGAATATCTATTTCATATTAACTCATGTTAATCATTTTGGAGATTCCATTTATATTCAAGTAGAATATAATTTAGCTTGAAACATTATAATTGTTTACCCTCGATTCATATTCAAATAGAACATAACTTTACCTCACATCTCATTTTGAACCAATGGTTTAAATCAACGCTTTCCTTTTCGGAAGCAATTTACGGTCATTTAATTTAACTACGAAATAGATACTTATAAAATAAAATCTTATATATAAAATTTACCTTATATAACTAATTAGAATATAATAAGATAATTTAAATCACTATGTACATTTATAAAATAAAAGTTTATTAAATAGTTTAAATAGTAAAATATAAGAAAAGTTTATTTACAACAAAATAGTATTTAGGTTGCGAAAATCTACTAAAATATTTTTTAAATAATAAAATATAATTTTATTTGTAAAACAAATGGCGCATATATATATATATAGTTTTCATAAAATAAAATTTAAACCATAATCGTTTCTTCTTCCGAATTTCAAATACTTGAAGCTATATTCCAATCTCAATGGAGTTTGCATAGTTTCCATATCTTGTTTCAACATCGTCCAAACCCATCTTTCGATTTAAAAGATTCCAAATCCATATTTATATCAAATCGAAGTAATTCCGCGTATCATCGAATGACTTTTATTTCCAAAACTTAATTCATGGAGAATTATCAATTTCGCATCTTACCATAATTTTAAAACTCCAAGACATACTTAAAATCCCATTCTGCAATTCTCAGTTTATTTTGGATAGTTCCTTTGACAAATTCATTAACATTCAAGATTCAAGTTTAACAGAAAATAAAATTTCTCGAACATCGACACATTTCCTTTAAATAAAATTTCCATCGAATAGAAAATTCTTGAATATTTAAAAAATCATTTAACCAACCGATATCCATATATAATTTTCTATCCTATGGCAAAGTGATATTAAATTTTATTCCTCGATATTTCAGGGATGGATATATATCATTTCAATTCAAATCATGGTCATAGATATTTATCAATTTCAACTTGTGTTCTTAATTTATTTTAAATCGATTAATCCTGGGTTTATTTGATGCCCATAACATCTAGGGTGAAAATGGGATTAATCGTCACAATAAACATACAACACCCTGTACTGAATAACGGAATATTTCAGTATTAACATCACTTTAGCAACCAAATCAACTAAAGCATCCATCACAACCGATAACAGTAGATATTAAATCATTTCACTGGTTAACAAGTGTCGGGATTCCTAGCTATAAATTTAATTAAACTAAACTAACTAGTTATCAACTTAAACTTTGCAGATTAACACATTTGCATGTCAGTTTTAAGCAACAGATCAACAATCAACACAACCATGCAACCAAACTTATTTCATAATTTAATTTAACAAACATGGGAATAATTCAGTTAATCGTGAGCGAGAAAATCACATACCATTGGGTCTTTAATCAGTCGAATGTCTAACCAAAGCCCAAAATTTTATTGTCTCCAATCGCAGTCAAACCAATTTTAGATCGTCTGCAATTTCGGCACGATTCCAATGCATCCAACCGCGTCCAAATCTGAGTTCATATGTAAAAATTATTAGTGTTTTACCATTTGAATTTTGAAATATATAAAAATTAACAAATTTTATTCTCACCCAATAAAAAAGGTGACACGTCAGCGCCCTCTAGTTCTCATGCTCGTGCTCCAAGTGCACAGTTCCCAATGGAGAAACCCAAAACGTTGGAACTTTGACCGTCCACCACTATCACCTCCGACCGCCTGAACATCTCCAACCTCCAGAAAACGAACCTCCATTGACCCGCGCATCCACCAGCACCGGAGTCGTCACCTCCAGTGGCATCCTCCCCTACCGCCGATGAGCAGAACGACAGTGATTTTCGCCCTTTGACGAAAAAATTCCGACCATCTACTTGACTGTAGGACATCTAACCACCACCAATACGCTCCAGTCGTCGTTCTCTTCAATACCCAAATCCCTGATTAAGTCCAGAATCAAAAACCCCCAAACTAGCCTTTAGGATTTTCGAAACAACAAACTTTGACCTAGGTTTCTGGCAAATCCACTCACTGCATGTCGAAACTAAAGGTACCCGTAGCTTCGTACCATCGAGATCTTCGTTATGATATATAATTTGCTAGGGTTTATGGATATTTGATTCCAAAGCTTGTATTTTTATTTTGATCTAGGGTTTGGAAAATGTTTTCTACTATTAGTGAAAAGAGTTGGCAGATGGAAAATATATGTATGTTAAAATGGTTGATGGAGTGGAGGGAATTTATTTATGTAATTATAGAAGTCCCGAATGTTAGACACAAACAATTATCCATTTACATTGATTCCTTCCACATTTTATTTAGTACGACCAACTGACAAGTCCGATTGTAACGAATTTTTGGAACTCTACAAAAATTCATCATTCCGGATCCGATGGAACTGGTATCGTTCAATTCCGAGACAGTTGCCAGAGTAGTTAAATTTCACAATTAATTAATAAAATATTCAATTATTCGCTTAACTATTTTAAAGCAATTTAAATAATGGTTAAATTCCATTTTAAATCCAATAACATCTTAACTAAACTTTATAAGTCGATTTCACAAATTTAAGATCTTAAATTCGTTTATTTATAAATAAAATTTCAATTCCAGTTATAATTTAAATAATACAAATTCCATTCGAATTCATAAATATTTAAATTCAACATTCCAATTCTTTATTAATATAACTAAATTAAAATTTCATTTGTACTAAATCATTAAAATTAACTTCTAATCAACTTTACAAATAGATTTCAAGAAATTAGATTCCTCAAATTTGACTAATGACAACGTAGTGTCCGAATTCCTGTCATAAACTAAGTAACTTAAATCTTATTCCATTATCCTAATATTAATTAAAAGTCAACACCTAATATTAATTTAAAGTCAACATTTTATGGTATAAGCTAAATAAGAATCTTATATATGTTCAATTTAAAAAAATATTATTATCAAACTCAACA
Source organism: Allium sativum (assembly GCA_030737875.1). Taxonomy (NCBI): domain Eukaryota; kingdom Viridiplantae; phylum Streptophyta; class Magnoliopsida; order Asparagales; family Amaryllidaceae; genus Allium; species Allium sativum. The sequence continues at coordinate 191,567,103 of CM060922.1, read as the reverse complement.
AAATTTCATTTAACCATTATTATTCATTTTATTTATACCAAATGTAAACTTTAAATATATGGAAATTATGGGTTGTTACAGGCACACTCCGGCCCTTCCACCGTGCCTACATGCCGCCAGTTGCCACCATTGCTCCAGCCGGTCATTCCCCCCTCTACCCATCATCTCACGCAAAGTCTAAGTCAAGCCCTTCTCCAAAAAAATCGTTCGGCCATACTTATATATATATATAAAAATAAAATAAAAATCCTTAAGTCCTTAATAATCAGTCTATTCTAACATTTTGCAAAACCCTCGCTGCAAAGCCCACGAGATCCAGTCTCTCTTCTCTCTCCTCTCTCCTCTCATAACATCCGCTGTCCCCTCTGCTATCCATGCATGATGCAAAACTCGGCTCTCGGTGGCAACATGTGTTAAAGTACCAAGTTTGGCCTCCCCGTGTGTTGAAATTTAAACGTTGCTAAAGAGTGTATACAATTATATCTATACATGGTAGTTGCGTTAGAGATGGTGTGTGCGTCGTCCGTTGATTCATTGTAGTTGATACGGAGTTTCAACAATAAAAGATCAGAGCATAATGAAGGTGAGAATTTTAATTTAATTATTCTAATTAGTTAGAATGGTTAATTTTAATTAGTTGTTAATCAGTTGACGATCACAAATTGTTATGAATGATTGCTATTGGATGTTGGGTGATGTTGATGTAGTTATAAAACTGTAATGCCCTGCCTCTATACATTCACATACAAACATATATGAATTAGGGTTGTGGGAAAAATCCGAAATTGATAGGAGTATAAGGTAGAGAGGGAGAGTAGAGAGCTTACCCATATCATAGAATTGGATTTACACATGTATTGAGCTCTAGATTGAAAACCCTAGCCTTGGAATTTCTATTTCCCTTTCCCAATCCCTATTTCTATTTCTTTCTTGAAGGAGATTGAATGAAGAGAAGGAGGTTGGCTTGGGGGTTATATGATGAGCTAGGTTAGCTAAACCAAAGACCCAACCCAAGGTGCAAAAATTCCAAAGCTTAGAATATATCGAAGTTTATACTTTTCGAACTCCTAAATGATGCTTTGAACTCGATGGAAGTGGTTTCGAGTCCAAATTTGTCAATATGCAAAAAGTGATATTTTGGTCTTATATCTAATGAAAAAGACCAAAATTGCTCAACTCAAAAAGTATTGATGTTTATAGTTGAAAAGGTCGTAGATGATGATTCAGACTCAATGGAAGTGGTCCTGAGTCTTAATTTTATATTGTTAAAAACGACATTTTTAATTGACATATCGGATACGACGATATATTTAAATAAAATATTTAAATCTATTATCGTGGAATGAGTGGGTTGTTACAGACTTCCCAGGATCAAAACCTAGCTCTGATCCCAACTGTCACGCCCCGCCTCTATACCCACTGTCTTCCAGTTCATTTCAGAGAAATGCCGTAGACCATAATGGAGAATGAGGTTTGTGAAGAGCGACCGATTGTATGATTACTCCATGTGAGGAATGCACATTGAATTATGATACCGATTAAAATTTCGACATGACCATTCGGCACATAGGGCAACTACCCAACGACTATAAATAATCCGGAAAGCTGTATAAAATAGACAACAACAACAATATATATCACAGCCAGACACAAAATAATCATATCACAAAGCCGGAATAGATATGAATAAATCAAGAATGTGTACAACAAGCTAGTGGTCAATAAAGATCCACTAAACCCAAAAGAATAGATACATGTACCATGATCTAAATAAAAGGCTATGTACACAATGATAAATAATGTCCTAGGTACAAAAGTACATAAAGCTACGGAGACAAAGTAGCAAGCTGAAAGCGGAAGATCAATCCTGCGATGAGACCCAAATGAGCACCTAAAACGACTCGGCATGACCCGAGTATTATTTATAAGAAAATAAACAATAAACGGATCAATCTAGTTGTACTTATCAAATAAACTGAGATAATAAGAGATATAATGCAGGATGACATGATTCTAATAATAATATTTAATCATAAACAAATATGAAATATGGCATGTCAACACAAACAGGAAATGACAATGGAATGTCAGAACACAACTATCTCTAAGTAATCTCCTAGCTAATGTAGAATGCAACATTCAAATAATAGCATACAACAGGAAATGACAGAGGAAATAAAATAATCAAGAATCAGAAATCATTTGTCAAATTGACGTGCATCGCATCAAAGTAATCAAGAATCAGAAATCATTTATCAAATTGACGCGCATCGCATCAAAATAATCAAGAATCAAAAATCATTTATCAAATTGATGTGCATCGCATCAAAGTAATCAAGAATCAGAAATCATTTTTCAAATTGACGCGCAATGCATCAAAGTGGTGAGATGCAATCTCTAGATAGTGAACCCATTTGTTTGAGCCGAAGCTCCCCACGGAGCCGGGTCGTGACCCTGGTAGAGTGAAAACAAATAAATCAATTAAAATCATAGAAAGTTGGACCGAAGTCCCATAGATGAAGGTCCCAAATTGTAAATTCCCACTCGGGCGATTGCGAACCAAACAAATATGTCGGAAGGCGGATACCATCAATCCGGTGATTATAAATTAAACGAGATAGTTAATATAAGAAAATAGTAAAATATCCTATAACCACTCGCTATTCTCAAATATTTACGAACCCGTTGTTGGTTCATACTCAAAACAGTGGAATAGAAATTATTCCGAGCTAGTTAATATAAGAAAACAGCGACATGTCTCATAACCACATGCTATTCTTGAATATTTACAAACTCGTAATTGGTTTCTACTCAAAACAAAGAAAATCACCACAAATCTTCGAACGCACGAGTCCAAGAGTTATTCGCCGAAGTAAACATATAAGGGGTCATAGTCCTCAGGTTTACTAAGGTAAATAAACTGAATTTATCGTTTGATCGATAGGATAAGGAATCATATATAAATCAATGGAATTAGAACCAGGCTTAGAAATCGAATTGATTTTAAAAGGATTTGAATTTAAAAACTAATTAAACGTTGGTTTGATGACCATTAACAATATAAAACCCTGTTACACATGGTGGTTCAATTACTCATAAAAAACCATCGTCGTAGCGAAGGGAACGCAAAAATCATAAAACATAAACTCACATTACAACAACATACAGGAAATCAAGGGATAACGGTTGTAATTTCGATCAACGAATGAATCGAAATCCCAAGCTAGCACCCGAAGGTTTTAAACTATATCCGAATAGACTCGATGAATATCGAGTCAATAACTCACGTTTTGATGGCATGAATCATATTAACAAGAGTATCGAACAAATTTGATATACAGAATGGAGCGCATGGGCTTTAAAATGATCACTTATTCAATTCACATCTTAAACAATGTGAATAGACCAAAAGAATCAACATTGGAAGAATCAATTGAGAATCAAAGTCGATGAATCGAGCTGATGGAATCAGTGAGTTTGTAAAGCTGAAGTTCACAAACGAAGTCCGAACGGCCCGAGCTCTGGCTCGGAAAGAGCCTGGATGGGGGTAGACTGTGGACCGTGGTCTCTCTGGTCCACAGCAGAAAACCGGTCGACTGGTTAATTTGGGGCGGTCGACCGTATTCACACAAGAAGAAAACCGGTCGACCGCCCCATTTTGGGACAGTCGACCAGTTCGTACCTGGGTCATTGCCCAGGTCAAACCTAGGGGGATTCGACTCCCGTGAGCGTCCGTCATCGATCGTTGAGGTTCATGACTTCTTCGAGACATCAACGAGACCTCTCTGGTCCACCGTATCGACTCGCAAAGCTCGAATGCAAAGATTTTGATTATATATTCAAATATGAACTAAATTCCAAGCCAAAGCATACCAAAGCGATTCAAGCGACTTCTGAAGACTTAGAACTTGTCGGGGGAAAACGAAGCTCCACAACATCACCAAATCAACTCATATCATATACACTAGATCATATGAACAATCCTTATCGTAATTGTCAACTTAATGAAACATAAAAGCATGGAATCGGCTAAGTTACACTAACATAACCAATTCACTAGCACATGCAAACTTATATGAACACTAAATTACACTTGTACAAGCCAATGGCTTGTGGCATAGATGTGAGTTTAAAAAGAACTCACCTTTGGATCTTGAATGATAAGAACAAGCTCCAACAAGGAAGAACAAGCCTCTACACTTGCTAAGAATCCAATATCTCATCAATTCTTCTCTTTAAACAACAAATACACACACAAGAAAACTTATTTGTGTCACGGTTGCACAAAAATCCATAAATTGAGAAGGTAGAGAGATAAAGGAGGAGTAGAGAGAGCTTAAACAAGTTGTCTCTCCAAATTAGCGCTTGATTTGAGCTTGGAAATCAAGAACCCTGGCTTAGGAATTCGGATTTCCTCTCCCCATTTTTACTTAAATCTAAATGTTTAAGAATGTTTTAAGTGAATAAGGAGGAGAGGGGGCTGAAGGAGGTTAAGTAAGTGGGCTAGGTTAGCTAACCCAAGACCCAACCAAAGCCCCAAAATTTACAAGATCGAAATATATCGATGCTTAAGTCAAAAAGGTTGTAAACAATGATCCGGACTCAATGGAAGTGGTCCCGAGTCCTAATTTTATTGTTTGTGAAAAACGACATTTTGAGTGATACATCAGATACGACGATAGATTTAAATAAATTATTTAAATCTATTATCATCGAATGAGCGGGTTGTTACAACACCAGACACCGAACGTTATTCACCGTAACGCTTTGCGAACCGTTAGTTTGTTATTTCAATTGCTATGATGATAATGGATGAATTCATGTTTGTTACTGGTTATTTGGTTGATTTTGGTTGCATGAAATCACATACATGGAATCATACGGGAAATTAATTTAAATTCTCTTTCCATGTAAATAATGATTTTTATTGAACTAAAAATGGGGAATGTAGTTTTAAAGTTAAATTTAAACTATTTAGAAATTAAATTAAGTAAATAACTTTTATATGAAATCATTTTGAAACAAATTACGATCACTTATTGGTTGTTAAATATTGAATTGGGATCAGAAAAGAATTGAACAAGTTTGGAAATATTTTCATTAAATGTTTAATCTAATGACGGATTTGAAGAATTTGGAATATTTGATTTTATGCGAATTCTTGTTTCCATAAAGGTTTGGAATAATAATGGCCGACCGAGTTTTAAATTAAGTATTATTTTATCCAATTTGATTTGAAATGAAGATTTGGAATTTAAATGATTTTGAAATAAAATTTGGAATATAAAGTATTATTTCGGGAACAAATTATGGAATATGGTTTTATTCTAAGTCATGGGAATGTACTTTATTTTGTAAAGTGGAATTTGGCGATTTATAGTCAAAAACGTTATATAGTGTGAATCGAACGTGTCGCATAAAGATAGTTCATTAATATATCGATTTTAATTTTCAAACAGTAATAAATTGAACGTTTTGAATCGAATTAACTTGAAACGAAAAACGTTAATGATGGTTTTTTCATAGAAAAGAAATTTTCAAATTCCATTGGACGGTTTCTAAGTTATGTTTCAATTAAAATATGAATAGATCATTATACGTGTAGTTCTGCGACCATTATGGAAGATCGAATAAAATGGACTGATAAAAATTATTTAAAAATCCAGAAAAATATGATAAAATCATATTTTTATTATTTAAAAGCGATTTGAGTTAAAATATGTGAATTTGGAATGATTTTGGATCCATTTGGTTAAACAACCATTTCTCAGTGCTTTCCGTAACGGTTTTACCGTTATTATAGCATTTCTTTAAAAATGACTGAAAAATTGAAGATTATAAAACATGAATATTATGGAAAAAGATTTGTTAAATATGCTGATAGAATTTAAGAGAGTTTAATACGTATGGTATGGATTTTATTTAAATTAAGTAACATATGGGAAGTGAATTAGAAAGGAAATGAGTTTGGATAGAATTAGCCTTCGGATATTCGATATGGAATTCCAGGAACGGACAATTACTATCAGAAATATTAGAAAATATTTATATCTTGATTTTGGATAGTGTGTGCCCGAGTTTCTGAATCAGTATCAAATATAAGTCGATTAAATTATATTTAAACTTATATTTGAAAGTATTAATTATTTGAATTGTCATAAATGGAAATTCAAATCCAAATAAAGATTTGGTAGTTTCGGGATAATGACGAATAAGTGGATTTTGGTTTTTGAAATATAAGGTTGGAAATGAATATTAAATTTCGAGAAAAGGGTCCAGATGATAACGGGGGTAAGGAAATTGAATGAATCCAACCTTAATTTGAAAGGAATTGATAATGATTTGGAAAAGGAATTTGAATTAAGAAACTCGTAAAGTCCATAACCACTGTTTTTAAAGTATGCTTATTACTTGGAAAGTCTGAGATCGGACCTAGGTCCGAAAACCATTCCAAGTAAAAATATGACGTTATAAAGAAAATGGAGACTTGGAAATCGATAAGTGAAGACCGAGTATATTCGAATTATTTGGGTTGATTGCTGATGTCTTGGATCGGGTCGTTCACCTGATAGGAGGTTATAAGTGGCATGGGATCTGAACATATTTGAATATTTTGGGTTGTTGTTCCATTCAGACCAAGAACGGACTTGTATGGATTGTGTGTCTAACATTGAAATTGACTGCATAGCACTGATCTCTATTAATATTTCAGATTTATGACAATACATTATCTTCATCTCTAATTCATACGAACATAGAGGGTATGCATTGATAGAAATCAGTGATATGTCGTGAATTATCAATGTGGCATACTCGAGTTATGAAACGAGTTGGTGATGATCAAAGCATGGCTTATTGAAGCGTAGCTTTGTGTATATCGTGACATCGACGAACCTCACACCCCGGATTGATGGTAAACTGGAGGTTAGGTTGTATACATAATCTCTAGTGAAATTTGAAAGCTGCGGCAATAGATCTACGTCGAAACCAGAGGGAATAAAGTATATATAGTTTCCGATGTCTGGATGTTAAACGGGATACATACTTTCGCTATTTGTATTCGGTGTCTATTGTCTGGATGTTAACTGGGAGATACTTAGCTTCGTGTCCTCGATTGATCTTTCGTGCTTGGAACCATCATATTGAAAACCATATAACTAATACAATCCTTTTGTTTTGTTTGTAAACTGTATATGTGGGCATAGTTACTATGCTCACTAAGACTAATATATTTACTTGTGAAATGGTTTTCAACACTATGAACTAATGGTAATATTAAAAGAGGATTTTCATGTATTAAAGCATTTTTGGTTATCATAAGACAAAACTCACCCATTTGGTGTGCGCTTGCATTGTGTGATGTGGGACGAGCTTATGGTAACTTCATTTTTCAAAGTCATTGCGGATTTCTGTGCACGGGAATTCACATGGAGTAAACCCATTCCACGTTAGCGGCGTGGTCCGATGAATTTTCCGAGCTTTAAAATAAACCCGAAATAATAACTATTTTGAGTTCTCACACCAGTCCTACAACTGGCCTGGAGTTTATTGTTCCCTTATCTAAACTTTGGGTTACCATAATTTTGCACCGGCAGCTAGTAGTTTAGATTGCAGATTTAGTCTTCTGAGCTGGATATAGTTTGGGGATAGAGTTCTTTGGTTTTACATCTTCCACTGTGAGCTATTCGCTTCCGCCGAGTTTGTAATATACTCTGATTCGTTGTAACTCTGATGTAAAATATTCTCTTATGAATGAAAAGTTTTGTTACTTGTATTCAAATATGTTAGTACCCATAACCATCCGTATTTATGAACTATTTAAGTTGGTTTAATTGCCGATGAGAATCGAGCAAAAAGATGGGTCGTTAAGTAGAAAAACAATAGAATTTTTTTAGAACTGCATCTGGATTTAGCCTACGAAACCATGCTCCAATTGTTCTATAATATACACATAACAATAAGAATCATATATATATATAAAAACAAAATTCCCAAGTTCGAAATTCATAGAACTTAGATAAGAGAAGGCAGAATGAATATAAGAGAGGTAGAAGACATCCTAACAATTCTCCGGAGTTGGTAGTGGAAAAAGGGAAGAATGGAGGAGTTGAGAGAAATAAGAATATAGTTTGGAGTGAGGGTGGAGAGTTATATTTATAGTTGCAACTGTAAGTACGGACTGCTGGATTATTTAGATTTAATCTGGATGGTCTAACTGATGCAGAACTATATAAAACCCACTACAAAAATCAAGCCTTCACTACCCAAAATCACTAAGGGCAGTCGAACTCCCCCTAAAAGGGCGGTCGACCCCCCTCAAGGCAGAGGTCAACCCCCTTAGGTCGAATTATCCCAGGATATTTATTCTCCTAGCCGTTTTCCTATTTTATTAATTTCTCAGTAATTAGATTGATTACCTTCCGTTTCTTGTCTCCTTTGTGTAACGACTCAGAGATTTTCGACCTTGAAAATCAACATAAAACATAATGTCAACTAATCAAACACCAAAAACACCGGGTCATTTAGAGAAAGAAGTTGGAGTGTGAGAAATAGAAAGAAAGAAAATTAGAATAGAAGAAGAAGAAGAACACAACTGAACAGGATCAGGGTAAACACGAATCTCACAATGAAACGAATAAAATATATTTTACATCAACTTTGAAATACAAAACTGTATTTGTACTTACATATCTTCAGAGTACATCACATGTATATCATAGCGGAGATAAACTCTATATATAACTGGTGTTGGAGCCTTCTGCTCCAAGCTCCTCCAAGTATCTGTAAAATCCTAACTACTTGATTGCCTGTACAAATTTGGGCACCCAAGAATTTAGGGATAAACAAACAAAATAAACTCTGGGTCAGTAATGGGACTGGTGTGAGTAAATTCCAGTCATTTGGTTTAACTTTTCAAAATCCTTTTCAAAAGAAATGATAATAGTAAGACCAATCCACACATGAATACGGATGGTTTTTACCTTTCGATAATCCAAAACGTTTTTGAAATCAACAATATTCTGATATTATAATAGTGTCTAAATACAAATAAATAACAATCTAGCAGAACGCTTGCATCTCACACTCCACATATATAGTATACAATCATTGCATAAACTCGGTCTTCAACTGTCTTCAGCATATTTTATTCGCAACACTCATTCCCATACGGAGTGGTTTTCAGATAATAGATTTGATCCCGGTCTCTCCGTATTCACAACGGAAATGGTCAAAAACTTTGATAGTTGGTGATTTAACTATCAAAGAAAACATACATACACACAACAATCTTATCTCCAAATGGAAATTTATCGGTTTCCCATATTTCCTCATATATTTCTCTAAACCCGTTTTGCCTCACTCGATCCTTGGAAAAACGTTTCCATTTATTTTAAACTATTTATTTCGTATATTAAGAAAATATATCCATTTTAACATCAAAAATTAATTCCACATATTTACAACGCTTATTTTCTATATTTAGAAAATATCTCTTATTTAACCAATCTCGCCACTGAACCTTAACCATTCCTCAGTTTATCATGAATCAATCAAGTTGGGGTATAATTACCTCTCAGACCTTGACTGAACATCACTTTCAACTTCGAAATAGTCAAGTTCATCATTTCAAATCTTTAATGGTCGCAACTCTCTGGTTCAAATTTAAGAGTTGCTTTGTTTATGGAAAAACATTGATTACAACGTTATAATTATAATTCTTATTTCGAAATGTTTAATTTCAAAATATAACTTAGATTAATTACTTTAAATAAATAATTTGTTAATTAAACAATAAATAGATGTTGATAAAAAATGGAAAGTAAATAGCACTTTCCTTAATTCCATATAATCGAATTTCAACCTATAACTCTCTTTCGAATGGTCTATATTTGATTAACATTCCGAACTTCGGCATAGACTTACCGTTTCAGTTTAACACATTTACTTTTGAGTTTATTACTTCCAACATTTACCATTTTCCCCTTTGATACTATTCCAAATGTCAAAGCATTTGCTTTTAAAGAAGTTATTTACTTTATATAGTGAATATTGTTCTGCTACAGAAACCTGGACCGTCATATCAATCAAATCTTAAATTTTATTTACAAATACCATTATAGGTTCGAATCCTATTTGTTGAGTTATTTTATAAATTCATATTCATATCTCACTTTATAAACTCCATTTATAAATCAATTTCTTGTTAATTATATACTAGGTTTATAACTTAAATCTCGACTACAATTTCAATTATAAATTATTTATGTTAAATCAAATACTAACTTTCTTGTCACATTCTGCATTATATATAATTTCTAAAAATAATTCATTTTACTAATATCTGACTTAGTCGAATTTTCATCATAAATTCTTATGGACTTGTTTCCTTTACATTTCAAACCTCGAAATATCTCCACCGTTTTCTTTTGAAAATGAATTCCATTTCCCCTTTTATATCCACTCCTAAATTTACAATCCAAAATAATTTAATAATCATGTTTTCTATTTCATTTATAAATATTGTTCATAAATCCAATTACTTGTTTTAATATAATTAAAACAAGTTACTACACTTTAGTCCATGTGAAATTCGATTTCTATTTTTTTTAAAATAGAAATTCCCTTATAAAATAGAAATTCCTTTTTAAAACTTCAATTACTTTTCCAATATATTTGAATATATTTGACGGTATTTATATACCAATTATTTCAGGTCACTGTTGTGCAAATATCGCACATCGCACAATAATTAACACAAGGTTATTTGTCATATCATATAAAGCAATATATGAAAATCAACAATAAAATTGTTGAGGTAACCTATTTCCTTGCATCCAAAGATGCTAATCAACAGAAATAACATTTATTTCATATTAATAAGAAATATTAGCATCAATATTTAAGCAACGGTTTATAACGGTATCTATAATTTTAACCAATCAATTAGCAAATCACCCAAACAACCCTCTCACACCATATTCAATCATTTTTATCAATGATAAATAATGCTTATAAAATTATAAAACTGAACAGAGTTAGTGAGTTTACTCACCTTTGTCGTTAATCATTAAATAAAGATTAACGTTCAATGATCTAATCCAGTATTTTGATTTACCATAAATTCTAACGAGCTTCAAATCGCTTCAACATGTTCAATTGTGTAACCTGCGATCCTACGATTCCAGTGTGACAGACGATTCGTCAATATGAGTTCGTATGATATGAATATTGCAGTTTTTAAGTTAATGCTTGCATTTAATAATCAAATATTTCCGGTAATGGTATTTCCGCACATGTGTACTTAGAGCATCTCCAACAGTGTTACGGGCCGTAACGTTACGGCCCGTAACATTACGGGAGATATCGTTGATATCTCCCAACAGGCGCGAGCTGATTTTATCAGCTCGCAGCCTGCGAGCTGATTTTATCAGCTCGCGAGCTCGCGAGCTGATAAAATCAGCTCGCGCCTGTTCCCGAGCCTATATATGGCTCGGGAGGGGGGGGGGGTGTTTGGTTATATTCATTTAATTTTAATTTCCTCCTTTTTAATTTCTTTTTTAATCGTTCCAACGTCGGGATGGCGCCACGCGTGACGAAGAGCGGGAGACGCACAGTTAGAGTTATGCCAGACGACATGTCTGGTCCAGTACACCTTCCTCCACCAGAGGGGACGACGATTGAGGACTTACGTATCCTCCACGAGATGCCACAGGGATTCACCCATCGATCAGTTACCGCGCTGGACACCGTTCAGGTATTAGTTTTACTTTATAGTTTTACGTTATAGTTTAGTGCATGTACGTTCTATGGTCTAGTAGTTTGAACGTCAATAGTCATTTAAATAGTATACATTATTGCACGTACTAGTTAAATATTGATTTAGCTGTTAAATAGTCTTTTAACTGTTAAAACTTTATCATGTAGTAGTTTGTTATACGTTAGTAGTACGAACTTTAATACTCATTTAACTGTTAAATAGTCATTTAGTGCATGCACGTTATCGTTTAGTGCATAGGCGTGCTTGGTTTTATAGTCGTTTAACTGGTATTATTTTAATAGACTCGGTATGTAAACGTTCGCGCGAGTTGGGCGAAGTTTGTAGCATCAGCCTTAGACATATTACCTCTGGATATTCGAGAGAGACTATTTGGCAGTCCATTTGGACGTTTTTTACGTATTATACCTCCCCAGTCCTTCGATCGACCTTTGGTCGAAGCCTTATCAGAGAGATGGTGGCCTACGACACACACCTTTCACTTCCCGGATTTTGAGCTAGGTATCACCCCAGCCGATTTTTACATGCTTTCGGGGATTGAGATAGGCCTTCCAGATAGAGTCATACCTCCATTTGATTCCCAGTTTGAGTCACCCGAGTCGTACATACAGTATTTGCCAGGTTTGGATGCGGCTCGTGTAGCTAATGGTGCCGTTCGCTGCACATATTTACTTGATTATATTACAGCTAATGGTGCTCGTGTAGCTAATGGTGTCGTGTACTGGTGGTTCAGGAGGAGGTGGTTCTGGAGCAGGTGGAGGAGGAGGAGGTGGTTCTGGTTCTGGAGGAGGAGGAGGTGGTGGAGGAGGTGGAGGAGGAGGAGGTGGAGCAGGTGGAGCAGGTGGTTCTGGTTCTGGAGGAGGAGGTGGAGCAGGTGGAGCAGGTGATTCTGGTTCAGGAGCAGGTGGTTTAGGAGTAGGTGGGGGTGACGGTGCTGGAGGGGGTGACGTAGTTGGAGGGGATGACGTTCTTGGAGGGGAGGACGTGTTAGGAGGGGATGACGTTGATGGAGGGGATGGCGTGGTTGGAGGTAGTGATGACGATTTTACGTATTATGACCCGCCTGATAGCGGAGACGACATGTCTTTGGATGGTGGTGATGATGATGCCGCAGATTTATCATGATTTATATTTCTGTATGTCGCGGTGTATATATGTATGGCTCGATGTATGTATGTATATATGTATGTCTCGATGTTTTGGACTGTATGTTATTTTTCTATGTGTTCTGCGATATGTTATTTTGTATGTGTACTGTTTGCTACTTTCATATGTTCTGTGTAATGTATGCTTGTTTTATTGCAAACCGTTACATTGCCAAGTTTTGGTACTTTGGCAAGTGCCAAGTGCCAACTTTGGTACTCTGCCAAGTGCCAAGTTTTGGTACTTTGCCAAGCGCCAAACCTGGTACTTAAATGTTTACATGTTTAAATAACGACGGTAGTGGACGACCCATAGTTTTTAACTCCTTTTTTAACTCCTTTTTAACTCCTTCGGGTGCGTAAATGTTTAAATCCTTCAATAAACATACACTTAAACCAATAAAGAGACACACAAACCAATAAACATACACTTAAACCAATAAAGAGACACACAAACCAATAAAGAGACACTCAGACCAATAAAGAGACACACAAACCAATAAAGAGACACTCAGACCAATAAAGAGACACACAAACCAATAAACATACACTCAAACCAATAAAGAGACACACAAACCAATAAAGAGACACTCAGTCCAATAAAGGAATCCAATAAAGAGACACTCAAATCAAACCTTATATATAACAGCAACATTGTCATACATATCTCAAATCAAAACTTACTAACAAATATAAATGGATTCCAGTTTTACAAAATGCTTGCTGGCTTTTGCTAGCGATTCAGAGGAAGATGAAATCCTTCAAGAGGAAGCAGAAGAAATACAAGAAATACGGGACCTATACCGTGAAGCGTACGGTTCATCGTCCACAACTAGAGGGGGATCGGTTCCTGGAAGGAGGTTTATACACCGAAATCATGCTAAATACCACAAGTCTTTGATGCAAGATTACTTCGATGAGGATTGCACTTACGGGCCTGATATGTTTCGTCGAAGATTCAGGATGCGGAGAAACCTATTTCTTCGGATATTGGCTGGTATTCAAGGTAACAATGATTACTTTAAGTACAAACATAATGCATCGAAGAAACAGGGATTGTCCGGTGAACAAAAAATGACGGCAGCTATGAGAATGTTAGCTTATGCCACTCCAGCCGATGCTTTGGACGATGCATACCGCATAGCAGAGAGCACGGCACTAGAAACACTTGAAACTTTCTGTCAAGCAATTGTGGACGTCTACGGAGAAGAATACTTACGGTCTCCAAACGAAGCAGATGTAGTGCGAATCAGAGAGATGCACGAAAGCAGGGGTTGGCCGGGAATGTTAGGAAGTCTGGACTGTATGCACTGGGAATGGAAGAACTGTCCTAAGGGATTACAAGGTGCGTACAACGGCAAGGAAAGACGACCAACCATCATTTTGGAAGCTGTGGCATCGTACGATCTGTGGATATGGCACGCTTTCTTCGGAATGCCCGGGTCTAATAACGACTTAAATGTTGTGGAAAGATCTCATTTGTTCAATGATCTTGCTAAAGGCTAGGTACCTCCTTTAACATTTACCCTAGGCCAAAATACTTACAACCATGGCTATTACCTAGGTGACGGCATTTACCCGAAATGGAGCACCATTGTTAAAACATGTCCAAATCCATTAACTCCTAAACAAGTCATGTTCGCGGCGATGCAAGAGGGACAAAGGAAAGATGTGGAACGTGCTTTCGGTGTTTTACAATCTAGATTTGCAATGATAAGTAATCCATGTCGGCTATGGCGTAGGAGTAAGTTGTCTACAATCATGTTTGCTTGCATCGTTCTTCACAACATGATTATAGAAGATGAAAGAGATATGGATGAAGATCAACGTCACTGCGATTACGAGGGTGCTTCGCTACCACCTCCAGTATTCCGACAAAACCAACCACTAACAGAGGAGGACTTCAACGTTCATTTGAGCCGTCAAGTTATCTACAGAGATGCAGAACTCCATAACCGGCTACAGAAGGATCTTATGACTCATTTATGGAACCACCACGGCGATACCTAGTTATGAAGAACCATTACCTGAATGTGTTTTATTTTATGTTTGTCTGAACTTATCGATTATGTATGCAGTAAAGATGTTCTTAAGTTATTAATCATCTATTGTACGAACTCCTTTTCTACTATTACTTCTCTTGTACGAACTCCTAAGTTATTAATCATCGATTATGTTTCATTTCCTAAGATGTTCCTAAGTTATTAATCATCGATTGTGTTTCATTTTCTATTATACAAACTCCTTTTCTTGTATTCGTACGAGTTATTAATCATCTATTATTATGTTCCTAAGTTTATTTTACAAATTACATATCGGTTATGTTTTTGTATACGACAAACTAGGGTAAAACGTTAAAAAAAAAAAAATTGGTTTTGCTCTTAGTAATCAAATATTATTATTATGTTTCGAAGTTTATTTTACAAAAAAATTAATGCATTTGGTATTGTATATGGTAAAAATAGTTGGAAAAAAAAAAAAAGGCCACGAGCTGATTTTATCGGCTCCTGAAGTCGCGAGCCGATAAAATCAGCTCGCGACATCACGAGCTGATAAAATCAGCTCGCACGCCCTATTCCGAACTCTGAATCCAGCCCGTAACATTTGCCTTCATATTACACCGTGTAAAAACTGTTGGGTGCAAAAATAAGGGATATTACACCCCTTAACATGAATTTCCTCCACTGTTGGAGATGCTCTTACACTACAAAGATTCAAATTCGTCGAAGCCGTTATCAGTTTCTAACTTCTCTAAGAATAATAAGCATATTATTTAATCCTATTTTTAATAATATAATATTTTAGTAACAGTGTTCTTGTATGAGAAAACTCGAGATGATTCTTCTAGTGCACCATTTAAACGTTTAACATTCCATGTAACTTAAATATGACTAGCGCTCAGTAACCCAACATCCTATGTTCATTTTAACAGCATGCTATGCCAAGATTTATATCATATATTCTTTAATAAAACTAGGCTTACCGACTTCACTCCACATCCAAAACTTCAGATCCACGCCTGTTCCAATTTTCTTCTCCAAAGTATAAAATCCATTCCAGTTATATACCCACACCATTTCGAAACTTCACACCTCCGTTCTACCCTCTTCAAGCCATTTCCAAACGTATTTCTATGTTTGGCCTTACTTCTTTTATAATTTACCCAACAAACCTCCTACATAAGAATAAGAATCATATATATATATATATATATATATATATATATATATATATATATATATATATATATATAAACAAAATTCCAAAGTCCTAAGTCCTAATCAGTTATAACCGCACTGTTTCCTTCCCTCTCTTATCTGTCTACATTGTTATACACAGTAAGCTTCCCGTCCAAACAATCTCAAGAACCCACTCCTCTATATTTTATATACACAGCGCCATTAACACCCCTTCACGCCTCTAAACCCAGCGAGACACCCAAACCGGAACAGAGTAGTCAACGGTTGCAGTGCGACTTCGAGACACACACACACACACATATATATATATATATATATATATATATATATATATATATATATATATATATATATATATATATATATATATATTACAGGATTCTCTTTAGTGGAGATTTCATTTTGTGAAAAATTCGAGAAGCCATTAATATAATTTGCTCGATGTATTTGTTTTTGAAGCTAAGGAGAAATGCAACAATGTATTTATAGTTGGAGATTACTTCATGGCCAAGGAGTAGGAAGCACCAGCTGTAGCATGTAGGTTTGCAGGTTTACCGACAAGTCCTTTCAACTTTGCTGTGTAAACATACACTTTCTTCTTAGGTAGGTGCTATGCCTTATATTTTTAGGTTCTGCTACAGCTTAGGGTAGGTGAAAAACATGTTCTTATGTACGTTGTTGGCTGTCAGTGATCTTTCTTATCATACGTTTTCTTTTCACTTTGTTGCTTCTTTATGAAGGAAGAAATATATGCTTATATGCATGAATTCAAGTCCGTTGTAGCAGTCTCGTACATGATTTGTATGCAGGTTTCCTTTGGATCCTATTTCACATATAGCAGCTTGCTAAAGGTACCGAAATACGGTGAGGACATCCTTAAATCAAAAGAATGGATAGGCTATGTCCACATCTAGGGTAGGCACATGTCGATATGATAAAACAAAGTCCTGCATTGGGTTTTCATTTTCTTACGATTTGAAAATACACTGATCAAACTGTATATTGTAGGTCACAGTGTACATGCATGTCATTCGGTGGGAAGACATAGATTAGATTATAGATTATATTTCCAAAGTTTAGGCTGTAATACTCGGATCTACACAATATGGAGCAGTGTTATTAAAACCGGACCGAACCTCGGTCCGACCATGAAAAACCGCTGACCGTGGAGGAATCCGGTCCGGAGCCCAATTGAACCGCTCATCCGCACAAGCCGACGGTGGAACCTGTAAAACGCGGTTGAACCGGTGGAAGGAGACCGTTTCAGCCGATCTCGCTTCTTAACTCCTTCAATTGCGAATTTTTTTTCAACCGAAGAAGAGGCGGAACCCTAAATCAGTCGGAATCTGGAGCTCCTCCGCTGTTGCAGCCTATTGCCTCCACTTCAGTCACAATCTACAGCCTCCAATTCAATTGCAACCCACTGAATCGGCCGCCATCATAACCTGTTTGCTGAAAAGATTAGGTAATTGAGAGTTAAGTTTGCTTTGATTTTGAAATAGGGCTAATGATTTGAGATTTCTATTTTAAATTGGATGTTTGGTGAATTACATGTACATTATTTTAATCTGCGTTTCACTTAAACCTTGCAAATGAGTAGTGATTATGATTCTGAGTGTGATTCGTTGAACAGAGGAATTAGGAGATGAATAATTATCTACTAAATTCAAACCTGATTCGTTTCATACTTTCGTTTTTTAGTTCACTGAGCATGAAAACTTGTATGTGTATGCCCTACCACGCTTAGATCAATTCCTTGTGGATTTGTGTCGTACTTTCTTTTTTTAGTTCACTAAGTATGAAAACTTGTATGTGTATGCTCTGCCACACTTAGATCAATTCCATGTGTCATACTTTCTTTTAATAGTTCACTGGGTATGAAAACTTGTATGCGTATGCTCTGCCACACTTAGATGAATTCCATGGTTTTGCATAGTTGACAGTAACCAGCTTTAGTACTTTTTGCTTTTACTCTAGCACGTAAAAGTTTATACTTATTTGTTTATTTTGCAGGATTCAGTTACATTGCTACTGTCCAAATCATGTTGTGATTTTGTAACATTTTGTGTACATGCTGATACTTTATTTTTCAATTTTTATCAAAAAGTAACATGCGCGGTTTTGACGGTCCGACCGATTGGACCCTGAAAACCGTAAACCTTGGGACATCACGGTTCGATTGACGGTCCGATCATGATAACATTGATATGGAGTTTGTACGTGAAGCATGTGCATATATACTGTGAAGCATGGAATTTGTCTTACTTTTTGCATTCCCACGCAAAGAAAGCCAAATCAGAGAGTACATAATTACTCTGCACATGAAACAAGGGGAGATGCTTATGGTCCATTATTTGAGAAAAATGATCCGTAGTAAAATATAATGTAAAATATTTCGAAAACGCTGATATACGATGTAAAATATAATAGACAAGTTAATTAATTCTGTGATATTTCGAAAACGCTGATATACGATGTAAAATATTTCAAACAAAGAAGTTGTTTATTTTCAAAATAAAAATTATAGAAAAATTCTATAAATTAAATTATAACTACATCTCAAAAATCTTGTTTAAATTCGAAATATATAATTTATTACAATTAAATTATCGTTATGGTTTATAAACGAATCTACATCGATTATTTGGAAATTTGATTTGGACATAATTTACAATCTATAGAGCAAAATCTCTAATTTTTCTCTTCCATTAGAAAAATATAGTTCTATATATTCCAACATTTCTTGTTTCGAAGAAATCCGATTTATAATGGATCCTGTATACTCAGTTGAAGTTCAAATCCTAATATTACGAACTGCCGCGACATTACGAGCTCGATTATAATTATATTATAATAAATGGGTTCAACTATCGTTTATAAATAAATTCGTTATTTATAACTCAAAATTAAATTCAATTAAATTCCTTGCATTATCCAATCCACGAAATACTACACTTTAACAATTTCCGAACATTTCGGGAACTAAATCTATTATACCATTATTATATATTAATCAAATATTTGGATGCAAACCATTTCAATTACCAAACCAATATATTAAAATAATTAAATAAATTAATTATTAAACAACTAAAATTCCGGGACGTTACACTTTGCATACGAATATATACAAAAAAATTCAAATCCTCTTGATTTTTTTTTCTAATCTATAATTAATTATACTTTGGATTTATAACTAATCTATTTGAATTTCATACCTTTTGTGTTAATATTTACGCATAACTTGTTTTATTAATATCTTTTGCATACAGACTCTTTTATTAGTAAATAAAACATGAAAACGGATTAGTATCTCACCATGAACACAATAGCAATACTTTCGTGGTCCAATTCCCAATCATTCAAAATATTATTTTTCAGCCCACTAATTCATTATTGATTATTATTATTTATTTTAAACTAAATTACCTTATGTTTATTATTAGGTTTATTTTATGAGGTGTTGCAGTATCCCAATAAAAGCAATTCAGAAAATAGAAAGGCTTTGTGCAAACTTTATTTGGAAAGGAAAATATTACAAGGTAGCATAGGATAGAATACGCAAGCCAAAAACGAAAAGAACTTGGTCTAAGAAACATTATAAATTTGGGTGAAACAAAACAAAATTAGTCTGGGGGTTAATTAGTGGTAACTTTCTCTGGTCTAGACGGATGAGAGATAAGTTGTATCTTAAAAACAAAAAAAATGGACTATAAATGCTGAAATCTGCCCCTCTTATATTTGGAAAAACATTCTTAGTTGCAGAGAAACATGTAACAAACTTATTAATAGAAAATTCAAGGATGTAGCCAAATGAATTTATGGTCTAACCCATGATTAAGTGGTAAGTTTTTAATAAATTTACTTGGATGGAAAAATATGAACTTTTTGGGTGGAGCAGATGAAACATTCACAAGTATCATTGAAAATCATAACTAGAAAACTATAAATCACAAGTTACTGATATATTCAGGTAACCTATTGAACAACAGACTATAGATCAAAGCCTCCAAACAGTCATTTGGACTTGGAAATTATAAACAAAGGATAATTTTTTTAAAAAAAAGTTATGGGAATACATAAAAGGGGAGAAAGCCAAAAAAAGCTAGCATAAAGTCAATTTGAATAAAAACCAGTTGCCTAAAAATGTCTCATTACTCATATTTAGTCATTCTAAACAAACTATCTACCATAGACATATATTAAAATGGAAAAAAATGGAGACATCTTCTTCCTATTATGCAAAAAAAACCCAGAAAGCATTGGTTGTTTATTTTTTTTATTGTTCTTATTTAAGTCACATTTGGTGTGTTGCCAAACAAAACTTGAATTTCAAGCAGATAGAGAACATTTATAGCATTAGAGAAGCAGTATCATATATATAGAAAAAAATTCAAAATAAAAACCAAAGAATCAAGACTGCATCCATTGTTCTAACCACAGTTAGTTATCACTTATGGACAGAAACCAAAGATTGCATAGCAATAACGAAAGAGCAATTTTCAACTTTGGAATATTATTAAATCTAAATGTCATATTCTTATACGTAAATTATTCAAATGTCAACATAGTGATGATGTAGGCAGTATGGATAAGACTGATACTGAAGAAAACAATGTTGAAACATGCTTACATAGCGGGAAATTCAATTCTGAAATTTTCCATGGTAGAATCTTTAGCACCAAGCATCATCCAAGCTACTCGAATTCTAGGAATGTCTGGATTTGCTTCTTTTTTGACTATCTCAATGGAGGCAACCATCCATGTTTCGCTAGAAAATCTGCAAAGAGGAGAAATAATCATAGTATTAATAAGCTTGATTTAAATTATAATAATATTAAGAATAAACACATTGTTATCATACCTGATGCAGGGAAGAGGGATTACTGCTCATCCACCAACGTTCTGAAGGATTCATACTCCCCAAAAAGAGATTCATCAGTTTGCTTCATTTGTAGAACCAAAGAATAGAAAACTATCACTTCAAAAGTCTTTTGAGTAATCAAATATATAACTTATCCATGTGACCGAAGGGAATAATAGCTACTCTTAAGAGACTGGAGCTGCAGAGATTAATGAGTTCAACAATGGTGGAAATATCATCGATTTTGTAGATCCGAAGGAGAACAACAAGCTGTAGGAGCCTACTGGCTCATCCACTGGTAATCTCCTTAGATCATGTATGTAATCAACAATACATAGAGACGAAGGCTCAATATTGAGTATAATCATGGTAGCATTTATGATTCGAAAGATAGAAGAAAGTTGTGGAAGTTAAATCATCTATTTGCAAATTACCAACTCAAATCCAACTTTTTTTATGATACAAATGCGATTCGTGGACGGTGTAAACAGAAGTGAAGGAAAATTCTGGAATCCTCCATGATTAATTGAAGTTTCAAAAATTGAAGTTTTATTTGGTTCTGCCATGATTAGGGTTTCGAAAGAGCCATTGTTGATGTGGGAAATTGGTTATTTGCACACGCCAACCCCCAAGAGTGGGTTTAGAAGTAAACCCATATCCAAACAACCAAAGTATAAGAAATGTAAAGGGACGCACAACTTTTATAGTGGTTCGGCTTTAATGCCTGCGTCAACTTTATAGTAATCATTCATCATAATTTTGCCGATTACAATGTTCATGTAAGTTCGGTCACTATGAGTATACAAAGTTGTACAACAGAATAACAAATATCTTGTTAATTCCGAACTATGACCAAAATGCCCTTCTTCTTCGTTATGTCAAAGTGTGTTAGAGCGAACAACGGCGTCCAATGAAAAGATTCAATTTCCAAGAATATCCAAAAATGTCCAAATGTGCTCCAAAAGTCCAAGTGAATGCCAAAAAGTTGTAGGGAAACATCTATGTGAAGTTTACAATTTCATGAAGTATCCCAAAGCCATAGAAATGACCATGGAAGCCAATAATGTGCTCTAGAGAAAGCTCTCCCGTATGCCTAAGGTCCAAAAGTACCAAGCCAAGTCAACCCCTTTGAATGCCAAGCAAGGGATATTTATGGGTGAAATTTCCATGCATCAGTCCGAATTTCGTATCCCGAGGCGAGGTGGAATTCGTATCCCCGAAACTTAGCCAAAAGATCAAGTCATGGTCCGAAAAATCGAATCCTAAATTTTTCTTTAGAAAAAATGGTTAACTACACGTGTTAATCAGCTAAAAAGCAGTGATCAACACGTATTTCAGATGGCCAAGCATTTTTTGAACCATTTACCAAATCCCATTTTTTGCATCCCTTAAACTAAGATTTGGCTGAGTCGCATAAGAAAAAAAATGAGTGATCCGCATGTATTTTCCAGTTTGCCACATTCATGACTTGTCATTTGCCAAATTTCGCATCATTATGCCGATCCCATGATTTTTCGCATCATATCCCTGATGTGCAACAATGATTTTCGCATCGTATCCTATGTTGATCAAGCCATTTCAAGGTGCAATTTTGCATCCGGGGTTTCATCTCCTAAATTTTCGAAAATTTGGGCTACACTGGCCTAATGCGCACATGCTATTTTTGGCAATCGTGTCATGCCAATCAGCGGTTATTGAGTGCCAAATTTGG
Organism: Allium sativum; assembly: GCA_030737875.1. Classification (NCBI taxonomy): domain Eukaryota; kingdom Viridiplantae; phylum Streptophyta; class Magnoliopsida; order Asparagales; family Amaryllidaceae; genus Allium; species Allium sativum. The sequence continues at coordinate 191,544,410 of CM060922.1, read as the reverse complement.
AAAGTTGCCAAGTGGCGGATCCAAGCCAGTTGAATTTCCATAAGTGATTTTTGGTGATCGTGTCATGCTGATCAACAGTTTTTGAGTGTCAAATCTAGAGCTTTGCCAAAGTGGCTGATCTTCAAGTTTTGAGTAGCGCATGTCTTTTATTTTTATCATGCCATGCCGTTCAGTAGTTTTTTAGTGATTGGAACCAGAATTTGGCAAAATTCAAATATTTTGCCTTGATGAGTTTTGCCACGTGATCAAATCGAAGCTCTCAAGGATTTTGAGCTAATCAAACCGAGTCTATTATGTATTGTTACCATGCCGAATTTTCCAAGTTTATTAACGACTTTTCCAATCTAATAACGACGATTTCAGTAAGCGAAGATATGTCCAACCTTTTATGAAACCATCGCAAGTTGGAATAAATCACTTTGCGTTTTCCGACAACGTTCTTGAGACATGAGAACGTTGCTAACCATAATCTTGATATGCGACTGCTTTGCCAAACAGCGGGTTAACACTTTACCCCACAAAATATACTTTCCTTAATTAAAGGAAGATGTGTTTTGCGAGTAAACCAGAAATCCAATAATCCGTAAACCAATGCCAAGAGAAGTCTGAAAGGAATTCCAATAAGCAGAAAGATATAGAGCCCTGATCGCATCGGATCGCGTTAACCATGAAACCAGAAAACCAGAAAGCCAAAGAACCAGAAAGTCATGATCTTGCCGGACCGTACTAACTAGAAATCTGAGATCGCACAATATCGTATTAGCCATAAAACCAAAACCTAAAATCCAATAAAAGCCGACGTTTGCTCCAGATTGTTTCTTGAGAGGTAACCAAAATAACCAGAATAACCAAAGTAGCCAATTGTTTTACCATAATAACAGGATAAACAAGGGCCCAAGAGCCATAATAACTAGAATAACTAAGGGGTCGCAAGGGTCCGAGAGCCTGAATACCAAAATTACCAACAACCGTGGACTATGGAGGTCCAAAAGCCAGATTAACCGAATAGCCGAAAATGAAGGATCGCAAGGATCCGAGAATCTGAATAACCATAGTAGAGAAATTGGGAGAACCTAAAATTGGTAAATCCGAAGTAATCGATAGCCAGATAACCAAATAACCAATAGCCATGAGTGAAAAATCATATCGCACCATCGACAAGTCCATTTGACATAACCAAAAAAATCACCGAGGAAGGACAATCCAAAGCCAAGAGTGAATATCTTGTCATTTCACTGACAAGTCCACCTGATGTAACCAAATAACTGTCTGAATCGCTTTGACATGATGATCCAAAGCTACGAGTGAATATCGTGTCACGTCACTGACAAGTTCCACCGCCGTACCTAGATAATCAGATGAATCTCCTTAATAGGGCGATCCAAAGCCAAACGAGTAAGATCCACTACTCGCCACTAGACAAAGCAGCCTTGTCGAAGTTGGATAAGATGACCCGTCCGTTTGGAATTTGCAATCTAGTTCTAGGTTTCATACTTCGCAAGCAAGCATCCTTACTTAGCAAAATAATTTCATTAAAGTTGTAAAAGTTAGGGAGTTTCTAGCAAAGCCAAAAGAAAATGCCTTTGATTTCTAGTTTATCCATGAAGGAGATTGAACGGTTTAAAATTCACGAAGAGCATTCCTAAGATCTACCCTATTACTGTTAGATAGGTAAGCAAACTCATCCATTCAAAATCCAAAGCCGGAAAAGTTAGATTTTTTTTTTTGGAATAGCCGACCGGTTTTTAAGGTGACTACAAACATATTTTTATTATAACTAATAATAAAAAATATAGTATAATATAGGTGAGTGGTTAACAATCAACTACTCAATTTTTAAGGTGGACTGTCTACCATCTACGTCATTTATTGTGGGTCGTCCACACTATCTAAACTAGATTACAGCTTAGGAGCTAGCTAAGGAACTAGACTACTATAAGTTACATTTTCTGTGACCTAAATCTCCATGCAGGGAGAGTAAGAATACATTACATACTACATATAAGTAGTGAATTACATTCGAATACACGTAAAATAGTACAAGACTGTTTGAAATAAAGCAAAGGTATTCTACAATTTACATGACAAGACTGCAGCTGGTACAACATATTAGAGTGTTGTAGCTAGAGTCTGCACCAAACAGAAGCCTGTTGAGATTTTTTGAGCTCCACAAGGAAGCATTAACGTGCACTGTTTACATGTGAAAGTCTAACAAGGCGACCAAACTGACAAGATCCAAGTGAGAGGGAGGAACTATAAGGAGCCACACCATTAATGAAAATGAAGTTTAGCGCCAAGAGCTTCTCCTGTATCATCGCACCAGTGATGGTCAAGTAGAGTGCCAGAACACCAACTTACAAACACAGAAAGGACCAATGATCAGGAAAAGCACCACTATACGAAAAACAATAAGGATAAATGCAAAGCATCTCGTGTGTTATTATCTTTCAATGGAGATAATCGAACCAAAAAAACACCAGACTCATGATTCTTGAAGATAGTCCCTACGAGAAAACGGGGAAAGTCCAAATTTCTAGATATTGAGCGACTAAAATTCCAAAAAAGCAACCAAACACCTCATATCACAATAGAAACCCAAAAGAACCAGAACTGACAGTAAGAAATACTAATATGCCGAAAAAACGAGGAAAAAATTGAATACCCAGTTTGCATATGTACTAGCACATACATTTAGCCGAAACGCGGAACAAATAAGAAAAATAGGAGTTATTACTCACTCGTTCACTCCGCAAAAGTGACTGAACCCTATCCACTGACAAGACCATCAGTTGAAGGGCATGAGTAGTTGCCTGAAATAGTCTCCCTTAGTGGATGAAAGCATTGTCAAAAAAGAATCCTAAGGAGATGAGACTGAGGATTATGGGGAAAATTGGATCTTAGAAAAAAACTAGGGAAAGATTAGATCTGGAGCGATAATTGGCTTACAAGGAAACGTCCATTATAACACCCCATAATTTGATAACATACTAAGATGATAAAATAAGAAGTACTTAACTAAATGTTGGGAATTAAGTGAAACGAACTGTCGTTGCGTTCGTCTCGGAATTCTGCTTAAGATAGACACCAAGTTTGCGTAAAACGGACACCGTATGAAGAAGATTTTAAGGTTTGAAGTTTGTATACGCATAATATATATATATGTGTGTGTGTGTGTGTACACACATAACCAAGTCAATACCATTCAAAATAATTAGAAACCAGAAACGGGAAGTCTGGGAAGGAAATTGAACCTTTGGGGATTGACAGACCCTTGGGGTGTCGACCCATGGGTCGACACCATAGGGGGGTGTCGACAGCCATGTCGACACCCCCCAGATCCGGGCGAAATTTATTTCAGCTTTCATGGACTGAATTCTTGGCTAGATTCGTGAACCCTAGGCTATAAATAATACTTCATTCTCATTGCTTTATTCATTCAAAAAAAAATGGAGAACTAGATGCTGCCACTGCCTAGATCAAATTAGCTAATTCTTCTTCAGCAACAAGAGTTATGCAAATTCAGAGATTTGTTCTTTAATTAATTCTCTGTTCTTTAGATCCTATCACAGTGAATCCATGTTAATTTTAGATATAAACATTAAAAACTTAATCTTGGCATGTTTATGAATTGGATCTAAGCTTATGCCTATTTACCATATCAGATCTGCCATTATTCGTGTATCTAATTCATTGTTTAGATCTCATCATGCTTGTTTATGACATCCCTATTATGACAGTTTGCCTAATCATGTCACTAGGCCTAATCATTTCTATAATCACATGTTCATCAGATCTGTTCTTATATGCCTATCTTGTCATTATGCCCAATTCTGCCACTATATGCTTATTCATTTACTATGCCTATTTCTTCCATCATATGTCTATCTTGTTATTACGCTTATTTATGTTCTCTTCCCTTCTTCTTTTCCCTTTTTATTTTATAGCCAGGCTACCTTTGAGCTTAGGCATACAGCTAAAATATGTGAACGCATGAAATTCTATCTAACTTGTATTGGGAAATTTAGGCATAACTTGAATTGAAAATATGAATATGGATTTGGGCATAAACCAAAGTTGTGATTAAAGGTCTTAATTTGGGGGTATATGATAGATGTTGAATATGACTTGGAAAAGGGGTATGAAAACCTATAATGAAATAGGAATAATTGTTAAATAATGAAATAGCCTAGATTTACAGTAATTAGAAACTATAAGAGCGCTTAGACACGTGGTTAGATTACACTTGTTGTAGAAGTTCGTCCGGACCCGACCGGCATATCCAACGACCACAAGTGGTGAATCTAATGTAAGGGGTCTAAGTTCATAAACACGTAACGTGCTAAGACACGAGGTTAAGTCCGACTTGTGGAAGAAGTTTGCCCGGACCCGCCCGGAATATCCAGCATCTACAAGCTGTAGGCTTAATTTGGGAGGTCTAGCGCATTATAACCATAAATGAATATATGGTAATGAACTTGAATACTTAACCCGGTTGAATCCATAGGGATTGTACGAGCACTTTAACTTGAGTAGGGTTGAGTAAACTTGTATGAAGTAGTGGGAGGGTTAAGTATATCTTGGGGCAGTGGTTAATATTTATATATAGGCCCACAAACTTAACCTACAGGGTTGTGCAATCTTATTACAGGCATAACCTGTTGAAATCCTAGTAGCGCGGATGCAAGCCTAGGGGGAAGCTTGTACCATCTTGTGTGTGGGATCTATTTCAGTCAGTAACTCATATATAGGTATCAAACGAGTACTTCGAACTAGGTCGGAGTCCGGACATGCTTACTGGGCTAATTATAAGAGGTCATTTGGGAAAAGGTGCCTAACGGCGCGTTCCATCGGGCTCATGTGCGTGCATGGGTATGCCTGTATGGTAAAATAAGACACTGTGGCATTAGTAGATATGGTAGTGCACATCCTGCAAACGAAGGGTTGCCACTTTAGGAAATGATACATCCTACTATGGGGCCAGCACAAGGTATCTACGGAGTTAGGGAGCCTATCGATTGGGGTCGTAATTAAGGTACAACTAGTCTCACTTGTTTAGGAGCCCATTAATATCCTTAGGGGTAACACCGGTATGTTCAGTTGGGCTGCCTGTTATTGTATGGGGTAAAACCTCTCAATATAAGTACGCCTAATTCTACCATCTTGTTGGGGATCATCATGTTCATATGATACTATTATTGATGCAGAGAAAGTTTGTTAGAGAAGCGTAATGCTTGTTCTGTTTAGTTTATCATGTTTACCTTGTCATACCTACCTTATGTGCTATTATCTCTCTTGTCCAATTTATATGTCTATCATGATGCTTTTATTTATTTATATGCTAAAAGTAACTGGACTCGCCAGTTGATATGTCTGACCCATTTTGTTTCCTATTCTTTCTCTTTCGTTTCTCCCCCAGGTTCTCAAGGTGGGAATGCTCAAGCTTGATCAGGATTCTTCTTTCCTTCTGCATGGAGCTGCTTAGATGTACTACTTGATATCATATCTTCTCTACAATGGCTATGTTTTGAGGATTATGCTCTTTTCATGTTTATTGTACTCTGATGATTTTAGTACAAGACAAAAGTTTTAAGTTGATGTACTGGGTCTTATGTACTTCGGACTCATGATGTAACTATGTTTTGAACCACGATGTTTTCTGCTTAATGAATTTTTAAATTTCTCTATTATTTTATATCTATCCTGTAATATTTCTATTTCTTTTTACCTTTAACGCTTCAAGAAACTTAATGCATTCTCTTAGTGAGTGACATTAACGGACGTGGGGTGTCACACTTGGTATTAGAGCTGAAGGTTACCAGATCTGCAGGTTACCAGATCGGATAAAAGATTTTGAAAATTGTCTTTCAAAATGTTTTAAAAAGAAAGCATTTCAATAGAAAAGTTTGTTTTGAAAACATATTCCCTAAATCCATATGTAATATCTTTCAATTCTCTGTTTCAATCCCTTTTCCTTTTCTTTTCAGCATGTCTAGAGAACCTAATATTCCTGAGGGCGTTACGATATCAGGTTGGTTCCGTAGGTATCATGAGGCCATGACGCCTGCCGGTGGTCAAGCAGATGTTCCTCCCCAGCTGCACCCGTTGTTCCTCCTCCTCCCCTACGCACTGACAATTTCTCTAAGATATGCAAAGATTTCTGTGCTCTGGGCGGAAAGCCATTTCGAGGAACTAAGACTTTTATAGAAGCAAGGACTTAAAGAGACGGAGGATTTGTTTGGAATTTTCGAAGTTGATGATCGTAGGAAGATTCAGTTGGCCGTTTGGCAGCTAAATGATAAGGCTTCGTTCTGGTGGGAGGTGACGCAAGCGGGACGTCCAGTTGAGACATGGGATGATTTCCATCAGAGGTTTGAAATGAAGTTTCTTTCTCAGGCCGAGCAAAGTATGCAAATGGAAAGATTTTTGGCACTTTAGCAAGGAGCCATGTCTGTGAAAGAATATGTAGATAAATTTAATCAATTGGCAAGGTTTATTTTGGAGCTAGTGAATATTCCACATAAGAAAGCTTTGAGGTTCTCTAGAGGATTAAATGAACCCCTCCATGGTTTGGCCATGTCTGATATTCTGATTGGAGCCACTTTTGAGAAACTCGTTGATATGGCTTTAATGCATAAGGAAGATAAAGGTGAAAAGAAAGAGGCTAAGGTTGAGGAAACACAAAATAAGAAAGTGTGGCCCAAGAAAGGACAACAACAACAACAAAACAAGGACGGAAAGGTCAACAAGGTTAGAGATAAGAGGTGAGCCATAATTACGGACGCGAGAATCACTTGATCAAGGACTGCAAAAGAAAGAAGAATGCTTGTTTCAATTGTTAAGAGGTTGGACATTTTTCTAAGGAGTTCCCAAAGAAGCAAGGACAAGGTCAAAGGGCAGGATCTTCGGGAGGGCAGATGCATGCTCTCATTGCCAGTACGCCAGACAGAGGTAGGAAAGTTTCCATTGAAGGTTTGATTTCTCTTTCCAATCATCCTGTTAGAACTCCTTTTGATTCGGGCGCTTCACATTATTTTATATATGATTCTCTGGTTAAGTCTCTGCATCTTAGTACTAGTATGGTTTTGGATCCCGTTGTTCTCACAAACCCCATTAGGGGTATGGCTCATCTGTCTGTGATTTGTCGGGGTTTGAGCATATCTGTATTAGGCGTCAAATTTGAATGCAACACATGCGTGCTCGGTTTCATGGGCTATGGTATGATTCTATGGATGGGTTGGCTAGCCGTGTATGGTGCGATTCTGGATTATGAGATGAGGGTCATTAGAATTTTGACTCGCGATGGGAGGACTCTCGAGATTTCTTGTGACTCTAAAGGGTCCATCATGCTTAGTTTCCTAGAATCACTTGATGCATCTATCGATGATTTACGATATGTACCAATAGTCTATGAGTATCCTGATGTTTTTGAGGAGGTTCGAGGCTAACCCCCGAGGCGCGAGATTGATTTTTGTATATACTTGGTGGACGATGCAAAGCCAGTTGCATTGCTTGTGTGCCATATGGCTCCAATATAAAGGAGGGAGCTTAGCAAACAAGTAGGGGAGCTACTTGAGGAAGGGATTATTAGGCGAAGCATATCCGAATGGGGTACTCTAGTAGTATTCGCAACTAAGGCAGATGGTTCGCTTCGCTTATGTGTGGACTATAGAGAGTTGAATAAACTCACTAAAAAGAATAGGTACCCACTTCCGAGGATAGAAGATCTGTTTGACAGCTTGTTGGTGCATCTGTTTTCTCTCAGTTAGACTTGGCCACAGGGTATCATCAATTGAGGGTGGCCGAGGACAATATAGATAAGGCCGCATTTAGAACTCCAGATGGTTTCTTCGAGTGACTCGTTATGCCTTTTGGGTTGACGAATGCACCCGCCTATTTTATCACTCTAATGAGATTGGTATTTTGGGAGTTTCTAAATAAGTTCATTGATGACATCTTGATTTTCTCGAAGAGCAAGGAAGAGCATGCCTTACACTTGAGGGAGGTTTTGTAAACTCTCCGTGCGCACTAGCTTAAGGAGAAGTTCTCCAAATGTCATTTTTGGAGAAAAGTAGTGAGATTTCTAGGGCATGTAGTCTCTAAAGTTGGGACAACAGTGGATCCCACGAAGGTAGTTGCAGTTCAAGATTGGCAAATCCCAAAGAATGCAATGGAGGTGAGAAGTTTTATTGGATTGGCAGGCTATTATAGGAAGTTCATTAAGGACTTCGGAAAGATATCAGCCTCGCTCACCGGGTTGACGAAGAAGATTCTGACTTTTTCTTATGATATAGATTGTGACGTTACTTTCCAGCAATTGAAGAGGGCTCTGACAACAGCCCCAGTCTTGACCTTGCATGATGGGAACAAAGTGTTCATAGTATACACTGATGCATGTGGTACAGGGCTTGGTGTGGTTCTGATGCAAGAGGGAAGGGTAGTATGTTATGGATGTTGACAGTTCAGAGTTCATGAGAAGAACTACCCTACCCATGACTTAGCGTTAGCCTCCATTGTATTCACGCTTAAGTCTTAGCATCATTATTTGCTTGGAGATAAGTTCGAGTTGTACACCGATCATAAATCTCTCAAGTACTTGTTCTCGCAGAAGGATATAAATTTAAGGCAACAAAGATGGTTGGATTTCCTAGCTTCCTATGACTTTGAGTTTTCTTATACCCCTGCAAGGGTAATGTGGTGGAAGAAGCATTGAGTAGGTAGAGGATGACCTTAAGTCCTCAGTTTGTAGAGAGGAAAAGCCTGGAGTTTATATTGAGTTTTAATTTTAGACCCTCCACCGAGTTTATACCTAGTTTATTGGCATCACTAGAGGTGCGACCTACTCTTTTGGATCAGATAGGAACTTCGCAGTGAGAGGATCCACAGATTTCAAACATCTTGGATAGGCTCAGTAGAGGAGAGACTTCTAGTCACCTCAGTAGATATTCCACAGACGATAGAGGGTGTTTGCGACAATATGGAAGGTTTTGTGTACCCCGAGTTGGGAGTTTGTTAAAGACAGTCCTAGAGGAAACTCATCAATCTAAGAAGACTATTCATCCAGGCGGTGACAAGATGTATATAGATATGAAGAGGGATTTCTTTTGGCTGGGATGAAGAAAAATGTGGCGGAGTGTGTTTCACGATGTTTGGTTTTCCAGCAAATCAAAGTTGAGCAAAGGAAGCCCGGTGGTTTACTTCATCATTTGGAAGTCCCACAATGGAAGTGGGTGAGCGTGTCGATGGATTTCATTGACAGTTTGCCTAGATCAAGGAAAGGCAATAACAGTGTCTGTGTTACAATAGACTAACTTACTAAGAGCGCTCATTTAATTCTGGTTAAAAGTAAGAGGATGACATTACGGTTGGTAGTAGTTTACATTCGTGAGATAGTCCATCTTCATGGAGTAACTTCCAGTATCGTATGTGCTCGTGACCTCATATTCACCAGTGAATTTTGGACGAGCTTGCAAGAAGAATTAGGTATACAGTTGTGTTTGAGCACTTATCACCCTTAGACCGATGGATAGACAAAAAGGGTGAACATAGTTCTTGAGGATCTTTTAAGGATGTGCATCCTAGACTTCAGAGGGATTTCGGAAGAGCATCTTCCTTTAGTAAAGTTTGCCTACAACAAAAGTTATCAAGCTTATATTGGAATGGCACCCTTCGAAGCATTATACGGACGAACCTGTAGATCACCGACTTGTTTGTTGGAATCTACAGAAAGACTTCTACTTGGACCAGATATGGTTTGTTAATCCCTTAAGAATCATACTTGAATTAAAGGATTAAGTCCGTATTAAAATCGTAAGACGAGCACTCACAAAGTCCACATGCTCATACTCCAACCAAGCATACCAAGGTCGTCCGTGCACAACAAGCTCAAGCGTAAGCCATGGGTCGAGCATGGGGCCAAGGATCAGTCGTTTGTATCAAATAAAATTGCTCGAAAATCAGGAAACATAAGAGCAACATGGATAAAACATTTTGGAAGACCACTCAAACATAGCTCGCTCCGAACATTAGAACAAGTCGGGTCATATGTTCAATACAGTCAGGATCGGTCACATAGTATAACACGACCAATACAAAGAGGTCATGCACATGGAGCTAGCTCCAGAATGGAATGAACCAAGGACAGTAAGGCTCGTACATTCTGTAAAGGTCACCCATGTAAAGAGAAGTCACTCATTCCTGTATCGAAAAGGTCGGTCGTACAAGATAAAGAGAAGAATTGGTTCCGGTCACACGTTCCACTCAGCAGTTGATCGTTCATAATAAACCAATCGATCATGCATAGCAAGAAATATAAAGAAGCCAGAGGTCGCACAAGTATCCTATGTCCACTCATAGATTGCAACTCCAGTCGCCCGCTCATTCCTAAATCAGTCACTAATGCTTCAATCAGATGCCACCTACCGATTGGTCAGATACCAGCTCCTGAAGGGTCGCACTTACATTTTAATCTACAAGCCTTGATCGCTCGTCTACAGACTACGGTGCTGATCTCCCATTAAATCCATAATCAGACATAGCTGCGTCAACTAGAGACCATCTATCGGTCAATCATTAAAAGGCTTAACATAGCGCTCGGCCGGTCGCCTATACAAGAGCTCTGACTAGTCACCCGCATACTCATCGCCTGACCGCCCATTCAATCTGCTCAGATCTATGAAAATCGCTTGCTCCTATGAAGTCGGTCTCACAGGGCAGCTGGAAACAGCTACTGACAGTTGGCTACAGCTAGGCGGTGGCATTTTAGTAATTAATGAGATGAGCAACCTCAGCCTGCACAAATAGATTTCATCTCATTTCTTCAGGGTAGCTCACCTATAAATAGGCCATGACTTCCACCAAAAGAGGAGGGACCCTTTGTGACCACGAAGTGCTGCTGAATTCTGTCCTCCACCATTCCTTAAGCATTTCAACCATCATCATCATCACCGTTTGAAGGATCTTCATCCATATGGCCATAGCATCCATTAAGATCTCCTAAGTGGAAAAGAGGGAAAGACATTATGCTTCTTTGTCGCCCATCTGTCCTTCTCCTCCACGGATTGCACCATTCCCCCATTGAATTCTGTGAGTTTAAGCGAGATTTGTATGTGAGAGTGAGAATATGTTGAGAGAACGAGAAGATGTATGAAAAAAGAGAGTTTATATGCTTTGTATTCATTATCATGATAATACAAACTACCATCATAGTGGACGTAGGCCTAGCTCAAGGCCGAACCACTCTAAAACCTTGTCTCCATTTTGCTTTCCTCATATTTTTACTTTCAATTTTTGTTGAGTGCAGCTCCATTTATTTTCTAACCAGATTAGTGAAGTACGATTACCGTACCCTTGGTGTTTGAGCCATTTTTTAGTGAAAACATTTGGCGCCCACCATGCGGCCCGGCATTTTCATCTTTCTCTGTTAAAGTCCAACAACATTTTTTAATAAAAACCTTGCTTGAAATCATGGATAGGACGAAGGAAGTTACTTTTAAAACCAATGACCTTACCGACGATGTTAATATTGTCACATCGCCCACTACCCATTTCGAGGCAGGAGAACCATCGGAAATCGAGGTAGCTATAACCAAGAGAGAGTTGGAAGAAGCAATGGAAGAACTAACAAGTCAAATGGCTATTACAAACAATGCAATGATGAAGAAGCTCGAGTCAATGCTAGCTATTCAAGCCGCTATTGCAAAAGACACACTAAGTGCCACTTGTTTTCCACCCGCTCGAACGAGTCGCATGTATGATACAGGGTCCTCCGCTTCAAGTGCAAAACAAGGGAATTCTATTTAGTATATTTCATATCGTTCTAATCTTGACCACAAAAAGGTAAAGCACCTATGCACAACTATTCTGGTACCACAAACTCTCAACAGGTGATTGGTTCCACCAAAGGGGCATTTCTCTCAAAAGGAAGTCTAAATCTCCTGTCCCCAAATCATGATTACCCGCCTAGACGAGAGTCCGGGGGAGAAGAATCTCGTTACATGAACCAATGCAAAGAGCAGGAGTATATCTTAGGAATGGCACGTGGAATCATGGAGGAAAGCTTAAGGAAGGAAGACAATGGAAATGAGTGGGAATTTTCTCCTACTACGACCTCACTCACCGAAAGAATGAAAAAGGCTATATATCCACAAAAATTTAAACTTCCAGTGGTGCAGTCCTATAATGGGACAAGTGATCCCAATGTATTCCTGTGCAAATATGATCAGCATATGAACGGGCCACACGCCACCATGAGATCAAATGCCTGTATTTCCCAACTTATCTAGAAGGGTTGGCCTATCTCTGTTTCACAAAGGTACCGCCGAGGTCTGTGGATGACTTCACAACCTTGGCTAGACTATTCAGTGAGAAATTCAGATTCCAAGTAACTAAGGTTTAGGATGTTATGGAGCTAGGTGAACTAGAACAAAGACTAGGAGAGCCCATCAAAGCCTTTCTCACTCGCTTTAATATGGTAGTGTCGAAGTTGAAAATTATGAGCCCCGCCTGGTTCTGATGGCTTTGAAAGGGGCCATATGTAAAAAGACCAAGTAAGGACGGTGGATTAAGAAGAAGAAACCAAGTACCCTTGAATAACTACTCGATAATGCTGAAAAATATATGAGTGTCGAAGAAATTTTGGTGTGTGTTTTGGGAAGCAATGAATAGCTAAAAAGGAGAGGTAGTGTGCATAGTAGCCTTGATAGCCAGAAGAGGAGCAATGAAGGAAAGGATGACCGGGCTAAGAAGAAGCTCCGCTAACTCCCCTTAATGACACCATAAGGAATATCTTCATAGCAACTAAGGATACCGAAAAATACCCGATCCCAAAACGAATGTCGGTCAAAGATGTTGCTGTAAGATCATGGAGGTTTTATCAATTTCATAACCATCCAGGGCACAATACCAATGATTGTAGGCATCTAAAATCACTAATTGAGGAACTGATCAAGAAAGATCATTTGCAACAATATGTACAAGTCCATGAACACTGATCCAAATCTCTACGAGCAAGGGGCAACAAGTAATGGTTAGATCACTCCAGCCAATTCAAGGCCAGCACTTAGTTAAGGATTAGTAGTCAGTGTTTTGGTTACGGCAGCTCTGAATAAGCGACCTCCAATGCTTTTACTTTACTTTTCTTTATTACTTGTTATATTCTTCTAAGAAATTGGCAATGATTTACTTACGTTGTATTAAAGAAAAGCCTTATAAATCAAAAGTTATGCGCTTACCCAAATAACATACTGAAAGTCGATTTCTTAAATGTAGGCAAAGTAGAAGAAATCGCTCATGTACAACCCAACCATAACAGAAAGCTTCCCATGCATATTTCAAGTGAAGCAACTCGTTAGCCAAATACATCGTGCGAATTAAGCAAGACGAATAAGCACATCTCTTCAAAAGAATAAGCCATTCTGGGGAAAATAGTGAAAAGTGTAGTAAACAAACACTAAGTCAAAAAGCTGCACTTTTCACTACGAAAAATGCTGAGTCCTTAGCAAGCATCCATTGAAGGGGTTGGCATCAAACTTTGAGAAAAATACAAAGGTGGTATTGAATTTGTCCCACGAATAAAAATTGCCAATCCCGAAAGAGGCACCTTGTAAGCTGCAGGGCATAAGTTCCTTAAAACGAACTAAAAACTCAATAAGATGAACTAGTGTCCACCTCCCGAGATGAAGCATAAAGTCAGAAGGACTAACAAAACCTAGGCTGGAAGCACCAGTCCTAGTGCCGGAAGGACCGGCAGACATGCTGGAAGGACCAGCGCAAACAGAAATCCTAGCCGAAAGGAGGTAATAGAAATCCTAGCCGAATGGGAGTAACAGAAATCATAGCCGAAAGGGGGTGTTCAATAAGGTCTTTTTGGCTCTAGAGTAACCAGAACAAACAAGCCCAAAGTTGGATCGAAAACTTGAAACCTAAGACCTCCCCTAGGGACATGCATTCAAACCTTAATTTCCGAAGGGCTTGGGCCAACAGGTCAGCGAGAAATGGGGTTTGAATACATATAAAAAAACATAACAACCTCGCACATTTAAACCTAATCCCCGAAGAGGTTGGACTACTAGGTTAGCGGGAAATATGGTTGAATACCTATCCAAAAGTCATGAACTGATCGATTAAAACTAAAATTATAGCTATAACTAAGAGAATTTGGGAAAAATCAATCGTTTCTACCCCAATGGAGTTGTAAAGAGCTTTGGTATGGGGGCATCACCATTGTGCAAAAATCAATAATGCTCACTTAAACATACCACAAGTTCATTACAAATTTACAACGAAGAATAAGCGTTTAATGGGATCGTTTGACTAGCAAGGTTGAATCCCCATGAAATACTATCATTCATAAAAATGAATGGCGAAATCACTATAATACCAAATGTTACAACATGAATGTGCGAGCATAAAAGTATTAGACGAGGACCTGCACTTGCATATACAACCGATCTAAGTACATGACAAATAAGAAAATAGACTGAAATCAAAGTATGAGGGTCACAAGTGCTACTTTTTAACAGAGAAAGGAGGAGGTGAACCAGCTACTTGATTTCCACACTTTGTTTATTTGTTTACACAAGGACTCTTTGGAGCGGACAAGTTAATGATTCCCGGGCTATTCACAACCGGTCTCTTTCTGCGTATTAGAGTAGACACAGCCTTAGTGTTCCAAATTTCGTCCTTGCCATTACTGTAATCATAATCAACAACTTCCAGATTAGAGATGTTAAGTAATGTTGGATTGCCCGAAAAGGTGTGGTGCACGAGCTAATACTGGTTGATACTAAAACGGAGTCAATAGTAGCAGCTTGAGCAGTAGTAGTACCAGTAGACAAAAGAGGTGGCGAAGGCAGATCTGGTGCAAACGAATAGTAAGCACTAAATTCTGCAAATCCAGGTGAATATGTAAGATAATCCAAATACAGTACGGACTGATAGATATCAATTTTACCTATGGTGACTAGGTATATAAGGTCGATTTCGTAATCAGTCACATTTAAAGAGGTGTCGTCATTCTCTACACCATGACCTGTGCATTGTTTGAGAACATTCTCCTAAATAGTGTGTTCTTTAACGGCATGAACTCCAGTAGCATCCTTGACAGGGTGATCCGCATAGGGAGTTTGAGAGCTAGAAGCTTCAATGTCGATAAGACTGGATGGGCCACGAATAGTAGTAACATCCAGGGTTTTTTCCCTGGAAGATTGAGCTTGCTTGTCTGCCAATACTTTCCTACCTTCAACTAAAGCCTTACAGTCTTCTTCCTCTAAGAGGCTCTCCTGGAGATATTCATCATCCGCACCGCCAGAGTAAAAAAGCACTTGTTCCCAAATAAGAGCCAATGTCCGTGGAAAGTCTTTGTTCAGATAGTTTAAGCTTCCACGGTTCATAACACTGTAAACGTAAAAATAAAATAGAGTATTGTCAGTCTTAATTTTTCCTCGTTAAGGGCTTTGAGAAACTTGATTCTGTCTTTTTTCATAGTCATTAGAGTCTCATTCTGAGAATTAATCTTGTCCTCAAGAACCATTTTTTCTTATTAATAAGAAGCCGAAGCCCGCCTCTCTTAAGCCAATTGGCATTCAACAAGCTCTTGAGCAGATTGAGCTTCTCGAAATTGCCCTCTTACAGCCTCAAGCCCTCTTTTGAGTTCCTCATTTTCAGCCTCCAAGTTGTTCACTATGATATTCCCACTCTTTAAAAAGGTGATTTCAGATTCTTGATACCTGATCAAGTGAACCAATGAACCAATCTAGCTTTATCATTCTGCAAGTTGTCAATATGATCAAGATGCCGAGCATTTAACCTTTGAAACTCGTAACCAAATTTGGCCAATGTTCTAGTTGCTTATCAGCATTGCTCATGGCCAGGTTCAAGTGTGTTTCGGGTTGACTCCTAGCAGTGTTAAACTGAGTAATCTTACATCTCTTTATAGTCAACCCCTCCACAGCGTCTCTCATATCATTTGGATGTAGATCTAAATCAAAATACATTCCCTTAAATCCCAACCTCCAAAACGATCACTAAGCATCAAGTTTCCAGGTGGAACCTTATAAGGGGGGCGGTCGAGAATCATTCAGATCTAAGCAGAGGTTAGGACGATGGATCATTCAAGGAAAATGGGAGCATTAGGGTCTAGGAAATCAGTTGATACGGAACGTTTTGAATCTCACTCTTGTCTCAATCGTTTCTTCTCCTCTTCTTCTTCTCTCCTTCTACGTTATGCTCACCTTGATTGCCCTTATCTGATACCTCTACACGATCAAATTCTTCCTCCCTTTGAGAATCAGTCAGTGGAAGTTCAGGGATGTATTTAGGTTGGGAACATGAGGACAACTGGGAGTGCATCAAGTGACGAGAAAGGCGAGATTGTAAAAGACTCTATGGATCAGTAGAATCAGCTTGTCGAGAGAAACTATCTGATAATGAGTGTTTCATTCTTATAGCTGGAAATGAGAACAAAGCAAAACTTCAACAAGAATGCAAAGAGAATAAGATTTGTGGGAAAGCATAAAGCGCTTATAGTAATTATGTTTTAATGCACTTCCAATAACAAACCAATTTTGAGGGGAGTTCCTAAATCAAATGCTTTCCCAAGCAGCTAGGCGGATTCTCGAGTTCTTTCCACATAAAACGCAACAGGGTCAGAAGTCACAATATCACCCAGACTGAGATAATTGATGGTGACTAAATCCCCCAAGCCTCCAAAGGTTCCTGCGGAACTCTCTTCCTTGATAATAGGGGCAACGAGATTCTCAATAATCTTTTCTGAAATTATTTTATCTCTTGTACCATCTATGCTTTCATCTACTGCTTTATCTTCACAATGAAAGACATTCCCTTCAGTAATTAAAGGCAAGGAAGATCTCGGTGAAGTTTGGTTAGAATCACCAAGGACTAAGCATTTCTTTGGTAGGGGATTTGCCTATGGTACTTTGCGTATAAGCCGAAGTTTTCTTAATGGACCATGAAGGATGGAGTAGTTGATATTGATGATGGTTTCCTTTTGAAAGTAACACCTGTCTACTTCTCTCAGTCTTGTTAATACAACCAAAGAATCAAGAAGAGATTGGTCAAGGACAAGACCTTCATTGGAAGGAATTACCGAAAAATGAAAAGAGAACCAATAGAAAAGGAGAAAGAACTAGAAAATTCCAAAGCAAGGGCAGCTACCTCCTTCCATCCACCATCCATAGTAGTTACCGGGACATCAAACATAAAAATATTGATATGGAAATCCCTTAACACCGTCTGTTAAGCCAGTGACAATTCTACAATATTTGCCTTCCATAACAGTAAAAGAGGGACCGTCTGTCTTCCTTCTTTTGAAAGCGTATAAGGAACAGATATCCAGAAATGTAGGTGCTCATTGCTTGACTCTCATAAAAAGTATGTATAGCCCTAATAAAATATGATGTCCATTGGGATGCAACTACTATGGGGCAGTGGTGAGACGTCGCAAAATGGACTCTAAATAGGAGTTAAAAGGAGGAACTGCTCCACTAGACAACATATGGTGATTGACTGTTACGTATCCAGTGGGTGGATGGTCGGCCAAATCATCTCTCCTTGGACATTTAGTTTCATCTTCTGAAAATCCAAAACAAGCACACATTTGCTAGTATAAGCCAAATGAGAGCGTCGATTCACGGCTGTCAGAAGGCACTCTCTTAAGGATTCGGGGTTGGGGATAAATTTGGCTAATATTCACTCTAGGACCAATAGTCGGGTCAGCCTAACTAGAACCTTTGGGCTCTCCAAATATGTTACCCTCTTTGGGATCTTGACTGAATTAGTTTCTAGTTTGCATTTCTACGTAAGTAGGTATGTTTGAGAAACCAGTTATAGCTAGGTTGCTAATAATTAAAGGAAAGCAACTCTGAATAAATGTACCATTCTAACTAAAAGCTATTAACTATGCCTAGTCTTCAAAATCTACTGGTCACGCATAATAAATGGGTCATGCACATTTCTGTCGAATGGTCATGCAAATCTTGATCATGAGTGTACGATGAAGGTCATTCATGAGCAATCGTGTCAGGCTCGTTCATAACCAACTCCACATGTGAGTTAGGCAGAAACGACCCTTTCCAAATCGAACGTGAGTGACCAAGGTGAACGAACAGGGGATATCAAAGGATTACAGAACTATATAAATAAATGGATGCTACTAGTTACAAGCAGAACATGAAGCAATAATAATAATATCAAGGTTCTATGGCATGGGCATTCCATCAAACATCTGATGAAGGCATGGTATATTAAAAACGTCGCTTCAAAGACATTTCAACAAGCAACTTGCGGACATATTATTGAAATAAGAAAACCAAAGGGCTTTTGTGTGAGTTAGATCTATCAAATGATTACACACACAACTCTAGAGTATACCAAGTCGAATCAAAGTTTTCCAGTCATCACAATCACAATAAACTACCAAAAACTTCAATACATGCTCAAATAATTCGGCTTTATCCCAGTCCAGAATTTTTAGTAAAGCTAAATGGATTGACCCAAAAGAAAATTTTAAAGAGGAAAATTCACTTACTTACGAGCAGGTGGTTTCGATTTTAAAGGAGAAATGCTCTAGCTGATTTCGAAATTGGTGAAGCTCAGCTGAAAGGATCAAGTAGAATGACGAAATGAGGAAGGAAATACAGTTGAAGTCTGGGAGGAATCGGACGTAGTAGAAAATCTTCTAAAGAAGAACCGCCATTAAACCGAAGTCTTTCGAAAGTCGAAATAAATAAGGAGCGGGAAAATTAGGAGACAGTATTTAAAGAAGACTAAAAGGCCCTTTCAGATTAAAGTGACACGTCCGCTCGATCAGATCTGAATAACCCGCTTAATTGTACCAAAAAGGCGGCTCATTAGATCTAGTAAACAAACAACAATGTCTGTGCACAAACGACCATGAGGTCATTCGATTTTGTATAAGCACGAGCCATTAGCAAGCGCGCTCATCTTATAGGAAATTGGACTTAATCCATCAAATGGTGTTGTGTTTCGTTATTTCGAAGCATGTAATCTTTACAAATTAAAAATTACAAACTTGGGGGGAAAATGTTAATCCCGTAAGAATCATACATGCATTAAAGGATTAAGTCCATGTTAAAATCGTAATACGAGCACTCACAAAGTTTGCATACTCATACTCCAACTAAGCATACCTAGGTCGTTCATGCACAACAAGGTCAAGCATAAGCCATTGGTCGAGCATGGGGGCAAGGATCATTCGTTTGTATCAAATAAAATCGCTCGAACATCAGGAAACATAAGCGCAACATGGATAAAACATTTTGGGAGACCACTCGCACATAAACATAGCTCGGTCCGAACATTAAAAAAAGCCGGGTTGTCCGCTCAATACAGTCAGGATAGGTCACACAGTATACAACCAATATAAAGAGGTCATGCAGGTGGAGCTAGCTGCTGAATGGCACGACCCAAGGACAGTAAGGCTCGTACATTCCATAAATGTTGCCTATGTTAACAGAAGTCGCTCAATCCTGTATCGAAAAGGTTGGTTGTACAAGACAAAGAGAAGAATTGGTTTCGGTAACACGTTCCACTCTGCAGTTGATCGTTCATAATAAACCGATCGATCATGCATAGAAAGAAATATAAAGAAGCCAGAGGTCGCATATGTATCTCATGTCCTCTCATAGATTGCAACTCTGGTCTCCCGCTCATTCCTTAATCAGTCACTAATGCTTCAATTAGATGTCACCTACCGATCAGTCATATAACAGTTCCTGAAGAGTCGCACTTACATTTTAATTTGCAAGCCTTGATCGCTCGTCTACAGACTACGGTGTTGATCGCCCATTCAACCTATAATTAGGCATAGCTGCGTCAACCAGAGACCATCTATCGGTCAATCATTAAAGGCTTAACATAGCGCTCAACCGGCCGCCTATACACTTATCCGAGAGCTCTGACTAGTCACCCGCGTACTCATCGCCTGACCGCCCGTTCAATCTTCTTCAATCTATGCAAATCGCTCGCTCCTATGAAGTCGCTCGCATAGGGCGACTGGAAACAGCTACCGACAGTTGGCTACAGCTAGGCAGTGGCATTTTAGTAATTAATGAGATGAGCAACCTGCAGCCTACACAAATGGATTTCAGCTCATTTCTTCAGGGGAGCTCACCTATAAATAGGCCATGACTTCCACCAAAAGACGGGGGGACCCTTGTGACCATGAAGTGCTAGTGAATTCTGTCCTCCACCATTCCTTAAGCATTTCAGCCATCATCATCATCTCCGCTTGAAGGATCTTCATCTATTTGGCCAAGGCATCCATTAAGATCTCCTAAGTGGAAAAGAGACTAAAGACATTCTGCTTCTCCATTGCCCATCCGTCCTTGTCCTCCACAGATTCTACCTTTCCCCCATTGAATTATGTGAGTTTAAGCGAGATTTGTATGTAAGAGTGAGAATATGTTGAGAGAACGAGAAGATGTATGAACAAAAAGAGTTTATATGCTTTGTAATCATTGTCATGATAATAGAAACTACCATCATTGTGGACGTAGGCCTAGCTTACGGCCGAACCACTCTAAAACCTTGTTTCCATTTTACTTTCCTCATATTTTTACTTTCAACTTCTGTTTAGTGCGGCTCCATTTACTTTCTAACCAAATTAGTGAAGTACGATCGTCGTACCCATGGTGTTTGAGCCAATTTTTGGTGAAAACATGGTTAGAGAAACTTCAGAAAAGATTGATCTTGTTAGACGGCGAATGAAGACAGCTCAGGATAGGCATAAGTCCTACGCAGATAAGAGAAGGACTGACATTGAATTTGAGGTGGGAGACATGGTTTTCATTAAGGTATAACCATTAAGGAATGTGGTTCGCATTGGATCCGTAGGGAAAATGGCACCAAGATTTGTAGGGCCCTTTCCCATAACAGAATGGATTGGCCAAATGGCCTATAGATTAAAACTACTAGAGAGACTATCCAGCGTTCATGATATTTTCCTCGTTTCTCATTTACGGAAGTGTTTGCATGATACTGCAAAAGTAGTTGAGCCGAGTATGCTTGAGGAAGTTGAGGTAGAACGGGAGGCGATAATTAGATGATTTCCTACCCATATTCTTGGTGTAGAAGTTAAGAAGCTACGCAACAGAGAAGTCAATTTAATGAAATTTCGGTGGGGAGATAACCATGAGGATGTAACTTGGGAGACTGAAGACAAGATTCGTGCTTTGTACCCTGTTATTTTCAAGGGTATGTTCTTAAATTCCTTTTCCAAAGCTTTTATTAACGCCTATTTCTATCATTTAAAAATATATCCTATCAATCGAATCTTTGTCCCTTCGGTAGAAATCCTATGGATGTAAACATGTGTTCGAGACATGTTATGTTTAATGGATGCATGTGGTTGCTAGTGGATGCTCGTGGATGCATATACAAACACATTAGGCACTAGATCGACTCAATCACTCTCATTCTTCATATGGATGTGTGTGCATTTTTCTTATTTTATTGGACGAATGAGTGTGTATCATCATATGGATGTTGTATTTGGATGAACGATTGTGCACTCATATAGAACTTGCATGTTATAATAGGATTATCTGCATACATGTTGGATTCATGACACTAACATATGTTGCATCATGGAGGTCGACTGAATCAGTAGACCACCTGATCTTTCACATTAGTATAGGGACATATACACAAACCTTTGCATATGTTCATATAAGCATTAAAAGTCTTTAAGAACAATGGATGCCGACGATTAGTGGATGAACAGATGGATGATGGATGTTAGGATATGCATTCTTCTTAACTTGGAGATTTGAAGGACGAAATCCGTTGAGCAAGGGAGAATGTAACACCCCATAATTTTATAACACATTGAGATGATAAACTAATAAATACTTAATTAAATATTGGGAACTAAGTAAAACAGGCTGCACCATTGCGTTCGTCTCAAAATTATGCTTAAGACAGACACCAAGTTTGCGTAAAATGGGCACTGTATGAAGAAGATATTAAGGTTTGAAGTTTGTATATGCATAAGATATACACACACACAAATACATATAACTAAGTCAAATCCATTCAAAATAATCAGAAATCAGAAGCAGGAAATCTGGAAGGGAAATCAACCCATTGAGGATCGACACACCCTAAGGGTGTCGACCCATGGGTCGACACCATAAAAGGGGTGTCGACCCCTCCCCAGATCTGAGCGAAATTCCTTTCATCGTATGTGGACTGAATTCTTGGCTAGATTCGTGAACCTTGGGCTATAAATAAGATCTCATTCTCATTGTTTTATTCATTTAAAAACAATGGAGAATTAGATGCTGTCTCTGCCTAGATTGAATTAGCCAATTCTTCTTCAACAACAAGAGTTAGGCAAATTTAGAGATTTTTTCTTCGATCAATTCCCTATTCTTTAGATCCAATCACAACGATTCTATGTTAGTTTTAGATATAAATATTTCAAAGTTAATCTTGACATGTTTATGAATTGGATCTAAGCCTATGCCTATTTATCATATCAGATATATCATTATTCGTATATCTAATTCACTGTTTAGGTCTCATCATGCTTGTTTATAATGTCCCTATTATGCCAGTTTGCTTAATCATGTCACTAGGCCTAATCAGTTCTATTATCACATGTTCATCAGATCTGTTCTTATATGCATATCTTGTCATTATGCCCAACTCTGTCACTATATGCTTATTCAGTTGCTATGCCTATTTCTTCCATCATATGTATATCTTGTTATTATGCTTATTTGTGTTCTCTTCCCTTCTTATTTTCCCATTTTATTATATAGCCAGGCTACCTTCGAGCCTAGGCATACCGTTAAAATATGCGAACGCGTGAAATTGGGAATGAGAGGAAAATGTTAAAATTGGGGCAAAACTTGTATTGGGAAATTTGGGCATAACTTGAATTGAAAACATGAATATGGATTTGGGCATAAACCAAATTTGTGATTAAAGATCTTAATCTGGGGCATATGGTACATGTTGAATATGACTTGGAAAAGGAGCATGAAAACTGTTGACATCAAAAGTTAGTCACTAGTGACAGTCAACCCCTAATTGTGTGATGAACACACGAACAATGATTATAAAATGTAGAAAAAGTAAAAAGAACCAGGAGCACACACAGAATTTTTATAGTGGTTTGGCAAAGACTGTTCCTACGTCCACTTTATATATTATTTCTCTTTTTTGGATTACAAGTACAATTACTCTTTTCTATTTGAAGAAGAGAAAGTAGACAGCGAACTCCTCTTCCTTTTGGGATAGATTGAGAGAAGTGAACCCCAAAAATGAAGTGTAAAGTAGTCAAAGGAAAAAAGGGGTCCTTTACCTCTTTAAGCTTTGAGGTATTTATAGGTGGAGATAGCGGCTTGGGCTGTTGTGATATAGTCCAGCCATTCCGGGAAAGCCCAGACACGTGGAGCCAATTTCTGGGTTAGACTAGCTGTTGGAAGACTAATTCCATGGAAGCTGCAACTGACGTGACATCCACTATGAGGTGTATCAAAAGTAGAGCTTTGTCCCGATATGGTTTGACAACTTTTATTACCTTGAAAGTCGGGATATGTGGTGGCTCTGTTGAAGATCTCCACGCTGGTCTAAGATATTTGGTTGATGCTCCTTATAAGGAAGAGATATGCTCGGTCGATTGGGAGAGCGATTCTTCTAGAGTGAGCTATCAATGGGTGAAGCTGGATTTGGGTCGATATGTGACTGCTTCGGATCTGCATCCGCTGGGCTTCCTGCAGCACTATATCCATTTGCGCGTTTGGGCTTCGATCTGGCTCGTTGAGGTTCTTGCCAAAAAGAGGGTTGACACTTTGCCCCTCAGAATGCATCTTCGTCGATAGAGGGAGGTGTGTTCTGAAATCTGATCCAAAGCACAAACGTTCGAAGTGTTATGGTCGCGCCAAGCCATATTAAGGCTAGAGAACCGACGGTCCCGATGTTGTATTAAGTCCAGATAACCGACGACCATACTAGGTCGTATTAAGGCCGGAAAACCAACAACTATCAGGAACCGTATTAAGGCTGAGATAATGATTGCTACCTGTATGAGAGTTAGTTCCTGCAAATAAAAAATAAGCCGTTCTTGTTTTGGAGAATGTTGATGGGTCGAGCATTTCATTTCACTTGGCTTTGGAAGGTGGCGAGCATTAACCATACTTGGCTTAGTGGTGAACATTAACCATGTTTGGCTTAGTGGCAAACATTAACCATGTTTGGCTTAGTGGTGAGCATTAACCATGCTCGTCTTAGGGCAAGTGTTTTTTATGTTTGACTCATGCTAAGTTAGTTTGTCCAGTGAGCTATGATCGCTCATGGTGTAAAAAAGAAAAGAAAACAGAGAGTATAATCCATACTCATATTTAGAAAACATGATCCCGCTCGGCTAAAGGAGTAGGTGTTAAAAATGGTGGTGGGCTTTCACGCTGACCACATAAAACAGGGTGGCGAGCATTATCCATGCTCGGCTTAGAGGTTTTCAAGCATGATCCATGTTTGCAAAAAAAAAACTCATAATTGCTAAATAATTACTGCAAAGAAAAGAAATTCTAAGGGGACAGCGGTTGATTCCAAAGCATGCCTGGGAGCTAAATCCTAACCCCATACATGTGTACATTAAGACACCCTTATTATTGAAATAAATACATCAAAAGAAAAATAAAAATCTTATTAATGATAATGCCGCGAGTGCTAGTCTTAGTGTCCTTTCCATTTCTAGGAGCTCGGGGACCAACCTGAGGAGCTTGGGCAGAAGGTCGCGGCGGCATGGCCGGGTCGCGATTTTTGACATATTCAGAAAGCTCTCCTTTTTTGACTCGTCCTTCAATGAGATCACGCAGATGTTGGCATTCATTTGTGTTATGTCCATCTACATTGTGGAATATACAATGCTTGCCGGAATCGAGTTCCATCTGGGTTGGTCCTTGTCGAGGTGGTCTTGGAGTAGGTAAGGATCCTCGTATGTTGAGATCGATATCGAGCAAAGAGGAATTGAGCTCAGTGTACTGGTCATACTTATTTTCATTTCGAGATCGCACATTAAGCTCTCTCTTCTCCGGGGCCTTCCCTCTTCCTTTATTCTGGCTGTAGTCGTCGAATGGACCTTGTTGTTTGGCTACTAGAACCTCGAGCTCTCCATTTCAAGGCTGGCATCCTCTTGTCGGAGGAATCACTCGGCCTTGGTGGATCTCAGGTTAAGGAGATTGAGAACTATGATCGATTTTGAACTCCTACGATGGCGGCCATGAGCACCATTGATGGCTCAGGCCGATCGAAAGATGCTATGGCCGCGTTGAATCTTTCAAGGAAGGATCTGAGCATCTCTTCAGATTATTGTTTGATGGTAGATAGGAACATAACACTTTTCGGTCGGGTGATATATACTCGAAACTGCTCGATGAAGCTAGTGACTAAAGTATTCCAGCTGTCGATCGACTCTGTTGTCAGCTGTCGAAACCATATGCCAGCTACGTCCGTGAGAAATAGGGGGAAGCACTTAGACATGATATTGGTCGATGCGCCAAGCACTTCCATATGTCACATGTATCGCATGAGGTGGATGGTCAGGTCAGTACGACCGTTATATGGCTCGATAGCTGGGAACTTGAAGTCCGGAGGATTTCAGGAGTTTCTAATTTCCCTGGTGAAGGAGCTGGCGTTGACATTATCTATGTCTTGCTGCGAGGAATTGCCCCGAGTAAAACGTTGGATGATGCTTGCAAGCTGGCTCCCATCTCCGAGGAGTCGTTGCCGTGAATTTAGCTCTGCATTCTAGAAATCTTCTATGCGGGGGTCTGGCAAAAGCATGCTCGGAAGGGCGGTCGTTGAGTGGGCTCGACCTCTGAGAGTTGACTGAAAGTGTGAGAGAAGGCAGGATCTGGTAGGTGGTTCTGAGGAGAATGGCCTCTCTGGTACCTGATGAGTAGTGAATCGAGCCATACCCGTAACAGAGGGCCTAGGCTGATTCAGCATAGCATGTGATGTTCAGAGCTCAAGGTTGCCCACGTTTGGAGCGAGGTTAGGAGGGTCTATGGCAGCATTTCCTTCCACCATGGTGAGGACCGAAATAATGGGGTGGCTTCCCTCGTTCGAAGGGAAGGTCGCACCCGTCTTTGTTGAAGATGAAGAGTGGTTAGACTGGTCCGTGGTAAGATTCCGGGTTGTAATGGGAATGGCATTGATTTTGAGAGACCCGGTGGCTGCTCGACTGGTTCGATAGGTCGTCCTGTTCCCAAGAGTGGGGGCAAAGTATTTGACTGACCAAGATCTTGATCGTGAACCTTCTGAGGTTCTGCTGCTGCAGCTGCGCTGGTTGCTGGAAGTGATACTCCTGGTTGTGATCGGTCGGTTGGTGGGATCAAACCAGAATGAAATAAAGGTGTAGCTTGATCAATGGTCTAATTTTGTGCAGACTGAAGATCAGTTGTTGCCCCAGCTTAGGCCGGTGGAGGAATTGATGTTGAAGCATTCAATCCCATCTCCAGTCAAACGAGAAGGTGATCCATCAACTACTGCTGTCGTTCGAGGAGTTTACCCTGAGCTGCCATTTGTTCTCTGAATTCGACTATCATCTTATCCATGTCATCCTGAGTAACATGTCGAGATACATCTTTGTGAGAGGAAGCTTCAAGACTTACTTCCATGGCATTATTATCGCCAGCATCGGTAGTTGTAGGGCGAGAGGATGTTGCATATTTCTTTCGCTTGTTCGCTATAAGAAAAAATGAACAGAGGCTCTAACAGAATATCGGTGCACTTTCCCCTTCCTGGCGTGCCAAAGTTTTGATGTCAATAGTTGGTTACTAGTGACAGTCAACCCCCAATCTTATGAGGAACACACAAACAATGATTATAAAATGCAAAAAAAGTAAAAAGAACAGGGAGCACACACAGAATTTTTATAGTTGTTCGGCAAAGACTGTTCTTACATCTACTTTATATATTATTTATCTTTTTGGGATTACAAGGACAATTGCTTTTTTCTATTTGTAGAAGAGAAAGAAGACAACTAACTCCTCTTCCTTTTGGGATAGATTAAGAGAAGTGAACCCCAGAAATGAAGTGTAAAGGAGTCGGAGGAAAAAGGGGTCCTTTTCCTCTTTAAGCTTTGAGGTATTTAAAGGTGGAGATAGCAACTTGGGCTGTTGTGAAGTTGTCTGGCCATTCCGCGAAAGCCTGGACACGTGGAGTCCATTTCTTGGTTAGAATAGCAGTTGGAAGACCGATTCCACTATTCATAAATAGCATCCGGAAGTTGTTGCTGACGTGGCATCCACTGTGAGGTGTATCATTAGCAGAACTTTGTCCGGATATGGTTTGACCACTTTTATTGCCTCGAAAGTCAGGATATATGGTGGAATAGCTCTATTGAAGATCTCCACGCCGACCCGACATATTTGGTCGACGCGCCATATAAGGAAGCGAGATGCTCGGTCGACTGGGAGAGCGATTCTTTCGAAGTGAGCTATCAATGGGTGAAGCTAGATTTGGGCCGATATGTGACTGCTTCGGATCGTGCATCTGCTGGGCTTCGTGCAACGTGACGTATATCCAGTTGCGCATTTGGGCTTTGATCTGGCTCGTTGAGGTTCTTGCCAAAAAGAGGGTTAACAAAAACCTATAATGAAATAGGGATAATTGTTAAATAATGAAAATGCCTAGTTTTACAGTAATTAGAAACTATAAGCGTTCTTGGACACGAGGTTATATTACACTTATAGTAGAAGTCTACCCAAACCCGACCGGCATA
Organism: Allium sativum; assembly: GCA_030737875.1. Classification (NCBI taxonomy): domain Eukaryota; kingdom Viridiplantae; phylum Streptophyta; class Magnoliopsida; order Asparagales; family Amaryllidaceae; genus Allium; species Allium sativum. The sequence goes on along the minus strand of CM060922.1, from coordinate 191,516,638 downwards.
TCCAGCGACCACAAGTGGTGAATCTAATGTGAGGGGTCTAAGTGCATAAATACATAACGTGCTAAGGCACGAGGTTAAGTCCGACTTATGGAAGAATTCTGCCCGGACCCGCCCGGCATATCCAATATCCACAAGTTGTAGGGTTAATGGGGGTAGGTCTAGTGCATTATAACCATAAATGAATATATGTTAATGAACTTGAATACTTATCCTAGTTGAATCCATAGGGATTGTATGAGCATGTTAACTTGAGTAGGGGTTAAGTAAACTTATATGAACCAGTGAGAGGGTTAAGTATATCTTAGGGCAGTGGGTAATATTTATATATAGGCCCACAAACTTAACATGCGGGGTTAAGAAATCTTATTACACTGGTAGGCATAACCTATTGAAATCCTAGTAGTGGGGATGCAAGCCTAGGGGGAAGATTGTATCATCTTTTGTGTTGGATCCATTTCAGTCAGTAACCCATATATAAGTATCAAACGAGTACTCCGAACTAGATCGGAGTCAGGACACGCTTACTGAGTTGATTATAAGAGGTCACGTGGGAAAAGGTGTCTGACGGTTCATTCCATCGGCCTCATGTGCGTGCATGGGTCCGCATGCTCGGGAAAATAAGAAATTATGGCATCAGTAGATATGGTTGTGCACATCCTGTAAACGAAGGGTTTCCACTTTAGGAAGTGATACATCCTACTGTGGGCCAGCACAAGTTATCTACGGAGTTAGGAAGCCGACCGATTGGGGTAGTAATTAGGGTATATCTAGTCAAGCTTGTTTAGGACCCCGTTATTGTCCTAAGGGGTAACACTGGTATGTTCAATTGGGCTGCCTGTTATTGTATGGGGGTAAAACCTCTCACTAGAAGTACGCTTGAGTATACCATCTTGTTGGGATCATCTTGTTCATATGATACTAGTACTGGTGCAGCAAAAGTTTGTTTGAGAAGCATAATGCCTGCCCTGTTCAGTTTATCCTATTTACCTTGTCATACCTGCCTTATATGATGTTATCTCTTTTATGCAGTTTATATGCCTATCACGATGCTTTTACTTATTTATATGATAAAAGTAACTGGACTTGCCAGACTTTAAGTTTGACCCATTTTGTTTCGTCTTCTTTCTCTTCCGTTTCTCCCACTCAGGTTCTTAGGGTGGGAATACTCAAGCTTGATCAGGATTCTTCTTTCCTTCTGCTTGGAGCTGCTTACATGTACTGCTTGATTTCATATTTTCTCTACTATTGTTATGTTTTTGGGGATTATTTTCTTTTCACGTTTATTGTACTATGATGATTTTAGTACAAGACAAAAGTTTTAAGTTGATGTACTGGGTTTTATGTATTTCAGACTCATGATGTAACTATGTTTTGAACCACGATGTTTTCTGCTTAATAAAGTTTTAAATTGCACTTCATTTATATTTGTCTGGTAATATTTCTGTTTTTGTTTACCTTTAACGCTTCACGATAATTAATGCATTCTCTGAATGAGTGACATTAATAGACGTAGGGTGTCACATCCACTCATGACAAAATCTTGGTAGAGAGGAGCGAAAAAGAGTCGCGAGAGAGAAAAGGAGTGATTATTGTAGAGAAGAAGAGCATTGAAGAGAAAGGGAGGAAAAGGATCTACCATCTCGCCATTAACAGACGTTTATCCAGAAAAGTTTAATTCTGTGAATAACCATAGGTGATGGTGTATTGTCGAGCAATGATCATTCTGATTCAACCATCTACAACGAGAAATCCGAAAGGACACATCCAGAGAGCTGAAGCCTATAAAGCCAAAACCATATGCTAAATCCCAGAAGCCATAACCGTGGGCCAAAGCCCGAATAACCAAAGTCCACAAAGAGCCGAAACCAAACCATAAGCTAGAGAAACCAAGAAACCCATAAGCCGGAAATCCAAAAGTAGGAAAGCCATAAGTGGGAGGACAATCATCCAAAAGCCAAATAACCAATGAGCCAAAACTACCAAGAGCTGGAAAATCGAAGAAAGACAAAAGCCAAGCAACCAAAATTCAGAAGCAATAAAGCAAGAAGACCAAGGGACCAAACTCCAAAGGCTGGAATACAAAAATCCAAAGCTGAAGAAAGCCAAAACCAAGACCAGGATCTGAAGAACCAAAAGCCAAGTAACCAATGTACAAAGGTATCCAAAAGGCCATAAACAATAAGTCATAAAATACTGATGTCCAAGAGGCCTGAATCTGATAAAATAGATTCAGAACAAAGATCAATTAATAACTGGACCACGAGCGCTGGACCCGAGCCTATTCTGAGTAGTAACAGGAGGTTGTGCCTGTCCAGGCACCATAACTCGATTCCTAACTAATGATGCCAGCTTACTGCGTCTGGCACGCTCTTCGATCATATCCTTGAGATGACGACAGTTGTTTGTGTTGTGTCAGTTGAGATCATGAAATAAACAATGTTGACTAGAATCTCTTTCTCTTTGAGTGGGCTCCAGCCAAGGAGGCCTTTTGAAAAGAGCGATGGACTGAACCTCCAAAAAGATGTCTTCCGGGGTGTGAGTAAGTTCTGAGTATGACGGGAACTTAGATTCCTCCTAGCCACCGAGGGATTATTCCCAAAAGAAGATTTTCCTTTACTAGAATCTTTAACCCTACTAACCAAAGTTTCCACAAATTCTCTTCCATCATGATTGGGGATGCTCCCAATCTAATGGGAATGGCACTGATCCGGGGATCAGTGTCGCAACTTTCTAGAGTTTGTGGGGTTGTCTCCAAGTCTCGAGTCGCAGTTTGCGGAGCATTAGCACTTGTTCCTACGATATCCGCTTGGTCAGTCGGCCTTCCAAAACCATGCAATCTATCTTCGATATGAGTGATAAAGTATTCATAACCTCTGCTTTCCGATCCAAACAAGCAATCAAACCCATAGCCAATTCATCCAAATCCTCTCTTGTTACCAAGTCCAAGAGATCTTTAGTTGAAGAATGCTCATGACTGTTGGATCTAGAATAACCCTAGAGGGGGGTGAATAGGGTTTTTCACAGTTTTTAAACTGAATTGAAAAGCTGACAGGATATTAAAATAATAAACAGATCACAGAATATAGCAGAAACAGAAATGCAGAAAATAAATCACACAAGGATATACCCAGCTTCGGCAAAACCCTGCCTACTGCTGCATTTCTAAGGTTTCTAGTAGGTGATAGAACAGTTCCCGCATACAATACCATGTACACTCGCAAACCCTGCTCCTATTCTAACCCTACGCTCAAAACCGTAGACTGATCTAATCCCCTAGATCAGATTTCCCGAATTACAAACCCTGTAACTCGTAACTCAGATTTACAGATTCTAAAACTGACAGTCAACACCTTGACTAAATCCCCCTAGATTTACAGACCTAGAACTGTTCAGAAATGATTTTACAACACAATTTAAAAAACAACAGAATGTAAAAAAAAAATGTAAACCCTAGTTCTTAAAATAAAAATAAAAGGAGGAGTTTATATTAAAGGGGTCATCCCCTTTTCCTTTTAGAAGCTTGGCCTAGTTAAAATAGAAATAGGCCGGCCCCTTCCCTTTCTAATTAGCCCGATCCTTTTTCTCTTTTCCTCTGGAACTTGGAAATGGCGGCTGCGAAAAAGAATATCTAGGGTTTCTGAAATTTCTCCCAATCACTGATCGATTGCTTCTGAAATATTGATCTCTGAAGGCTCTTGTCTTTGTAGCTTGGTTCCTGATGTCGATTTGCTGGAGTTCTCACTTGAACGAAACCCTAAAAAATTGTGAGTAATACGGATTTAATTCTTTGCTTGAATTTTCGATGCTAGGTTTCAATTTTTGGTTGAAATATTTGTGGTTTCGATGCATAAACTGCTTGTGATGATGTGGTGTCATATAGGATTTCATATCCTTAACTTGCGCTCTGATTTCTTGAATGATTTGGCTTGATTTTGTGTTGTTTCCCCTTTTGATTCTCGGCTTGAATTGATTTGCCCCTTTTGTTTCTTTGTAAATTAGCCGAGATAAAAACAAACTTTGTGATGATTCTGGACATACTTTCATACATCCATTTCTGGCATGATTTATTTCAGGAAAACAACCTGATTAATTTCCCTTTCGAATTTGAACCCACTCTGCATTGATTAGATATGGTAATTCAGGAATAAATATTTGTTGTCCCCTTTTTGATTAAAAAAAATCTGCTTTGAATTCCTCTTTTAAATCGATTGATTGGATTGATGAAATGTTGGTTGCCTTGTTTAAAATACCACGGCCTTGAATTGTTTGTGTGTATTTCCATTTTTGTTTCTCTTCAAAATTTCCTCGATTTGAATTTCCTGATTTAAAAAAATATCTGCTGGCCCCTTGAATAACGTGAATCATTTCTGGAAATTTATTTTGAAACAAAACAGATTTAGCAGAAATGGTTTTCTGCATGATTTTGATTTTCTTTTGCCAAATATGCTTGCCATACAACTTGGATTTGATATTTGCCCATTTCTGTTCATTGTCCAATTTTCAAATGGCTTTCTTGCCAAATTAATGCTCCTGTAATTCTTGGAAGATTCCTTGCGTATTTGTTGATTTAAGTAAATGGTATCCACTTGTTTTCACATTCAAATGTGTGCACTTATGCTGACCAGTCATCACCAAATTAATTTCTTGCCAAGTTCTTATTTGCCTATATACATATATTGTTGTGTTGTCCTTCACGTTTTGCCAAACTTGAATCAATGTCACACAATTATCGACCTGAAAACATAACTTCCTTTTCCATGCTTCATTCACTACTGTTGAGTTCATGTAATACTGCTCCATGCTTCACCATTGCTGAGTTGAAATATGTCCACTTTTGTTCATTATTCTGGCTTGATTTTAAGTTGAGCTCCACATCCACTTGCTGGATCTTGTTTACATGCTTGCCAATGTATTGATACATGTTGCTTTTCTTAATGACATGATCTTCCATGTACACTGTTATTAACCTGCTTATATATGTCGACACATTCTTGCTTCATCATGCTTGAGCCACCTTGCCGTTATGTTACTTTTGTATTTGGACTACTTGATCAGTTTGGGCTGCACCATCTTATTTGCTTTATTGACACATGAACCATGGTTGCACCACCTGTATTTGCTGTATCCATTGAAAATCTTGCAGGTGCACATTTGTTAGATGACATACTTGACCAAATGATGTTGTGTTGACTTTTGTTGCTCGACTCTTGAGCTGTGTTGCACTTTGTATTGTGTCGGCCACTTTGGCTTTATTATTTGCTGAGCAGTCTTGGGCTCGACCAATTTTTACTCTTTGTTGGCTTGAATCATGCTTTGCTATTGAGTTTCTGGTTTGCGCTTGCATGAGCATGTACTTGCTCCATGTTGTACTCTGATTTTGCTGTTTCTTGAAAAACTTGCATGTTGACTTTTGAGCTTCTGGCTTTGACTTTTCTTATGTCAATTTTGACCATGCTTTTTGGCATTTTGTATAAGATATATCAGCAGACTAGTCACACTATGTTGAGGCTGATCAAAAATCAGCAAACTAGTGTGATTATGTCGAGGCTGATCAAATCAGATCAAGTCATGAAAAAGGATGAGAAACACACCAGAAATCTGAGGCAAATAAAATTCTAAAAACAAAATTTATATTTGCATATATTCAGTATTATTTCTATTGCAGTATAATGTGTGTTTCTGTTTCATGTGTGACAGGTAAGCTGGGATGACCGGACTGACTGTGATGACTGGACTGACAATGACTGGACTGAAAGCTGAAGATAAGAAGACAGTGTGTGGTGTCAATGAATGTATGAGTCTGTATATACAAGTGAAAATGGATATATATGAAATGTAACTGTGTATATGTTGTGTGTATGTATGACTGAGTGACAATGAATGAACTGTACTGGGGAGCTGTGAGAGAATTGTACAAATATATGTAATAAACAAATTTGATTGAAATAAAATATCATTTTATTGTTGTCAAACGAACTTGTCTATTATATTCTGTTTATATACAAGTACAATATACAGTGAATGTTTAAATAGTGGAGTTATACAGTGTTGTACTGTTTGAATGTTAGAAATATAATATTCAATTCAAATATTATATTCCTATCTGTGTTGTATATATAAAACATTACAATAACAAACACATTTATAATAATATATATTTGTTTGTTATCATCAAACAAAAATCATATAATTGTGTATACAACTGCGTTATATACAACAATCTCCCCCTTTTGATGATGACAAACAAATAAAAGATTTTGATTACAATAAATGTGTTTGACAGTGAATTCTGAACTCCCCCTATTTATTAGCTCCCCCTACAACAGAAACTCCCCCTATAACTGTGCATGAGTGAAAAGAATGTAAAAGGATTCAGAATTCTCAAAATTAAAATATTTATAAAATATTCACTCATAAATCAAAATCTAATCCATTCTCCCCCTTTTGTTATCATCAAAAGGATACAGAATTTAAAATATCTATGAAAAATGACAAAAAAAAATAATATAATTTCAGCTTAAGAGGAGGAATGCTCATCATAAATCTCAATTAGTCAAACAAAAATCATAATATTCTAAGAACATGTGGCGTATTTCACATTGTAGAGAATGACGGATATACGATGAATTTTATAAAAATAAGGAGAGTTAAAAAAAATGTGAATATTTCTCAATTATTTTCAAAAGAATTTTATAAAATTAAAGCACAAAAACAGTGATGGATTTGGACTATAATTAATAATTCAATTTAAGTGACGAGATCGAATAATCTCAAATCCCAATATCTATCAATCAACAAAACATAATACGTCATAATATTTCAACACATTTCACAGATTAGAAAGATGGATTGATAGACTTGTTTTTGTACTCTGAGGAGAATTTCAGATTAATTTATATTTATAGCACATTTTTCCTTTTTATTTATTTATTTAAGAGCACACTGACCACGCATAACCAGAGCTTGGATTTTTAAATGGGATCGGTCGCAACTTAAATTATAAGTTGTCTCATAACCATGCATGACCAGAGCTTGGATTTTTAAATGAGGTTTGAGACACACTTATGTATTAATTTTATATATTTATCATTTCAGCTTTAAAAGGAAAAACTCCTTGGTATAAAACCAATATATGGATGATAGAAAATGTGGTAGGTACAGAAATGGACTGTGAAATAAATTTCTAAATTAATTATATTATGAAATAAGCTCGACTGTACCGGGATTATTGAAAATTTCAATTATCACTAATTCTAAAAAAAATAATATAGTCCCATTTCTATCACAAATAATTTTTCACTGTTTTAAAACAAGATGATTTTTCTTTTTAAAAATAAACTCTCCACATTAATATAAAATCATGATGGATGGCAGACGGGTGATAGATAAAGGAGATGGTTGTGAAATATTTGCCAGTTCAAAGATATTATAATTAATATTCAACCATCATGAAAATCCAAATAAAATCTCCTCTTGTTGTGAAATATACTACAGTCACAATTCATCACAATTTCAAAAACTGATAATAATTTTGATGAATTATAAACATAGCACAAATTGGATATTGATTTCAATTTCTGAATGAATAAGAAATAGATAATTTCAAAATTGAAAAACAATTACAAGAAGAAATTAAACAGATTTAAAAAAAATTGAATCTATACAGGGTGATAATTCAAAAAACAGATGAGTGATTTTATTACACCCTGATGGACTAACATGGACATCTCATACCAAAGAACTTTACACACAAACCCATCACATTTATTTGTATAAGGGGAAAAAAATGTATGGATCTATACAAGGTGAAAAATTGAATCTCTGTACAGATGGGTGAAACAAATATAAGTACTTCTGATACCACTTGGTGTCTTTATTTATGAGGATGGTAACAAGACATTGGAGACAAACAAGTATATCACAGACAAAAGAATTTTAAGTACAAAGCCTAGGCAGATCAAGCAAATTTATTTCATGTATCAGAGCATGGTATGAATTTGATACCAAAACAAGCAGTCATCAACAAATCTTTTCATGTCAATTTCTTCTAATCAGAACAGCATGATTCCAGAACAAACATTTTTCAAAACAGTATCAGAGTAGCACAAAATTAGTTTCAAAGCACACTTGTCAAGACATTTCTGATGGTCACAGAATATGATTCACGATCCAAGATTAAAAATACCGCTTATTTTTAAATCATTTGAAGAAATATGAAAATATCAGGATTTAATAAATCAATCACACCAATTTATAAATTCTTGAATTAAGATATGTGTGAGATTTAATAAATCAATAATTTCAAATGATTTTAAACAAACAAATACTTAAATCATATAACCATGAAATAATAGAGAAATCCAAGACCGGATTTTCAAAGAATTTTCACAAGAATTTTCTGACAAGTCCTCAAGAAATCTCAGATCATCTACATCAATTTTGTGAGATATTCATGATCCAAAGAATAAAAATAATTTATTTGAAATCATTTGAATCAATGTCAAATTTTGAGATATAATGAATCAGTCACACAGGGTTAATAATTTCAGTTTAAGTGGTGCGTGAGATTCAAAATATCAGGAATTTCAGATGATTTCAAACTAAACTAATTTCAATCATAATAATCATGAATAAGGATGAAATTCTAGATGTATCACTAATTCAACCCACATATTTTTCAAGTCAGAAATAACCAAGCCAATCTAAAAATTAATGAGATTATCACAACTGAGAAGTAACAGTGCTGTAATGAGTATAATACTTTAAGCGTTTCCAAAATGAATTGGAAGGGACTCAAAACAGTATAAGTGTGTGAAATTTCATTAATTATTCAGATCTTCAACAATTTAGAATTCTAGTTAACAGTGTTGAAGATATGATATGAATGCATCAACACTGTTATGAATTCAAAAATCAGAAAATAAACTTCAAAACAATTGCAGATATATACAAGTTCAAATTCAGGATATGGAAATAATTAACACATGATGATTTTATACAAGTAAGACAAATTTCCAAACAATCATTAATTCTGCAACTGGAAGTTTAAGAAGTACAGACAAAAAGAATATGGCAGTGTCAAATCCAAAAAAAAACAGAAGGGGAAAGTGGAAGGAATAAACACAAAAAATAAAACAAAGAGAATATACAAAGGCGAGTTTAGAGATCATACCAGAATCCAATGTAAAGCAGAATCTCTAACTCATCAGATGTGGCTAAGGAACTGTGAATGATTCTGTGATATGTAGCAGTTTTGAATCCAGTTTTTTTCTTTAGCTATGCAGTTCCTCAGCCTCCTTTGGTACCTAACTGTTAAGAGAATTGAGTGGTCTAACGAAAGTAGTAAAACCACTCACAGTTTTGTTCACACCTTTTGGTACCCAAATCTGTTTATATAACAAACCATTTGAATTAACTTTCGTACCCTTAGGAACCCAAATCGATTTGAATTTAACAAAACCCGTTTTATTTTCATTTGAGATACAAGAATGTTTAAATGGATTGTTATAAAACAAATCCTCATCTCGATTGTGATTTACAAATCCTTTGAAGTTTTCAGAGTTAAAATTTTCAAAGCAAATATTTCTAAAGTGATTTGAGGAATTTTTAAAATCACAAGAATTTTGATTTCTACAACTATCATTTTTCCCGAATCCAAGACCAGATTTATTTCCACTATAAACTTGGTTTTGTAACAGCATATTCAACGATTTTTCCCCATTAGAAAATTTATCCAATGTTGATTCTAATCGTTGGATTTTGGATTTCAGATCGCTATTTTCTTTTAATAAATTTGAGCAATTATTTATAGCGATCATCTGTTCAGCATTGGTCTGTTTCAAAACTAAATTCTCATTTTCTAACGATCTAATTTTGGCTTGGGATTCGGAAATTTCAAGTTCAAATTGTTTTTGCTTTTCCGACTCAAACTTCTTGGATTTTTCAATCTCATTTTCAAGTTCTTTCAAAATCAAACCACTTTTCACCAAATTTTCATTTTCAGCAATTTCAAATTTGGAATATATATTAGTCTTAAAAATTTCAAATTCCTCTTGTAAAAAGTTATTCAAACTTGATAACTCGATCTTGTTCTCTTTTAGGATCAGAATTTCCTTTTCAAACTTTTGGATATTTTTATTGAGATGAACAAGATTGGTTTTCAATTTCAAACAATTTTTGCAATCTGAATTTGAAGAATTTTTAAAATGTTCAAGTTGTGATTCCAAATAATCAATTTTACTGATCAACTCAGAATTCCTAGATTTCAGAGACTTATTTTTCAGTTGGAGTTTGTCAACAGATTTTGTTAAATCAAGACACATGTAAACCAGATCTTCATATGAGAAACTTTCTGTTTCAGCACTTGTTGATTCTCCATCATCTGTTCCATCTGAAGTTTCATCTGCATGGCTTGTTAAGCACAGATCTGAAGCTGAGTTGTCGTTCTGGGGTTTTGAGCAGTCGTCAGACTTTCCATACAACGTACTGAGAGTTTTCCAAATATCCTGCGCAGTTAAACAATGAGAGATAAATATTAATTGATCATTACCAAGAAAAGAGTAAATAATATGCATAACACGAGCATTAAAAACTTTATTCCTCTTATCTAACATGTCTCCCAAATTTTCAATAATATTCCAATATTCTAAATTAACAGATTTTAAATAGGATTCCATTTCTGATTTCCAAATTAAAAAATCTGTACCATCAAAAATATTTGGAATGTGACTGGACTGACTCTCTATGGACTGACAACTAGGATTCACCATTTCTCTAGAGTTAACCAAATACCTGCTCTGATACCACTGTTGGATCTAGAATAACCCTAGAGGGGGGGGGGTGAATAGGGTTTTTCACAGTTTTTAAACTGAATTGAAAAGCTGACAGGATATTAAAATAATAAACAGATCACAGAATATAGCAGAAACAGAAATGCAGAAAATAAATCACACAAGGATATACCCAGCTTCGGCAAAACCCTGCCTACTGCTGCATTTCTAAGGTTTCTACTAGGTGATAGAACAGTTCCCGCATACAATACCATGTACACTCGCAAACCCTGCTCCTATTCTAACCCTACGCTCAAAACCGTAGACTGATCTAATCCCCTAGATCAGATTTCCCGAATTACAAACCCTGTAACTCGTAACTCAGATTTACAGATTCTGAAACTGACAGTCAACACCTTGACTAAATCCCCCTAGATTTACAGACCTAGAACTGTTCAGAAATGATTTTACAACACAATTTAAAAAACAACAGAATGTAAAACAAAAATGTAAACCCTAGTTCTTAAAATAAAAATAAAAGGAGGAGTTTATATTAAAGGGGTCATCCCCTTTTCCTTTTAGAAGCTTGGCCTAGTTAAAATAGAAATAGGCCGGCCCCTTCCCTTTCTAATTAGCCCGATCCTTTTTCTCTTTTCCTCTGGAACTTGGAAATGGCGGCTGCGAAAAAGAATATCTAGGGTTTCTGAAATTTCTCCCAATCACTGATCGATTGCTTCTGAAATATTGATCTCTGAAGGCTCTTGTCTTTGTAGCTTGGTTCCTGATGTCGATTTGCTGGAGTTCTCACTTGAACGAAACCCTAAAAAATTGTGAGTAATACGGATTTAATTCTTTGCTTGAATTTTCGATGCTAGGTTTCAATTTTTGGTTGAAATATTTGTGGTTTCGATGCATAAACTGCCTGTGATGATGTGGTGTCATATAGGATTTCATATCCTTAACTTGCGCTCTGATTTCTTGAATGATTTGGCCTGATTTTGTGTTGTTTCCCCTTTTGATTCTCGGCTTGAATTGATTTGCCCCTTTTGTTTCTTTGTAAATTAGCCGAGATAAAAACAAACTTTGTGATGATTCTGGACATACTTTCATACATCCATTTCTGGCATGATTTATTTCAGGAAAACAACCTGATTAATTTCCCTTTCGAATTTGAACCCACTCTGCATTGATTAGATATGGTAATTCAGGAATAAATATTTGTTGTCCCCTTTTTGATTAAAAAAAATCTGCTTTGAATTCCTCTTTTAAATCGATTGATTGGATTGATGAAATGTTGGTTGCCTTGTTTAAAATACCACGGCCTTGAATTGTTTGTGTGTATTTCCATTTTTGTTTCTCTTCAAAATTTCCTCGATTTGAATTTCCTGATTTAAAAAAATATCTGCTGGCCCCTTGAATAACGTGAATCATTTCTGGAAATTTATTTTGAAACAAAACAGATTTAGCAGAAATGGTTTTCTGCATGATTTTGATTTTCTTTTGCCAAATATGCTTGCCATACAACTTGGATTTGATATTTGCCCATTTCTGTTCATTGTCCAATTTTCAAATGGCTTTCTTGCTAAATTAATGCTCCTGTAATTCTTGGAAGATTCCTTGCGTATTTGTTGATTTAAGTAAATGGTATCCACTTGTTTTCACATTCAAATGTGTGCACTTATGCTGACCAGTCATCACCAAATTAATTTCTTGCCAAGTTCTTATTTGCCTATATACATATATTGTTGTGTTGTCCTTCACGTTTTGCCAAACTTGAATCAATGTCACACAATTATCGACCTGAAAACATAACTTCCTTTTCCATGCTTCATTCACTACTGTTGAGTTCATGTAATACTGCTCCATGCTTCACCATTGCTGAGTTGAAATATGTCCACTTTTGTTCATTATTCTGGCTTGATTTTAAGTTGAGCTCCACATCCACTTGCTGGATCTTGTTTACATGCTTGCCAATGTATTGATACATGTTGATTTTCTTAATGACATGATCTTCCATGTACACTGTTATTAACCTGCTTATATATGTCGACACATTCTTGCTTCATCATGCTTGAGCCACCTTGCCGTTATGTTACTTTTGTATTTGGACTACTTGATCAGTTTGGGCTGCACCATCTTATTTGCTTTATTGACACATGAACCATGGTTGCACCACCTGTATTTGCTGTATCCATTGAAAATCTTGCAGGTGCACATTTGTTAGATGACATACTTGACCAAATGATGTTGTGTTGACTTTTGTTGCTCGGCTCTTGAGCTGTGTTGCACTTTGTATTGTGTCGGCCACTTTGGCTTTATTATTTGCTGAGCAGTCTTGGGCTCGACCAATTTTTACTCTTTGTTGGCTTGAATCATGCTTTGCTATTGAGTTTCTGGTCTGCGCTTGCATGAGCATGTACTTGCTCCATGTTGTACTCTGATTTTGCTGTTTCTTGAAAAACTTGCATGTTGACTTTTGAGCTTCTGGCTTTGACTTTTCTTATGTCAATTTTGACCATGCTTTTTGGCATTTTGTATAAGATATATCAGCAGACTAGTCACACTATGTTGAGGCTGATCAAAAATCAGCAAACTAGTGTGATTATGACGAGGCTGATCAAAACTGATCAAGTCATGAAAAAGGATGAGAAACACACCAGAAATCTGAGGCAAATAAAATTCTAAAAACAAAATTTATATTTGCATATCTTCAGTATTATTTCTATTGCAGTATACTGTGTGTTTCTGTTTCATGTGTGACAGGTAAGCTGGGATGACTGGACTGACTGTGATGACTGGACTGAAAGCTGAAGATAAGAAGACAGTGTGTGGTGTCAATGAATGTATGAGTCTGTATATACAAGTGAAAATGGATATATATGAAATGTAACTGTGTATATGTTGTGTGTATGTATGACTGAGTGACAATGAATGAACTGTACTGGGGAGCTGTGAGAGAATTGTACAAATATATGTAATAAACAAATTTGATTGAAATAAAATATCATTTTATTGTTGTCAAACGAACTTGTCTATTATATTCTGTTTATATACAAGTACAATATACAGTGAATGTTTAAATAGTGGAGTTATACAGTGTTGTACTGTTTGAATGTTAGAAATATAATATTCAATTCAAATATTATATTCCTATCTGTGTTGTATATATAAAACATTACAATAACAAACACATTTATAATAATATATATTTGTTTGTTATCATCAAACAAAAATCATATAATTGTGTATACAACTGCGTTATATACAACAATGACTTCCTTCTCTACTAGTACTTTATGCCTCAGAAGTGGCATTGAGCCTTCTTTGCTTAAGCATGATGAAAATCAAGTGAGATCAAGTTCCAAATCAAAGCCAATGTTGAAATCCAAAATCCGAAACCTAAACCAAATCCGAAGACTAAAGTCGAGACCTATAGTCAAGAACTAAAGTCGAGAACCAAGACTGAAGCTAAAGCCGAGGTTGTTGCGCACCCTACTGGCATACCAAATGGTTGACGTTGAAAATTGATTATTTGCTATGACGACTGTCCATTACTACTGCACTTAACAAGAGGATCAATGCACTGAAAGACATGACAAGCAGCCATGGATGATCATCATTTTAGGGATTGCGGAACAGATCGTTAAGGCAAAACAAACACTAGAGGGGGGTGAATAGTGTTTATGAGAATTTAAACAAAATCTAAAACTTATGTGATAATAGAATGAATCAAACACTACAAACACAATCACAAACACGGATAGATGCAAAATAAACAGAAATAAAAATGCAAAAAAGGAATGAACACACCAAATTTTATACTGGTTCGGATTGCTACTACATTCAGTCCCACACAACGCTGGATTGCGGAGAGTTTTATTACTATGTCAATAGTCAAGTACAACCTCCTTGATTTCACGGCTACAAGGGATACCACCGATTCTTACTTCCTTGATTTCACGACTACAAGGAAAACACTGATTCCTACTTCCTTGATTTCATGGATACAAGGAAATCACTGATTCCTACTTCACTCAACCCAAGCAATTACAAACATCCCTAGAACTATTCAGTAGCACTTGATTCAGAGAGGGGTGAGAAGAGCGTGTAGAGAGAAGGAGTTTGATCAAAACGGAATTGAATTCGGTACAGTATAAGTGTAGAAATCAAAAAAATGATTTAGAATAATTATATAATGAAAGAGAGTGAAAGTGGAGAAGAAGAGATGATTAAAAATTCGAATTCAAGCCCTTTTTATAGTGTGTGAACAACGTTTCTGAAATGTTTCAAACGGTGAAAAGACACTTCCTTTCAAATTTAAATTTCTGACAGTTATATATCGACATAGTGTTTTATGTATGTCGACATACACTAGTATAAATTTGAATTTCAAACATTTTTCAAATGTTTTTGATATAAATATAATTCTTGAAATTCTTGAACAAAGATATAGTGTTGTAAATTAATATTATAAAGTAGAAAAGCATATGGAAACATAAATTTAAACTTTATAAACATATTTATAAAATTATAAGGTTTTAAACTATACAAATATAAAGTATGAAAACATAAATATATAAAACTTAAGTTTGGAAAGATAAGAAATAGGATAAAGAGAATTGAGGATAGAAAATAGAAATTGAAATCAGAGTTTGAAAATCACAATTTGAATATTGAACCTGGAGTGCTATTCAGAGTCTTACAAAATCTAGACTCTATATCTATAATAATCTTGGACTTTTGAAATTTGAATGGTCAAGAGTCTTGAATTTGTCTGAGATCTAAATCTCTATCATCTTTAAACTGTACAGTCTTCAGTAATATTTCCTGTAAATAATTCCTACATATATGTGTGTGTATAAACACATATTCTATACAAAAAGTGTTAATATATATTTTATAATCAATGATAATTGAAATAAGGTTGTTGTCATCAAAACTACATTCTCCAACAATCTCCCGCTTTTTGAAGATTCTAATACTTCCCTTGCCTGTAAGAATCCTATAAACTATGTCTTTTTTTATAATTTCTCCCCCTTTGGCATTATCAAAAAGAAATTCTATTGGTACTCCCGCTAAATTGTATAACTTTCTGAATAAAACTTAAGTAACTAACCCAATAAAGATACTCCCCCTTAATCTTAATTAAACTGCAAACATAAACGACAATTTTATTAAACATGAATTTGTACAAATACACAAATTTATACAAATAAGATTTATCGTAGTAGCGCAATAAAATGAAAAACAACCTTAAACACTTAATTATTTGACAATAAGAGATTTGTGAATTTGATCATTTGGATAATGGAGACAAAATTCTCCATTCCTTTCAATCACATTTTGATCAAATAAAACCTCTCCTACTTATTCAACCTTATCGTCTTCTTCCGTAATTGTTAGTTGAGTATCTTGTTATTCTTCCTCCTCCATCATTTCTTCTTTCTCTTCTGGTTCTTCCACCTCCTTCATGGCTGATTATCATCATAGATGATAATCGAATTAGGCTGATTATCCATTATGTATTTAAGTGAACTCCTTACTACTTTTCCTTGCTTGTTTTGTTCTTGATTCATCCTTATCTGGAGTACTTGCATTTTAGCCATTATTTGTAGAACAAATTCTATCTTTTCTTCATTTTTGATAAACCAAGATAGCGTAGATAGTTGAAGAGGAACTAAGATGGTCCAGCGTGTGAGTTGAAGTTGATTTGAGTATCTAGATTGGTGGAGGCTATTGTAATATTTAATTTAGAGTTTTTATAGAGAAAAAGAATGAGAATGAAGAAGGGAAGTCGAAATAGAAGGTTTAAGTAATTGAAATAACTAACTTTTGGTGGGAATTTAATTTGAAATTCTGGCAGCTATATGTCGATATGCCAAAAACTCTTTGTCGACATACTCTTGTTTTAAATTTTATTATTTTAATTCCTTATGTTATGTTTATATATTTTAATATATTTAATTATTCTAACTCACTTAATGAACATACGCCTAGTTCTCTCCTAAATTTAGTGAATGTTGCTTATTTAATGGTTTAGTTAATATATCTGCTATTTGTTTATCTGTTTCTATAAATTCAAGTGAAATCTTTTCTTTACTTACGTTATCTCTTAGAAAATGATATCTCACATCGATATGTTTAGTTCTTGAATGATGAGTTGGATTTTTAGAAATATTTATAGCTCTTTTATTATCGCAGTGTATAGGCGATTTATTTATTTTTAAACCAAAATCTTTTAAAGTTTGTTGCATATATATTACTTGTGAACAAGCTAAAGCAGCAGAGATATATTCTGATTCAGTTGTTGACAAAGATACAGTATTTTTCATTTTACCGAACCATGATACAAGGGAATGTCCTAGGAAGTTACATGTTCCACTAGTACTTTTACGATAGATTTGCATCCTACATAGTCAGGATCACAGTACGAAACTAAATCGAATGAATCATTCTTAGAATAAAGTAATCCAAAATCTAATGTATGCTTTACATACCTCAGAATACGTTTTATGGCTTTTAAATGTGTTTCCTTAGGTTTTGATTGATATCTTACATAGAGACATACACTATGCATTATATCTGGTATACTAGCGGTTATATATAATAGTGATCCTATCATTCCTCTATATAGTTTTTGATCAACGTCTTTTGATGTATCGTCTTTACTTAAAACAATATTAGTTTCCATAGGTATTGGTCTATCATTTGTTATTATTAAATTATATTTAATAATTAAATCTCTTGCATGTTTTTCTTGATTAATAAATATTCCATTCTTTAATTGTCGAATTTGTAATTCTAAAAAGAATGATAATTCTCCCATATGACTCATTTCAAATTCTTTGGTTATAATATCTGAAATTCATTATTCATTATTCATTTTATCATTTGTTGACCCAAAAATTATATCATCAACATATATTTGTAAAAGTGGTATATCTTTATTATTCTTCTTGATAAACAAAGTATTATCTAATTTTCCTATTTGAAAGTTTGATTGTAACAAATAATTTCGTAATCTATCATACCAAGCCCTAGGAGCCTGTTTTAATCCATATAATGCTTTCTTTAGCTTGTATACATGATTTGTTAATTTTTCATCTTCAAATAGGGATGGTTGCTCTAAATATACGTCTTCTTTGACAAATCCATTTAGAAAAGCAATTTTGACATCCATTTGATATAATTTGAAATTATTATAGTTCACAAAATCTACTAAAATTCTATAGCCTCTAGTCTTGCTATGGGAGCAAAAGTTTCATCGTAATCTATTCCTTCTTCTTGAGTATAACCTTGTGCTACTAATCGTGCCTTATTTCTTACTACCTCACCGTGTTCATTAATTTTATTTTTATAGACCCATTTAGCTCCTATTATTATTTTACCCTATGGTCTAGGAACAAGTTCCCATACTTCATTCCTAGTAAGCTGATTCAGTTCTTCTTGTATAGCAAGTATCCATGAATCATCAGAAGAAGCTTCCTTTGGATTTTTGGGTTCAATAGTTTATATAAATGTATTATTACTCATATTAGTTAATAGATTACGAGTTATAACAACAGATTCAATATCTCCTAAGATATTTTCTACATGATGATCTCTAAGTAATCTAATTCTTTTATTTGGTTGATTATCCTCATAATTTATTTCATGAATTCCATTTTTACAATCGTCTTCATTATTTTGAGTTATACTTTTATAGTTTTTGTTGAAAGATACGTTTAATGTTTCTTCTATAGTATTGGTTCGAGTATTGAAAACTCTATAAGCCTTGCTCCTTTCTGAATATCCAATAAATACCCCTTTAGGATTTTGAATCAAATTTGTCTAAATTATCTTTTGAATTTAGTATAAAACATTTACTTCCAAAAATTTTAAATTATGGTACTTTTGGTTTCTTGTTATACGAAAGTTCATATGGGGTTTTATGAGTTAAAGGTCTAATCGAAAATCCATTAACAATATAACAAGCTGTAGCAACTGCCTCAGCCCAAAAATTCCTTGGTAAATTACTATCGGATAACATAGTTCTTGCACATTCTCGTATTATTCTATTTTTATGTTCAACTATTCCCACTACTACAAAAGTCGGCATATTCGACACTATTTTCTGTGGCCGTATATCAAAAAAGAGTTGCCGTAGGCCATTTTTTCAAATAGGCAACACCAGGGGGTTGTGGAATCTACAGCCGTTGCATTATCCGTCTAAGGCAACGCTTTTGTCCGTCTGTGGCCACGAAAAGAAAGTCTTGCATTATAACCCTATTGCAACAGCGTATGCAAGTAATGCAACAACATACAGCGTTGCCTTAAGCAGAAGTTACAGCCTGGCTTCCAGGTCATGATAGTGAGAGCCACGTCAGCTTGCGTGTAAGATGCCCACGTGTCACATGCCACGTCAGCTTCTATAGTGTCACACACCACGTCAGCTATGAGGCCCACGTGCCATGTTGAATTAATAATATTTTATTTAATGCAACACCGCTGTATTATGTAATGCAACACCATTATATTGAAATGCGACATCAGAAAAAAGTAAATGCAACAGCAAAAGACGACCAATGCAACATTAGAAAAAAGCAAATAAAACATTTTAATTAAAAATTATGCAATACAAATTTTGTACATATAATAAACTCATCCAAAGCATTCACATATGTGTATATATAATGCACTAATTATAGCAAGAAGGTACGAAAAATGATGTACATTTAAGTCAAGTTCTCTATGAAATCTACGCCTAGGTGCATCTTTCATTGGATTTGTGAGTCCATGTCTGTATTTACTCCTTCAAGAGGACTGTCATCCTATGATTTTCCTCCACCATTCTCTTTTATGAACTGGCATGGGTTTAAATGAAAAAGTTATTAACCTATTCATGCTTCAACATCTCTCCATGTTACATAGTTATTGTAAACATTGTTCGCTACAACAAATAGAAAAGAATTTACTTCTATCATCAATTAATAGAATAAAACCAGTTAAAGTATAAATTGGTTGAACTAAAAGAGAAGCTTGCCAATAAAAAATGCAATAACAATAGTCAGCAGCATACGACTCTTACAAGCTTCAACAGTAGCTTCTGTATCACTAGTATGCCCCAACTTCTATATCAGAATTGAAAAAGTGACAAACCTGGAAACCATACTGTTGGTTAATAAAAATTAAGATGTAAATTTTCCAACCTCGAAAATTTCCATTTTAGCTATACCTGGAGAATAGTCTATTAATAGTTGACCCAAATTCTAGATTCATCTTAACTGTTGACCTCACTGCACATCAAGAAATTAATGCAAGTAGCACCTAATTATTATCTTTTGGATGCACAAAAGTTAATTTTCATGCTGGTGTAGTTTTAAAACATACACATTCAACTAGCCCTCAAATTAGAAACATTATTTCTTGAATCAGTTTATAGCAAACAAAATTGACGTGGAAAAAGCATGAAGGTAAAACAACTAGAGAACAAGCAAGTACCACAAGGTAAAGAGTGAAAAGTGAACTTTCCATCTGCATTGGTTGTTGCATGACAAAGAGCACTTCATTCTCCTAAGGCAATGCCAGCACCCTACGGATAGCTTACCTCTGAAACATCATCCGAATACAAATATATGTGAACCCTTTGAATTGGATTTCCCCAGGCAATCATAGATTCTTGCAGATCATATACAGATACAATAAATATTTCATCAATCTCTAAGTTTCCAAAGCCCAAATTCACCTTTGGAGTTCCTCGAACCTTAATAACTAAATTAGGATGTGAAGCGCGTAATATGTATTTACATTTGAGAATGCATACTTCCCAACATATGATGTGAAGACAGATGTATCTCTAAATTTCTATCGCCAATCTCAACATTAATATAACTATCATGTTTTAGTCCTTCACTATTTCCACTTAAATCCATTTCTGAAAACATATTAATACTTTGAGTACCCATCTTATTAGCCACATCATCACAAATAAAATTTCCCTGATTATTCAAACTATCTTCGATATCCATCTTCTAATGCAAGTTTGAATTTTATTTGGGTTTCCATTCTCTAATAACTTTACTAAAATCAGCAGAATGCCAAAATGAATTAAGAGTCATGTTATCTAATTTAAGGGGATGACCCAAATGAATTAACCCATGTATATAACTGATATTTCGTTGTCAAACTCCAGTTTTTATCGATTTATCCTTTCAGAAACTTATAGTGGGGTCTATTTCTAAAGACATAAAACATAATAGAATTAACCCAATAATCTCTAGCACTATTTGTCAAATTTTAATCAATTACTACTACTTTGATATTACCTTCCATGGCTGGCTCATAGTAATTAAGTTGTTTCGAATCCAAATGTGATTTTTCATCAGTTACAACATCCACCAAAGCTCTTGATTGAACTTAGTTAGCCCTTCTCGTAATCTCCTGAGAGTTTAATACCAGATCTAGAAAACGGGTTTTTGAGTTCAGATCCGGAGACAGCGAAATACTTGGATTCGAAGATTGTCCTCGCTTTGCATGTTGATGAAGATGTATCAAATCTGGTGGATGAGCCGAGTGAAAGCCTGAGTCTTGATTCATGGTGATTTTAGAGCGAGAAAAAGAATTTGGGTCAATTAGTAAAAGGGGAAAGTGAATTAAAGAAATGTAAGAGAAGAAAGAATGTATTATTTTTACATGTTAATTTGTGAAGAGGGGAATCATTGCGCCAAATTTTCACATAGCAGAATAACGTAATGAGGTGCCTATTGTTGATTGGATGATGGGGTAATGTTTAAATAAGAATCATGGATTGGTTTGAACCATTGGATTAATTATCATCTATGGTCACTTATTTATTTATTTTAATAACGCGGGCTACTGATCTCAATTGTATTTATGTAAAGCAACGTTTTTAACTGGTGTTGCACGTCAGAACACTAGAATTCTCACCGCAACAGTGCATTCACGTCTAATGCAACAACATATGAATATTGTTGCGAAAGATCAAAGAAAGCATAGCTTTCACCACACTTTTCATGCAACGCACAAAAATTAGTGTCGAATATGCACACTTTTGTAGTAGTGTCCATTTTGTTCAGGGGTTCTTGGAGTTGAAAATTTGTGGGTTATTTCCCTTTTTATTAAAATATTTTCCAAAATGCTTATTTTCAATTCTCCACCATGATCACTATGTGTTATTTTAATTTTTGCTGATAATAAATTTTGAATTCTTTTATAAAAAGTTTCAAATTGATCGAAAGCATCATTTTTATTTTTAAGAAACAAAGTTCAAGTAAATCCAGAAAAGTTATCAAGTGTTACATACACATATATGTTATGATTTATCGATTGAACTTGGGATGGACCAAATAAACCCATGTATATTAACTTTAATGGTTTTGAAGTAGTAATTTCTTCTTTTGATTCAAATGAATCCTTCTTTAATTTTCCGAATCTCTTATGCCAAATCCAGGGATCACTTGTATTGTCCATAAGACATAAATTATCGCTGGAGATTTTCATATACAATATACAGATATTTTTCTTTCTGTCTCCTTAGAATACATTTTTGAATTCCTATCTTCTATAAAACATTTATTCTTTTCAAAATTTATTTTATAACCTTGATCGCAAAGTTGACTTATACTTTACAAGTTGTATTTTAAATTCCAAAATAATAAAACATCAGAAATAGTAGGTGTTTCAGAATTACCGGCATTGTTGATTCCAATAATGTATCCTTTAGAGTTATCTCCGAATTCCACCATTCCACCATCTTCATACTTCAGATTATTGAGTAGTTGTTGATTTCCAATCATATTTCTTGAACAGCCACTATCCAGTATCCAGTATCCATTTTCCCTTTTTTATTTCCACCAATTGCTTTTAAGAATTTGAATTTTCAATAGCCATGTAACACACCAGTTCAGGATTTGAATTTCCAACAGCCACCTTTTCAGAATTCAAATTGCCAACAACCACTTTACCCATCTTTTCAACTTTTGAATTTTCAAAAGTCATAGAACTCATCCTTTTCTAAATTGAACAATATTTCAGTAGATCACATGGCTCTTTAACATTACTATATGCAGACTCTTTCAACATTGATACAATGCATGAATTGACACTAGTATTAACAGAGATTCCAAAATTTGCCATTTTTTTTAAAATTCAAAAAAAAATCAGATTATGAACTTTTTGAAAGACCTTGCTATGATACCAATTGTTAGGGATTGCAGAATGGATCATTAAGGCAAAACAAACATTAGAGGGGGGTGGTAGTGTTTATGAGAATCTAAACAAAATCTAAAACTTATGCGAATAACAAAATGAATCAAACTACAAACACAATCATAGGCACAGATAGATGCAAAATAAAAAGAAACAGAAATGCAAAAAAGGAAAGAACATACCGGATTTTATACTGAAAGAGAGTGAAAGTGGAGAAGAAGAGATGATTAAAAATTAAAATTCATGGCCTTTTTATAGTGTGTGAAAGGTTGCAATGTTTCTATAACGTTTCAAATGGTGAAAAGACACTTCCTTTCAAATTTAAATTTCTGACAGTTATATTTCGACATATTGTTTTATGTATGTCGACATACTCTAGTATAAATTTGAATTTTAAACATTTTTTAACTTTTTTGATATAAATATAATTTTGGAAATTCTTGAATAGAAATATAGTAGTGTAAATTAATATTATAAAGTAGAAAAGCATATGGAAACATAAATTTAAACTTTATAAACATATTTATAAAATTATAGGGTTTAAACTACATAAATATAAAGCATGAAAACACAAATATACAAAACTTAAGTTTGAAAAGATAAGAAATCAGATTGAGAGTTGAGGATAGAAAATAGAAATTGAAAACCAGTGTTTGAAAATCAGAATTTGAATATTGAACCTGGAGTGCTATTTAGAGTCTTACAAAATCTAGACTCAATAACTACAATAATCTTGAACTCTTGAAATCTTGAATACTCATGGGTATTGAAATTTGTCTGAATTCTGAATCTCTATCATCTTTTAAACTGTACAGTCTTCAGTAATATTTCCTGTATATAATTCCTGTATATGTGTGTGTGTGTATATATATTCTATACAAAAAGTGTTAGTATATATTTTATAATCAATGATAATTTAAATAAAGTTGTTGTCATCAAAACTCCATTCTCCAACACATCAGGGTAGAATAACATATATGGAACATGTAGTATAACTCACAGTGCAGGGATAGATATAATAAAATATATTCAATAGGTAGTGATAGTGAAGCATCATTGAAAAGATACTCGAACTTTCCATATCATCATGAAAGTAATATCCATACATCAATGGAATACATCAAAATCTGTACAATAGGTCTCACTACAGATTCACTCAGAGAACAAGCAAACAATAATAGTGGAAACAACCAAATATGTATAGTAGATATTAATACGTAAGCCTCCTGCTCGTCATCGCTCTGCAGCATAGTCCTCATCAAGATCAATTATAAGTCACCTACTACCTAGTCTGCCCATTCACAACAACATGGATGAATAGTCCAAGGTAATAAGAGGGAGACATAAAATCTTGAGTTAGACAATAGTATTAATGAGCGGTAAACAACTATCTAATAACATCAATAAAGTGTACGAGAAATAGGTAGATCAATCATCTAATTTATCAACATCAACAGAGAAGAAACCCTAACCCGTCTCCTCCACATCATATAGTGATAGCCTTTACAATCAATCAGGTAAAAACAAACAGACATAGCACCTATTTGTCTAGCGTAGACCATCCTAATCGATATCAATATTTCCCAAGCACAAGCCTTCAAGGCTTAAATCAACATCAGACAAGCACCAAAGAAATATCCCATTTGACTTCGAATGATCTACACAAGACGATACAAGCAAAACAATCAACATCCATGACACTGTCTATCACCACCCATCCTGCCTTGAAACGATCGTTAATTGTATGACTGTAAAAAGCATCATGCCATCCGTCAAGGGCTAATGGTAACCCCAGTCCTAGCGAAACCCCATATGCCTTTCATCGATATGTATCTACGCCGTTCATGGATACCCAGTGTACTCAACTAATCATCTAGTCTTTTAGGCGTCCCTATTGTACCCCTGCTTTGAGTCAGCTAGAACCCACAACAACGATAACCCCTCGACCTTCAATATCTCTGGTCGTCATCATCGGCAATCATTTATAATCTCAAATCATCTTGAGCAGTCAATATACATTAGCTCATATCTTCTTGAGTCGTCTTTACATTCGTTGCATTTCATCGATCAACAAACACTTCACAACACTTCGAACATTCCAACTTGAATTCACTTCGAAGCTTCTTCCCATGTCGAGGCAAAAATAACATCCTTCTGTTGATATACAATGGATCATTCACTGCCTCCTTTATGGATCATTCATCGATCAATATTCATATCCATAGCGTTTCATTCACCTTTGCACATCGTTTTCGTCTCTTTGCTATGCTCAATGATCCATACTTTTTTTCATAGCATTTAATACCTTTTTCATAGCATTTCAAAATGCTATGACTCATCATCATTATATGCCAATCCATCATGGATCTCCCTTGCCCGATCCAGCGTGCGTCTCATCTTTTAGCCGAACCACGAAATCTTCCTGGCTGATCCATGAACCACACAATGCTCGATCCATTAAAAAGCGCACCGGTCTATCGCAATTCCTCTTGCCCGATCCATAAATCTTGTGCTACCGATCCACCAACATACGCTACCAATACATCCACAAAAAGCCTTCCTGATCCATGCTTTTGCCTATGCTTGATCCATCGTGTTGCCAAGCGCCGATCCACCAAGTTTCCAAGAACAGATCCATCTTCATTTATCAACCAATCCATGCCAAAACATGACCAATTCATACCAAATCAAGCCCAATCCAACTCCATTCGATCCATCACGATCGAGTAAGCCGATCCGCCTATGTTTCTTGTTGAACAAGAAAAGGGTGTTCCAGGCTTGGTACTATGTTTTCGACCGTTCCATACTCAAAACCAATCCAATTCAAAACTCGTGCTACTCAAATAACCATCCAAACAACAATACTATAAACGATCATCGCATAAATATTCATCATAAAATCTCATAGAATTCACCCAAATCATGATAAATCAATAAACGGGTAAAAAAATGAATATAACTTGTATAAACACATGATTTAGCATATGAATTTACTGTTATAGTCTTGCTAAATTAGATCCTATGGTGATTCGAATGAAAATATACTTACATTGATTGGATCTAGATGAAAACAACTTGAAATGATGAAAACAAGATCAAACAACCAGATACAAGATTGAATCCATGTGAGAGATGCTTATCACTCACCAAATCTTCAAAATATCTTGAAATCAACTAATCTCTAATTGGACAGCAAAGAACAACGAAGAACGATCTTCAAATCACCCAATTTGATGCGATCTACACTCTCTTTATGTTTATCTTCAATCTATTAATGTAGATCTAAAAATTTAATGGAGTGGAGATGTATTTGATTGAATAAGGAGGATCACAAGCTCTACCAAATTTAGAGAAATGAAGAACTAAACCATTCTCCTTTCCTCTACCCCTCTATTTATAGCCAACAACTCCTAGCCTTAATAGGTCTCACTAATCAGCTCATTAATGACTAATTAGTCTATCCAGAAATTATGTAGCACTAAAATAGTGATTCCTCCCAAACCGCTGAACCAAATCTTTAAAGTGACCACTCTATGGAATTGGAAACATCATTTCCTTTCAAATGAAATTGATCTCAGCACCTGATTTGATCCTAGTTAAAAGTTATTCCCTATACAAAACTTATAGGGGCAAAATGGTCACAAATAAAATTGATAAAAATTATGTACATGTCACACATCCCTATGGACAACATATTAAAATATGAGAATGATCCGAACCTCAGGTAATTAAATAAAAACATTCTACGAACCTCTGATACGTAAAATGTGGGTCGCTACATTCTCCCCCTTAAGGAATTTCGCCCCCGAAATTCCCAAGCAAACACCAGTGGCCAGAAACAATTCTGCAAGCCTATCATCCACAAGAAGTCAATCTATCATCCAGACTAGCATCCAATTAAGGCATGCATCCATAGCCTTATCCTAGCACGGAGAACTCTAACAATATCACAAGTTACAATGGTGTAAAGCGACATAACATTAATAGTTCATACCAACGAAGAGTTTTGGATGGATCGTCCTCATACTCTCTTCTGTTTCCCACGTATAATCGTCATCATCCTCACTCCATTGCACCTTGACTAGCTTAAACATCTTCCTCCTAAGTTGTTTTGTGTCATTCCCCACAACACGAAGCAACTTATGAGGTCTCGAAACTACGGACTCGACTTCTAGGTCTTCGCATTGTTCTAGAAATACCCCCACATTCGAATCATGCATACACTTCTGTAGAAATGACACATGGAAAACATTGTGCACACTCGACAACTTCTCAGGTAAATCCAATCTATATGCAATATTTCCAATCCGCTTGACTATCGGAAACAGTCCAACGAACCTTGGAGCTAACTTTCCTTTACTTCTGAATTGTTTTACATTCTTCAGTGGTGAAATCTTCACGTAAATCATGTCACCAACGTCGAACTCCAAATCTTTTCGACGCTTATCGGCATAACTCTTCTGATGATCTTGGGCTACTTTCATTCGTTATCAAATGATCTCGATACCGTCTAATGTTTCTCTTATCATCTCTTCCCAAGTATCATCTTATCTGCGGTCTATAGCCAATATGCTGGAGAAATACACGATCTACCACACAATGCCTTGTATGGTGCCATCCCGATGCTCGACTGGTAACTGTAGTTCTATTAAACTAAACCAAATATAGATGGTCTTCCCACGGTCCCCCAAAATCGAGTACACAAGCTCTAAAGAGATCTTCCAATACTTGATTAATTCTCTCAGTTTGACCATCAGTCTGGGGATGATAAGCCGTACTTAAACCCAACTCGGTTCCCAAAGTCTCTTGCAAACTCTTCCAAAATTCACTCGTGAACAATGGATCTCGATCACTCACGATGCTCTTTGAGATACCATGGAATAGAACTATCCATTTTATAAATAGCTCAGCCAACTTCAATGTTGTCCTAGTCGATCTGATAGGAATAAACCTTGAGCTTTTGGTCAAGTGATCTACTATGACCCAAATCCCTTCATTTCCTGCCCTGGTTCTAGGTAGTCCATCGATACTTGCTCCCATTTCCGTGTAGGAACTTCCAATAGCTAAAGCAATCCACTTGGCTTCTTCTGTTCGACTTTTACCAATTGACAATTCATGCATTTGGAAAAAAAATTCCAACATACCTCTTCATCCCTTCCCAGTAGTAAACTCGCTTCATATCCTAATACGTCTTATTACCACTGGGATGAATCGTCAACTTTTAGTGATGAAATTCTCTCAGAACATCATCACTTAGTCCATCGATATCAGGAACAACTAGTCGTCCGTTCTTACGAAGCCAACCCTTCCGATCAACTTCGAATTCCTTATCATTTGGTTCCGTCTTCTGGATAATCTCGACAAGCTTTCCATCATGCTTTTGGCTTTTGCCAATCCATTCGATGAGTGTAAGTCTTATCGATAAGCTTGCCAACATTTCAGGTTTTTACCCACACCTAGGCCTGAAATCAAATCATGCTAAGTACTCGAGGTGCTTCCACTCCGAAAACATTGCTCCCAAACTTGCATGTCTTTGACTCAATGCATTTTCCACTGTGTTACATTTACTAGGAGTATATGCTATCCAAAATCGTAAGAGGCCAAAAACTCTAACAACCACTGCTGCTGAAGATACAAATCCTTTTTGGAGAAGAGATACTTCAACGAATTGTGATTCGTAAACAACTCGAATCGAACTCCCAACAAGTAATGTCTCCACATCATCAGAGCAAACACAATCGTCGCTAACTCCAAATCATGAGTTAGATAATTCCTTTCGTGCGGCTTAAGTTGTTGACTCGCATATGCCACAAATCTATCTTTCTGCATCAGCACTGCTCCAAGTCTAGTACAACATGCATCGACATATACCACCATTTCTTCATTCCCGCTTGTAATAGACGAAACAGGAGCACTCGTCAGTCTCTCTTTTAGGATTCCGAAAGCTTGCTCACACTTCGCATCCGATGTGAACAATTGATTCTTCTTCGTCAATCTTGTTAATGGTGCAGCTATCTTGGAGAAATCCTTGATAAACCGACAATAATATCCCGTCAATCCAAGGAGACTCCTAACATCCGTATCATTATTAGGTCTATCCCAGTCCTGAATTGCTGCTACCTTAACGGGATCAACTACTATTTCATTTTCTGAAACAACATGGTCTAAGAATCTCACTTTGCTCTTCCAGAAGTGACACTTCAAGATTTAGCTCTCAGCTAATGTTTCCGCAAGATTTCCAAAACAACTCTCAATTGCGTCTTATCCTCTTCCTCATTCCGTTTGTAAACCAGAATATCGTCCACAAACACAAACAAGAATTTGTTCAATTGATATCCGAACACCCTATTCATAAGATCTATGAAATATGCTGGCGTGTTAGTCAACCCAAATGGCATCACCAGCCATTCGAAGAAACTGGATGGTGTCCTAAAAGATGTCTTCGGCACACTATCCTTCACCAATCTCAACTGTTGAAATCTCATTGCCAAATCCATTTGGGAAAACACCTTGGTCTCGTGAAGCTGATCGAACAAATCATCTATTTTCGGCAATGGATACTTGTTCTTCTTGGTCACCTTGTTCATCTCATGATAATCCACACAAAGTCTTGAAGATCCATCGACCTTGGTTGCGAACACAACTGGTGCACCCCATTCGAACACACAAATCCGAATGAATCCTTTTCCCAAAAGGTAACATACTTGTGCCTCTAACTCTCACTATTCCTTGGGCGCCATCTGCCTAAGAGGCATAACGATAGGTCTAACACCTTCGACCAAATCAGTCTTGAACTCAATCTCGCAATGCGGTAGTAACCCTTTGACCTTGTCAAAGAAATCATTGAACTAACTAGTGATCAACACAGATGACAAGTTTTCTTGTGGAATCACAAACAAATATAAATAGCTTATGAATACCCCATCTTCTGGCTTACGTTGAATCATGACCATTCGCCCTTCTACATTCCCGACTGCCACCTCCAGCTTCTCGCAATCCACTTTAGTTGCATACTTCTTGAGGAAGTCCATACCCAAAATGATCCCGTACCGAGCGAAGTTCAAAAAATAGCAATCACACACGAAGGAGAAATCATGACCCGACAACATTAAACCACAACAAATCATACATAAGCTGGATGAACCCCTAACTAGATAAGTCACAATCAACGGTCTATAACAAATCTTGGGTTCCAAACCCAAGCGGCACACAAGTGCATTGGAAATGATAGGATGTGATTCTCCACTATCAAACAACACTCGAACTGAAACATATCTAATAGAGAGTGTACCTTGAATGGCAACACTCTTCCCTTTCTCTTCTGCTGTAGGATCCCTCGAAGTAAATGGAACAACTTACAACGCATACACCTTCACAATCTGCTTACCCTTAGCTAGTTCTGGATGTCCATCTTGTTATGCCCAGGTTTGCCACATTTGTGGCATTTATTCTTAGCTTTCGGATTCTTGTAATCCATGGAATAATGGCCCTTCTCCTAGCAATTGAAGTATATAGCCTCTCTTTTCTGCTTCTTCTAACCATCTTTTCCTTTCTTTTGTTGATGCTTCCTCTTTTTGTTATTACCACCCTGTTGTGGTTTCGGTTCCTCTTTAGCTACAACAACAGTCTCTTCGTTGGGAAACAAACTCTTGTGCTACAAAGCTTTTTCCACGATCTTCTCATAAGTGTTATCCAAGTGATAAACCAACTAATTCCCAAGGTATTTGTCCAAGCCCATGACGAACTTCTCGTTCTTCTGGTATGGACTCTTAATATACGAGCGAGCATAGTTAGACAAAGCTTCAAAATCAAAAACATACTACAACACTAGTCGACCATTCTGCTTTAGCTCAACAAACCTCTTGAATATAATATACTTCTGAACGATAGAAATGAACTTCGTCTCAAACTTGCCTTGGAATTGATCCCATGTGATTTTATCCTCTGGAGTCTCTAGAGTGACAGAGTTCAACCAATCCATTGGTCTGCCCTGTAGCTGTCTCGATGCAAGCTTCCTCTTAGTCGCATCATCAATGCCCAAGTCTCCAAAAACCCAAATGCAAATATCAAGCCACCCTTAAATCTCTATAGTCGGCTCTGTCCCTTTGAACAGCTTCCCTCCAAGAGTAGTGAAGTCCTTGCACAACTCTGCGAAGTCCAAACCCTAGGCACTTTTACCTGAACCCCCTACGTCTACCGTAGTTGTATTTGGAGTGGGTACCCCCTCATGATCAGTGACATTGTGGCCTCAAACATAGCTGGGTAATATAGTATACCGCCATCTCCCACTCCAGGAACAATCTCCTCCCTAGCATCATGTCTAGATGTTCAACGACTCGTTATAAATCCGAAATATATGATGATTAGTCCATATATGAGAATAACTGCAAATGGAGTTCAAGCGCTACTATATAATATAATACTCATTCTTCAAAAAATAAAAATATGTCTCTCATACGCCTTTACGTCCAAGTGCTTTGGATAAAATCGCTTAGCCAAAGCTCTAGTAGCAAATGTGACGACCGCCCATAACTCCTGCACTTAATAAGAGGAATAATGCGCTGAAACACGTGCCAACCAGTTATGGATTATCATCAGGGTCAAATAACACACGTGGAACCTGTCTTATAACTCATAACACAGGGATAAAATGCAATAGAATATATACAACAAGTAGTAATAGTGAAGCATCATTGAATAGAAACTCAAACTTGTCATATCATCGTGAAAGTAATGTCCATACGTAACTGGAATACATCAGAATCTGTACAATATGCCTCAGTGCAATCCCACTCAGAGAAAAAGAAATCAACAATAGCGGAAGGAACAATATATGTATAATAGAAAATAATTCATAAGCCTCTTGCTCGTCGACGCTCTACAGCATCGTCCACATCAAGATCTACTACCTATCACCTGCTACATATCTGCCCATCAACAACATCATGGATGAACAACACAAGGTAATAAGAGGGAGATATAAAACCATGAGTTAGACAATAGTCTTAATGAGCAATAAATAGCTATCTAACATCATCAATAAAGTGTATGAGAAATAAGTAGATTAATCATATAATCTACCAACATCAATAGAGAAGAAACCCAAACTCGTCTCCTCCACGTCTGATAATGATAGCCTTTATAATCGATCAAGTAAAAACAAACAGACCTAACAACTAATTATCCAGCGTAGACCATCCTAGTAGAGATCAACATTTCCACGCACAAGCCCCGAAGGCTTAGACCAACATCAGGCAAGTACCCAAGTAATATCTCCTTTGACTTCGAATGATCTACACAAGACAATACAAGAAAAATAATCAACATCCATGACTCTAGCTATCATCGCCTAACCTGCCTTGAAACCATCGTTAATTGCATGTCTGGCCAAATCATCATGCCATTGGTTAAGGGCTAATGCTAACCCTGGTCCTAGCAAAACCCCATACTTCTTTCATCGTTACACATCTAGGCATTTCACCGGTACCTAGTGTAATCGAAAAATCATCTAATCTTTTAGGCATCACTATTGTACCCCTGCTTTGAGTCTGCTAGAACCTACAACAACGATAATACCTTGACCATCAATATCTCTAGTTGTCATCATTCGCGATCATTCATAAGCTCAAATCATCATGAGCAGCCATTATATACGAGCTCAATTCGTCTTGAGTCGTCTTCATGTTCGTTGCATTTCATCGACCAATGAATACTTCACAACACTTCGAACATTCCACCTCAAATTCACGTCGAAGCTTTATCCCATGTCGATCCAAAAATAACATCCTTTGGTCGATATATAATGAATCATTCACTGCCTCCTTTATGGATCATTCATTGATCCATATTCATATCCACAACGTTTCATTCACCTTTGCACAATGTTTCCATCTCTTTGCTATGGTCAACAATCCATACTTTTCTTTTATAGAATTTAATTCCTTTTACATAGCGTTTCGAAATGCTAAGACTCATCAACATTCCATGCCTATCCATCCTGGATCACCCTTGCCCGATCAAATGCGCACCTCATCTTTTAGCCGATTCATGAAATCAGCCTGGCCGATCTATGAACCACACCGTGCCTGATCCATAAAAATGCGCACCAATCCATCCCAACTCCTCTTGCAAATCCATTCTTTTGCCTATGCCCGATCCATCGGGTTGCCAAGCGTTGATCCACCAAGTTTCCAAGCTTCGATTTATCTTCACTGGCCCATTGATCCATGCCAAAATGTGATCGATTCATACCAAATCATGCCCGATCCAACTCCATTCGATCCATCATCACCAAGTAGGCTGATTCATCCATGTTTCTTGTCGAACAAGAAAAGGGCGATCCAAGATTGGTACTACATTTGCAACCACTGAACCAAATCTTTAGTGTGACCACTCTAAGGAATCGGAAACATCATTTCCTTTCCAATGAAATCGATCTCAGCACCTGATTCGATCCTAGTCAAAAGTTATGCCCTATACAAAACTGATAGGGGTAAAATGGTCATAAGTAAAATTGATAAAAATTATGGATATGTCACATATCCTCATAAACAACATATCAAAATATGAGAATGATCCGACCCTTAGGGAATTAAATAAAAACATTTTGATCCTCCGATACGTAAAATGCAAGTCCTTACATTTTCGCACGCCAACCCCATAGAGTGATTTTAGTAGTACACATGATATCCAAACAACCAAAGTACGAGAAATGTAAAGGGACGCACAACTTTTATGGTGGTTCGGTATTAACCCGTACGTCCACTTTATAGTAATCATTCATCATAATTTTGCCGATTACAATGTTTATGCAAGTTCAGACAGGTTAAATATACAAAGTTGTACAATAGAATAACAAATATCTATTCCCAACTTTGACCAAAATGCCCTTCCTCTTCATTATGCCAAAGTGTGTTGAAGTGAACAACAATGACCAATGAAAAGCTTCAATGTCCAAGAATGTCCAAAAATGTCCAAATATGCTCCAAACTTCTAAGTGAATGCTAAAATATTATAGGCAAACTTCTGTTTGAAGTTTACAAGTCCATGAACTATTCCAAAGTCATATAAATGACCATGGAAGTCATTAATGGGCTCAAACGAAAGCCCTCATGTATGCGCAAGGTCCAAGAATACCAATCCAAAACCAACCCCTTTGAGTGTTAATCAAGGGGGTATTTATAGTTGAAGCGTTCATGCATCAGCCCGAATTTCGTATCCCGAGGGGAGGCGAAATTCATATCTCCAAAACATAGCCAAAATATCGAGTCATGGTCCAAAAAATCGAATTTTGGAAAAATCTGGAAAAATTGGTGATCAACACATGTTGATCACCCAAAAAGCAATGATCAACATATATTTCAAGTGATCAGCCATTTTTTGAACCATTTACCAAATCCCAATTTTCGCATCCCCAAAACCATGGTCTAGCAGAGTCGTGCAAGCAAAACAAGTGATCCGCACACTCCAGTTTGGCACATCCTTACCTTGCCATTTGCCAAATTTCTCATCATCACGTCGATCATATGATTTTTCTCAATGTATGCAACCATGATTTTCGCATCGTATTTGTAACACCCCACCTCCGCCAGGGTGACTCTTGCAAGCACTCTGACTTTGGAGGGGCGTTTGAATCAGGTAAACATGCATAGTGATATATCAAGGCAGAACAAGAACATATGTATATATGTAAATAGAGTAAATAACATAGATAAAACAGTGGAAGATTTCAAACCATTTCA
The DNA here is from genome assembly GCA_030737875.1 of Allium sativum. Classification (NCBI taxonomy): domain Eukaryota; kingdom Viridiplantae; phylum Streptophyta; class Magnoliopsida; order Asparagales; family Amaryllidaceae; genus Allium; species Allium sativum. The sequence goes on along the minus strand of CM060922.1, from coordinate 191,481,921 downwards.
AAACAAGTCTGGTACAACATAATGTCAACTTTCCAAATACACAAGTCTAGATAAAACAACATCACTGAAAAACTGAAATACATAAGTACTATCCCCAAAATAAGTGATAACCATAGCTAGCTTCATGTCAAGACCGTACATGAGCTAAAATCCCACAAGCAAGCGATCAGAAATCCAAGCTAAGCTCCAATATTCCCTCCCTGAGAACCCGGGGGGAGGGGGGGGGGGAACGGAAGAAAAGAGGCGAAAGAAAACAGGTCAGTCAAAAAGACTGAGTAAGCCCTACTACAATCAATGTAAACTGATAAAGTTAACTGGCATGATGAAAGCTGAGATGAACATATGGATAACTACATACTGGCATGATGATTAACTAACAAGGTAGATAAAGGTGTCATCGCATAATCAGGTTTAAGGTTTTTGCACCACAGGTGTACTAGCAAACTAACATGACTTGAATAAACAAGTATTGATCCCTTGGCCCAAGCTTTGGCCCAATAACATGAAGTGACCCTAATACGCGGTCCAACCAAATGGTCTAGTCGATCGGCTCCCTATAAGCCTAACTCGTCACGTGTTGGTGTCAATGCGGCCCAAAAATAGTTGTAGTCAGACTGTGCAGGGTCTCCCGTCGGGTGTATCAAGCTCTAGGGTGGCAACCCCTGGACACCATAAACATAAGTGCACAGTCTCGATCTACTGGTACCCGTGCATGCTTTCCCCGGCTTCGGACTATGTGCACGACCATGGTCCGCCCGGAACTACACCGGCGTACCACTCTGCCATCGCTTTTGGTCACTTACCTCCAGTCCAGTAATCGTGCTCCCTCCCTAGCCTAGACCCTAGGGCCTTAATGATACAAACTTGGGATTACTGTTGGAGTGGACCCCCATTGCTAGGATTTTTCTAGTGGGTTAAGTACGGTTTAACCCTCTTGCTAATCATGGATTAACTTGGTTAAGTGTAACGATGAGTTCACGACTTAACCCCGATTAATCTACCAAGCCCAAATTGGTTAAGTATTAAGTGGACCATGACTTAACCCTAATCATGAGGCATTAATTAATTTAATGCGCCTTAACCTCTCACATTAGACTTTGTTGCGGTTACTAGTTAAGCCGGGCGGGTTCGGGTAGCTTTACACCACAACTTGGTCTAACCTCGGGTTCAAGGTACAACAATACCAACTTCTCACATTGGGTCCTATTGTTTGTAGCAACTAATTAAGCCGGTCGGTTCCGGGTAGGTTTACGCTACAAACTCAACCCAACCTCGAGTTGGTCACACTTATCTTTTCTAAGTGTCATGTCCATCATGTTTCCAAAACATGTTACAAGTTTTCAAGCATTTGGGTAGACCTAACTTAATAGGTAAATTCCCAAAGGGTAGACCTAACTTAATAGGTAAATTCCCAAGCTTATGTTTTTATGTCTTTTAAGTTTACCCAACCCCAAACGCAATCCCATCGCTTACATATCGCAATAGCGCATAAAGGATAGAAAGAGGGAACTTGGCATAATCATGACATAAAGGTGTTGAAGCCACAAGTTTAACATGGTGGCATATGAAATGTACATATGTTCATATACTTGCATATTACATTTTAGGCCTCAAAAGCATGCATAAAACCAAACTTAGCATATTGATGATACATGGTGATAAATGACATGTAGAAATGGCCATAAGTTTGCATTTAGCCTCACATGCAAGTTATCATAAGAGATATGATAACCTACATGTTGCCAAAATGCAACCTTTAGCATAAAGCTTGAAGCTTTAGGCTCATAAACCCAAGATAAGCTTGCATAACATGATAACATGAGTGAGATGATCAACCCAAACTTGCATACATAACATGGCAACTTGCATATCATAACATAGCAAACTTGCATACATAACATGATAGACTTGCATATTACATCATAGTAAACTTGCATAACATATCATGATAAACTTGCATATCATATCATAGCATACTTGCATAACATGATAAACTTGCATATCATATCATAATGATCAAACACAACTTGCATCATTCATTAACTTTAGAGTTTAAGTTTGAAAGTAGAAAAGGGCTTACAATGCTTATGAAGACACAAAAATATGACAAAGCCCTTATGCAACCAATTAAACCCAAAATGCAATCTTCAATAGAAAAACCCTTAAGCCAAAATGATCAAAACCCTTCCTTTATGATGCAAATATAGAAACTTGACTTGAATGCAAGCTAATGATGCTCATAGAAGCTTGAAAACACTTGTATGCATGGAAAATCTCATAGAAATTTATTTAGGAATTTTATGAAGAGAGTGGAGGCCATGAGAGGATTGATTTTGCCATAGTTTAGTTGTATGAATGAATAATGATGATTTAGGGTTAGGTTAGGGCCTTATTTATAGAGATTAGGACTAGTTCTAGCCTTAGGATTAAACCCTAGTTCCAATCTCAGCCCTTAAAACCGAATCTGGCCCCCAAACTCAACACAAACCCAAAATGGTGCACCTGGCAAAACTGCCCGGCTGGACCAGGTCGACAGCTAAGTCGACAGGGCTGTCGACAGCTAAGTCGACAGGGCTGTCGACTTGGGTCCAACCAAGTCGACTCCCAAGTCGACAGGGCTGTCGACTTGGGTGCTCTGGCGGGAATTTTCCCGCCTGGCCCAATCTGACCTAATTTTTCAAATTCAAACTTGAATTTGAAATCTGTTTTTTTTTTTTACTTTGAAATTTTCTGAAAACTTCGTTGGGCCTTAATCGGGTCATACGGACTCCGATTTTCGAAAACTCGGACTCTATTTCGCGTATTTTTCCGAGACGAACGCAATGGCATAGCCCGTTTCCCTTGATTCAGATTTTAGAATTAAATTCTGCCTCGATTTATGTTATAACAGGTTCTTGAAAATACGGGTTGTTACAGTATTCCATGTTGATCAGGGCATTTCAAAGTGCCAATTTCGTATCTCGGATTTCGACTCCAAAATTTGCCAAAATCTAGACCGTGTCAGGTCTGATGCACACATGCGGTTTTTTGAGATCATGTCATGCCCATCAGCAGTTTTTGAGCGCCAAATCTAGAAAGTTGCCAAGTGGCTGATCCAAGCTAGCTGAGTTTGCACAAGCGATTTTTTGTGTTCATGCCATGTTGATCAGTAGTTTTTGAGTGCCAAACCTGGTACTTTACTGAAGTGGCTAATCATTAAGTTTTGAGTTACACACGTCATTGTTCTTGATCATATCATGTCGGTCTGCAGTTTTTGAGTGATCGAAAGCAGAATTTACCAAAATCCAAATATTTTGTCTTAACGTGTTTCGCCATGTGATCAAACCTAAGCGCTCAGTGATTTTGAGCTGGTCGGACCGACTAGATCATGTATTTTTACCATGTCGAATTTTTCAAGTTTATTAAGACTTTACCAATCTCATAATAATGATTTCAGGAATCAACGATATTTCAAACCTTTTCCAAATACGTCATGACTTCAACTAGATCACTTTGTGTTTTCCAACGACTTTCTCGAGACTCGAGCGCATTGCTAATCATAATATTGACATGTGACTGCTTTGCCAAAAAGCGGGTCAACACACATGTTTATATACCATGGTTTGGTTTGAGGCGGTGTATGTTGTATTGTATCTTGTGTATTACCCTGTATGGGGGTAATATTTGTAGTGGGCTCAGGCCCAATGTTTTGTTTTTAACTTTTCAACCAAAAAAAAAAAAATGACCAAACTGCGATAGTCTTGCAAAATCAAATAATATATGCTCATTAAAATTATGATAAACATGCTTAATTAATTTGTGAATTTATCTTAATTATTTGAAATAAAGTTCAGCTATCCAATATTTCATTCATACACATCCCCAAGCTAGAACCCACAAATACTCCTGTTTCAGGCCCGTGTTTTTTCTCCTGAAGCAGATAAATTTGAGTCACGCTCATGAACGCGATACATATTTTAATCTCACCAAAAAAACAGTATATATAAATAACTAACCAACTATGATTGTTTGTGTATTAATCACAAAATTATTAATTAAAATCTTCGAGATTTAGTACATCTGTAGTGGCCCGAAAATCCGTTCCAATTTGAGCTGACTAATATCCTACACATTCAACTCAAAGTGCACGAAAATACAGATATTTAATAGAAAGAAAAAAGAGGATGAGAAAGATAAGATAGAACTAATAGAATAGAAGTACAAGAAGAACATCAGAGTCTAAACAGTATCAGAGTAAACACGAATCTCATAGCGGAACAAATAAACTATATTACATAACGCTTTGAAATACAAATCTGAATTTGTATATACATACCATATCAGAATATAACTCATATACGTCACAGGGGAAATAATATTTAATAACTAGCAGTGAAGCTTCCTTCTATAAGCTCCTCCAAGTGAATCTGCAAAGCATGAACACTTGACTGCCCGTACAAATTTGGGCACCCAAGAGTTTAGGGAAAACACACAAAATAAACTCTGGGTCAGTCATGGGACTGGCGTGAGTAAACTCCAACCAATTTGTTTAACTTTGAAAAATACTTTTAAAGAAAAAGTAATAAAAGTCCAGCCCACACATAAACATGAACGGTTTTTACCTTACTATAACCAAAACATTTTTGATATCAAAATCCACTGATATTTTAATAATGTCTAATCAAATAAATAACCAATTAGTAGAATGCTTGCATCTCACGCTCTACATACATAGTATAAAATCAAAAACCGCAGGGTGCTCATTGGAGATTGGATTCCAACTATGACATGGTATGAGACTACCTCCCAATCAGTGTACTCTAGAGGGGATACACTGGGATTCAACAAGAACATCTTGCAACTCAACCCACACATGACCGACCACTCATTTAGCTTGAGTGTATCGAATATATTGTCACCCACGGTTATTGGCTGTCCAATCGTAATCTGAAGATACAGAATCGAAAAGAAGAACAAATATGAATTTCCTCTAGATCGGTGACAATGCACCTTGCTTGGGTATGACCCAACTAGCCATGCTGCCCGCCTGATTTCTATCATTTCCCGTTTGTGAGGCTAGATGCTTCAGAACATCAAATCACCATTCACTTTGAATGCCACATCGTCAAACCTGTCAACTCACTAATCGATTTCCCAAAATATCGTGGGTATAAAAAGCTAATATGAACGAATTCCTCCGCCACCAGACATAATACCTTCAAGAGATCAACCATACGTAATTTATCTGGTATACTTTGTCAGACACTCGTCTATACAAGTTGTCCTGGGACTGGACAAACAGACAACACCATTATTGAACAGAACGATTCTTACATTTCACTCCGTCTTCAATTGTCTTCAGCATAATATAATTCATAGCACTTATGCCTATATAGAGTGGTTTTCGGATAATAAATTCAACCGGTTTCTCCGTATTGACAATAATGGTCAAAACACTTCGATAGTCGGTTATTTAACTATCAAAGTAAAAACAAGCATCCATTCTAATGTATAACTAAACATCACACAATCACGAGCCCTTTTTAATTAACATTTATTTTTATTATTCAAATTCCCATATCTTGCTAGATATTTCTTAAACCCCATTTTAGCCATTTCACCCTTCTTGGAGAACATTCCCAGTTATTATAAACTTTTATTCTCTTATGTTCCCGAAAATATACTTTATTAAAATTCAAAACATTCCATTCTTTTCACATTCTTTATTTTCTGCGCTTGGATAATATACCCTATCTACATTGGAAAAATATTTCCAATTTCATTATAAACATTTTATTCTGCCCAAAGTTCACTTTTAAAACATTATTCACTTTGAAATGTGAATATCATTTCTTATAAAAATCTGATTTTGTTTATCAAATAAATCTTTATTTGGATAATCAATACCATTATAACTTAGTGTCGACCTCCTATTTGATTAACACTAGTTTAGCCTCCCTTTATTTCGGAAATAACAATATATATTATTTGTTTAATATTCAATTACCATTTCTTATATGATCCAGAACAATGTTGATTGACATGTTATATAAACTCAAATGTTTCTATCACATTTCCATATTTTAAAGAGTTCCCTTCAGTACGGGTAATATATCAGATCTAAATTATTTACTTCTACTTCCAACTTCGTATAATTCATTTACACTTCTTCGGGGAAAAACATAATTATTCTCTTATCACTTAGGATAAGTGAATTCCAAACCTTTCTACTGAATAGTGTTATATGTAATTATCACGCTTAAGATTGGTTAACAATGTTAATTTATCGTTATAGTAAAAATTTGCAATACGCTGTAATATTCCCCTTTATAACTAATCTCGACATCACAGTAACGCTTAAGCCTGGTCTACAACGTTATTTTATCGTTATAGTTCAAAATCTTGCAACACGCTGCTATGTTCCACTTTATAACCAATCTCGACATCTCTTTCCGTTACAAACTAATACCATTCCTCAATAATAGTGAAGTCGTTCAAGTTGGGGTATTTTATTTACCTCACGGACCTTGATCGACAATGTTCTTACCTTAGAATAGATATAAATCTGTAACCCTAAACTCCTTTTTAATATTAATATCAAAAAAACCATATTTTTTGCTTTATTTTGAACATGGTTTTATGACGCCATGTTCGTACTTCAAAATCTCTATTGTTTATGACTATTTCTATTTAACATTAAATCTTTGCTTTAACTTCATTTCACAGTTCTACTTATAACTTCATTACAAAGACCATTTGCGTTCTTTGTCTCCTGACGTTTTACTTTTATTTGAATCATTATTCTTAATTCAAGTAACATCTTATTATAAATGCATTATCCTCTTAAATGAAATCCATTTAAGAAACAATCATTTAATTAAAAATAATTAAATAATAATAACTTTATCATTGTTGAAGTAAATAGTTTAATTCATCATTGATCTAAAGTAGATTGGTTGCTTACTTTACAATAACTAATTAAATTAGTTCAATAATAATTTAATACTTCATTAATTAAAAAAGTAATTATTAATTGAGAAATCTTATTGATTTAAACAATTAATTTCTAAGCTATTACTACTTGATTAATTGAAAATCAATAAACCAAAAAATCATTTTATAACAAAATAGTTGATTTAATCAATTTCAAATCATCAGTTAATTTGTTACCCGATCTTAATTACTTCTTACCATCAATTTAATATAATTGGTCTAAAACGCTACTTAACCATTTGTCTTAAAATGGTTATCCTAAATATTAGCTCATACGGTAATTATAACTTCACTTACATAAACTGTCAAAACAATCCCTTATATTTACTCTATAAAACAGACTACAGAATGTTTAAAATAGAATTTCTATTATAATTTAAAATTCCGCTTCAATTATAAAAATATAATTTTTATAATTTAACTTCATTGATTTGCTTGACGGCAAATCAACGTCTTAACAAAAAGATGGATTTATGGTCGTCTGCTGCCAATTCCTTAATCAACATTGTTTATTGATTTAGTCACACTAACATTGTATTTCCATTCAACATAAATATCCAAATGAGTTTTTCAATGGCATTGGGTTTAAAAAGTGCATATAAAACAGACAGAGCATATAAATATAGAGGAATCCAGTTAGGTTCCTCTAACCGGTTCCCCGCATCTACAGATGTTAGTTAACACAATTTACACTAATTCCATACTAGGGAATATTATAACTGATGGAATCAGTATCCAACCAATGATGTGTACATATGCAACGATATATATATATATATATATATATATATTTCAACCAATTTAATTGTAATCTACCTACACGACTGTCACACACATTCAACCATTATTATCAATATTAAAATATAATTATAATATTTAAAATAGAACAGAGTTAGTGAATTTACTCACCTTGCGTGTTAACCGTTAAATAACGATTTGCGTCAGTTAATTATACCTGGTGCTTTAATTGCCTAAAACTGTACCGTGCTCCAAAACCGCTCCGGATCGACTCCAGTGTAATCTACGACCCTTCGATTCCAACGGACCCAACTGCATTTAATTCTGTTAACACATGAAATAATTATCGGTGTTGGATTTGAATATATTATTTCCTGATGATGGATTCTAAATTTCGACAACTACCCAAATCTACGTTTCTAGTTTTTTACTTATTAAATTTTACCGACCTAAAGAGCCTTCGGCCTTGTGAAATACACCTCAAAACTTTGGTTTAAAATAATAACTCATTATTACTATATTACTTCCCATTAATTACCCTTAACCATTAGTTTTGTTGCAAATCAGTATTACCTGCCCCGTCTTCTTCCTCAAACAGTATAAATCAGCGTCCTTCTTCCTGGCATAAACCCATCTAAATGCACCATCTTCCATTTTGACGTGCTGTAATCGAGTAAACTGACCCCCAACTACTCCATGTCCCTCTCTCCTTTTTCCACCAAATATATTAGCAACTACCCTTACAACTTCTCAACCACAAAGCTCCTTCCCTACCCAGACTTTCTCGCCTTCCCTCCCTTTTATACTGATAATGTGAAGCTGGACTGTCACTCAACAAAACTGCACCTCACTGCATTTTTTAGTTGATCCCACGTTAAACCCAACAAGGCCAAACTTTGACTCCTTCCACCTCCTTCTGTGATCCATGAATCTCGCAACCGATCTCAGCTCTTGGTTCTCATCATTTGCTCCTCTGTTATCATCATTCAACACCACTTCCGCTCCTTATATTCAATATTTAACCAAAACTACTCCACAAGCCCTTGCACTCAGCTTCGTCGTACTCTCCCCTCATCGACACAGTAAATCCTAACACTCTGTCCTGGTTGCTTCCCTTACTGCATGTACCCACCGACAACTCCTCCTCACGAAAGTCTTACTCCATTTCGAGCCGAGTTCAAGTCCATCGCTGAAAGACCCTTCAGCATCAATAATGACTTGCGACTAAAACCCTACGTGACCGCACCGAGTTCAGGTTTAGAACTTCGATCGCAAAATATATAGATCATATGAGCTAAGCTCTTAGACTTAGAGAGTTATAACAGTATGGCTTTATGATTTTTAGAGGTGCTTTACTTTTATTTTAATCTCCTTGGAAACTTCAGTTTATATGTTTACTGAAGCTAGAAACTAATGGAACCTTAGATCACGTATTTATAGCTTCTCCATTCCTTGGTGATTAAGTCTAAGGTGTATGCTGCAGGATGTAGAGTAGACGTGTAATATTTATCCTTGGATATGAAGGATCGTTGGCCATACTGTGATAGGTTTGTAAATGAAAACAATAGGTTTGTAGATTTTATTAGACTTAGTTGCTAAGTAACCGAATAATATAATAGTTTGTACATATATAGATTACAGCAATAGCGATAGGTGGACCAGCATGTATATAGTTTGTACTGGTCCCTGAGACTTTGCAGGTTTGGCAGCTTCCTAAATCCTAGACTTGGTCATGAAGTATAAGACAAGTAGACTAGTTACTATGATGAGTTTTCCTTTCATATGAGTGGAAGCTTCTCTGTTTTGAGAGAAGAGTTACAGTACTAGTCCGTTGTAGCATACATGTGCAAAAAAGACTTAGATATTTCTTTTATAAGTGATTTCTTTTGCATAAAGTAATAGGGTATACTTAGGTCTGCTTGCATGATGTTTTAACTAGTTTGGAGATGACCATTTGTTTTATTCTGATTATATGTGAAACTTAATGTCTAAGGAACAAGGGGCATAGGGTGTATTCAGCAGAAGGGGACTTCACATGTAGGCCGTGGAATCTATGGGTAAGTAGGCGTGTGGAAATTTGGTAGGCTTATGGTTTGGAGTATGGTTCATTTCTTCATTAAGAAGTAATAGGCCTGAAAGAACATGCAGCTTTTAGTATATATATATATGTTTTGAAACATTGATGGTTATACGGTAACCACTGTATACAATTCTGTTTATCTATCAACCGCTATGGAGAAAAATAAAAATACAGTCGTGTCCAGCGAGGTACCACGATCCAAAAAACATAATAATATCGGTAGGTTAAATCATATTGTGAAACCCCAAAATGTTGTTACAGGGTGCAAAATACTCCAAATAAAAACTTGCATATTTTACAAATTAAAAATTACAGTAAAATTCTAAAAATTAAATTATATACACGTCTCAAAAGAATCTTGTTCAAATTCGAATCCAATATTTAAATATATTCAAATAACCGTTATGGCCATAAAAGAATACGCCGCTACTTTTCTGAATATGCAATCTGGACATAACTCACAATATATAATTCGAAATTTCGATTTTTCACTTCCATTAGAAAAATACTGCTTAATTGATTTCAACGTTTCTTTTTTACAGAAATCCGACTAATAATGGGTCCTGTATACTCAGTTGAAGTTCAGAACGTTAAATTACGAACTACCGCGATATTATGGGCTCGATTATATTTAATTTATATTTTTATACGTTCAATTTTGTTTTAATTTACATGTAAATACATTTATATTATGAATTCAATATTTAAACTGATTTAAATATTCAAATACAAACCAATAAAAAATGCGGGATGTTACATTCCTTCTTCCTTAAAAGAATTTTGCCCTGAAATTACTAAGGTCGGAAAAATGCTACAAACCCTATTATAACCAGATTAAAATTTTTTATTTAATTAATTAAATTCAGTTTTCAACAGAACCAACTAATTCCAATTAAAATATTAATTCCTTCTTATTAACAAATACTTTCAAAAATTCTGAAAATTTCCTAACAGCTTAAATTTTCGGAGAATTCCATCCGAATCTCCCCTGCACGGCTCATTTGGTACTACTACAACTTGCCTCTCTGGGCATTTTCCAAATCCAAAAGAAAACAAATAGCCAAGCGACTTTCCAAAAATAGCTCATAAATCTCGTACTCGAATAATGTAACTTGTACCTTTTGTTGCCATTTAACTCTATCTCTTTCATTTGTTATCACTTTGACATATTTCCAAGCATCCTTGGCTGATCTCCCATCAATCCATTCTCAAACCAATCTTTCGCTTTTACTAAGCCAAATTCCAGTTCAAACTCCAATTCCATTTACTGATTTATTTCTCAAATCAGTTATCTTCATCTCCAAATTCAAAATTCGATTCTTATTCTCCAAGAATCAATTCACTTTAATAACTCGAATCTTCAATATTTCTCTTTTACAATTTCCATTCTGGATCATTCCAAATTCAATCCAATTTTGTTTATCTTAGTTTAAGTTCCACTTTTACCATTTAACTCCATAAGTTAAATCTTTATTTCAGAATTCAAATTCCTGGGGTTTTTATTTCAAATCAGATTGAAATCATATATTATTCAAAACATTTGAATTTCTAAAAACTTGTTTTTTCATAATAATTCAAAACAAATTCTTTGATAGTAATTCATCACTTAGAAAGTCGAAAATGAACACTGATGATGGTCGACTCCATCATCGGAATTATTTTCCAGCCGTCGAAATGAGTTCAATACTATATCATTTTCAAAACTCATTTTAAAACACTTCCATTTTATCTCTAAATGCTTGTAAAACATTTTCAAATCTCTCCCAGGATTTTAAATTTTCCATATGTCTAATTCAAAATTCATTTACAACACCTTTCCAAGTTTCTAGAGTTTTATTTCGATTCTGGTTTTAAATTCAGATTTCGTTCATCTGATTTTGCATATTATGCTTATATAATATTTCGGCTGGTTATTTATATAAACAATTCAATTATTAATCTTATTTGACCATAATAACGATCAACACTATAATAATTTCAAGAGATATACTCCTTTTTATATCAAAATATAATTTGGGTAAAATTATTTCATTTACCCTCTTTTCAAAACATACTATGTTGAATTACTCTGCTCAAGAGTTTAGAAACACCTATCGATGCAGTTTGCATTACTATTTCGACAAGAATTCATAAACCATTCGACTGACTAGTCGACACAATATAAAATAGTTTTTATATTAATTTACAATTACGCGCTCATATATATATATATATATATATATATATATATATATATATATATATATATACACACACATACTCAATCTAGGGTATTACTAACCCTATCTTTATTGAGTCACACCACAGAGCCAAGGTAATCAATTAACCTTCAGCACTTATACCACTGTAGTAGCCCGAAAATCCGTACAAATTTGAGCTGACTAATATCCTATACATTCAACTCAAAGTGCACGAAAATACATATCTTTAATAGAAAGAAATAAGAGGATGAGAAAGATAAGATAGAATTTATAGAATAGAAGAATAAGAAGAACATCAAAGTCTACACAGTATCAGAGGACACAAATCTCGCAGCTGAACGAATAAATTATATTATATAACACTTTGAAATACAAATCTGAATTTGTATATACATACCATATCAGAATATAACTCATATACATCACAGTGGAAATAATCTCTAATAACTAGCAGTGAAGCTTCCTGCTTTGAGCTACTCCAAGTGAATCTGCAAAGCCTGAACACTTGATTGCCCGTACAAATTTGGGCACCCAAGAGTTTATGGAAAACACACAAAATAAACTCTGGGTCAGTCATGTGACTGGTTTGAGTAAACTCCAACCAATTTGTTTAATTTTGAAAAATCCTTTAAAATAAAAAGTTATAGTAAGACCGGCCCACACATAAACACGGACGGTTTTTACCTTACTATAACCAAAACATTTTTGATATCAAAATCCATTGATATTATAATAATGTCTAATCAAATAAATAACCAAATTGTACGCTTGCATCTCACGCTTTACATACGTAGTATAAAATCAAAAACCACAGGGCGATTTTTGGAGATTGGATTCCAACTATGACAAGGTATGAGACCACCTCCCGATCAGTGTACTATAGAGGGGATACATTGGGGTTCAACAAGAACATCTTGCCACCCGGCCCACACATGACCGACCACTCATTTAGCTTGAGTGTATCGAATATATTGTCACCCACGGTTGTTGGCCATCCAACCGTAATCCGAAGATACAGAATCGAAAAGAAGAACAAATATGAATTTTCTCTAGATCGGTGACAACACACCCTGCTTGGGTATGACCCAACTAGCCATGCTGCCCACCTGATTTCTGTCATTTCCCGGTTGTGAGTCTAGAGGCTATGTCTATCTTCAGAACATTTGATCACCATTCACTTTGAATGCCACATCGTCAAACCTGTCAATTCACTAATCGATTTCCGAAAATATCACGAGTATAAAAAGCTAAGAGGAATGAATCCTCTGCCACCAGATGTAATACCTTCAAGAGATCAACCATACGTGATTTATCAGTTATACTCTATCAGACACTCTTCCATACAAGTAGTCCTGGGACTGGACAAACAGAAAACACCATTATGGAACAGAACGACCCTTGCATTTCACTCCGTCTTCAATTGTCTTTAGCATAATATAATTCACAGCGCTTATGCCTATACGTAGTGTTTTTCGGATAATAAATTCAACTAGTCTCTCTATATTGACAACGATGGTCAAAACACTTCAATAGTCGGTTATTTAACTATCAAAGTAAAAACAAACATCCATTCTAATGTATAACTAAACATCACACAATCACGAGCCCTTTTTATTTAACATTTATTTTTATTATTCAAATTCCCATATCTAACCAGATATTTCTTAAAACCTGTTTTAGCCTTTTCGCCCTTCTTGAAAAACATTCTCAGTTATTATAAACTTTTATTCTGTCATGTTCGAGAAAATATACTTTATTAACGTTCGAAACATTCCATTCTTTTCACATTCTTTATTTTCTACGCTTGGATAATATACCCTATCTATATTGGAAAAATATTTCCAATTTCATTATAAACATTTTAATTTGCCCAACGTTCACTTTTAAAACATTATTCACCTTAAAATGTGAATATCATATCTTATAAAAATTTGATTTCTTTCATCAAATAAATCTTTATTTTTATAATAAATACCATTATAACTTAGTGTCGACCTCCTATTTGATTAACACTCGTTTAGACTTCCTTTATTTCAGAAATAACAATATATATTTTTTGTTCAATATTCATTTACCATTTCTTATATGATCCAGAACAATGTCGAATGACATGTTATATAAACTCAAATGTTTTTATCACATTTCCATATTTTAAATAGTTCCCTTCAGTATGGGTAATATATCAGATCTAAATTATTTACTCCTACTTCCAACTTCATATAATTCATTTACACTTCTTCGGGGAAAAACATAATTATTCTCTTATCACTTAGAATAAGTGAATTCCAAACCTTTCTAGTGAATAGTGTTATGTATAATAGCACGCTTAAGCTTGGTTAACAATGTTAATTTATCGTTATAGTAAAAATTTGCAATACGCTGTAATATTCCCCTTTATAACTAATATCGACATCACAGTAACGCTTAAGCCTAGTCTACAACGTTATTTTATCGTTATAGTTCAAAATCTTGCAATACGCTGCTATGTTCCACTTTATAACTAATCTCGACATCTTTTTCCATTACGAACTAATACCATTCCTCAATAATAGTGAAGTCGCTTAAGTTGGGGTATTTTATTTACCTCTCGGACCTTGATCGACAACGTTCTTACTTTAGAACAGATATAAGTCCGTAACTGAAAACTCCTTATTACTAATAGTATCATTTAAACCATACTTCTTGCTTTGTTTTAAATATTGTTTTATGACGCCATATTCGTACTTCGAAATCTTTGTTGTTTATGACTATTTCTATTTAACATTAAATCTTTGCTTTAACTTCATTTCACAGTTCTATTTATAACTTCTTTACCAAGATCCATTTGCGTTCTTTGTCTTTTGATGTTTTACTTTTATTTGAATCATTATTCTTAATTCAAGTAACATCTTATTATAAATGCAATATTCTCTTAAATGAAATCCATTTAAGAAACAATCATTTAATTAAAAATAATTAAATAATAATAACTTTATCATTGTTGAAGTAAACAATTTACTTCATCATTGACCTAAAGTAGATTGGTTGCTTACTTTATGATAACTAATCATATTAGTTCAATAATTATTTCATACTTCATTAATTAAAAAAGGTAATTATTAATTGAGAAATCTTATTGATTTAAAAAATTAATTTCTAAGCTATTATTACTTGATTAATTGAAGATCAATAAATCAAATAATCATTTTCTAACAAAACAGTAGATTTAATCAACTTCAAATCATCAGTTAATTTGTTACCCGATCTTAATTATTTCTTACCATCAGTTTAATATAATCGGTCTAAAACACTACTTAACCATTTGTCTTAAAATGGTTATTCTAAAATATTATGTCACACGGTAATACGGTAATTATAACTTCACTTACATAAACTATCAAAACAATCATTTATATTTACTCTATAAAACTGACTATAGAACGTTTATAATATAGTTTCTATTATAATTTAAACTTCCGCTTCAATTATAAAAATATAATTTTTATAATTTAACTTCGTTGATTTGCTTGATGGCAAATCAACCTCTTAACAAAAAGATGGATTTATGGTTGTCTGCTGCAATTTCCTTAATCGACATTGTTTATTGATTTAGTCACACTAACGTTGAATTTCCATTCAACATAAATATCCAAACGAGTTTTTCAATGTCATTGGGTTTAAACAGTGCATATAAAATAGACAGTACATATAAATATTGAGGAGTCTGGTTAGGTTCCTCCAACCGGTTCCCCGCATCCACAGATGTTAGTCAACACAATTTACACTAATTCCATACTAGGGAATATTATAATCGATGGAATCAGTATCCAACCAATGATGTGTACATATGCAATGATATATATATTTTTCAACCAATTTTATTTTAATCTACCTACACGACCATCACACACATTCAACCATTATTATCAATATTAAAATATAATTATAATATTTAAAATAGAACAGAGTTAGTGAATTTACTCACCTTGTGTGTTAATCATTAAATAACGATTTGCGTCAGTTAATTATACTCGGCGCTTTAATTGCCTAAAACTGTAGTGTGCTCCAAAACCGCTCCGGATCGACTCCAGTGTAGTCTACGACCCATCGATTACAACGGACCCAACTGCGTTCAATTTTGTTAACACATGAAATATTTACCGATGTTGAATTTGAATATATTATTTCCTGATGATGGATTCTTGATTTCTACAACAACCTAAATCTACGTTTCTAGTTCTTTTACTTATTAAATTTTACTAACCGAAAGAGCCTTCGGCCTCGTGAAATACACCTTAAAGACTTTGGTTAAAAATAATAACTCATTATTATTATATTACTTCCCATTAGTTACCCTTAACCATTAGTTTTGCTACAAATCAGCATTACTTGCCCCGTTCTCTTCCTCAAATAATATAAATCAGCGTCCTTCTTCCTCGCATGAACCCATCGACAACACCACCTCATGAAAGTCTTACTCCATTTCGAGCTGAGTTCGACTCCATCGCTGAAAGACCCTCCAGCTTCAAAAATGACTTGCGACTAAAACCCTACGTGACGGCCCGGAGTTCAGGTTTAGAACTTCGATCACAAAATATAAAGATCACATGAGCTAAGCTCTTGGACTTAGAGAGTTTTAACAGTATGGCTTTATGATTTTTAGAGGTGCTTTACTTTTATTTTAATCTCCTTGGAAACTTCAATTTATACGTTTACTGAAGCTAGAAACGAATGGAGCCTTGGATCGGATATTTATAGCTTCTCCATTCCTTGGTGATTAAGTCTTAGGTGTAATCTGCAGGATGTAGAGTAGGCGTGCAGTATTTTTTCTTGGGTATGAAGGATCGTAGGCCATACCATGATAGGTTTGTAAATGAAAATAATAGGTCTGTAGATTTTATTAGACTTAGTTGCTAAGTAACCGAATAATATAATAGTTTGTACACATATAGATTACACCGATAGTGATAGGTGGACTAGCATGTATATAGTTTACTGGTCTGTGCGACTTTGCAGGTTTGGCTGCTTCCTAAATCCTAGACTTGGTCATGAAGTATAAGGCAAGTAGAGTAGTTACTATGATGAGTTTTTCTTTCATACGAGTGGCAGCTACTATGTTTTGAGAGAAGAGTTATAGTACTAGTCCACTGTAGCATACATGTGCGAAAAGGGCTTAGATATTTCTTTTATAAGTAATTGCTTTTGCATAAAGTAATAGGGTTTACTTAGGTCTGCTTGCATGATGTTTCAACCAGTTCGGAGATGACCGTTTGTTTTATTATGATTATATGCGAAACTTAATGTCTAAGGAACAAGGGGCATAGGGTGTATGCAGCAGGAGGGGACTTCACATGTAGGCCGTGGAATCTATGGGTAAGTAGGCATGTGGGAATTTGGTAGGCTTATGGTTTGGAGTATGGTTCATTTCTTCATTAAGTAATAGGCCTTGAAGAACATGAATCTGTTCGTGTGTATATATATATGTATATATATATATATATATATATATATTTATGTTTTGAAACGTTGATGGTTATACGTTAACCGTTGTATACGATTCTGTTTATCTATCGACTGCTATGGAAAAAAATAAACATATAGTTGTGTCCAGCGAGATACCACGATCCCAAAAACATAATAATATCGGTAGGTTAACTCATATTGTGAAATCCCAAATTGTTTTTACAGGGTGCAAAATACTCTAAATAAAAACTTGCCTATTTTATAAATTAAAAATTATTGTAAAATTCTAAAAATTAAATTATATATACATCTCAAAAGAATCTTGTCCAAATTAGAATCCGATATTTAAATATATTTAAATAACCTTTATTGCCATAAACGAATATGCCGCGGCTTTTCTGAATATGTAATCTGGACATAACTCACAATATATAAATCGGATTTTCGATTTTTCACTTCCATTAGAAAAATATTGTTTAATAGATTCCAACGTTTCTTGTTTTGCAGAAATCCGACTAATAACGGGTTCTGTATACTCAGTTGAAGTTCAGAACGTTAAATTACGAATTGCCGCAGTATTACGGTATCGATTATATTTAATATATATATTTATACGTTCAACTTCATTTTATTTTATATGTAAATCCATTTATATTATGAATTCAATATTAATCTGATTTAAATATTCAAATACAAACCGATAAAAAATGCAGGACATTACAACATCTATCATATTTTTACACAATTCATGCATGCAATGCATTATCCAATTTACTTTCCTTAAAAAAGTACCTTTCTGTCTTCTATGTCACCATACATCGTTAGTTGGAGTATGAATTCAACAAAAATGAAATCCCATAACCCTCTTACAGCTTTTCTAATCACGTTCTCATTCTCAAATTCCATTTTCTGTGCCACAACAAACCGCAAGTTGTCAACTTACATAGTTCATGTTGAGCGTTCAGACAACGATAACATTTACTCAGAAGATGATCTAGAGAGCTGGCACAAATCATTTTTTCCAAGAGCAAACTCAGACTTTGAGGACACTGGTCGATTACTCTATTCCTACAGCGAAGCAATTCCAGGATTTTCTGCTGTAGTAACTGAAGATGAACTCCAACAAATGTCCGAAAAAGATGGTTTTATTCGTGCCTACCCAGATAGAACAATACCTTTACTTACCACACATAGTCCTAGTTTTCTAGGCCTCAAAAGACAGTCAGGTCTATGGAACAACTCAAACCTGGTCAAAGGTGTAATCGTAAGAGTACTAGACTCGGGCATTTTACCTGGGCATCCCTCATTCAAGGATGATGGCATTCCACCTCCTCCTAAAAGATGGAACGGCCATTGCGAGTTTGAATCTGGCTACAACAACAATATCATCGGAGCACGCAGCTACGGCGGTTCCATAGATTAAGGCCCCATTGATATAGTAGGTCATGGCTCACACACAGCAAGCACCATTGGAGGCAACTTAGTCTCTAATGTAAACCCTTTCTGTTTAGCAGAGGGAACTATGGTCGGCATGGCACCCTATGCCCATTTGGCTATGTATCAAACATGCTTTGGCATGGCCTGCCCTACATTGGGCATAGTAGCTGCTATGGATGACGCTATCAAGGACGGAGTGGATATAATGTCCCTCTCTCTAGGGAGACCGTCCATGTCCTACAATATGGACCCCCTTTCCATAGGTGCCTACAAGGCAAACCAAAAGGGAATTACTATCGTATGTGCAGGTGGAAACAATGGACCTGCAGCTTGAACACTTTTGAATGAAGCACAATGGATTTTCACTGCAAGCACTATGGATAGAAGTTTCAGAGCCAGCATAAAACTTGATAATGGTGATGTAGTCTTTGGAGAGTCTCTTATCCAGCCTTCCAAATTCAGCCCTACGCCACTTCCTTTGTACAAAGGTTCGTGCTTGACCTTCGTGTGTGAAGAGGAAGGTCATGGTTTGCCCTTCTCTGCCGAGTCCAAAGTTGCTAAAAGAAGCTAAAAACGCTGGTGTAGCAGAGATGATAGTGGTTTGTGAAGAAAAGTTTGGACACACCATCCTTGCTCAAGAATAACTGAAATTATCGGGCGCTTTCATGATGTACGAAGATGGAAAGGAAATCAAAGGTGCTTCCACAGTTTATTTTAACTTCAATGGTACGGTGTTGGGTGTATCTCTTGCACCAATTGTTGGCTACTTCTCATCCGGAGGCCTAAGCATCCAATCTCCTGGAATTTTGAAACCCGATAGCAGTGCACCTGGAGTTAACATCATAGCTGCATGGGACACTTGAGTTGATAAAACGTCGCAAGTTCCGTTGAAGGATGAGTTTGGTACGTCTATGGCGACCCCTCATCTCAGTGGTGTTGCTGCTTTGATCAAGAGCGTGCATCCAGATTGGTCTCCTGTTTCCATAAGATCTGCTATGATCACCTCCTCTGATTTTGTTTGTAGGGATGGGAAACATTTTAAGATGAGAAATTCAATGATGCAAGTTTTTTTGGTTCTGGCACTGGTCATTTGAATCTGTTAAAGTAATCTACTTATCTTATTGGGTCGGTTACATTGCTTCCCCGCATTATTTCTATACATTATTATTGGGCTTAGCCCATACAACTATGCAGCTTATCTATTATAAACAAGTGCCGCCTGTACATTTTTGTATTTTATTAAAAAAACATTTTCTCTTTTGCAATAACAAAGCCTTTTCTCCTGCAATTCTTTTCACCCCAAAATCCAACTTGGTATCGGAGCATCAATATTGTGCATAACAGCATCAAATTGCTCGATCCTGATCAAATACAATCTCTAATTTACAGAGATAATTGTCCACCAGAAAGGTGTCATCATTTGGACCCTTTCATCAAAGGTGTTTATCTTGTTATTTGAAATTTGTTTGCAACAATAAAAGAACTGTGCCTCGCCTAGGGTTCCTAGCTGCAACAGTTCTTCCATCGAAGCTTTGTTAGTAAAAATTGTCTGATTTCTTCAAGAAATCGATCAAGAAAGTAAAAAACTGATCCAGTTGATTAAGAAGTCATCCAGTAAGACTTATCATAAGTTTCAAAACTGATATGCATCAAGATTCTCATCATTCAAGTCTTAAAGGTATATTGAATAATGAAATAGAGAGTTTCTTTAAATTCTCAATTCAGAAAGCTTCCTACGTTCAGAGTTTTTACCTTTATTTGATCGCTCTGCGCTTATTTCTTGTCATGGTTGTGATGAAACCAGTGTCAATGTGTCCAGTAATATAGCCTCAACTGCACAACATCATCCTTCTGATACCATCCAAGATTTGATAAAATCAATCATCAAACCGCGAAGTCAGCTTATTTCGATCCAGCTTGATGAATCAAACTAACTGTTATGGAAATTACAGATAGAAATAGCAGTTAGAGGTTATGGTCTTGATGATTACATATATAGAACAAAGATTATTCCACGAAAATTTATTCGTGGTAATGAAGATAAACTTGTTCAAAATCCTAATTTTTTGTTATACCAGAGACAAGATAGCCTTATATGTGCATGGATGATGTCATCCATTGGAGCAAATATTTTGCCTCGGTTAATTGGTGTTAAAACTGCTAATGAAGTTTGGTCCACAATCGAAAGGAATTTTTCTACATAGTCCTCTGCACGAATCATGCATCATAGAAGACTACTCCACAGTATTAGAAAAGGTGATTCAACAATGAATGAATATTTGCTAAAGGTTAAGAATACTTGTGATCAATTAAATTCAGCAGGGCAGAAAATTCTAGAGTCTGAACATGCGTTATCAATTGTAAGTGGTTTGAATGATTACTATGAAGCAGTATCTGCAATTATCTTGTCTATGGATCCTACACCGAGTTTACAGTATGTATATTCAACTTTGTTGGCTCATGAAGGAAGAATTGATCATAAAAGAAATATCAATTCAGGCGTATCAATCAATTTTACTAGCTTTGGAAGGGGTAAAAATAAAGGCAATGTTTCAGGAAATTAGAATCAACCTAACTTTCAGAGAGGTGGTCAATCAAATTGTGGCAGAGGCAGAGGAAGAAATAACAACACTAGAATTAGATGCCAAAGTTGTGAAAATTTTGGTCACAGTGCAAACAAGTGTTATTTTAGATATAATTCTAGTGTTAATCCAGGAGAATCAAGTAATAATACCAGTGTCAACCTGGTGAATGTGCAGAAAGAAAGCAACAAGAATCAAACAGCAAATGCTAATGCAGACTCAACTTCTACTGATGTTGCTGCTGATGATTGCTGGTATCCAGACTCAGGTGCTACTAATCATGTTACCAACAACTTAAAATAATCTCAATTTGGGGAACAAGGAATACAAAGGTACACAAAATCTTTTAGTTGGTAATGGCAAGATAGCACATATTACACACACTGGAAATGCAAGTTTTAAAGGACCCAAAGAACTTATTTTAAAAAATTTACTAGGGGTTCCATCTATTAAAAAGAATTTATTGAGTGCTTTCCAACTTTCAAAAGATAATAATGTATATTTTGAGTTTTATCCAAATTCTTGCATTGTCAAAGATATTCTAACAAAAGAAATTATTTTGTAGGGTAATGAGATTCAGGGGTTATACAAATTTGATGTTGCAAATTCTAGAAACCCTAATTGTTTTGATAAATAGTGCTTAGGTACCTTTGAAAATGATTCTAAGTGTAATAAACAATTTGATTTGTGGCATTGCAAGTTAGGACATCCAAGTGTTAAAATTATTAAGCAAATTATGAAATGTAATAACTTGAATGTCAACAACATTTCTAATTCATATATTTGTTCTTCTTGTCAATTGGGAAAGTCTCGTAAAATTGCATTTCCAAATTCACACACAAATTATACTAGACCACTTGAGTTAGTTGCAACTGATTTATGGGGGCCAACAACTACAAGTTCAGTATGTGTTTACAAGTACCATATTTCATTCACTGATGCATTTTCTAGATTTATTTGGATATATATGTTGAAATCTAAAACTGAAGAGAGCAATGTTGTGATACAATATATTAATAAGGTTGAAAATATGACTGGTCATCATGTAAATAGCTTTCAAACTGATGGTGGAAGAGAATTTTTACCATTAAAAGTATTTTTTGAGAGAAAAGGTATTAACCATAGAATTACATGTCCATATACTTCAGAACAAAATGGCTTAATAGAGAGAAATCATGGACATATTGTTGAAATAGGTTTAACTTTACTTGCTCAAGCTTCAATGCCCCTAAAATATTGGCCTGAAGCTTTTGATACTGCTGTGCATTTAATAAATTTATTACCTACAAAAGTATTAAAGTTTAATTTCCCACAAGAAATCTTGTTTAAAGTTAAACTAGATTATCATCATTTAAAAATCTTCGGATGTCAGTGTTGTCCGTGGTTAAGACCATATAATGCTCACAAATTAGATTTCTGGTCAACACCTTGTACTTTTCTAGGATATTGCAATAAACAAAAGGGATTTAAGTGTCTAGATAATACTGGCAGAATATACATTTCTAGACATGGAAGGTTTAATGAATGGATATTCCCATTCAGTAAGGTCATATGTAAAACAACTGAAAAAGTTGTTGAGCCAAGGATGGTTATACCTGATTTACCTGAGGAAATTCAAGTGATGGTGCCACCTCAATTAGCTACTAAAGACACCACCACCAGCTCTAAACTCACAGTGCCTTTGACCAGGCCAGGTCAAGAGCATATAACTGATGACAATATTGACAATTAAGGTCAATCATATCAGGGAAATATTGAAAATAGAAGTCAACCATCTATCAGAGAACAATCTTAAAGAATCAGTCAAGACATGGATAATAGAGATAATCTCAATCAGCATCCAATGTTAACTAGTGCAAAGTGTAGTATTTTTAAACCCAAAACTATTAATACTGCTGTGTTACAAGATGAACCAGTTTCCTTTCATGAAGTTATTCAATATAATAATTGGAAACAAGTGATGACAGAAGAATATGATGCTTTAATTAGGAAAGGAACTTGGTCTCTGGTTAAAAGACCATACAATAAGAATATAATTGGATTCAGATGGGTTTATAAATTAAAGAAAAATTCTGATGGTTCAATTTCTAAATACAAGGCAAGATTAGTTGCTAAAGGTTATTCACAACAATATGGTTTTGATTTTACTGAAACTTTTTCACCTGTTGTGAAACCCTCATCTATCAGAATAATATTAACAATAGCCTTGTTTAGAAATTGGAACATCATACAATTTGATGTTAATAATACTTTTCTTAATGGTGATTTACAGGAAGAAGTTTTTTGCAACAACCTGAGGGGTTCGGTCAAGGCAACAATTCAAAACTGGTATGCAAACTAAACAAAGCAATTTATGGACTGAAGCAAGCTCCTAGGGTTTGGTTTGACAAGTTGAAGACAACACTTGTCAACTATGGATACAATTCTAGTAAATCTGATAATTCTATTTTTACAAAGTTTTCTAAGGACTTATACAACATATATATTAATTTATGTCGATGATTTCATTATTACAGGAAGTAGCAAATATGAAATTGACGGTATCACAAAAAGATTGAATGCAGAATTTTCAATTAAGAATTTGGGTGACTTAAGCTACTTCCTGGATGTTGAAGTCAAAAGATCTAATTCAGAAATTCATCTTAGTCAGAGAAAATATATTTCAGAAATCCTTCAAATAGCAAAAATGGCTAAAGCAAATCCTCTTCTAACTCTAATAATCTCTAGCAGTTAACTCTCTAAACATAAAGAAGAAGCATTTCAAGATATAAAATTTTATAGGAGTATCATTGGAGCTCTACAGTATTCTACCATTACAAGGTCGGATATTTCTTATAGTGTTAATAAAGAAAGTCAATATATGCAAAATCCTTAAGATACTCATTGGGTTGCAGTTAAGAGAATTCTTAGATATCTAAAGGGAACACTTGATCATGGTCTTATATTTAAAGCTAGCAATACTCTAAATATAAATGCATATGCATATGCTGATTGGGGAACAGATATTGATGACAAAAAATCAACATCTGGGTATTGCATCTTTCTAGGCAAAAACCCAGTTTCATGGAGTGCTAGAAAATAGAGTACAGTTTCTAGATCCAGTACTGGAGCAGAGTTCAGATGTGTTGCAAGTGCTGCAGCATAAGTTTTATGGAGTGAGTCTCTATTAAGTGAACTTAAAGTCAAATCAAAGAAGAAAGCTATAATCTGGTGTGATAATGTTAGTGTTATTTCCCTAACATCTAATCCTGTTCTTCAATCAATGACGAAGCATATAGATCTTGATTTATATTTTATCCGAGAACAAGTAACACAAGATAAATTAAGGGTTGGATACATACCATCGTAGCATCAAAAAGCTGATGTACTTACTAAACCTCTTTCTAGACACAATTTCATTAGACTGAAGGAAGAACTCAATGTAGATGCTGCAGTTTCGAGCAAGAGATCTACTAGAATGATTTATATTCTAGATTGAAGTGAAATCAGTGCATTCGAAGTCTGTATCACTCTTTCCTGCTAGGGTTTTGACTAGATTCGAAGCTAAAATCTGTTCAAAATCACAAATTTCTTATGTTCAAAGACTAGAAAGCTCAAAGTATTCGGTGCTAGAGTCATACCTGATAAGGAAGATGGACAGGAAGTTTTCTTCTTTGAATTAGATTGAAGCCATCGCCATTTTTCTGTTTAGAGCCGCCGCCATTTTTTGTTGTTTTGAAACCTAATTGGGATAAAAACTGATTAGGGTTTCAAGGGGGAGTTAAAGTAATCACTTATCTTATTGGGTCGGTTACATTACTTCCCCGCATTATTTCTGTACATTATTATTGGGCTTAGCCCATACAACTATGCGGCTTATCTATTATAAATATGTGTTGCCTGTACATTTTTTGTATTGTATTAAAAAACATTTTTCTTTTGCAATAACAAAGCCTTTTCTCCTGCAATTCTTTTCACCCCAAAATCCAACTGATTCTGAATAAGGCGTAAGTCATGGGCTTGTTTACAAAACTGAAGACAAGGAATATGTTGCATATTTATGTCAATTAGTTGGATCTTCTGGAGTTTCAGTGATTGTCGGGAAGAGAACAAATTGCTTAGATGTGACCAACATCAAGGATTCTGAACTGAACTATCCGACTATTACTGTTGGTTTAAAGTCTGGTGTTACTAATGTTAAAAGAACGATTACTAATGTTGGTGAGGCTAATGCTAGATATAAGGTCAAGATTGATGTTCCTAAAGGTGTGACTGTGACAGTGGAGCCTGATACTTTGCGGTTTTCGAAGAAGAACTAGAAGAAGACGTTCACTGTTTCAGTATCTGCTTCGGGTTCTGCAGAAGGGAATTTGATGTGGATTTCCAGCGAAATTGTTGTGAGGAGTGTTTTGGTGGTTACCAATTAATACGCATGGCTAGTTTTCTGGCATACTAAAATTCTTAGGGCTGTTCATGTTGTTGTTTTTTTTTTTTTTGAAAAGCAGGGTACTTATATAATAGAACAAAAGAGTGCATGAAATATGGACGAGATGGATACAAATGATAAACTACTAACTAAACAAATACTATACAAACAGAAAACAAATCTTGCACGACCCAACCTAATACAAGTCTAACATAACAAATAAACAAGAAGTAACAACTAGACACACCTAACAGCTAAACAACATAATGAACCCAGATTAAACTTGAAGACTTCAGCCATAGTTCCAAAGCTACATTGAAAGCCCAGGAAATTCAACCACACAAAACTAGCAGAATAAGCTTCAAAAGCATCACACCACAATGCGCCAACAAGCCTGAATTCAAATGTAATCCCAAAAGACCAATCTACAAAGCATATGATAATAGATCAACTCCCTGCAGTAAAATTATGTAGTCTTCCTGGCTGTAGAGAGAAAACATCTAACATCATCAGCCACAAGAAGCTAAACCATATTTGACATAACCAAGATCCTCCAAAACATTAATAACCATGCTGCACCCAACGATAAAAATTGTAACAACCCGTATTTTCCATATCGGAGGATTGTAAAATAATTTTATTTTATTCCATAAGGGTTGGATCATTCTAATCTTTTGATATGTTGTTTATGGGGATGTGAGACATGTCCATAATTTTTACCAATTTTGTTTGTGACTGTTTTTCCCCTGTCAGTCTTGTACAGGGCATAACTTTTGACTCAGGTCAAATCAGAGGGTGAGACCTATGCCATTGTAAAGGAATTGATGGTTGCCTTTCCGTAGAGTGGTTACATTAAAGATTTTGGCTCAGCGATTCGGGAGGAATCGCTATTTTAAGGTTTTTCAGTTGGCTGTTCAGGTTTGGAGAGCACAATTGGCTGATTTGGGAGGGCCCATTAGAGGGATGATGGAAGGGTATAAATAGGGGGTGAGGGATATGGGAAATAGTTCAGTTTCCCTATTTTCTTATTTGGTGCCTTGAGCTCCTCCTTCCTCTAAAGACCTTCCAACCATTAGAAATCATAATCCAAGGAGGGAACTCATAGATCTACAACATTGGAGGCTAGATCTACATCAATTAGGACAAGAGTTCATCGGATCAAGGTGTTTGGTGCAAGGTGCTTGCTGTCCGGCTTCTTATTTCATCAATTTTAGCTTGTTTTGGCAAATCGGTGAGTGATTTACATCTCTCACATGAATGCAATGAAGTATGTGAGTGTTTGTGCATGTTTCTCATCAAATTCAAGTGTTTTGTCATAAATCTATGTCCCTATAAGTTCATTTTCATATGAATCACCCTATGATCTGATTTAACAAGTTTAGATATGTAATTTCTATGCTATTTCATATGATTATGCAAGTTAGATCCACAATTTAGATCGCATGTTCATTTATTATGGTTTTTGGTGGAATTTGCATAATTTGATGATAATAGTCATTTTCATATTGTTAGTGGATTCATAACATGCTTATGATTGTATTGAATGTATTGGATGAGGTAGATTTGTCGAACGAATCGTTTTGGCGAAGTTTTGTTCGAAATTGGAGTTGCATTGGAGAATGCAAGTTTTGGGTCGAATATGGTGGATCGGTCGAACCACGGGGAGGTTTTCTTGGAGGAAAAAAACAGGCCTATTCGGTCAAACAATGCAGGGTCGAGCACAGTGGGTCGGTCGTGCAAGGAGGTTCGGTCTGAAGCATGGTTCGGTCAAGATGTGGATGTGGTTGGGGTTGGTCGCGCACCCATAATATGGTCGGTCATGCATTGGGTCGAGTAAGCATATGGGGTCAAGCATGGACCTAGTCGAGCCGCTCTAGGTAGAGCAGAATGGTTGGTTCGGTCTCTGTTGTGTGGGTCGGTCATGAACCTGAATGAAGGGTCGGTCGAACACCCAAGTAACGGGTCGGTCGAACATAGCCAGGGATCGGTCACAGGGTCATTTTATGAAAATTTATATTTTTGGGTATGACTCAAGTTTGCACTAAAAGGTCTGAAAAAATATATTTTTCGCGGGCAACCCCCCGAACCATAGCCATAGCACAGTTGTATAATTGGCTCGGTGATGATGTGAGTTCGAAGTAAATTCAAGTTAGAAGGTTCGAAGTGTTGAAAGGTGTTTGTTAATCGATGTGGAACAACGAATGAAGTGAAAAATCAGAGGTCGTGGGTTAGTAGATAATTGTTGCTCGAGAAGGTTGCTTGAGATATGAAGAGTTATCGGGTTGGATGACCAAAGATGCAAAGGCCGAGAGATTATCGTGGTCGTAAGTTCTAGGAGGCTCAACGCAGAGGTACGATGGGGGCACCTAGAAGACCGGTTGAAGATCGAGTACCTTAGGTGTATGTAGAATTGCGGTTACCATTAGCCCTTGCAAGGTTGGCCATCATACGATTAACGATGGTTACGAAGCAGGATTGGCGGTAATAGCCAGAGTTAGTAATGCATGATTGGTTGTTTTTTTTGCACCGTCTAATGTAGGTAGTCCAACGTTGAAGTGGATGTTCCTTGGGTGCTTGTCTGATGTTGGCTCAGGCTTTTGGGGCTTGTGCTTGAGGGATGTTGAATTCGATTAGGATGGTTTACATTAGATACATATAATCTGGATGTTATGAGTGCTTTACCATGATTGAATGGGTGTTCTGGTTTCCATGGATGAATGGTTGAATTGTTTATCGTAATGGCTATCACTATCCGATGTGGGGAAGCTGGGAGTTGAGTTCTTCTATGATGTTTGGTAGATTGGTATGTTAATCTACTTATTCTCATATACTTTATTGTTGAAGTTTGTTAGTTGTTTTATCGCTCACTAAGACTGTTGTGTGACTCAAGGTTTTATGTCTCCTCTTATTACCTTGGGCTGTTCATCCAGTTGTGGATGGGCAGACTAAGTAGAAGGTTACAGGTGATTAGTGAGGACGATGCCACTGTGTCAAGGCGAGTAGGGGGCTGATGTACTAGTTTTGTTACTATCTAGTATTTCTATTTCAGTTGTTTGAGTGCTCTATGAGGGTTGTAGTGAGGCCTTATGTACAAACTTTAATACCAGTTAGATAACCTTTCAGGATGTTGAGGAAGTTTCAAAAGTTTGCTATATGATGCTTCATTACTATTACCTGTTGCATATGTTCTTTTATATTTCATCCTTGCGCTATGAGTTCTATGACTGATTCCGGTGTTGTTTACCTACTCTGATGATCGTCCGTAGCTCCCTGGCACACTTTTCAACGCATTATTCCTCTTGTTTAGTGCAGGGGTTATGGGCGGTCGTCACATTTGGTAACAGAGCTCTGGATAACGATTTTTAGCCAAAGTTCAATGACGTAATTACATTTGAGAGATGTACTTGTAGATTACAGTTGGATGCTTACTATGTATGATAGCGTATATAGTAGTAGCGGTTGTATCTCTTTAGCAATTTTTCTTGGAAGTGGCTAATTATTCTAAATTGTGGATTTAGAATGAGTAGACGACCATCAAGGCATGCTGCTAGGGGAGCTAATACTTGAGGGGGAAATCGTAGTGAACCAGACTACCCATCCACGTTCGATGCCATGGCGGCAACAATCATGAATAGGGTTCCCACTCCAGTGGCAGCTACAATTGATGTTGGGGTTCCAGTGCCTAGATATGCAGAATTTGCAAAGTTATGCAAAGACTTTTCTTCATTGGGAGGAAAACAATTCAAGAGCACTGAACCAGTTGAAGAAGTCCAAAGGTGGATGGATACTTGTGTTAGGATCTTCAAGGACTTGGGCATTGATGATGCAACAAAGAGAAAGCTTACATCAAGGCAGTTAGAGGGAAGAGAAATGGACTGGTGGAACTCAGCCACACTTGAGAACCCTGAAGAGGATATTTCATGGGGGTTATTCCAAGCTAACTTTGAAGCGAAGTTTATTTCCACCATGCAAAAGTCTATTATGTTTAAAAGATTCGTGTAGCTTAAGTAGAATGATCAGCCAGTTCTTGATATATTTCTGACTTCTAGGCTTTGTCGAAGTATGCTTGTTCATATGTGGATACTCTTTATCAAAAGAACAAGAAGTTTGTCTTGGATTGGATGAATATCTTGGGAATCAGCTTGTGGATCACCTCGATGATAGCTTTGAGAAGATCGTCGAGAAGGCTTTGAGGCATGAAAGTCTGTTTCCTAAGAAGATGTCTGTTTTTGCACCTAAGGAAGAACAAAAGTCATAGTAGGGTGGTTATAATAAGGAGAGGATGCAACAACAACAGGAAGGGAAGAAATGCCAAAAGAAGCCAAAAAGTGAGGTGGTTTTCTTTAACTGCCAATAGCAAAGTCATTATTCGAATGAGTGTAAGAATCCAAAAGCTGAGAGGAAGTGCTTCTAGTGTAGGAAGCCTGGGCTTGAGAAGAAAGACTGTTCAAAATCAATTAAGGGCAAACATGTTGTGAAGGCATATGCTTTGGAAGCCATGCCAACTTCTTCAAGAGCTCCTACTGCAGATGAAAAGGGAAAGGGTGTCGTGGTGCAAGGTAATCTTTCTGTTAATGGTGTTTCAGTTTGTATGCTTTTTGATACTGGAGCATCACATTCATTCATTTGAAATGATCTTGTGTGTCGCTTGGGTTTGGAACCCGAGATTTGTGATATACCATTAATCATGGCTAATCTAGTTGGGGGTTCGTCCAATCTTTGCATGATTTGTCGTGGTTTAGTGTTGTCGAGTCATGGTTGCTCTTTTGTATGGGATTGCTTTGTTCTTAACTTCGCTGGGTTTGGGATCATCTTGGGCATGGATTTGGACAAGAGGTATGCAGCTAGAGTGAATTGCGAGAAGCTAGAGGTGAGGTCGGGGATGTGAAAGGGCAAAAGGTGTTGATTAGATGTAAGCACGGAGAGGGTGTCTTCGTGAGTTATCTATATTCACTTAGGACTCCACACGAAGACCTATCATCAGTTTTGATCGCTAATGAGTACATAGATGTCTTTGATGAGGTCAAAGGGTTGCCACCGCATCATGAGAACGAGTTTCGGATCGATTTGGTCGAAGGTGCTAGACCAATTGTTTTGCCTCTTAGAAGGATGGCGCCTAAGGAACAATGAGAATTGGAGGTGCAAGTTCGTGACCTTCTGGGGGAAGGGATTCATTCGAATGAGCGTATCCGAATGGGGTGCACCAGTCGTGTTTACAACCAGGGCAGATGGCTCGTTAAGATTGTGTGTGCACTATCGTGAGTTGAACAAGGAGACTAAGAAGAACAATTATTCATTGCCAAGGATTGATGACTTGTTCAATCAGCCTTACGAAGCCAAAGTGTTTTCTCAAACGGATTTGGCAACGAGATTTCACTAGCTAAGGGTGGCTAAGGATAGTGTGCCAAAGACTGCTTTTAGGACACCATAATGTTTCTTTGAATGGTTAGTGATGCCATTTGGGTTGACTAACGCACTACCATATTTCTTAAATCTTATGAATAGGGTATTTAGAGACCAGTTGAACAAGTTCATGCTTATGTCCATGGATGATATTCTGGTTTATTCTTGGAACGAGGAAGAACACAAGACGCACTTGAGAGTTGGGTTGGAAATCTTGCGAAAGCATCAGCTGATAGCTAAGTTTTCAAAGTGTCACTTCTGGAAGAGTGAAGTGAGGTTCTTAGGTCATGTTGTTTCTGGAAATGGGACAGAAGTTGACCCCACTAAAGTGGCAGCAATCCAGGACTGGGATATGCCTAAGAATGCGATGGATGTTTGAAGTTTCCTTGGGTTGACCGGTTATTACCAATGGTTTATCAAGGATTTGTCCAAGGTAATTTCACCGTTAACAGGATTGACGAAGAAGAAACAAGTGTTCACATGGGATGCAAAGTGTGAACAAGCATTCGGAATTCTGAAGGAGAGATTGACGAGTGCACCTGTGTTGACCATTCCGAGTGGGAATGAAGAGATGGTGGTATACATCTATGCACATGGTACTAGACTTGGAGCAGTGCTAATCCAGAAGGATAAGGTTGTGGCCTACATGAGTTGACAGATGAAGCCACATGAGAGGAATTATCCAACTCATGATTTGGAGTTGGCGACGATTGTGTTTGCTTTGAAGATATGGAGACATTACCTGTTGGTTGTTCGACTCGAGTTGTTTGCATATCACAATTCATTAAAGTATATTTTCACCCAAGAGGATTTTAATATTCGGCAGCAACGATGGTTAGAGTTTCTGGCATCGTATGATTTTAGTATAGCCTATACTCCTGGCAAAGGTAACGCAGTTGCGGATGCGTTGAGTCATAGACACGCAAGTTTGGGGGCGATGATTTCGGAATGGAA
Organism: Allium sativum; assembly: GCA_030737875.1. Lineage (NCBI taxonomy): Eukaryota > Viridiplantae > Streptophyta > Magnoliopsida > Asparagales > Amaryllidaceae > Allium > Allium sativum. The sequence goes on along the minus strand of CM060922.1, from coordinate 191,449,707 downwards.
GAGCCTCGAGTAGTTAGCAAGGTTTGATTTCAGGCCGAGGTGCGAGTTGGTACCTGAAATGTTGGCAGGCTTATCAATAAGACCCACTCTTATCGAAAGGATTGGCGAGAGCCAAAGGCGAGATGCGAAGCTTGTCAAGTTTATCCAGAAGCTGGAACCCAAAGATAAAGAGTTCGAGGTCAATCGAGAAGGTTGGCTTTAAAAGCAAGGACAATTAGTTGTTCCTGATGTTGATGAATTGAGAGATGAGGTTCTGAGAGAATGTCATCACTTGAAGTTGATGATTCATCCCGGTGGTAATAAGATGTATCAGGACATGAAGCGAGTCTACTACTGGGAGGGAATGAAGCGAGATATTGGAAAGTTCATTTCCATATGCATGAACTTTCAGTTAGTGAAAACTGAACAGAAGAAGCCTAGTGGATTGCTTCAGCCATTAGAAGTTCCTATGTGGAAGTGCGAGCAAATATCGATAGATTTTATCGATGGATTACCTAGAACTAGGGCAGGGAATGAAGGGATTTTGGTCATTCTAGATCGTTTGACCAAAATTGCAAGGTTCATTCCAGTCAAATCAACTAGGACGGCATCGAAATTGGCTGAGCTTTATGTGAAATGGATAGTTCGATTCCATGGTGTCCTAAAGAGTATAGTGATTGACCGAGATCCATTATTCATGAGTGGATTTTGGAAAGGATTGCAAGAAGCTTTGTGAACCGAGTTACATTTGAGTACGGCTTATCATCCCCAAACTGATGGTCAAACCAAGAGGGTCAATTGAGTTTTGAATCCCGAGGGCTTGTGTGTTAGACTTCGGAGGATCATGGGAAGACCATCTACGTCTAGTTGAATTTGCATATAATAATAGCTACCAATCCAGCATTGGGATGGTGCCATACGAGGCATTGTATGGAAGGCTGTACAATTCTCCAGTTTGTTGGTTAGAAACCGGAGATAAGTTGGTACTTGGGCCAGAGATGATTAGAGAAACCTCAGAACGTATCGAGGTCATTCAGCAATGAATGAAGGCAACCCAAGATCGTCAAAAGAGTTATGCCGATAAGCGTCGAAAAGATTTGGAATTCAGCGTTGGCGATATGGTCTTTGTGAAGATTTCGCCGTTGAAGCATGTGGTTCGATTCGGAAGTAAAGTAATCGAGCTCCAAGGTTCGTTGGACCATTTTTGATAATCGAGCGAATTAGAAAGCTCGCATATAGGTTGAAGTTACTAGAGAAGATGTCGAGTGTGCATAATGTGTTCCATGCGTCGTTTCTACGGAAGTTTGTGCATGATTCGAATATGGTGGTACCCCCAGAGCAGTACGAAGACCTTGAAGTAGAGATTGCTATTACGAGACCTCGTAAGCCACTTCGTGTTGTGGGGGATGACACAAAACAGCTTAGGAGGAAGACGGTTAAGCTGGTCAAGGTATAATGAGGTGAAGAAGGCGACGATTGTACATGGGAGACGGAAGAGAGCATGAGAGCGACTCATCCATAACTCTTCGTTGGTAGGACCCTTTGGTCGTATCATCATTAAATCTTGTTATTTAATAGAATTCCACGTGCAAGGATAAGGCTATGGATGTATGGCTTGATGGTTGCTAGTTTGGATGATAGAATTGGCTTCTCATGGATGATAGGCATGCAGAATTATTGTGCTTGCTTGTGTTTGCTTCGAATTTCGGGGGCGAAATTCTTTGAGGGGGGAGGAGGGAGAATGTAACATCCCGCATTTTACATATCAGAGGATCGTAAAATATTTCTATTTTATTCCCTGAGGGTTGGATCATTCTCATCTTTTGATAGGTTGCTTATGGGGATATAAGACATGTCCATAATTTTTACCAATTTTATTTGTGAAACATTTCGCCCCTATCAGTCTTGTACATGGCATAACTTTTGACTCAGGTCGAATCAGAGGGTGAGACATGTGCCATTGGAAAGGAATTGATGGTTGCCTTTCCGTAGAATGGTTACATTAAAGATTTGGCTCAACGGTTTGGGAGGAATCATTGTTTTAAGGTTTTTCAGTTAGTTGTTCAAGTTTGGAGAGCCACAATGGGCTGATTTGGGAAGGCCCATTAATGGGCTGATGGAAGGGTATAAATAAGGGGTGAGGGATATGGGAAATAATTTAGTTTCCCCCATTTTCTCATTTGGTTCCTTGAGCTCCTCCTTCCTCTAAATGCCTTCCCACTATTAGAAATCATAATCCAAGGAGGGAAATCATAGATCTACACTATTGGAGGCTAAATCTACATCAATTGAGGCAACAGTTCATCAGAGCAAGGTATTTGGTGCGACGTGCTTGCTGTCCGGATTCTTATTTCATCAATTTTAGCTTGTTTTTGCAAATCGGTGAGTGATTTTCATCTCTCACATGAATGCAATGAGGTATGTGAGTGTTTGTGCATGTTTCTCATCAAATTCAAGTGTTCTATCACAAATCTACGTCCCTGTAAGTCCATTTTCATATGAATCACCCTATGATCTGATTTAATTTCTATGATATTTCATATAATTATGTAAGCTAGATCCACAATTTAGATCACATGTTCATTTATTATGGTTTTTGGTGGAATTTTCATAATTTGATGATAATTGTCATTTTCATGATGTCAGTGGATTCGTAACATGCTTATGATTGTATTGAATGTATTGAATGAGTTGGTTTTGTCGAACGAATCGTTTTGGGGAAGTTTTGGTCGAACCTGGAGTTGCACTGGAGAATGTAGGTTTTGGGTCAGACATGGTGGGTCGGTAGAACCATGGGAGGTTTTCTTAGAGGAAAAGAAACAGGCCGGGTTGGTCGAACAATGCAGGGTCGAACATAGTGGGTCAATCGTGCAAGGAGGGTCGTTCTGAAGCATGGGTCGGTCAAATTGTTGATGTGGTTAGGTTCGATCGTACACCCATAATCTGGTCGGTCATGCTTTGGGTCAAGCAAGTATATGGTGTCGAGCATGGACCGGGTTGGGCCGCTCCAAGTCAAGCAGAATGGTTGGTTCGGTCTCTGTTGTGTGGGTCAGTCATGAACCTGAATGAAAGGTCGGTCGAACGCCTATGTAAGGGGTCGGTCGAACATGTCTAGGGATTGGTCATAGGGTCATTTTCTGAATATTTATATTTTTGCGTACGACTTAGGTTTTAACTAAAAGGTCTGGAAAAAAAAATAGTTTTCGGGGGCAACCGCCCGAACCCTAGCCGTAGCGCAGTGGTGTAATTGGCTCAGTGATGATGTGACTTCAAAGTAAATTCAAGTTGGAAGGTTCGAAGTGTTAAAAGGTGTCCATTGATCGGTGTGGAATAACAAATGAAGTAACAACTCAAAGGTCGTTAGTTGGTGGATAATGGTTGCTCGTGAAGGTCGCTTGAGCTATGAAGAGTTATCGGGTTGGATGACTAGAGATGCAAAGGCTAAGGAATATTGTGGTCGTATGTTCTAGCAGGCTCAATGCAGAGGTACGATGGGGGCACCCAAAAGACCAGTTTTAGGTCAAGTACCTTGGGTATCGTTGAAAGGCCTAGTTGTCAAAGTTGGAAATACATACGTATCGTTGAAAGGCGTATGGAGTTAATGCTAGAACTGGGATTACCATTGGCCCTTGTCATATGGCAAGGTTGGCCGTCATACAATTAACGATGATTTCGAACTAGGATTGGCGGTGATTGTTAGAGTCAGTCATGCATGATTGATTGTTTTGTTTGTACTGTCTCATGTAGATTGTCCAATATCGAAGGAGATGTTCCTTGGGTGCTTGTTGATACTGGTTTAGGCCTTTGAGGCTTGTGCATGATGGATGTTGAATTCGATTAGGATGGTTTACGTGAGATACATATAATCTGGATGTTATGAGTGCTGGGTGTTCTGGTTTCCATGGATGAGTGGTTGAATTGTGTATCTTAAAGGCTATCACTGTCCGATGTGGGGAAGACGGGAGTTGAGTTCTTCCCTAGTGTTTGGAAGATTGGTTTGTTAATCTGCCTATTCTCATATACTTTATTGTTGAAGTTTGTTAGCTGTTTTATCACTCACTAAGACTGTTGTTTGACACAAGGTTTTGTATCTCCTCCTATTACCTTGGTCTGTTCATCCGGGTGTGGATAGGAAGACTAAGTAGCATATAAATGTAATTAGTGAGGATGATGATGCCGTGCGGAGGCGACCAGGAGGCTGACGTACCAGTTTTATTACTATCTATTATTTCTTTTACCACTGTTTGAGTGCTCTATGAGGGTTGTAGTGAGGCCTTGTGTACAAACTTTAATGCCAGTCGGATAACCTTTCAGGATGTTGAGAAAGTTTCAAAAGTTTGCTATATGATGCTTCATTACTATATTATATTATATTATATTTTATCCTTGCGCCGTGAGTTCTACGACAGGTTCTGATGTTGTTTACCTACTCTGACGATCGCCATAGCTTCCTGGCACACTTTTCAGTGCATTATTCCTCTTGTTTAGTGCAGGGGTTATGGGTGGTCGTCACAAAAACACAGCTAGAAAACTAAAATTCAAGAAACATCAATAGCTAAACTTCGATTTCAAACAACAAGTTGAACAGAAGATTAAATAGAAAATCAGTTCAAACGCTAGGCAGGAGCTTACTTTTTCGCTATTCCACCATTTTGTACATCTCCTGGAGAACTAACATCTTCCCTGATTTTCATTGATTTAGATCTATTTTGAAATTGAGGCACCAACTCAGTCCATTCTGGATTTGTTTCCACCAGGGGCTCATCATATGTCATTTTATTTACACGTTTGAATTTATTTGCTTTAAACTTGGTTCTAATTCTTTTGAAACTACTTGAAGAATTATCAAATTCATCCAATAACATATCCTGCATATCCCTATTACTACCATCATGCTGATCATATTTAGAAATAGAACTCACCTTTATATTTGCTGGACCATCTTTAAAAATCTCTGAAAGATCTTGCACTATCCCATCAGATCTGTTAATCTCATCGTATTCTTAGTGTGACTTATCGTTTAACTCCTTAACTACTTCAAGCCTCTCTTATTCCCTACCAAAGTCTTTATTAGCAATGAGATCTTTAACTTGAGTCTGATCTGTAGACAACCCAGCCTCCTCACTTAATATTCTTTTGGACAACCCAGTCATCTCATCAGATATAACACGTTCATAATTCTACATGGGTTTATTAGTGTCTGGAATAACTATGCAAGAATCCCCATTATCAACACTTAAATTTTTCTCCTGGCTATCATTAGCCTCATCAATATCCGTCCTCACATCAGATTTAACATTATCTTTGGAATCCATACTCTAATTGATTTGCATATCGCACTAGAATGCCCAAAAACTTTACGATAAGAACATGCAATAGGAGTCCATTCATATTGAATTCTTTGTCAAACTAATTTCCCATTAATATATTGAATACGAGCTGATTCAAGGAATTTAAAATCTATATCAACTTCAACCAAAACTCTTGCATAAGAAAATCGAGTTATATCCTTGGTAACACTGTCTAATCTTGGAGGGTGACCTAGAGTTGAGACAATCCTACTAATTGCTTCAATCGACAAAAAGCTAAATCAAGATTTGGTAGTTTAATCCATATTGGAATTATATTCAAAAATTCTTTATTTAACTTAATTCTAAGTTCATATTTTTTCATGAAAACCAATCTTTTATCATAAAAATACGGTCCAGAAGCTAAAATATGATCATAATACTCAACCAATTCACACTTAATGATAAAGAACCCATTTTCTCTGGACACCTTCAAGGCCTAGTTCTTATAGATATACTCTTTCAAGTAATTACAATAAGTTTTTTCTTCCATAAAGACAAAACATAATAGAATTCGACCATTTTGCCCTAGCAATTCTAACTAGATCTTCACTGATAATTACGATTTTAAGATCATCTTGCACTACGGGTCATTGAAAGAAAGTTGAACAGCATTTTGGTATAAATTATTATCCTTTACCGTTTCAAGCCAAGATCTAGATTGTAGAAAGTTTACCTTAGAATCACTGGTCTGAATTTCGAAATAAAATCTGGAAATTCCTGAGTTGAATCCAGATCAGGAGCACAAATCTTTTTCTCTGATGGAAAGGTTAGACAATCTGCATGTTTCTTAGATGAATTGACGTCAGGAGGAATTGTAGATCTAAAATCAGAACCTAGGTTGGAGAATTGCTTAATTCGTGAATTTGTAGAGATTGAATTTGATATTGATGAGGTCGCCATTTTAGTTTTCTCTCAGCTAATTCTTTTCAGTTCATGTTGTTTTATCATTCCTATTTGTCATAAACTAAACTAGTGAGTGAGCACGAGCAGTGGTATGTATACACCTATCCATTGGTGCATGTTTTGTAAGAGTAGTTGAATCACGCGTTTCATATTTTATGTTGAAGTACAATATATGATTTGTATTATTTCTAGGCTAGTTTAAATCGTTATCAAAAGAGCATTGAACAAAGAATGGTGTAACTGTAGAATGATTGTGTGCAATATATTCTAATTAGGTGAATGATTGTAGACTAAAGTAGTAAAAGATATGAATTATGAAATAACAACCAACACATTTTTAATTAGTGGCTACGTGTGCGTGCTAGCATAATACATAATGAACGAACAAAGTCAACAGACATGAGAAAAGGATTAAAAATTTGTACATAATTATGATGAACTCAAAACGGAAATACAAAAAGATGTATAAAAAGCATAAAGACATAGATATCGATAATAACTGACAATCTGTGTTAGCATTCACATTTAAGAAAAAGCACTGTCAAGTATAAGAAATTTTTTTGACCACATTGTTGAAATGTTCACAAAATATATACTAATTATGATTGAAGAAGCTGAAATATATTACACAGTTGAAAAAAGAAGCCTACACAAGGAAATATAGATGCACTTTGATGAGTAAAATGACATGAAATTATCAAAGAAAGTTGCAGTTACATAGAGGTGTAAACTAGTGAGAAGGTGTAGAGAGGGCAATGTAGCTAATGTACAATTCTAGCAGCATAACGCTTTTGGTTAATTAATAATTGTAGACCTGAAAGCAAAAGAAAGGAAACGAAGTTAACGAACCATGATAGATCGGAAGTTACCAACTATGTTTGCTATTAAGAGAATATGGAGTTAAAACATATGAATAATTAGAGCAACTACAACAACATCAAATTCATACCATGAATTTCACGATGCAGCATTACCATTGAAACCAAAAATGATCACAACACCAAAGGTGTTATGGAAACACTTCACCAAATGGTTAGATTAGAAAACGGGGTCACATAATTCAAAATAAAGAGCAAGAAATAAAGAACAATGAAATTTTTAGAGTAGTTCTGTCAATTTAAACCTACGTCCACTATGGAAGAGATTTGCATTATCATTTCGGTAAAGTATATGAATTCTCTCTTTACATTCATTTCTCTCTTTATGATCTAAATTTCACTTGGACTTGCAAAGGAATTGGTGAAATCTCTTGCATTGTGAAGGTGGATGTATGAATCTTCGATCGCTTTAGCAATTGAACGGTCTTCATGGATTCCAAAGCGATTTAGCATTAGATCTGGGATTTAGAGAGGATTAGCGGAGATTAGAGAAGCTTGAATTGTATCAGAGAGATTTTTAATGTAGTTTGAAGGAGATTTGATCCATTGGTTGTTGCAAAAATGTTGATTGATCCTTGGAAGCCATTAATGGAGTTTGTAGAGAGTTTGAAATGAAGCTTGAAGTGTTGAAGAAACGATTCAGCAGCCCTTTGGGGTAATAGCAATCATCCCCTTTCAAGTATGGTGTAGTGGGGTATTTATAGAAGTGTTTTAGGGGTAGCGGCACACTTGTAAATATACGTGTCCAACTGGCAATTCGTCTTTACAGCTGTCATGAGCTGTCACACGCAGCATACTTTCTGGAACGACATGAGTTTTCATAAGCTTGACTGTGTAACATCATTTCAACGCGCACAACATGGATTTCCTCTTTATATAATTTGGCATATTTAGACATTCTCTTCACGTGATGATGGCTAGGAATGAATACTTTACAGCTGACAGGTACCAAGCCGTATTAATGACCTGCTAACAACTTATTTGGACTTGCCTCCTGCATGTATCCAACTAGCGACATGCTTATTATTAGAACAATGTAACGACTTTATTTAAGTCGTAAGAACCATGTCATTTAATCATCTTGGCGACATGATTTTCCATGAGCCTATTACTGCATGACTCTACTTCCACGACATGAGTTTCTCATACACAAGCCACTATGCATTTGTTTCCTACGTACACACTTTAATGCCATGTGTACTATTCTTCACGGGATGAATCTGTTGCATGCATACGACAAGCTTCAGTTGTATGGATGCATATTGCTTGACCCAAGTCGTAAACATCTGCCAATTGCCACATGGCCTTTTATCATGGTATATATCATGACTTGGCATAAACCCTTGGGATGAATTGCTTTATGCTACTAACGACTTGGCGTTCATATAAGGAAGCAATGGTTCAATTATTGTGTACGACTCGATTATGAAGATATGCCGCTATTCCTGTGATGAGGCACAACAGCTTGATTTAATGATGTAATTTATATCCCTGGCGCCTTGACTAATTTGCGGTATGCTTGAGTACCTCGACATGCAACCAGGCTCACTTTTGACATTTATTTCTTGCTTTATATATTGGTTCGAACATGTCCATGAATGTCTCGTGTTTATGAAGTGCTACAGCATGGGAGAATTTAACAACCTTCAGCATGACGACTTTTAACCTTCGAAGGATCTATTGGCTTGGAAGCTTCTTATGACATGGGATGGTCTGCGGCATGAAATGCCTTACGACAAGAAGTCCGCCCAGTCACGGTCTAAAATGAGCCACAGCATCAGGCATAGCTTGTTTTGACGACATACGACATAAGTGATGTAGTTACATGTCGTAATAACGACTTGATTGTGAATATGCACTGCGACTTGGCTATGGTCTTTTTAAATAGTCGATGCACTATTTTCTGATCCACGTTTTAAATGGGTTAACATTTGCCCCTCATAGCTTGTGTTTTCTCGTAGGAAAAACAGGCTTTGAAATGAACATTGTTAATACCATTTGCGCCAAGATTCAGTTGAAGCTTTTTGTTTGCTATGGAAAATCATGCTTTGAACTTATATGCTCCATGCCACCTGTCCCTGTAATCAAAACAAGAATTTGCACGATTCTGGACATATACTTTGATATTGATCGTCCACATCAATAACAGATTAGTTAATCATTAAAAATGAATTTTATGACTGGGATTGAATAGCTTACTTATGTAGAGCTATTTTGTTTAACTGTTTTTAGCATTGTCCATATAAATACGATACTTTCAATCCAAATTCACAACGACACTAGAGTTTTGATAATCGATATATATATATATATATATGTATGTATGTATGTATATCGAATATAGATTCCAAATCTCGCTCTTCTAATGACTTATATGATTTTTGCGATGGTTTATATTTTATGAAACATGTACCTGTTCTAATCGGAGCTTCGATATGCGTTTCTGAGGCTAGAACGACCGCAGCTCTTGGATTGCAGATGGATCAGTCTTTGGTTGTTCTCTACCCCCTTGATAAATTGCCGGGAAGATGCGATTTTTTTTCTTGACTTAATATATTTTCTGATTAAGCATGCACTTACGTTGGCATTCCTAAATTCGACGCAGGATCGTCATGGGTTGCTGACAACCCATTTTTATACCTATTGTAGTAGCTTAGTTAGATTTGGAAATTCGAACTTGAATTCAATTTAACACCATGGACCATTGTGGGATGTATAAAATTTTGAATCCCTATTTCGCGATGATCTATGCCAATACGTGATTATCGCTCAATCTCCTTTTTATATCTCGCAATGAAATTGTTGACGGATATTAGCTTGAAGCTCCTTGAGAAGCATTACTGCTCTATTAGATTCGAACTATGCCATATTTGCATAGTTTCCTTTTAAAGCATCTCTTATCCTTCGATTTGAAGCAAGATATCATCAAATTTTTTATGAGATATTTATGGTTGGATATTTGTAGACGAGGAAGCCTTTGCGTTAAGAGATTCTAATTGGGTTCCCCAGGTTGATCTTTATTCGTGTAGTGAGTTTTATCATCATATCGAGCATATCAACTTTGTCGAACTTTTCAAATGCCCTATTTTGAGGGCATGATCAAGCTAAGTGTATTTGCTTATTCGATGAAAGTATAATGGTTTTGGCTCATTGCAATGTCGTGATGGACCCGTGGTATTTTTCCGGGTATCATTCAACTGATATCTAGTTGTGTTGCTTTAGTACTGTAGGTCGTCACGAATCTCAAGAGCTAGATGTGAACAGTTTGTCGAGTTTTCCTTAATCATAATTGTTATACTAGAAACTTTAACTTTGTTAGTTGAAGCTATTCAAGCTTGCTAACATATATGAAGCTTCCGAGCTTTGTCAATACAATAGGGATTCCAACCTTACTGGCTAGTTTGGTACTTCTACTTGGAGAAGTATTCATATCTTTGTGCCTCCACTAGGGGAGGACTTATATATTATGCCCCTGCTAGCGGAGGACTTTGGTTCAGTGCCCCCACTCGGGGAGGTCTTCGGATTTAGTTCCCCCACTCGGGGAGGTCTTTGGATTTAGGTCCCCCGCTCGGGGAGGTCTTTGGATTTAGCGCCCATGCTCGGGAAGGTCTTGGGATTTAGTGCCCCCGTTCAGGGAGGTCTTGGGATTTAGTGCCCCTGTTCGGGGAGGTCTTTGGATTTGATGCCCCCGCTTAGTGCCCCGGCTCGGAGAGGTCGTTGGATTTGATGCTCCCGCACGGGGAGGACTTTGCGCTTCACTTAGGAAGTGTTTTCTTTACTGTGGATGGTTTTTCTTGTTACATCATTTCATGGGGCTGGCACCTGTTCCTTTGTTGGATGCTCGACTTGGCAGTCTATCTCAATTCAGGAACAGGGGCCTCTGACTTATCCTTTGGGAAAATGCCTTTTCGACAAAGGTTACAACCCTCTCATTTGTTTTTCGTGGCGCTTGCTCGCTATTTATATCCTTGTGACACTTCCCATTCGCTTTTCAAGCGGTGCTTCTCTTTTTTTTCATTTGTGCATGTTGATATTTACTGCATTTGGCACTTGAACTAGCATCGTTGGGGTCGCCATGTTGTGTCATATTTTAATGGAACAAGCGCTCGACTGATGGCCTGCAATATAAAATCATCTTTAAGCAAATTTTTATTTGACAAAGATTTTTGCAAGTAAGGAATTTATTCACCTAGATATGTTGTAAAGATAATGTTCAGAACAATGTTCGTAAAATATTACAGACTTGTTTACAAGAACTCTGAATATAACAGTAAGTTCAGCATTAATTAAGGTAATGGAGATAGTTGTGACCCCCCACGTCCATTAATGTCACTAATTAAGAGAATGCATTAAGTTTCGTAAAGCGTTATAGGTAAACAGAAAAATTACAAGACAGATATATAAATGGCAGCGCAATTAAAAACTTTATTAATCATAAAGCATCTTAGTTAAAAATGTGGTTACAAGATATGTCTGAAAAACATAAAATCCAGTACATCATAAAAATTCTGTCCTGCACTTAAAACATCAGAGTACAATAATAAAGAGGCATAATTCCCCAAACAAAAACATAGCCATAGTAGAAAGTATAAGAGCTCGAGCAACACTTCTAAGCAGCTCCAAACAGAATGAAAGCAAAATCCTGGTCAAGCTCGAGTATTCCTACCCTGAGAACCTGGGGGGAAACGGAAGAGAAGGAAGAGGGAACAAAATGGGTCAGACATAAAGTCTTGCGAGTCCAGTTACTTTTAGCATATAAATAAATAAAAGTATCATGATAGGCATATAAAGTGGATAAGAGAGATAACATTATAAAAAGCAGGTGTGAAAAGGTAAATAGGATAAACATGATAGAGTATATTGCGCTTCCCTAACGATTTCTCTGCACTAAATCTAGTGTCTTATTAACAAGATGATCCTTAACAAGTATAAAATGGTAGACTTAGGTATGCTTCCAGTGAGAGGTTTTCACCCCATATAATCCAACAAGCAGCCCAACATACCGGAGTTAGCCCTGAGGGTATTAACGGGCACCCCAACATATCGGAGTCTAGATGTACCCTAATTACTACTCTAATTGATCGTCTCCTTACTTGTAGATACCATGTGTTGGCCCCATAGAAGGGCGTATCACTCCCTAAAAGTGGCAACCATTCGTTTTCAGGATGTGCACAGCGATATCTATAGGTGTCACAATGTCTTATCCTCCTCTGTCTGAACCATAGACGCAAATGACCCGGTCGGTACATGCCGCCCACACCGTCCCCTACTTTTGGATCTCTTACAATCAACCCAGTAAGCGTGCCTGGACTCTGACCTAGTTCGGAGTACTCGTTTGATAACTATATATGAGTTACTAAATGAAACAGGTCCTACACACAAGATGATACAAGATTCCCCCGACGGTTGCATCCCCATTAGGTTTTCCATAGGTTATGCCATACCAGAGTAAAAGATTGCATAACTCCACAGGTTTAGTTTTATGGGCCTATATATATAAATATTACCCACCCACCCCAGATTTACTTAACCTGCCCACTATTTCAAACAAGTTTACTTAACCCCTACTCAAGTTATCTGTTCATACAATCCCTTTAGATTCAAATAGGCTAAGTATTCCAATTCATTACCATACTCAATTATGGTTATAATGTGCTATACCTCGCACAATAAGCCTACCACTTGTGGATGCTGGAAATGCCTGCCGGTTCCGGGCAGACTTCTTCCACAAGTTAGACTTAACCTCGTGTCTTAGAACGTCTCATATTTATGCACATATTCCCCTTACATTAGATTCACCACTTATGGTTGCTATATATGCTGGGCGGTTCCGGGCAGACTTCTACCACAAGTGTAATCTAACATCGTGTCTAAGCGCGGTTACAATTTCTAATTACTGTAATTCTTGGCATTTCAATTATTAACCAATTACTCCTAAGTCATGTTCATAATGAACTATATGCCCCAAATTCATATCCATATTTTCATTCAAGTGATGCCCAAATTTCCAATTACAAGTTATGCTCCAATTTTACCGTTTCCCAATTTAACGCATTCGCTTAATTTAGCGGCATGCCTAGGCTCGAAAGTAGCCTTGCTATAAAAATAAAAGGGAAAAGATGAAGGGAAGATGACAGAAATGATCATACTGACAAGATTGATATATAGTGGCAGAAATAGGCATATATAATGGCATAATGACAAGATAGGCATATAGGAAAAGATCTGATGAACATGTGACAATTGAAATGATTTTAACATAATAGGGATGTTATAGCAGGCATGATAATATCTATTGAATTAGATAACCAACTATAATGGATCTGATTTAGCCACAAACATAATGGTAACAAGCATGATGTGATCTAAACATGATGTGATCTAAACATGATGTGATCTAAATAGTGAAGTAGTTATACAAACAATGGCAGATCTGACATGATAAATAGGTATAGGTTTAGATCTAGTTTGTAGTCATGTCAGAATAACTTAGATAAACAGGTTATAGCAGATCTGATATGATTCATATGGTCACAGGCATAGGTCCAACTTATAGTCATGTCAAGATTAAACTTTTAATTATTTAGATCTAAATTTAACATAGATTCACAACATTTGGATCTAGAAAAATAGAGAAGGGATTGTTGATGTTGAATCACTGACCTCTAAACTTGAATGACTTGATTGCTGAAGAAATAACTTGATTTAATCTGGGCGAAGGCAGCATCTAGTTCCTCATTATTTTTGGTGTTGAGAAACAAGAGAAATGAGGCATATTTATAGTTATTTGGAGGAAACCCTAATCTGCCTAGATCTGCTACAGGGGGGTCGACCCCCCTTAGGGGGTTGACCCAAGGGTCGATACCCCCCTTGAGGGGTCGACACCCCTGAGCGGGAAAACTCCTGCCTCCCCAATTTTCAATTTTAAACTGATTTTTGAATTTCCGGATTTAATTATATATATATATATATATATTCTTCTTGTGCATATACCAACTTCAAACCTTAATAACTTCTTCATATGTTGTTCGTTTTACGCAAACCAGGTATCTATATTGACCAGAATTCTGAGACGAACACAATGGCACTGTCCGTTTCACTTAATTCTAAATATTTATTTAATTATTCTTTAATTTATCATCTTTAGTGTTGTAAAAATATGGGGTGTTACATTCTCCCTTGCTCAAAGGATTTCGTCCCCGAAATCTCTTAAGTTAAGAAGAATGTATATCCTACCATCCATCATCCATCTACTCATCCACTAATCACAGACATCCATTGTCCTTAGAAATTTCTATTGCTTATATGAACATATGCAAAGGTGTGTGTGTATGTCCCAATAATAATGCAAAAGATCAGGCGGTCTAGTGATTCAGTCAACCTCCTTAATGCAATGTATGTCAATGCCATGAATCCAACATGTATGCGAATAATCCTATTAAATGGTCACAACACCAAAGGTGTTATGGAAACACTTAACCAAATGGTCAGATTAGAAATGGAGCTACGTAATTCAAAATAAAGAGCAAGAAATAAAGAACAACGAAATTTTTAGAGTGGTTTGGTCAATTTAGACCGACGTCCACTATGGAAGAGATTTGCATTATCATTTCAGGATTTACAAAGTATATGAATTCTCTCTTTACATTCATTTCTCTCTCTTTACATCTATATTTCACTTGGACTTGCATAGGAATTGGTGAGATCTCTTGCTTTGTGATGGTGGATATATGAATCTTCGATCACTTTAGCAATTGAACGATCTTCATGGATTCCATAGTGATTTAGCGTTTGATCTAAGGCTTTAGAGAGGATTAGCGGATGTAACACCTCGAAATTTTAACGACGCTAAAGATGACGAATTAAAGAATAATCAATGTGAAATACACTATTAACAATGAATTAATGAAAAATTAAATTAATAATTAGAATTAAGTAAAAAGGACTGCACCGTTGCATCCGTCTCGAAATCCAAGTCAAGATAGACACCTGGTTTGCGTAAATCGGACATCGTATGAAGAAGTTACTAAGGTTTGAAGTTTGTATACGCACAATAATAATATATATATATATATATATACACACATATATGTATATATATGTATGTATATATAAATAATAGGTTCAAAAATTCAAAAATGGGTCCAGAAATTTGAAGTTTGGGAAGGCAGCAGATTTCCCACTCAGGTGGGTCTACCCACTCAAAGGAGGGTCGACCCATAGGTCGACACACCAAAAGGGACCCACTCTAGGGGGGTCGACCCACCCCTGACAAATCTAGGCGAAATACTTCGTTTTGTATCTGGACACCTTTCTAAGCAAGATTCATTTAACCTTAGGATATATAAAGGACCCTAGACCTAGGTTTTATTTATCTAAAATTAATGGTGATAGAGAAGCTCTGCTGCAACGAAAATTAAAATGGCTTTTCTTCTTCTAAATCAATTCAAAAAAGATTATACATATTCGAATACTGCTACAACAAATTCAGCGACGGATACAACAAATTATTCAACATGTTCTTCACAGTAATTTGGATCCATTTCCTTAGATATATTCACTGTGAGTTCACGTTATTTTTAGATCTGAATATTTAAATAGTAATCTTGATATTTATATAAAAATTGGATCTCGAATCGGTGTCTAATCTGTTCTATTATGACATAATTATCAGATCTGCTTTTATATGTTCATATTGCCACTGTGTTAAAGCTTTTCATAATATGCCCATTCAGTTTATGCCTATTTCTACCAGTTTATTATTGATTCATTATTATGTCTATTCTTGATTCTCTTCTCTCCAAATCTTTTTCCCTTTTTACTTTTATATAGCCCGGCTACCTTGGAGCCTAGGCCTAATGCTGAAAAATGCGAACATGCAAAATTGGGAACGATTGGAAAAGACATAATTTGGGGCATAATTGGTATTAGAAAATATGGATCTAAATTTGGGCATAAAATTTGGAAATATACGAATATGAATTTGGGGGCATATATTGTGTTGGATAATATGAATATGAATTTAGGCATAATTTGAGCATAAATTGGGACGTATGTGAATATGCATTTTAGACATACATTGGAAAATATGCGAGTATGGATTTGGATATAACTTTTATTGAAATGGGTGAATATGGACTTGGGTCATAAATTGGAAAATATGTGGATTTGGGTTTGTGCACTATATATATATATATATATATATATATATATATATATATATATATATATATATGCCTTAGTTTATGACAAGGGAAAAAGAGGATATGGTGCATAATTAAAAGGTGAATTAAAAAGGGGCATAAAAGTCTACAATTTGAATAATGAATTGGGCACGAAATTTAAATATGCGAAAAAGGGGCATGAACACCTATATGGACATAGGTAAAAATTGGATAATACTGAAATGCCTAGGATTACAATTAGAAATTGTAATTGCACTTATGACACGAGGTTCGGTTACATTAGTGGTGGAAATCTGCCCGGACCCGACCAATATATCCAGCAACCACTAATGTTGAACCTAATGTGAGAGTTCTATGTGCGCAAATATGAGATGTGCTCAGACAAAGGTTAGGCCCAATTTGTGGAATAAGTCCGGCCAGATCCGCCCGGCATATTCAACATCCACAAATGGCAGGATTAATGTGGGAGGTCTAGCATACTGTAACCATAAAAGAAATATGGTAATAAATCTTGAATACTTAACCTAGTTGAATTCATAGGGATCGTATGAATACAAACTAAAGTTGGGGTTAAGTAAAATTGGTTGAACAGTGGGTGGGGTAAGTAAATCTAAGGAGGTGGGTAAAGTTTACAAATAGGCCCATAAACTTAACCCGATAAGGTTATGTAATTAAGACACCTAGTGGTATACATAACCAGTAGAAATAATAAAGTTATGTAATTAAAAGACACCTTGCAGGGTAAGCATAACTTGTAGAAATGATAGAATTAGATATGCATAATAATCTACTAAGCAAACAACGATAAGTTGTAGTTACGGTGTAAATTGAATTTATGATTAAATGAGAAAGAATGAGGAAAACTTGTAAAATAAATAAATTATATTTAATCATAAATGGTAGGTGACATGTTAATTAGGAAACATATGAATTGAGATATACTTAATAACATATTAAGGAGAAAATGTTATTGTAATGATGTAACCAAGCAAGAATATAAAATAGATTATGGATTATAAACCGAGGGCCGCAATCTAGAGAATAACATGTTGTGCGCTTATTAATAAACTTAAATGGATTAAGTTATATGACTGAAATTAACAAGCAAGAGAAACTTGATAAATTGGAATAAGAATTCAATATGAACGGGAAATAACCAAGTTAAATGGGAACCTGGAGAGGTAAGGCAAGCGCGTAAAAGAATGTTTAAACATAGGGTCTAACAACATATTAAAGAAAGGCTCTTGGATCAGTTCGTATGTTTGAGGTGGATAACCCAACGAGGTAAATCAACGAGGTGTTATACGATATGAGGGAAGCGCACATTCATCTGATTGTTATGACAGCTCCAAAGGACTGGAAAGGGAAGCATGCGGCTTCCTAAAGTACATAGGGTGCTTCTAGTAGTCCTTTGTGTGGTGACAGATGTATTAGGCTGTACTTGCAAAGGTTGGGTCAGTGCGTAACTACTAGGTGGGTGAGCCTTGATTGCAGATGTAGCTATGCAGTCAGAGCTGTGAAGAGGTGACACTAGGGTAGTTCGGTTGTTGCCTCACTAGGAGACGGAGTGTCACGACCAACAAGGATAGTAGACCATTGGATATCCATCATCGGCAGCCAGCGGGATGCGAAAAGACTAGAGCTAAACCCAAGATACCATTTCATCTTTCACTACCGACATACGGGGTTGAGGGTAGACGCCACATGGATGTTTAGATTTGTTATTATTAGGGGCAGTCGCTTAGCTCTTGTAGTCTTTACTAGTTGAGGGAGGGGCCGAGGTGGGGCCATGTCCACCATGGAAAACAGACCCTACGAATATCTGTATTTGGAGGCTCTTAAATGCGGGCCTTTACAGGTATGGAAAAGATCCCGGCCAAGTTCCATGTTTCTTGTTTAGCCCTGGAACGGAACTCGGTGCATATTAGATCGATTGAGGCATCGAGCTACAATTACAGTACATACATGGGACAGTTTAGATACATGCATATCTGCTCTGGGTGGTGTATCGTACACTAGAGGGCATTATTCTGATATGGAATCTAATTCGATCGATGGTGGCAATCCGTACGCTTACTAGCATAGTAATGAAAGATATATGCAGAACGTAACATTATTATATAGAGATCCGTACATCACTATGGCGTAGGATGAGGCATTGCATTCATTACGGTGGCGATCGTGTGAGTGGGTTACCATGGGATGTATCTCAATATTGAGAGATAGCTATGTATATTGTATAAGGTGAATGCATGGGAAAGTCAATGGGTATGATGCGCGGATAAGTCTTGAGTTCTACTAACCCAAGTAACATACTAATCAAGAAAATGAAATGGAATTATATTGGTAGGGATCATTCCATTTATGATATATTAGTATCGGTGCGGTGCAGAGAAATGTATTTAAGAAGCGCTAGATATCTTGTTCATCTTTTCTTGCTCAGTTCACACTTGTTACTATTATCTTGTTCTTCCAGTTTTATATACATGTCATGATACTTCTATTTATTTATATTTAAAAGTAACTGGACTCGCCCGACTTTATGTCTGACCCTTTTTGTTTCCTCTTCTCTCTCGTCCGTTCCCCCTCCCCCCAGGTTCTCAGGGTGGAGTGCTTAGAGTCGATTTGGATTCTTTCAACTTAGCTTGGATTTTGGAATATTATTTACCGCTTTGACTTCTTGTCAAACTCTCTTATGGCTTTGCAAGGGGAATATGGTTTTATGCTTTTGTACTCTGATACTTTTGACAAGACAAATTATTAATGTAATTGGTTACTTCAAGCTTATTATGTAAACTCAGTATTTGGTACCATAATATTTTGATTTAAGTAAAGGTTTAATTCCGCTGATATTTTACATGTCTGTCTTGTGCTATTATGTTCTTATTTACCTATAATGCTTCACGAAACTTAATGCATTCTCTTAGTGAGTGACAGTAACGGATGTGGGGTGTCACATTTGGTATCAGAGCATATGGTTATAAGATTGATAAAGTATTTTGAAATTGGTTTTCAAAAAGGTCGCAAAAACAAAGTATTTTAAAATAAAAAGTCTGTTTTTTAAAAGCATATTTCCCAAAACCATAAATATCTCTCGATTCTCCTCTTGATTCCTTTTCCTTTTTGTTCGAGGAACCGTTTCTTCCTGAAAGGGTATCCCTATTTTTGCATGATTCCATAGGCATGTTAAAACTACGGTACATGTCGAAGGGCAAAGAAGTGCCCAACCTCCATCTTTAGCCGCCGTGGTTTCATCTACGGCTTATTTTCTCTCAAGCCTCGTAAGGATTTCCGTGCGATGGAGGCAGCTTTCAAGAGACTTGTTAGCATGTTGCACAAGGATGGTAAAAAGGAGAATAGGGGAGTTGGGGCTAAGAAGCACATCCCAAAGATGAAAGGAAATGGTGGCTTAAGAAGGGACTGTAGATGAAAGAAGAAAAGAGGAAATACTATAACATCGAAATGGTGGGTCATCTGAAAAAGGATTGCAGAAAGAGGAAAGGTGTTGTTACCACTTTGGTAAGGCGGGACACCTTATTAAGGAGTGCCCAAAGAGACTAGCACAAGGCCAGAAGGAAGGAACTTAAAGGGGGAAAGCTAATGTTCTCATAGCTGGTGGACATGATAGGGGTAGGAAAGTTTCCGTCGAAGGATTGATCTCTATTTTTGATCATCCAATTAGAAATCTTTTTCTGGCGCTTCGCATTCTTTTATATCTGATTCTTTAGTTGACTCTCTGTACCTAGACACTAGTTTGGTTTTGGATCGCATTATTGCCTCAAACCCCAGAGGAGGTACGACTCATTTATCGATGGTTTGTTGGGGTTTGAGAATCTCTGTGTTAGGTGTCGAGTTTGATTGCGACGCATATGATATTGATTTCATACGATATGGTTTGATTCTAGGATGGATGGGTTAACCATATATGGAGCCATTCTAGATTGTGAGATGAGGGTTGTTAGACTTCTGACTTGCCATGGAAAGACTCTCGAGATTTCTTATGACCCCAAAAGGGTCTGTCACGCTTAATCTTCTAGAACCTCTTGATATATCTATCGATGATTTGCGACATGTACCAATAGTTGAGAGTATCCTGATGTTTCGATGAGGTTCAGTTTTACCCCCGAGACACGAGATTGGTTTCCTCACAAACTTGGTAGACAATGCAAAGCTAGTTCATTGCCGGTGCGACATATGTCTCGTAAAATAAAAGAGGGAACTTGATAAGCAAGTAGGGGAGCTACTTGAGAAGAGGTTTGATAGATGCCTATTCATCCAAGCATCGATAAAATGTATAGAGTTCAAGGTAGTGGAGCCAAACTTACGGGAGGAAATGAAAGTAGAGAAGGAAGCAATGATAGGACGAGTTTCGACTTGCATACGTAGATCGGAGGTTAAGAAATTATGCAACAAATAAGTGAAGCTAGTAAGAGTCCAATGGGGAAAGGGCCGCGAGAAAGCTACTCGGGAGGCTAAAGACAAGATTCGCGCTTCATATCCTTTCCTTTTCGAGAATATGTTCTCAACTACTTTTTCCAAGCTACGAATTAATAATTTATCTATCGTTTGAATATCTCCTATCGATCGAGTCTTTAGGTAGAAAACTAATGAATGTAAACATGTGTTTGAGACATGTTATGTTTGATGGATGCAAGTGGTTGCTAGTGATTGCTCGTAGATGCATATACACACACAATAGGCACTATATCGGCTCAATCACTTACATATTGCATATTGATGTGTGTACATTTTAAATTTTTATGGATTATCGGTACATTGATGTTTCATTTGGATGGATGATTGTGCATACATATAGAACTTACATGGATTAGGATGATTTGCATACATTTTGGTTGCATGGCACAAACATACTTTGCATTAAGGAGGTCAACTGAATCAGTAGACTGCCTAAAATTTCACATTAGTTTACGGACAAATACACACACAATTGCGTATATTCATACAAGCAATAGAAATTATTTAAAGACAACGGATGCCAGTGATTGCTAGATGGATGTATGATTGTTGCATGTTAGGATATACGTTCTTCTTAACATAAGATTTCGGGGACGAAATCCTTTGAGTAGGGGAGAATGTAACACCTCGAAATTTTAATGACTCTAAAGATGATGAATTAAAGAATAATCAATGTGAAATACAATATTAACAATGAATTAAGGAAAAATTAATTTAATAATCACAATTAAGTAAAACGGACTACGCCATTGCGTCCATCTCGAAATTCTGGTCAAGATAGACACCTGGTTTGCGTAAATCGACATCGTATAAAGAAGTTATTAAGGTTTGAAGTTTGTATACGCATAGGAAGAATATATATATAATAGGTTTAGAAATTCAAAATTGGTTCTAGAAATTCAAAACTCGGTTTAAGATTCGAAATTTGGGAAGGCTGCAGATTTCCCGCTCAGGTGGGTCTACCCACTCAAAGGGGGTTCGACCCATAGGTCCACCTACCCAAAGGGGGTCGACCCATGGGTCGACCTACCCAAGGGGGCACGACCCATGGGTCGACCTACCCAAAGGGAGGTTGACCCATGGGCCAACCCACCCAAAGGGGGGTCGACCCATCCCTGACAGATCTTGGTAAAATATTTCGTTTTGTATCGGGACACCTTTCTGGGCAAGATTAATTTAACCCTAGGCTTATAAAGGACACTAGACCTAGGTTTCATTTATCTAAAAATAATGGTGACAGCGAAGCTCTACTGCAACGAAAATTAAAATGTCTTTTCTTCTTCTAAATCAATTCAAAAAAAGATTATACATATTCTGTAAAGACCCGTATTCTACACATCATAGGATCGTAGAATATTTATTTCTTTCCCATGTGAAGTCATATGGTCATGTAACTTTGGGAAACATCCATTAGAGTCGTTTCCCATGTTCATGATTTTTGTCGATTTTTAAATGACCATTTTGCCCCTAGTTGGTACTGTTTTGGCCATAACTTTTGATTGGAAAGGAATTTTGACCTGAAACTACTTCCATTAGATTCGTTTGATGATTTACCTTTTCGTAGAGTGGTCATAATAGCCAAACGGACTTACGTTTGGGAGATATGGCTGAAATGATGTTTTAGACCGCTAATATGAATTTGGGTTAATTTGTTAAGTTTTGCTAATCCCATCATTAGTTTTACCTAAACATGCTTAAGGGGAAATATGGGATTTTGGGTATGTTTGATCCATTTTAACCTATCATATTGATGTTTTGATGTTTGTGGTTGATTATGCATGTTGATATGACTGTATGATATGCTTTGTGATTGATTTCAATAGTTAGAATGGTCGAAAACGTCGTCGAATGGCGTAAACACTTGCTGAAAAAGTTTCAGAAAACAGTGCAGGATCGGATCGGATCGGATATGGGGGCTCGGATCGGATAAGTTGAACTGGGCAAGGAATTCAATCGGATCGGAATCTGACACTTGAGAAAATTGGCAAAAAGGAAGGCCACGCTAACTGAACTGGGATCGGATCGGATAAAGGTGAAGGGATCGGATCAGATAAAGAAGGAGGGATCGGATCGGAGTACGTGAAGAATGAGGGAGCGGATCGGAACGGAAGCACGAACTGGAGGGGAGATGGCACCCGACCAGACTCGAGGTGGGACACCCGACCCGACCTGGAGAAAGATACCCGACCCGAACCGACGCGATGAAGTGGACCCGACCCGAACAGCTACGGAGGAAAACTCGAACTGACGCAATGCGAACACCCGACCCGAACCGATGGTTTGAAGAGAACCCGACCCGACCCAGTATTGACCAACAACCCGAGATGCAAAGGTAGTCCAATATGGGAAGTTAGAGCTCAGGGTCTAGTTGGGAACCGATGAGTTCACTTCATGGTTGGGCTTTGCTGCGGGACGTGTGCTAAGGAGTTGTCGACGTTCATAACTTCGATTCACCACTAAAAATGGATGATGGGCTACTTATCAGTGCAGTAGAGTCATTATGACTCGAGGGGCAAGGTGATGGTAGCAAGACTACGTTATCAGTGCAGTAGAGTCATTATGACTTGAGGGGCAAGGTGATGCGTAGTAAGACTATGAGCCAGCGCAGATGGGGTGAATAACTCTATGGGGCAAGTGGACATAGTAAAGGATTGGTAAGACTATGAGCCAGCGCAGATGGGGTGAATAACTCCATGGGGAAAGTGGACATAGTAAGGATTGGTAAGGCTATGAGCCAGCGCAGATGGGGTGAATAACTCCATGGGGCAAGTGGACATAGCAAAGGACTAGTGGCTACGTTATCAGTGCAGTGAAGCCATTTATGACTTTATGGGGCAAAGTGATCGTAGCAAGGATGGGTGATCGAAGTGGTGAATATCGTATGCTTTACGCACTGATTGAGAGATGTGAGGATGGATGCTATATTTGATTGTTTGCCATCACTATGACATGCACACCTCCCCCACCTCCGTATCTTTACACTGTTTGATATGGCACCTTAGAGTGTTGTACAGTATGTAGTGCTAACTCTTTGGTTGCAGGTCCAGGTTCAGGTATGTTTTAGTCTACCTGTTATTGTTCACTTTAGATGCTTATCGCTCATACCAGGCTTTATGTGTGACCCAGAGTTTTATGTCTCCTCTTATTACTCTGGGTGCTCACACGAGCAGACTAGAGACAGGTTAGCTGGTGATGCGCGAGTAGCTGATTCGGAGGCGGGCAGGAGGCTTCCACGTATGATATATATATATATACACACATTCTCCCTTTGTCGCTGGTGGTCGCTACTTGGGCATTAGTAGTGTACCTCCTTTGTCTTACTTTTGCTTTGAGACAGTTTGAAAAGTTGTAATAAGCTATATTTTGGATTTCCGCTGCTATGATGCTTAGTTCTGGTTTTTAGCTTATGCACTGTCTCTCCTGTTTTATGTCAAGTATGTCATTATTATATTTTATTCTATGCGCTGTGAGACATTCTATAGGTTCTTTGTTAGTTCATTTCCTCCTTCTTTTTCCTTCTGACGATCCGTTCCGTGCTAACTGGATATGTGTACAGCGCACTTTTGAAGTAAATGTCGGTTGGTGCGGGGCGGGCCGTCACACTTGGTATCAGAGCTCTAGGTTGTGTAGTTAACCTAGGGAAAGACACTAGGGAGAGATAGTACGCATATGAGAGCGCGTATTTGTGATTACTTTGGTTTTCAAAAGCTATATATATCTACTATTAGTAGTATAAGAATGAAGTCGTACTGCATTAGCACCACTATGGGGTCATTAATCGTTTTCTCTTTATAGATTGAACGATCAGTAGAGACACCAGAGGTGCTGGTAGAGGGACCAACCATGGGAATGCTGCTGACATGAGGGCGATGTTTACTGACCTCATGAGAGACATGCTTAGGGAAGTGC
Organism: Allium sativum; assembly: GCA_030737875.1. Taxonomy (NCBI): domain Eukaryota; kingdom Viridiplantae; phylum Streptophyta; class Magnoliopsida; order Asparagales; family Amaryllidaceae; genus Allium; species Allium sativum. The sequence goes on along the minus strand of CM060922.1, from coordinate 191,425,026 downwards.
AAGGGGCAGTTCCCAATCCCGGAGTTGGTGTTGGCCCAGTAGTGCAGGCGCCGAGGGTCGATTTCGCCAAGTTGTGCAAGGATTACACTAACCTTGGTGGGAAGCGGTTCCACGGGACGGAGTCGGCCATAGATGTTCAAGACTGGATGGATAGCTGTGACCGTATCTTCGATGACTTGGGTCTTGAGGATGCGATGAAGAGAAGGCTAGCGTCTCGGCAGCTTCAAGGGCGAGCGATGAATTTGTGGAATGCCATTAGAACAACTACTCCAGAAGATCAAGTTACTTGGGATCAATTCAAGGCTCGCTTTAGCGAGAAGTTTATTCCAGCTGCCCAGAAGTCAGTGTTGTTCAAGAGGTTCTTGGGACTCAAGCAGAACGGAAGGGCAGTTTCTGATTATATTGCTGAGTTCGACACCTTGTCGAAGTATGGACTATCTCTTATCGATACTCCTAAAAAGAAGAATGAGAAGTTCATTACTGGTCTGGATAGATACTTGGGGGAAAGGCTTATCAATCACATCGATGAGACTTTTGAATCGATTATGGGGGAAAGCTTTGAGATCAGAGAGTCTTTACCCTAAGTCAAAGACTGAGGCTGCATCTGCAGAAGGGCCAAAGCCGCAAGCAGGCGGTGGAGGCAAGAATAACTCCCAGAATAAGAGGAAGCATGACCAATCTAAGGGTGGTCAGAAAAAGAGCAAGAAGGATGTTGAGTGCTTCAGCTGTGGTAAGAAGGGCCATTATGCTAAAGATTGTCGGGCCAAGCCAGCGGATAAGAAGTGCTTCAACTGTGGTCAAGTGGGACATTTTAAGGATAAGTGTCTGCAACCTCTTAAGGAGAAGCAGATTGTGAAAGCATATGCTATTGATGTTGTTCCTTCTTCGTCGAATGCCCAAACTACGGCGGAGAAAGGAAAGAATGTTGTTATTCAAGGTATGCTTTCTATTTATGATGTACCCGTTCGAGTTCTGTTTGATACTGGGGCTTCCCGTTCCTTCATATCTAGTGACCTGGTAGATAGGTTGGGACTGGAACCCGAGATAGTCGATAGACCATTGGTTGTGACGAAACTGTTTGGTGGTTCGACTAGTCTTAGTATGATTTGCAGGATTTTAGTCTTATCGAGTCATGGATGTATGTTTGTTTGTGATTGCTTTGTTTTGGGCTTTACTGGGTATGGCATTATATTGGGAGTCGATTGGCTCCAAAGATACAGGGTGGGGGTAGACTGTGAGGGCTTTTTGGTGACAGTTAGGGCGGATGATGGGCGGAGGGTGGTGTTTGGTGGTCTACCTAGTGATGGAGTTGTGGCTAGTTTTGTAAATTCCCTCGACATCCCGCAGGATGAGTTGTCAGATGTGCCCGTGGTTGGCCAGTATCCGGACGTCTTCGAGGAGGTGACTGGGCTTCCACCACATCGAGAGATTGAGTTCCGTATTGATTTAGTGAAAGATGCCAGACCTATAGTGATGCCACTTCGTCGTATGGCACCAAGGGAGCAGCGAGAGCTCAGGGTGCAAGTCAGCAATCTTTTGAAGAAGGGACTTATTAGAAGGAGTGTCTCCGAGTGGGGAGCACCAGTTGTGTTTGCCACTAAGGCAGATGGTTCCCTTTGTTTGTGTGTGGACTATCGTGAGTTGAATAAGGTGACGAGGAAGAATAAGTATCCTCTACCGCGGATAGATGATTTGTTTGATCAACTAGAAGGAGCAAGAGTGTTCTCCCAGTTGGACCTCGCAACAGGATTTCATCAGCTTCAAGCAGCAGATGAGAGTGTTCCGAAAACGGCATTTAGGACGCCTTCTGTATTTTATGAGTGGTTAGTCATGCCATTTGGGTTGACCAATGCACCAGCCTATTTTGTAGATCTTATGAATCGAGTATTCAGAGATCAGTTGAATAAGTTTGTTCTTGTGTTCGTGGATGATATCCTTGTTTATTCAAGGACAGAGGAGGAACACAAGGGACACTTGAGGATAGTGATGGAGGTGTTGAGGAAACACCAATTGAAAGCTAAATTCTCTAAGTGTCATTTTTGGAGGAGGGAAGTGAGATTCTTGGGCCATGTTGTTTCAGAGAGTGATATTGTCGTGGACCCTGCGAAGGTGGCTACGGTACAGGATTGGCCTACGCCCAAGAATGCAACAGATGTAAGAAGTTTCTTGGGATTAGTTGGATATTATCGTAAGTTTATCCAGGACTTCTCCAAGATAGCAGCACCATTGACTCAGTTGACTACGAAGAATCAGCCCTTCGTCTGGGACGGAGTGTGTGAGAATGCACTCAAGAATCTAAAAGAGAAGTTGACGCATGCGCCAGTGTTAATCATTCCTAAGGGGAATGAAGAGATGACGGTATACATGGATGCTTGTGGTACCGGACTGGGTGCTGTATTGATGCAAGGAGGTAGGGTTGTAGGTTATGCTAGTCGACAGCTAAAGCCGCATGAGAAGAAGTATCCTACCCATGATTTGGAACTAGCAGCGATCGTGTTTGCGCTGAAGATGTGGAGACACTATCTATTGGGAGAAAGATTTGAGTTGTTTACCGATCATAAATCGTTAAAGTATCTTTTCTCTCAGAAAGATCTGAATCTCCGTCAGTAGAGATGGTTAGAGTTCTTGGCTTCGTATGACTTTGATATCGCATACACGCCTGGGAAAGGTAATGCGGTAGCCGATGCCTTGAGTAGGAGACATGCCAGTTTAGGGGCAATGTTTCTTGAATGGAAGCAACTGGAGTATATCGCGGGGTTTGATTTCAGACCAAGGTGCGAATTGGATCCAGTTATGCTAGCTAGTTTAGCGATCAGACCCACTTTGATAGAGCGGATTGGTTCCAGCCAGAGGGACGATCCTAATCTATTGGAAATCATCTCCAAGTTAGAGATGGACATCGATGGTGAGGAGATGAATGTGTATGGGCTTGATCGAGATGGATGGCTTCGAAAGAATGGGAAATTAGTTGTACCCGACGTGAATGGCTTGAGAGATGAAGTGCTTAGAGAATGTCATCACTCAAAACTAACCATACATCCCGGTGGTAATAAGATGTATCGAGACATGAGATAGACTTACTACTGGGAAGGGATGAAAAGAGACGTTGGGAAGTTTATATCCAAATGCATGAATTGCCAGCTAGTTAAAGCCGAGCAAAAGAAGCCTAGTGGATTGTTGCGACCATTAGAATTTCCCGAATGAAAATGGGAGCAAGTCTCGATGGATTTCATCGGTGGTTACCAAGGACTAGATCGGGATATGATAGCATTTGGGTAATTGTGGATCGATTGACTAAGAGCGCAAGATTTATACCAGTCAAATCGACCAGAACGGCAGCCAAGTTGGCAGAATTGTATATGAAGTGGGTAGTGAGATTTCATGGAGTACCCAAAAGCATTGTGAGTGACCGAGACCCGTTATTCACTAGTGGGTTTAGGAAGAGCTTACAAGAGGCTCTAGGGTCAGGATTACATCTCAGTACCGCATATCATCCTCAGACCGATGGTCAGACGGAGAGGGTGAATCGTATATTGGAAGATCTCTTGAGAGCTTGTATATTGGATTTTGGTGGATCATGGGATGACCGTTTGCATCTAGTAGAGTTTGCATATAATAATAGCTACCAATCCAGTATCGGTATGGCTCCATATGAAGCTATGTACGGAAGACCGTGCAACTCACCATCATGTTGGATAGAAACTGGCGAGAAGTTTATGCTTGGACCAGATGTGGTGAGGAAAACTTCAGATAAGATTAAGATCATTCAACAACGAATGAAAGCTGCCCAAGATAGGCAGAAGAGTTATGCTGATAAGAGGAGAAGAGATTTAAAATTCTCCGTTGGTGACTTGGTGTTTGTCAAGATTTCTCCGTTGAAAAGCGTGATACGATTTGGCAGGAGAGGCAAATTAGCACCAAGATTTGTTGGTCCATTCCCTGTTCTTGAATTAGTCGGGAATTTGGCATATAGAGTTGGCTTACCAGAGAAGATGGCAGGAGTTCACAATGTGTTTCATGTTTCCCAACTAAGGAAGTTCGTTCACGACTCAGATATGACTATTTCACCTGATCAGTTAGAGGACTTCGAAGTGGAACCCGAGGCGGTTGGGAACCGCAAGCCGATTCGTATTGTGGGGCACGATACGAAGCAACTTCGAAGGAAGGCGGTGAAGCTAGTCAAGGTTCAGTGGGGCGAGAACGAGAATGATTGTACTTGGGAGACAGAGGAGAGCATTAGGGAGGCATATCCAGAATTCTTTGCCTGGTAAGACTTACTTCATAATTTAGTTTTTCCGCATGCTAGGATAGACTTGCCTTACTTGTTTTGCATGTTTGACTGTTGTTTTATGGTTGATAGGCATGCGGGAGCCTTTGTGTGTGTTTTGATTAGGAAATTTCGGGGGCGAAATTTCTTAAGGAGGGAAGAGTGTAAAGACCCGTATTCTACACATCATAGGATCGTAGAATATTTATTTCTTTCCCATGTGAAGTCATATGGTCATGTAACTTTGGGAAATATCCATTAGAGTCGTTTCCCATGTTCATGATTTTTGTCGATTTTTAAATGACCATTTCGCCCCTAGTTGGTACTGTTTTGCCATAACTTTTGATTAGAAAGGAATTTTGACCTGAAACCACTTCCATTAGATTCGTTTGATGGTTCACCTTTCTGTAGAGTGGTTATAATAGCCAAACGGACTTACCGTTTGGGAGATATGGCTGAAATAAGGTTTGGAGGGTGAAAAACTGCTTAACTGGGCCAAATAGGGTGATTAGTGAGTAGGCCCATAACCCATTTCGGGATTAGGGCTATGGGAAGGCTGAAATGAGATAGAGAATCATTCCATTTCAGTTTTCTAGTCTCCATTTATTACCAAGGAACCCTAAAAATGGCCCCCAACCTCTAAATCACCTCCAAATCATCTTTTAATCAAGGATTTAGCTTAGCAACATCTAATCAAGGAAGATCTACACTAAATCAACATTGGAGCTGCTGATTAGCATTGGGATTTGCATCAAATCAGAGATTTATTTCAGATCTTAGTTTATTTGTGGCTAAGGTGAGTGATTTGCATAGTTTTGCACTAATTATGGCTAATTAGGGGTGATTAGTGTTAATTAGCGAATTTAAACATGATAAAAATTTGGGAAAAATATTTATAAAATCTGAAATGATGTTTTAGACCTCTGATATGAATTTGGGTTAATTTGGTTAAGTTTTGCTAATCCCATCATTAGTTAAGGGGAAATATGAGATTTTGGGTATGTTTGATCCATTTTAACCTATCATATTGATGTTTTGATGTTTGTGGTTGATTATGTATGTTGCTATGACTGTATGATATGCTTTGTGATTGATTTCAATACTTAGAATGGTCGAAAACGTCGTCGAATGGCGTAAACGCTTGCTGGAAAAGTTTCAGAAAACAGTGCAGGATCGGATCGGATCGGATCGGATATGGGGGCTCGGATCAGATAAGTTGAACTGGGAAAGGAATTCGATCGGATCGAAATCTGACACTTGAGAAAATTAGCAAAAAGGAAGGCCACGCTAACTGAACTGGGATCGGATCGGATAAAGGTGAAGGGATCGGATCAGATAAAGAAGGAGGGATCGGATTGGAGTACGTGAAGAATGAGGGAGCGGATCGGAACGGAAGCACGAACTGGAGTGGAGATGGCACCCGACCAGACTCGAGGTGGGACACCCGACCCGACCTGGAGAAAGATACCCGACCCGAACCGACGCGATGAAGTGGACCCGACCCGAACCGCTACGGAGGAAGACTCGAACTGATGCAACGCGGACACCCGACCCAAACCGATGGTTTGAAGAGAAACCGACCCGACCCAGTATTGACCAACAACCCGAGTTGCAAAGGTAGTCCAATATGGGAAGTTAGAGCTCAGGGTCTAGTTGGGAACCGATGAGTTCACTTCATGGTTGGGCTTTGCTGCGGGACGTGTGCTAAGGAGTTGTCGACGTTCATAACTTCGATTCACCACTAAAAATGGATGATGGGCTACTTATCAGTGCAGTAGAGTCATTATGACTCGAGGGGCACGGTGATGGTAGCAAGACTACGTTATCAGTGCAGTAGAGTCATTATGACTTGAGGGGCAAGGTGATGCGTAGTAAGACTATGAGCCAGCGCAGATGGTGTGAATAACTCCATGGGGCAAGTGGACATAGTAAATGATTGGTAAGACTATGAGCCAGCGCAGATGGGGTGATAACTCCATGGGGCAAGTGGACATATTAAGGATTGGTAAGGCTATGAGCCAGCGCAGATGAGGTGAATAACTCCATGGGGCAAGTGGACATAGCAAAGGACTAGTGGCTACGTTATCAGTGCAGTGAAGCCATTTATGACTTCATGGGGGCAAAGTGATCGTAGCAAGGATGGGTGATCGAAGTGGTGAATATCGTATGCTATACGCACTGAGTGAGAGATGTGAGGATGGATGCTATGTTTGATTGTTTGCCATCACTATGACATGCACATCTCCCCCACCTCCGTATCTTTACACTGTTTGATATGGCGCCTTAGAGTGTTGTACAGTATGTAGTGCTAACTCTTTGGTTGCAGGTTCAGGTATGTTTTAGTCTACCTGTTATTGTTCACTTTAGATGCTTATCGCTCATACTAGGCTTTATGACTGACCCAGAGTTTTATGTCTCCTCTTATTACTCTGGGTGCTCACACAAGCAGACTAGAGACAGGTTAGCTGGTGATGCGCGAGTAGCTGATTCGGAGGCGGGCAGGAGGCTTCCACATATGATATATATATATATATACACACATTCTCCCTGTGTCGCTGGTGGTCGCTACTCGGGCATTAGTAGTGTACCTCCTTTGTCTTACTTTTGCTTTGAGGCAGTTTGAAAAGTTGTAATAAGCTATATTTTGGATTTCCGCTGCTATGATGCTTAGTTCTGGTTTTTAGCTTATGCACTGTCTCTCCTATTTTATGTCAAGTATGTTATTATTATATTTTGTTCTATGCGCTATGAGACATTCTACAGGTTCTTTGTTAGTTCATTTCCTCCTTCTTTTTCCTTCTGACGATACGTTCCGTGCTAACTGGACATGTGTACAGCGCACTTTTGGAGTAAATGTCGGTTGGTGCGGGGCGGGCCGTCACATATTCGAATATCGCTACAACAAATTCAGCGACGGCTACAACAACTTATTCAACATGTTCTTCACAGTAATTTGGATCCATTTCCTTAGATCTATTCACTGTGAGTTCACGTTATTTTTAGAACTGAATATTTAAATAGTAATCTTGATATGTATATAAAAATTGGATCTCAAATTGGTGCCTAATCAGTTCTATTATGACATAATTATCAGATCTGCTTTTATATGTTCATGTCGCCACCATGATAAATCTTGTCATAATATGCCCATTCAGTTTATACCTATTTCTATCAGTTTATTATTGATTCATTATTATGTCTATTCTTGATTTTCTTCTCTCCCTCTTTTTCCCTTTTTATTTTTATATAGCCAGGCTAACTTCGAGCCTAGGCCTAACGCTGAAAAATGCGAACATGCAAAATTGGGAACGATTGGGAAAGACATAATTTGGGGCATAGTTGGTATTGGAAAATATGCATCTAAATTTGGGCATAAAATTTGGAAATATACGAATATGAATTTGGGGGCATATATTGTGTTGGATAATATGAATATGAATTTAGGCATATGTTGGAAAATATAATTTGAGCATAAATTGGGACATGTGTAATACTGATTTGGGACATAATTTGGGATGTATGTAAATATGAATTTTAGACATACATTGGAAAATATGCGAATATGGATTTGGGTATAACTTGTATTGAAATGGGTGAATATGGACTTGGGTCATAATTCGGAAAATATGTGGATTTAGGTTTGTGCACTATATATACATATATATATATATATGTATATGTGTATATATATATATATATATACATACACACACGACTGGAAACCCGTGCGATGCACGAGAGCATAGACTTTAGAGTGTTGTAGTTTGCATTTGTGAGTAAGGGGTGAGAACATGTTGTATGATAGTGAGATATATAATGTAAATGACACATGTATTTTTGTTAGGGTTCAACTGTAGAATTAAATTTTTCAGTAAGAAGCAAGTGATTCATGTATGGCTAGTAGCTATAGTTTGCACGTAGTGTAAATCGTGTAAACACGATCACAACATGAAGACAGGAAAATATGAAATAAGCAATTTCTTTATTACGTAAGAATATATATACATCTTTTATTTTCAGTTTAATGGGACAACAAACTATGGGGTTCAATAACAAATACTATAAAATGTGGTGCACATTTCATGTTAACATAAATACTTCACATACTAATTTAGCATTACCTATTTTAAACTAATTCACTTCTTTTAATCAAAATTGTATTTATTATTTGTGATGTGCTATATAATAGGTAATCATTTCCAAATTTAATGATTATAAAAAATAAGATATAAATATCTATTTGATTTTGCAATCTTTAAGATAGAAATTTCAGCATTTGATCTTCAGATTATAAGAGAAACCTACTTGTGAGAAATGTTGAAATGTTAAATACATGCTTGAAAAGAGCACAACCAATTGATATTTAGTAGTCTCCATCAATATGGTAAAAAAAGATAACTTTTAAGGTGGTAATACCTTTCATTACTGCAGTAACTTTATATAAGATTGGAAATAAAATTATAATGTAAATGAAAAAGATGGAAACATTACACATTGCAACTTGTTGGGACAACATACAAAGTTGGACATACATTTTAGATATTATGTACATTTTTCAGTGACATTAATCCTCATCCCTCCTTGCACATCACCAACGTACTGTTGAACTGTCACTGTGCACCAGCAAGAAAGCCCAAAATCTATCATTGCACCATGAATTTTCTGAAAAACCAAAAACTATCATTCGACCATAAGTTATATGATAATTGTTAATGATGATCATTCTGCCTAGGCAAAAAGAAGCAAGATTACGACATCAAAGACTTATCTGATTTATTGGTTTCCTTTGATTGTATTTATTATTTGTGATTTGCTATATAATAGGTAATCATTTCCAATTTTAATGATTATAAAAAATACGATAAATATCTATTTGATTTTTCAATCTTTTAGATGGAATGTTTAGCATTTGATCTTCAGATTATTAGAGAAACCTACTTGTGAGAAATGTTGAAATGTTAAATACATGCTTGAAAGGAGCACAACCAATTTATATTTAGTAGTCTCCATCAATATAGTAAAAAGGTAACTTTTAAGGTGATAATACCTTTCGTTACTGGCGTAACTTTATATAAGATTGGAAATAAAATTATAATGTAAATAAAAAAGATGGAAACAACACACATTGCAACTTGCTGGGACAACATACAAAGTTGGACATACACTTTAGATATTATGTACATTTTTCAGTGACATTAATCCTCATCCCTCCCTGCACATCACCACTGTACTCTTGAACTGTCACTGTGCACCAGCAAGAAAGCCCAAAATCTATCATTGCACCATGAATTTTCTGAAAAACCAAAAACTATCATTCCACCATAAGTTATATGAAAATTGTTAATGATGCTAATTCTGCCCAGGCAAAAAGAAACAACATTACGGCATCAAAGACTTATTGCACCGCGCAAGTGAAATTGATGCATCTTTTAAAAGAAAAACAAAGCATAAAGGCAACCAATAGATCAGAATCTGTAAACTTGATGATGAGTTGTGTGTTGTTTAGCAAAGTAGTAACTCTCCATTCATCATTACGGAAATTATTTTCGTAGATGCATGCCAATCACTTATATGGGTGATTATCAAAAAAGTTAAATTGAGTAGTATGAAACTAACAAAAGATATTTGAGAAATACATCCATTCAACAAAATAAACTGAAACAAATAAAGTCAGTATTTAGAAATTTCACCATGAATTTTCTAAAGAAACAAAAACTGTCATTGCACTATAAGAGGCAAGAAAGAAAGCAAAAACGTAGACATGTATTTACAAAAAGGAGAACAATCAACAATAAGAGTACAAAAGAGGGCAAGAAAAAGGTCTTTAAACTCAAAAATTGAATTAATTTTCAAGTCTCTACCACCTAGCAAAGAAGAATAAATTACAATTGACATTCTAGTTTACGAAAATCTTAACATCCACGATATTCTATTTAGGATTAAAAACTTACTTATTATTGATGAAGAAAATGAAGCTTTCCTGTGTATATTTTATTATCCATTAAAATAAAAGAGCAACCTATCCTGCAACAAAAAAGGCAAACAACTTGAATCAACTTCCAAAAATACAAATGTAACATTGCAATATACACACTGGAGTATTCGTTTATATGTAGAACTATACCAAAAATAGATATTAATCCAAGGCATTTATAAGAAACTGCATATATGATAATATTTTTCCAAAAGTAAATCACGTTAGATAGGATGAACTTGGCTATAATATTTTTCCATGTAAGAAAACTCCATATATGATAATATTTTCCCATAGCAGCAAGTTTAGCTATAATAGCATATAAATAAAAACAAAAGTTATAATCTAATAACAAAAAAACTATGATATAGTTGTAAAAGTTAAAAAAAAATACTGTAACATACCATAGTGCAGTTTTCCCTTTACCTCCACAACCAAAAACGATATTTTTTATATTAGTACAATACCAATTTGACGCATAATATAATCAAGATCGCAACACTTTCTCGATTTCTTCCTCAATTGTGCAGCATTTTATAAATTTAAAACTGAGAAAAAATAATATCTTCTAAACAAATGTAGCAAAAACTGAAAATTTATAAAGGAGTCAACATCTTATTGTAGCTATTAACAGAAAACTCGTATGTGCATACTTAGATATTAATATTTTCATGAACTTGGCTTTAAGAGTTTAGGAATAAAAGGAAATTATACAAATCATTATATAACATAGCAGAAATAGTCAGGCTGATTTTAATTATCATTATATATAATGATAACTGACTTCAATAATAAAGAAAATGAAGATAGCATTGATCTTTTAGTAAATGTTGTTATATTACCAAATGACGTGAGAAACTAGGAAGGAAAAACTACTATCATTCTACATATAAACACAGTAAGGTTCCAGTATATAGGAAGTGGAGACACCTAAATTGTTAGATGCTCTCATATACAGAAGAAACCTAATGCAAATATAAAAGTAAAGACTGTAAATTGAAAATCTTCAAGGTAAAATTCAGATTGTTAATAACTGAAAGAAAATGTAAAACAACAAATTCATTTAATCCAAATCCTGAATAAACATAGAAGTTGCTTTTGCATCATTCAGTTACTGTATCATAGACCATAAGTTCTATAGCATTGACTAACATTTAATACATTTGAATGTTGTCTTGAGTTCCCAGTTTTTATATGTTAATCATATATGCCATAAGCTACTTAAAAACATTAACTGAATGTAAAAGTAGAAACTTTATTATCAAAGTTTCACGTATAATCTAGTAAGCCATTGTTAATAGAGTAATTTAATATGCTTATATTTATTTATATCTGCACGGACTTATTACCAAACTTGTTAGCAAGCTTGATTTTGTATATTTAAATTATGTATCATGTGCAGTTAAAAGGAATGTATATAAACAAAAACAACATGTTGTGTTGACATATATTTTGTACCGATTTTTTTTACATGTTTCAATTTCTTTCCATTGTAGAAGCTATCTATTTATTTAGTCATGGATATGATTACATTTTATTTGGTCGCAATCTACACACAATAATATACACTTACGATTCAAAATTACTGAAATAAATGCTTCTTCAATAATTAAAGTAAATAAATCAACAGTTCCAAGTTATATATATAAATAGGTTATTTGTTAGTATTAGTTCTACTTTAGCATAATTCAAATGAACCGCATTATTGCAGCTGACAAAGCTTTTGAATAGACATTCAATCTTGTATGTCATGCCAAGCTTGAAACATCTGTCTATTAATATCGAGAAGAAAATCCGGGTATAACCCTAGCAAACGAACAGATGGAAAATGAGATGTTGGCAAATAAAGGGCAAATCATAAAAATCGAGAGAAAAGAGCAAATTTGATAACATGAAGCATGGGAACTACTGTCAAGCTATGTGTTTGGTTATTTTCTTTACATTGGACTTGAGTGGGCACACATAAATTTGTTATCTTCACTTTTGCAAATCTAAATTTAGCATATGGTAGACAACTGAATAGAATTTAAAGAAGGAAACAACATATGTGTAATTTGAATGGCACAAACCCTCTATCAGGTGCATAATGAAGCAGAGCCCATACCAATCTTAACCCATCAACTTTGGCCACAATGAAATTCTTATATGTTCCATCCCTGTCACGTTCCCATCAAGCATATAAAGATCTAGAGAAGAAGAAATCAAAATTGCAAGTAAAATTACAAAGAAAAATAAAATCAAAATGTCCAAAATTAGTGTTAAATCGGCCTTACAGAAGTAAAAGTATGAAATAATAAAAAGGCTAAACCCACGTAATTTTTTATGTACAACTGACAATCACCTATTGATTGTGTTTCATAATAAACATGAGATTTATTTTTTCCAGAAAAAAGTCACAAATGTTTGGTAAAATTTGATAAGATATAATCAACTAAAAAAAATTGGACTAACCAAGTTAGTGCCGGATCCATCACATCGTTTATATGATTCAGCCTTCTTGACTTGCATGATTAATACCATGATCTACATTTCAATATGCCCTAATTTTGAGTACTGTAGCATCACACGTCAAAAAAATTATGATTGAGACCTCTTCAATGTGGTGTAAATGTGGAGTTGGTGATCTAAAATCAAAGGGAAGGAATGGAAGGGAAACTTAATGTCGTTAAGAAAACTAATCTTTAGTTGCGTTGAAAACCTGGTAATTATTTAATCGGATGTGAGATAGGTGGAATAAAAGTAGAAGGAGACCTAGACCGTGAGAACAGCTCTGAAATCAACATGATTTTCTATTGAGGACATCGATTGGACATTACGAAGGAGGTCTTTTCAGGGTTTTTTGGCGAGGGGGGGTTGGGAGGGGTGTGGAAATGATCACGAGGAAGAATGGTAAAGGGGTTTGGCTTGGGCAGAATAACGCGGTTATGTAACTAAGCATGAAGTGATTGTGGGAGATTGTGGGAATGAGATGATCTTTCATGTACATATCTCGGCCTTTCTTTGTCTATGATAAGATCAAATCCTAGCCCTTCATTGTCTTTCCATAACCAATCAATGCATTTTGTTATATATATATATATATATATATGCCTTAATTTATGACAAGGGAAAAAGAGCATAAAGTTCATAATTAAAAGGTGAATTGAAAAGGGACATAAAAGTCCACAATTTGAATAATGAATTGGGCATATAATCAAATATCCAAAAAAGGGGCTTGAACTCCTATATGGACATTGGTAAAAATTGGATAATACTTAATTGCCTAGGATTACAATTAGAAATTGTGATTGCACTTATGACACGAGGTTAGGTTACATTAGTGGTGGAAGTCTGCCCAGACCTGACCGACATATCCAGTAACCACTAATATTGAACATAATGTGAGAGGTCTAAGTGCGCAAATATGAGATGTGCTCAGACAGGAGGTTAGGCCCAATTTTTGGAATAAGTCTGGCCAGACCCGCCCGGCATATCCAACATCCACAAATGGCAGGCTTAATGTGGGAGGTCTAGCATACTGTAATCATAAATGAAAATATGGTAACAAATCTTGAATACTTAACCTAGTTGAATCCATAGGGATTGTATGAATATAAACTAAAGTTGAGGTTAAGTAAAATTGGTTGAACAATGGATGGGTTAAGTAAATCTAAGGGGGTTGGTAATATTTAAATATAGGCTAATAAACTTAATCCGATAAGGTTATGTAATTAAGACACCTAGTGGTATACATAACCGGTAGAAATAATATAGTTACGTAATTAAAAGACACCTTGTAGGGTAAGCATAACTTGTAGAAATGATAGAATTTGATATGTGTAATAATCTGCTAAGTAAACAACAATAAGTGGTAGTGACGATGTAAATTGAATTTATGATTAAATGAGAAAGAATGAGGAAAACTTGTAAAATAAATAAGTTATATTTAATCATAAATGGTAAGTGGCATGTTAATTAGGAAACATGTGAATTGAGATATACTTAATAACATATTAAGGAGAACATGTTATTGTAATGATGTAACCAAGCAAGAATATAAATGATTACAGACCTAGGGCCACAATCTAGAGAATAACATGTTGTGGGCTTATTAGTAAACTTAAATGGATTAAGTTATATGATTGAAATTAACAAGCAAGAGAAACTTGGTAAATTGGAATAAGAATTCAATATGAACGGGAAATAAACAAGTTAAATGGAAACCTGTTGAGGTAAGGCAAGTGCGTAAAAGAATGTTTAGACATAGGGTCTAACAACATATTAAAGAAAGGCGCTTGGATCAGTCTGTAAGTTTGAGGGTGAATAACCCAGTGGGGTAGATCAATGAGGTGTTATAAGATACGAGGGGAGCGCACATTCATCTGATTGTTGTGACATCTCCAAAGGACTGGAAGGGGAAGCACGCGGCTTCCTGATGTACCTAAGGTGATCCTAGTAGTCCTATGTGCGGTGACAAATGTCTTAGGCTGTACTCGCATAGGTTGGGTTTGCGTGTAACTACTAGGTCGGCCCTGACTACAGATGTAACTACGCAGTCAGAATGCAGTGAAAAGGTGACATTAGGGTAGTTCGGCGGTTGCCTCACAAGGAGGCGGAGGGTCACGACCAACAAGGATAGTAGACCGTCGGATATCCTTCATCGGCAGCCACTGGGATGCGAAAAGATTAGAGCTAAACCCAAGATACCATTTCAACTTTCACTATCGAGGTACGAGGTCGATGGTAGACGCCACATAGATGTTTATACTGGTTGCCATTAGGGGCGATCGCTTAGCTCTTGTAGTCTATACTAGTTGAGGGAGGGGCTGAGGTGGGGCCATACCCACCATGGAAAATAGTCCCTAGGAATATCTGTATCTGGAGGCTCTTAAAGGCGGGCCCGTACAAGTATGGAAAAGCTCCCGGCCGAGTTCCATGTTTTTTGTTTAGCCCTGCCACGGAGCTCGGTGCACATTAGAGAACGTGCGATTGAGGAATCGAGCTACTATTATAGTACATACATGGGAGAGTCTAAATACATGCATTTCTGCTCTGGGTTGTGTATCGCAGACTAGAGGGCATTATTCTGATATGGAATTCGATTTGATCGATGGTGGCAGTACGTACGCTTACGTAGCATAGTAATGACAGATATATGCGGAACTTAACATTATTATATAGAGATCCGTACGTCACTCTAGCGTAGTATGATGGACTACGTTCTTTACGGGGGACACCGTTCAAGTGGGTTACCGTGGGGGTGTATATCAATATTGAGAGATAACTACATATATTGTATTAGGTGAATCCATAGAAAAGTAAATGGGTACGATGCAGAGATAAGTCTTGAGTTCTACTAATCCAAGTAACCTAATAATCAAGAAAATGAAATGGAACGATATTGCTAGGGATCATTCTACTTTTGATATACTAGTATCGGCGCGGTGCAGAGAAATGTATTTAAGAAGCGCTAGATATCTGATTCATCTTATCTTTCTCAGTTCACACTTGTTATTGTTACTGTTATCTTGTTTTTCCAATTTTATATACCTGTCATGATACTTTTATCTATTTATATTTAAAAGTAACTGGACTTGCCAGACTTTATGTCTAACCCTTTTTGTTTCCTCTTCTCTCTCATCCATTTCCCCCTAGTTTCTCAAGGTGGAAATGCTTAGAGTCAATTTGAATTCTTTCATCTTAGCTTGGATTTTGGGATATTGATTTACCGCTTTGACTTCTTGTCAAACTCTCTTATGGATTCACAAGGGAAATATGGTTTTATGCTTTTGGACTATGATATTTTTGATAAGACAGATTATTAATGTAACTGGTTACTTCAAACTTATGATGTAAACTCAGTATTTGGGACCATGATGTTTTGATTTAAATAAAGGTTTTAATTCCGCTGATATTTTACATGTCTATCTTGTGCTGTTATGTTCTTATTTACCTCTAACGCTTCACGAAACTTAATTCATTCCCTTAGTGAGTGACATTAACGGACGTGGGGTGTCACAGCGAAGATTAGAGAAGCTTGAATTGTATCGAAGAGATTTCTAATATAGTTCTAAGGAGATTCGATCCATTGGTTGTTGGAAAGATGTTAATTAATCCTTGGAAGCCATTAATGGAGTTAGTAGAGAGCTTGAAATGAAGCTTGAAGTGTTGAAGAAATGATATGGTGGCCCTTCGGGTTAGTAACAATCATCCCCTTTCAAGTATGGTGCAGTGGGGTATTTATAGAAGTGTTTTAAGGGTAATGTCACACTTGTAAATATGCGGATCCAGCTGTCACTTTGTCTTTACAGCTGTCATGAGCTGTCACACGCGGCATACATTCTGGAACAACATGAGTTTTCATGGGGTTTAACTGTGTAACATCATTTCAACGAGCACGGCATGGCTTGCCGCTTTATATAATATGACACACTTAAAATTATCTTCATGTGATGATAGCTAGGAATGAATGCTTTACAGCTGGCAGGTACCAAGCGGTATTAATGACCTGCTAACAACTTATTTGGACTTGCCTCCTACATGTATCCAACGAGCGACATGCTTATTACTAGAACAATGCAACGACTTTATGTAAGTCATAAGAGCCACTTCATTTAATCATCATGGCGAAATGATTTTCCAGGAGCCTATTACTGTCTGACTTCACTTTCATGACACGAGTTTCTCATACATAAGCCAATATGCATTTGTTTCCTACGTACAAACTTTAATGCCTTGTGTACTATTCTTCACGGGATGAACCTGTTGCATGCCACCGGCAAGCTTCAGTTGTTTGGATGCATGGTGTTTGATCCAAGTCGTAAACATCTGCCAATTGCCACGTGGCCTTTTATCATGTTATATATCATGACTTGGCATAAACCCTCGTGATGAATTGCTTTAAGCTACCGACGACTTTCCGTTCACATAAGGAAGCAATGGTTTAATTATTGTGTACGACTCGATTATGAAGATACATCGCCATTCCTGTGATAAGGCTCAATGACTTGATTTAATGGTGTGATTTATATACCTAACGCCTTGACTGATTTGCGGTATGCTTGAATACCTTGACATGCGACATGGGCTCACTTCTGACATGTATTTCCTGCTTTTTATATTGGTTCGAATGTGTCCTTGATTGTCTCATGTTTATGAAGTGTTGTGGCCTGGGAGAATTTAACAACCTTCAGCATGACAACATTTAACTACGCCATGGAAGGATCTATCGGCTTGGAAGCTTCTTACGACATGGGTTGGTCTACGGCATGAAATGCCTTGCATCATGAACTCCGCCCAGTCATGATCTAAAATGAGCCACGACATAAGGCATAGCTTGTTTTGACGAGATGCAACATAAGTGATGTCGTTACATGTCGTATTAACGGATTGATTGTGAATATGCACTGCGACTTAGCTATGGTCTTGTTAAACAGTCGATGCACTATTTTCTGATCCTCGTTTTAATGGGGTTAATAGTTACATCAAACAACTTGTGGTCATAAAACTAGGCATGGCAATTTTAACAAACACAATTGAAAAACTAGGGAATCAAGCAAGCCAGAAGCAACATGATGAAATAAAGTGAACTTGAGATAAACTGAAGCATTGAAAATCATATTATTGTAGTTTACAGCGACCAATTACAAGTACAAAGGAAGGAATTTGATCGTGCATGATGTACATGTGCACTGCTTAATGTAATTATAAATTTGGGGTTAATGACAAAATTATAATTAAGTAATTAGGCAATGTATACACCTATAAATAACCTCTTGATAGCTTGTAATTGTTATGTGAGTTTTCATTAATAAAATTAATCGCTTTACCTTATTTTTCTTCTGTTCTTCCATTCTTTTATTTGCTTCTGTTTTTCTCCTTTCGAATCAGGAGTTGATCATATTATTTTTGAAGATCTTCTTGTGATAATCCCTTATTTCAGAAGCGCAAATTCTGCACTATTCCTTCAACCTTGTTTTTATGATCATTACATTGATCACTCCATTTTCTTTTGATCAAGCCATGCTATTCCTCTACGATTCCCATTTCTGCTCATCCTACATCATTTCTAATATCTACCGTATCTTCTTTGCATCACAAAACCCACATTAGCAATGCCAGAAACCAGATCACAAAAGCAAAAGCAGGACGGTGCTAGCACTTTGGTATCAAAGCCAATTGGTGAGATCAACACTGACCCTTACCAACAAGATCCTTCCATTCTTGAAGCTAGTGTTGATGCATCATCTCTACTAGAAGACGCAAATTCCACCAAGCTAACACAACAAGAACTCTGGGATAGACAAAGCGTTATTAGTCATAGAAATAGTAATAGCTTGAGAAAACTGCAAGTGTTCACCCAACATTTGTCAATCTGGAATCAAAATTTATTCATGCAGAATCAAAACATTAGGGAGAAAGTGGGTGATCTCAACATAAAAATGGAGAATATGCAAGTCTCTTTAGCATTTTTTTTTTTTTTTTTTTTTGCATTACATGATAAAAGAATTCAAGGATTACCTGATACACCCATTCGAAATGACATTTATAGACATCAAGGAAGCAACCAATATGTTAGATCAAATGCGTATATGCCTCCAAATGCCAAACAACCTCTTCTTGCCAGACCTGAAACTTCAATACTATATGGTACACAAAGCATAAATGCTGAAGTTAACCCCAGATTTAATGACTTTAACACAAGAAATACTGTACCCAATCCAAGAACAACAACGATTAATGCAAGAAATGATAATACTATGATAAGTACATCAAGGGATTCATCAAAAATCAATTTTAAGATTAAATTTCTTACTCTTTCTGGTGATTATAGGGTTGATGACTGGTTAAGGAAGTGATAATTTTCTTCAAATACAATGAAGCTGGTCCACGTGAATGGGTACATCTATGCTCCAACAATCTAAGAAAAGAAGCACTACAGTGGTTCTATAGTTACACAAACAAACACAAATAATCATGAAAATTGGTTAGTTCTTTCAAAGGCTATACAAGTACACTTTAATCCCAATGATTTAGATAGACCTTATGATACTTTTTCATCTCTTAAACAAATTGGTTCAGTCATGCAATATGTAAATCAGTTTGAGAAACTTGAGGGTCTGATTGAATATGTTTCACCAGTGCATCTTTTACAAAAAAAATTAGGAGGGCTAAAGGAAGAAATTAAATACCATGTGATTGCAAACAACCCAAGTGATTTTGATCATGCAGTAAGCTTATCAAAGAATTTTGAAACTACGTGGCTTTCTAAAAATTAGAAAAAATCTTTTGCTGCCAAGGAAATAATAATTCTTCCTCTTCATTTCAAAAATGTGGCAGCAATAACTTGATTAAGAGTTCAAAAATTAAGAAGCATACTCCTGAAGAATTTATTGAAAAGAAAAATAATAATATATGTTATGGATGCACTGAAAAGTATCACTATGGGCATAAATGTAAAACCAAGCAAATTTTTACGTTAGAAGGTGTTATTAATCTTGATGAAATTTCTGATATTGAAAGTGAAAACTCAACTAATGATGATCAAATTAAGTTAACATATGTTATCAGTGAGAAAGAACTAAAAACAGACTACATGCCATATAATTATACACATTACTTGGTATTCCCACACTTCACACAATTAATATCAAGGGAATTATCAACAATAAGGCAGTAGTATTTCTTATAGACTCTGGTTCAGCACATAGTTTTATTGACACATCTCAAGCTCATAAGTAAGAACTGAACCAGTCACAACCTAAATCTTTTGTAGTGCAGATAGCAAAATGCCACAAGATTTGTTAGTTTTATCTATAGACTCATGTCAAATTGTGCTATGAGCACAATGGATGAAAGTACTTGATGAAATTTGTTTTAGTTTTAAAAATTTGCAAGTTCGTTTAGCTTATAATGGTAAACAGTGTAAGTGGAAAGGCCTTTTGCAAGATGATATAAAAACAATTGAAGGTACAAAAGCAAAAAAAGAGTTCAACTCAGCAGCATTACATTTCGTGCTACTATCAACAACTGCTTCTGCATATGATAATCCGATAACTCACCCATATATTCATCAAATTGTGGATCAATTCCCAATAGTTACTACTTTAGCAAATCAGCTGCCACAAAAAAGAGAATATGACCTTAGAGTTCCACTTCTGGAAGGCTCCAAACCTATTTGCTAAAACCCTACATATATTCTCATTATAATAAAAAAAAGTATTAGATGCCTTGATTACTGGTATGCTTAATTCTAGTATTATAAGGCCAATCTCCTGTTCTTTTGCTTCCCCTATTGTAATGGTTAAAAAGAAAGATGGTACTTGGAGATTATGTATTGATTATACAGCTTTAAACAAGCAAACAATTAAAATAAATTTCCAATACCTTTAAAGATGACATGCTTGATGAACTACACGATTCAATTTTTTTTACGAAGCTAAATTTAAAATCAGGTTATCGTCAAGTGAGAATGCATGAAGATGACATCCATAAAACTGCATTTCGATCACATGAATGACACTACGAGTTTGTAGTTATGCCTTTCAACCTTACTAATGCCCCTCTACTTTTCAATCACTAATGAACAATATTTTCAAAAAATATTTAAGGCAGTTTATATTAGTATATTTTTATGATATTCTAGTGTATAGTACTGATTGGATTAATCACTTAAAATTAACTCTACATACTCGTACTAATAACAAGTTAGTCATTAACCTGCTAAAGTGTTCATTTGCTTCAACAAATATTAAGTACTTAAGGCGCATCATTTCTGATCAACGAATTTCAGTGGATAAGGATAAAATGAAACCAATTTTGCATTGGCCCCAACCAACTAATATAAAAGCTTTAACGGTTGTTTTCTAGGATTTTGATGATATTATAGAAAATTCATAAACAAATATGGCCTCATTGCAAAACCCTTAAGATCCATGTTAAAAAAGAATTCATTCCAAAAGAATGTCGAGGCTGCAGATGCATTCTTTAAATTGAAATCATTTTTGACTAACCCACTTATTTTAGCATTACCAGATTTTTCTAAAGATTTTATTATAGAGTGTGATGCTAGTGGTAAGGGTCTTGGAGGTGTGTTATTACAAAACAACAAACCTATAGCATACATTAGCTAGCCTTTACAAGGAAGAAATCTACACCTATCAAATTATGAAAAAGAGCTGTTAGCACTAATTCTTGCAACAAAAAAGTGGTTACAATACCTATTAGGAAAAATATTTATCATGAGGACTGATCATCATAGTCTCTAGTATTTGCTATCCCAAGAGCTCACAATTGGAATTGAAGGGAAATGGTTATCAAAGCTTCATGGTTATGATTATACCGTTGAATACAAAAAAGTGAAAGAAAATATAATAGCAGACAGCTTATCTAGAATTTATGATCAACCTAAACAGCATGGTATACCACTTGTACAAGCTGATTGGATTTCAGAGCTTCGAAAAGATATTCGGCAAAGTCCCTTTTATCATTGAATTTTATTTGGAGCTATTGACAACTCAACATGTAAACTGATTGAAGAATTAATATTTTACATAGGGAAAATACTAGTAGATCATACACATACTCAGCTCCTGGACATTATCCTATTTGAATTTCGTGCTGCACCATTAGGAGGACACTGAGGGGTGAACAAAATTCTCAAAAGCATCAAAAAGATTTTTTTAGCGGAAACATATGAAAAGGTCAATGGAAAACTACGTCAAGCAGTGTGATACATGTCAAAAAGCCAAGTCAGAAAATTTATTTTCTCCTGGTTTATTACAACCATTGCATATTCCTGAAAATGTGTGGGCTGATTTGTCCATGGACTTCATTACTCACCTGCCCAAAAAATAATGGATATACAGTTATATATGTGGTTGTTGATAGATTAGCCAAATATTCATATATTTTTTTCCACTGAAGCACCCGTTTTCTTCCCCACAAATGTTTTTTGATGGTGTGGTTAAATTGTATGGAGTGCCTGAATCCATATTTAGTGATAGAGATGCAATATTTCTAAGCAACTTTTGGACTGAATTTTATAAACTACAAGGCTACTCACTCAAGTTTTATTCAGCGTATCACCCACATCAGATAGGTAAACTGAAATTATCAACAAAATCCAATAGACATACTTAAGGTGCACTGTTTTACATCAGTCTAGTGAATGGTCTAGGTAGCTATTTTAAGCAGAATTTTTGTACAACATTACATCGAAAGAGTCTACAAAAATGACTCCATATGAAATTGTTTATAGTAAACAGCCACCTACTATCTTATCTTATATGCCAAACACAATAAAATTTGTGTACTTGGAACAACGGTTATTTTCAAGAGAGGCAGCACTGACTTTACTTAAAGGAAATCTCAAGCTTGCTCAAGAAAGAATGCATAAATTTGCTAATCATTACAGAACTGAAAGGGTGTTTAAAATAGGTGACTAGGTTTATCTTAAATTACAACCCTATAGAAAAATTTCTATTAGTATGACCAAGACTACAATGTTTCACCGAAGTATTATGGTCCGTACAAAATTCTGAAACAATTGGGGAAGTGGCTTACAAACTAGACTAACGAGGGGGGTCTCTAATACACCAAGTTTTTCATGTAGGTCAGTTAAAAAAGAAAGTTGGTTCCCATTTGACATTACAAATAGATCTTCCATCCTATATGGAAGAGCTGGTGCAAGAACCAGGATCTATTTTAGATAGAGGAATAGTCCCTAAAGATAATAAACCTGTTGTGCAAATTCTGGTCAAATGGCGAAACAAACCACATGAAGATGCTACATGGGAAGATTACTGGGATTTAATTAAGAAATTCTATACTTTTGACCTCGAGAAAAGGTTTGTTTTTCAAAGTTGGGGGGGAGGGGGGTGGAGTTGTCACGATGTAGCATTATATCAAATAGCTTATGGGCACGGGCACGAAACTAGGCAAGGAAATTCAATAAACACAATTGAAAACTGGAAAATAAAGCAAGCCAGAAGCAACATGATGAAATAAAGTGAATCTTAGATAAATTGAAGCTTTGAAGATCATATTATAGCAGTTTACAGCAAACCAATTACAAGTGCAAAGGAAGGAATTTGATTGTGCACAATATACACGTGTACAACTTAATGTAACTATAAATTAGTGGTTAATGGAAAAAATGTAATTAAGAAGCAAATAAGCGATGTATACACCTATAAATAACCTCTTTGTAGCTTGTAATTGTTATGAGAGATTTCATTGATAAAATTAATCTCTTTACCTTATTTTTCTTTATGCAATTCTTCCAGTTGCTTCTGCTCAAATCACGAGTTGATCATATTGTTTATGAAGATTTTCTTGTGATAATCCCTTATTCTGAAGTGCCAATTCTGCACTATTCCTTCAACCTTGTTTTTCTGATCACTACAATGTCCACTCCAGGTTCTTGTGGTCAAGTCGTGTTATTCCTCTATAATTCCCATTTTTGCTTAACCTGCATCATTTCTAGTATTTACCATATCTTCTCTCAAAACCCACATTAGCAATTCAGAAACTAGATCACAAAAGAAAAAACAGGACGGTGCTCACACCGAATCAAAATTAGGTGCTCATTTCCACCCAATAGTTGTTCGGAGGCGTAATATTCAAGGGCCAATCCTGAATTCGGAATTGTCCCCTCGCATCGATATTATCATCCCTCTTTGTAGAGCACTATTTTTTTTGGAACATGCCGTGTTTTCCTTCAACAACTAAAAAACAGTCATATTATTTTCCAACGCTATAAAACGGTCATATTTTCTTCCAACGGCTATAAAAGAACTATATTTTCAATCATAAATTATTTCCTTTCTTACATTCTACAACACAACATAATTTCACTTCCTTTCTATATACTAAATCCGAAGAATCTTAAACTCAATAATGTCTTCACCTTTTGGAGAATTTTCACATCCGACAATGGACGGGATCCAGTTTTCTCAAGACAACACCGACTACAGTCTAGCTACTCCTCCAAGTAAACAATCAACTAATTCGTGGACTAGGGAGGAGGACGTCGATCTATGCAACATCTACTGCCATTTCTTATAGGATTCGGTTAACGGGAATGACCAACCAGCTGTTAAGTTTTAGAAAATTTTAAGACTATTATCATTAAAAGCATCCTGAAGGCTTACGGATGTTGTCGGCGATTCAGTGTCGATTCGGCAAAATAATCGGTCAAACAACATTTTATGAATCACAAGTTCAAAGAATAAAGAGAGTCAATCCAAGTGGCATGGGTGGCGAGGATAAAATGGTAAGTTTTCGTAAAACGTATTTTAGTGGTTGAATAAATGTTATTTATGAAACTTATTCCTTATTTTTAATTAGAAACAAATGGAAAATGAGCAGTTCAAGACTCTTTTCGCTAGAGAAAATGGGGGCAAAAAGGCCACATTATTATTAGTTTTTGCGTTGTTATGATCTGCTTACCAGCCAACCATAATGGAACTCTAAACTTGCTAAGAGCCTACGCGATGTTCAAACTGCTACAAAAGGCAAGAACAAAGCTTCAAAAGTTGCCTAGTTCATCTAATCCTAGAGAGTCATTGGCAAAAAGTTCTCTATATTAAGGTGAAAACCTACTGATGAGTTCAGTAACATAATTGATGAAGATTTTAGATCTCAGGAAGTCAAAACTGCGAAAAAAGAGCAAAGTTGATGTTGCCTTTGAAGGAAAAAATAACGAATGCTATAAAGTACACAATCGTAGACATGTTGAAAGAAAAGAAACTGCGAAGAAAAAAATAGAGGTTATGATTAGGTTTGTTGTTCTTGAAGAGAAAAGGTTGCAAATTCTAGCTAACGAGTTAGCAGAAAAAAACAAAAAGAAGAGAATAAAAGCATGGCTAAAGATTTGACTAGAATGGATGACTGGGAGAAGGAATATTGGATGGGAATGAAACAACGTATTCTAATGTCAAAGTTTCCTCAGTTGTAGGTCGATTGTTCATCAATATCCTTATTATTAGTTGCTCGTATTATGTTGATGTAGTAACTTTGTATTTCCCATTGTAGTAACCATTTACTTATCAATGCAATGCATGGTTTATTTATATTTCTATTTTTCCCATTAGGTGATAGTTTTATAAGTTGTAATAAAGTACAAAATCATAATTACACCAAAATTTTCATACAATCATAAAATAAAGCACAAATTCAAACAACCAAATAAAATAAACAAATACAATCAAACTATTCAACCCCATATCTGGTTAGCGAACTATAGCAAAGTTTATATGCTTTGTAGCCAACAAATTCCGTACCATACTGTGAATGGTAACGAGAATCAAAAGTTAATTTAGTTGTTTTAAATATGTCTTCGTCTTCAACCATCTCGATAATCTTACAATATCGATCGCAAGCTTCTGCAAAATGATGATGATCCATATGGATTTCAACTGAAGATCATCTAGTAGGGAAGGTACAATGGTTGTTATGTAATCTCGTTACCATCGCCCAATGCTCTTCATAGGTTAGACCCCTCCTCTTTGCAACAGTAGTTCATCTCTTTGATCAACTTCAATGTATGCTTTCAGGAAGATAAGTAAATCCTTAGGAGAAAATTCAGTTGTAGTAGTAGTACTTCGGCTTTGACGAGCAAGATTACCTATTTGCCTCGCTTGGTTTGATCGTGGAGGTGGTTGTGGATTATGCACTTCAACAATTCCTTGCGTAGCACAAATTATTTCATTCTAAACCGGTTCATCCACCTCTTCTAATTTTGTATCTAGAACGAATCCACCATGTCCATCGTCCTCTTTCTTCCATTCGTACTCATCAAATGTTTTACCTAAAGTTTCATCACTGTTTTCCCAGTCGCCCATTTAAACTACACGAAATCAATAGTACAAAACATGTTAGAAGAATGCATTTTCTTTATAACAAACAAGGTGACCTTGAAGCAAAAAGTATAATGATTTATCACCTTAAGGAAGATCGAGTATGCACAGATTATGGTTTATGGTTGAAGGATGAAGTATAAACTATTTAAAAGAATGGAGTTGTATGTTGAGGTCGTCCTCAACCACGTGGCTACAAGTAAAGGTTGTTTGTAGAGTGTGATAAAGCTTGTCCAACGAAATGAAACAAGCTGACATGAAAAGTCTCAATGTTTAAAGTTGCCTTAAATCAGAGTACGAAATGTAGGGACCTGCTTTATTAAAGAGTCTCCACCCTCTCTTCTTCTCTTCATTATTTTTCCTCGAACAAGATCTGAAAACCTGGTATTTTGAAGAATAGTTCACCTACTCTTGTGTAGGTAAGAAATTTGTTCACTTATTTTCTTATCTCTTCCCTATATTCTTAATCACTCTACGATTTGTCAATATTACTCATTTATTTCAAGTTTCCACTTTTCATCTAGGTCAAATGTCTAATTGAGAATTCTATGATGAATCCATGGTTCAAATGTATGATGAGTATGAACAGAATAAGAAACCTGCTGAATATGTCGAATTTGTGCCTGAAACGCAATTGGAATGCCAAGTAGAAGCTGCAGATGTAGATACTGAACTCTTTAGTGCCACGCAACCAAACGTAGTAGTCCAGCATATTGGACCAGTTCAAAAATCCCTCCATGCTCGGTTGACGGAAGTAATTACTCGATAGAACTCCGATAGTTCAAGCTCTAGCATGACGGGTCATTCAGTCCTTTGCGATTGCGGAGTCGAATGTAATGTGCTTGTTTCTAAAAGTCATACGAACGCAGTCATCACTTTTATGGTTACAAAGCGTACAGTGATGCACAAAATTGCCAAGGATTGCAAAGTTGTAATTTTTTCATGGATCGATCCACCATTGACGGAGAGGGGTGCCCAGTATGTATTTGAGATGCAAGCTAAGTTTAGTCACTTGGAAAGAATGAATGTTGCAGTGAAGAATGAAATGCTTCATGGGTGCTGTGGTTTACCTAAAACTATGGGTCGTAGTTATGTTGTATTGCGTCGTAATTATATGGATTTATTCAAAGTTATGTCGCATTGTGTCATAGTTATATGTTGTGTCGAACGATGCTTGTATCCTTTATCCTATATTTTATATGTTGAGGTCGTCCTTAACCACTTGGCGATAGTTAAAGGTTGTGTGCACATGGCTTGACTCATTGTGATATCTCTGCACACTACCCCAAACCACGTAGATTAGTAGTTAAAATGACAAGGGTCTTCCCCGTTTATAGTCAGTTTCTTAACCATCCTCTAATAATTACACCAACATTTTGTCGGTCAAAGGTGTTTTTGACCTGTTGTATTATGCTTATGTTGTATCATTTTGCTTCGAATCAATTGTATGTTTATGCTTTTTCAGAGTGTAGTCAATTCATCTGTTTTATAGTAGTGTGTAGTCAATTCAAACTGTTTTGAACAGCATTGGCACAACTTTACTTAGTGCGGTAATCTCGAATATTTGTACTATTGGGCAAGGCTTTGGAGCAGCTTTGATCAATGTGGACATTTCATATTGTTTGAAACTCCTTTGATAAGTGAATGGTCATTTCATATTTCAATCACCAAAACATACTCATACTCATCTTCTAAGTTCTACAACCATACAAACAAACAAACAAACAATAATTCAAACTAATATTCGAAATACTGCTACGAAACATATAAGAGAAACACGATTGGTTACAATTCAATTGCAAGTTTTCTAGCATTTGGTTGAGATGCCTAATTTCTTGTTCCAGCTCGTTCGCATATGCTATGCCCCTTGGACAAAACAGTTCGTCAATCCATTCTGTAAAATTGCAACCGTAGGGAAAATTGGAACAAATAAGTATTCGACGACCAATGTGTTTGCCGTCAGCTCTTACAACAACTTTAGCCATATATCCACAGTAGCAGCAAACTGGGTAAGAGTCAACCTCTTGTTCAAATGAGGGTTGATTTGTTGGTACTTGCTCAACCTCTTGTTCTTGATGGGGCTGATAAACAGGATGTTCATTCACTTATAGGACATACGCATGTTCATTCAGTTCGGGTTGTAGTCTGAGTATGTCAAGATCCAGGTATTAAGAGCAAGGACCTCGTAATGTTATTCTTGATAGTTTATATTCCAATTTACATCAGTGTGATCACTTGAGGTTGAGGGAGAAAAGGCAACGTTGCCGAAATCGGAGTACATAGATGATGGCCATTGTGACGGCCCGCCCCGCACCAGCCGACATTTCCCTGAAATGCATTGTACGGATGTCCAACCAGCATATGACGCTCGCCAAAGAAAGGAAAAGAAAGGAATTTGAACTAACAAGAACCTGTAGAATGTCTCACAGCGCATGGAATAAAATTTAATAGTAACATAACTTGACATAAAATAGGCGAGACAGTGCATAAGATGAAAAGTAAACCATAATCTTCATAGCAGCGGAAATCCAAAAACACAGCTTATTACAAATCCAAATACTGTTTGTAAAGAAAAAGAAAGAGAAGGTACACTACTAATGCCCAAGCAGTGAATAGCAACAACACAGGGAGTATATATGTATATCATACGTGGAAGCCTCCTTCTCGTCTCCAGACAGCTACTCGCGCATTACCGCCTAATCTGTCTCTAGTCGGCTCTTTTAGGAGCACCCAGAGTAATAAGAAGAGACATAAAACTATGGGTTAGACAAAAGTCTAGTATGAGAGATAAACAACAAAATAGAACAATAACAGGTATAATTCAATCATACCTGAACCTGGACCTGCAACCAGAAAGTTATAACAATAAGATGTACAATACTCTAAGGTAACACTAACATAAAGTGAAAAAATAATGGGGGTGGGGTTAATGATGATAGCAAACACCAAACATAGCAATCATCCTCATATCTCTCACTCAGTGTATAAAGCAAATGATATCTACCACTTTGATCACCCTATTCTTTGCTACAATCACTCTGCCCCATGGAGTCATAATGGCTCCACTGCACTGATCCATATCCACTAATCCGTCTCTCAGTGGTGAGTCAAAGCTATAGGCATCGATAACCCCATAGAACACATCCTGTAGCAAAGTCCAATCATGAAGTTAACTCGTCGGTTTCCAAATGGATCCTGAGTGCTAACTTCTCATTTGGACTACCTTTGCATCTCGGGTTTTGGTCTCTTCATCATCCTGGTTCGATCTCCCTTCAGTACGCGATCATCATATAGGCTCCAGCCCTCCATCGGTTCGTGAATAGCTCCTGGTTCGCAGTCATCAAGTGGTTCGTGCTGTGGTCACTGATCCGGTTTAGATTGGACTACTCCATACGGTCGGGTCGTGATGACTCCATCGGTTCGGGTCATGATGACTCCATCGGTTCGGGTCGGCTTCTCCACTCAGGTTGGTCCGTATACTTCTTCTCCTGACGGTTCGGTTCATGAGCTTTTGGTCTGTTCGAAGCTTCTGGTTCATGATTGGCACCTCGGTTCGGGTCGTAGCACGTACGCCATGAGTGGGTCGAGTCGGAGAACTTCATACACGAGCGGATCGGGCGATCCGATCCAGTCCCTCTTCCTGCACTGTTTCCTACAAACTTTCCAACGACTGTTTCTCGCCATACGACGGGGTTTTCGACCATTCTAACTTTACTATGCAATCATAAATCATTCCAAACAGTAATAGCAACATGTATAATCATCCACTAGCAGCAAAACAACAATTTAACACGTTTATATGAATCAAACATACCCAAAAACCCATGTTTTTCCCTTAATCCACCTTAATCGTGTTTAAGCACACAACTAGCAAAACTTTTCCAAATTAGCCCAAATTTCTATTAGAGCCCTAAAATAATATTTTAGAATTTTACAATTTTCTCCAGATTTTTCTGAGCCATAATTTCACTAATTATCACTAATCACCCCTAATTAGCCATAATTAGTGAAAAACAATGCAAATCACTCACCTTGGCCACAAATTAATCTTAGATCTGAACTCTGCTACAATTATAGGTCGAATTCCAATTCTTAGCAGCAACCCCAACTCTGATTTTCTACTAGACTTCCTTGATTTGGTGTAGATTAAGCTAATACGCGATTAAACAGTGATTTGGAATGAATTTAGATAGTGGAGGCCATTGTTAGGGTTGAAGAGAGGTAAGTGGCAGTTAGAAAAACAAAATGAAAAAGTTTCTCTAACCCTAATCACCCCTCATATAGCACAAATCCCGAAATCCCCCAGTGGGCCTAGCTGCTAATTACCCGGTTAAGCCCAATTAAGCAGTTTTTCGCCTTTCAAACCTTGTGTCAGCCTTATCTCCCAAACCGTGAGTCCATTTGGCTAGTGTGACTACTCAACGAAATTGTAAACCATCATTCGAATCCAATGGTAGTGGTTTCAGGTCAAAACTCCTTACCAATCAAAAGTTATGGCCGAAACAAGATCACCTAGGGGCAAAACGGTCATTTAAAAATTGGCAAAAAACATGAACATGGGAAATGATCCCATTAGTCGTCCACCAAAGTTACACCACCATATGACTTCATACGAAAAAGAAATAAATATTCTACGATCCTCCGATGCATAGAATGCGGGTCGTTACATTCTCCCCCCCTTTAGGAAATTTCGTCCTCAAATTTCCTTTACCAAAACATACAAAGAATCCCGCATGCCTACCAATCATTAGCAACAATCGAACATACATAACAACACAATAAGCCTATCCTAGCATGCGGTTTACTAATAAGTGATTCCTATACCGATACTAAAAACCTTACCGGGCAAAGAGTTCTGAATACGTCTTCCTTGTGTTCTCCTCTGTTTCCCAAGTACAGTCATTTTCTTCATCACCCACTGGACTTTGACTAGTTTCACCGTCTTCCTTCGAAGCTGCTTCGTATCATGTCCGACAATACGAATCGTCTTGTGGTTCCCAACCACTTAGGGTTCTACCTCGATATTGTCCAACTGATTTGGTGAAACAATCACATTAGGGTCATGCACAAACTTCTTTGATTGGGAAACATGAAATACGTTGTGAACTCCCGCCACCTTGTCAGGTAACTGAACTTTATATGCTGAATTCCCCACTGTTCGAGAACTGGAAATGGACCAATAAATCTTGGTGCCAACTTACCTTTTCTACCAAATCGAATTACGCTCTTTAGCGGAGAGATCTTGACAAATACTAAGTCGTTAATGAAGAATTCCATATCTCTTCGTCTTTTATTGGCATATCTCTTCTGTCTATCTTGAGCAGTCTTCATTCGTTGTTGAACAACCTTGTTCTTATCTGAATTTTCTCTTGTTACTCCTAGTCCAAGCACAAACTCTCACTGGTTCCCAACCAACATGATGGAGAGTTGCACGGTCTTTCGTACAAAGCTTCAAATGGAGCCACTCCAATACCATACTGATAGCCATTATCATATGAGAATCCAATTAGATTTACAGCACTCTACGGTAACACTAACATAAAGTGTAAAAGTAATGGGCGTGGGGGTAATGGTGATAGCAAACACCAAACATAGCAATCATCCGTACATCTCTCACTTAGTGCGTAAAGCAAACGATATCTACCACTTTGATCACCCAATTCTTTGCTACGATCACTCTGCCTCATGGAGTCATAACAGCTCCACTGCAATGATCCATAGCCACTAATCCATCTCTCAGTGGTGAGTCAAAGCTATAGGCATCGATAACCCCTTAACACACGTCCCGCAGCAAAGTTCAATCATGAAGTTAACTAATCGGTTCCCAAATGGATCCTGAGAGCTAACTTCTTATTTGGACTACCTTTGCATCTCGGGTTTTGGTCTCTTAATCATCCTGGTTCGATCTCCCTTCAGTATGTGATCATCATATAGGCTCCAATCCTCCGTCAGTTCGTGAATAGCTCCTGGTTTGCAGTCATCAAGTCGTTCGGGTCGTGGTCAGCGATCTGGTTCAGATCGTACTACTCCGTACGGTGGGGTCATGATGACTCCATCGGTTCGGGTCGTGATGACTCCATCGGTTCGGCTCGGCTTCTCCACTCAGGTTGGTCCGTATACTTCTTCTCCTGGCGGTTCGGTTCGTGAGCTTTTGGTCTGTTCGGAGCTTTTGGTTCGTGGTTGGCACTTCGGTTCGGGTCGTAGCACGTAGGCCATGAGTGGGTCGAGTTGGAGAACTTCAGATATGAGCGAATCGGCTCGTGAGGGGGTGTCACGATCGGGTCGGGCAATCCGATCCAGTCCCTCTTCCTGCACTATTTCCTGTAATTTTCCAACGACTGTTTCATGCCATACGATGGGGTTTTCGACTATTCTAACTTTCCTATGCAATCACAAATCATTCCGAACAGTAATAGCAACATCCAAGCAGCAAAACAACAATATGAAATGTTTATATGAATCCAACATACCCAAAAGCCCATGTTTTTCCCTTAATCCCGATTAATCATGTTTAAGCACACAATTAGAAGAACTTATCCAAATTAGCCCAAATTTCTATCAGAGCCCTAAAATAATATTTTAGAATTTTACAAATTTTTCCATATTTTTCCGAGCCATAATTTCGCTAATTATTACTAATCACCCCTAATTAGCCGTAATTAGTGAAAAACAATGCAAAACACTCACCTTGGCCACAAATTAATCTTAGATCTGAACATTTCTACTATTATAGGTCGAATTCCAATCCTTAGCAACAGTCCCAACTCTGATTTGCCACTAGACTTCTTTGATTTGGTGTAGATTAAGCTAATACACGATTAAACGGTGATTTGTGATGAATTTAGAAAGTGGTGGCCATTGTTAGGATTGAAGAGAGGTAAGTGGCGGATGGAAAATGACAAAGAAAAGGTTTTTCTAACCCTAATCAACCCTTATATAGCTCTAATCCTGAAATCCCCCAATGGGCCTAGCTGCTAATCACCCGGTTAAGCCCGATTAAGCTGTTTTTCGCCTTCCAAACCTTGTTTCAGCCATATCTCCCAAACGGTGAGTCCGTTTGGCTAATGTGACCACTCACGGAATTGTAAACCATCATCCAAATCCAATGGAAATGGTTTCAGTTCAAAACTCCTTATGAATCAAAAGTTATAGCCGAAACAAGATCAGCTAGGAGAAAATGGTCATTTAAAAATCGGCAAAAACCATGAACATGGGAAATGACCCCAATAGTCGTCCCCCAAAGATACACGACCATACAACTTCATACGAAAAAGAAATAAATATTTTACAATCCTCCGATGCGTAGAATGCGGGTCGTTACATTGAAGGCATTATTAAAAGAAATAGAGTAGTGGAGATTTAGTTGAGTAGCAGAAGAGAGTATTGAATAAAGAAGCCTTAAAGTAGTATGTGAGTATTTATAGAGATGGAAAATGCAAATCAAATTAATTTTGATAGTCATCCTAAAGTAAAAATAAACAAATTTAAGAGATTAATAAATTTAAGCGCTTGATAAATTTAAAAACCTAAACTATTAAAAAAAAAACCTAAAACCTAATTTTTTTTTTTAAAAAAAAAATCAAAGATAGAACGCTGAATTTATCGGCGCCTTATTTTAGAGCACTGATAAAATCAGTGTGCTCTGATTAAATCGGCGCACGCCGATAAATTCGGTGTGCTCCTGTTGGGAGAATTAGTTGATTCTCCCCTTAATCTTGCGCCTCGTAATATTACGAGACGTAAGACTATTCGAGATGCTCATAGTCTTAGTTATTAAACTAAGAAAACAAAATATATGAACATGTTATCATCTGGAGACAACTAATTATTTTCGAAAGATTAAATAAATAGTAACCAATGTATAAGAAATAAAATGCAGAGAGAAACGGAAGCATTATGATATGCTGCAAGTTGAAATAAGGCAAGAAACAGAAGGAACTAAAAATATTTTAAATCGAAAATTTACAACATAGAAAGAAAACTAAGCTATATTTCAGATTTTTATACGTGTTTAAGGGTATGGCATAATATTAATTTGTCTCCTATGAAAATTGAAGGGTTCATTTGACAGAATCTTGGTTGTGAACATATGGAAACAAATATTATGATTTTGTTACATATAATAGACTGATATGTTGGTCACGATTGTGCCTTTTTACTATCTAAGGTTTCTCATGCATAAGTTGCATTAGGTGCCAAAGATGTTTACAAAGTAGTCGTTAGGACAAATGGCTTTTTTAACATGACAGTTCAAATATGCATGTTAACCTTTTTCCATTGATGACATTTATTGCTTGTATTCATACATGATGGGATCAATAATTACAACTCTCATTCTCTTAACCAACCATATCAATTACAATATATTGATAGTTCAAATCAAGAAATTCCCTGTTTTTCATACATAAAATATATTACAACAAATAACAAATTAGAATAGCTTATTTTTGAGAAGGGAAAATGCTATTGCATTCGAAATAATTTTTGTCAATTTTTAGAATGAAGAAAAAAAAGTTTTCAATGGCCTACGCACAAAATTGTAGAATATAATAGAAATATTATTTTAAATTTGAGTTGTAGACAAATTGTTATAAAAAATCGAAAATGTAAATCACGTCGATAGATGAAAATATTAATTGTCATAGCTCTCATATATTTGTAAAACAGTTAGAAATAAGATAAAAAATATGCGTACATGTAGTGTATATTTGTAAAGCAGACACAAAGTTTCAATGAACGATGATTACTAAAAGCTTTATATGTATTGCAGTGTACATTATTGACAAGTTACCTACTAGAGTACTTCCTAACAAATGTCCAATTGTTGTTTTATTTAAACAAAAACCTGATTCCTCTAGATTAAAGGTGTTTGGTTGTTTATGTTTCCCATGTATGAGAATGTTTAAGACACACAAACTAGATTTCAGATCATTCCCATGTATTTTTATTGGTTATGCCAACAATATTACAGGATACAAATGTCTTGATAGTAATGGTAAAGTACTTATTTCCAAACATGTATATTCACATATTAAGTCCATACCCACGGATCAAAATACAAAGATGATGTAGGGTATAATCAAGTGCCCTGCACATGAACTGCAAAAGTCGGCTGTAAAATAGATAATAAAACCACAAAGACTCGGTCTAATAACGTAAAATAGCCGGTACTCTAGCACCACAATTAGCTTGGCGTTATTATAACAAAATCAGAATGGTGCAAGCTGATTATTAATCCTAACGTTACATCTCGTTCATATGCAACATGCTAATTTTCGATTCCTAACCTGAAAAATAATAGGAAAGATGGGATAGAATTAGAGTAGAACAACTTTGATTATTAGACCTTGTAGTGGTTTTACATCGATTTATCATGTATACTTCAATTTTTAATAAGGCCCTTCTGACAATAAAAAAGAAATGTGTATACTTATTTTTGGAAATGTTTTTTCCTTCAAAAAAGTCAGAAAATATTCTTCTTTAAAACTAATTCAACTTGTTAGAAATTTTTTACAACCAAAATGAAAAGAAATTGCTCTACCAAAAAAACAAACAAACAAATAATGCTCTTAAAAGGGTAAATCAGTTATTCAAATTTATCATTCAAACAAAATTTATTTTCTTTTTCACGATAACATGATGTTCTGTGGTATACAGAGTCAGCCCTGGGCCTAGGCTGTCTGGGTGACCACCGAGGGACCAACAAGCGGGGAGGGTCCATCTCAGTAAGATGTTTCCAAAATGTGTAATATAGAAATACTTCTGTCATTGAAAATCCAAGTGGTGGAGTGGTAAGAGCTTTGATTGGTAATGTGGAAGTGCAGGGTTCGTTTCCTGCTAATGTTTTGCATTATTAGTGTTTTCATATTTTTTGACCATAACTTAATCTATGAAGCACTTTTCAAGGGCCTGGTTTAAGCTTTGACCGCCTGGTGATTTTTTTTTTTACTATGTATGTTTAAAAGTTGTGTTCAGCTATGCATGACTGGTAGTTAATTTTATAGTCATATTCTTTAAAACAGAGATATATTTATTTCCCATATTATCATTTATTTAGGAAACGCCTCCCATTGACATTTTGGTGCAATAATTTTGAAAGTATAACATGAGTTGGATAAGGTAAATGAAGTAACTCATTTTAGGGGAATACAATTAAATGATTGCATATGAAGACTATAGTCGAAAAAACATTTATACAAATCATCAGCATAAACTAATATTTTTTCAGTTTTCAAAATGAAGCTTAGTGGGTTGTTCAGTCTCTGAAAGCAAGACATGAATTTTTATTTATTACGCAAACAAAACTTTATACAAATTCACTGTATAATTCATAAAAATAACAAGCATTCTCTATACAAGTAAAAGTTGTCAAATGTTTTAAAAAATGAACATCTAAACTACATGATTTTGGTATAATTGTTAGAGATGACACATCGGTTCCATCATAACAAATAATGTTTACTTCGGTTGCAGTTTGCTAAATGTGGATCCAATAAACGATTACTGCCATTGTTGAATAACACATTCATGTAGCAATTGAACTTGTAAAGCAAATCCTATTTTCATAAATGTGCTTCAATCAATCTACAAGAACGAATGATGTTTGACACAATAATTATTTAGAAAAAAGCTCTCCATGAGCCAAATTAACTTTCACACAGTACATAATAGTTATGGATGCTTCAAACATAACATGACATATAATCTGAACATCGACGTCAAGTAGAGCTGGAATGTCTATTATTGCAACGACCTTGGACCCTTATTTGAAGCCCTAGCAAACTCACAAACATATTACAATCCAGAGGAAAACAATGAAGTGAAAAGGAACTAAATTTTCATTGTTTTACAGAGATATATACAATATGAATTATTAGTTAAAGAAAAAAATATAAGTTCAAGGACAGCATAAGCAGACATACATGTTGAGCATCATTATTCAACTTTGATAGAAAAGGATGTATAATATGAATCCGACCTAGCATGCAATAGGTACCCATTGGACGACAGGTCGAGAAATCAGTGAATAAAGAAGAAAAATTGGTACGTATATGTAATTTATGAAAAAAGCGGTATAGTTTTTTCGACATTCAAAAGGGAAGTGGATGATAAGTTGGTTAACCACAGACTGTATAACATAAGCTTAAGGCATGCTTTTGTTAATAAAGTTGGAAATTTTCATAGTAGTTGAGCAAATAATTATCGTTCAGACCATGATGCATGCTAAGACAAAGGGTAATATACATTACATGTGTTTCCAATCTCTGTAATATCTTGTTTTCCATCATTGATGTATAATGCAAGTGCATCCAAGGATGTAGTGTGTTAGCCGACATTTTGGTCCAATTCCCAAAAGTACACATTACACGCTCGACTCAACGTATCGCGTGATAATATAGCCCAGAGGCTTTGCCAATATCATCCGAGGTCCAGTACCAGAAGATTAGAGTCTGGCCACAAGTAGAATGTCCCATCCCTCGAACGTGACCTCCATCAGTATTTGTTCGCAGCCGAGCCGAAGGAGAGCCGTCTAGCGGGTCTGGGCGTAGTGCCAGTGGGCGTCCGGAGCCCCACAGTACCTGCGGCGATCGACATAACCGGTTAGGTCGAACTAGTAGGCACCGCCTGATTCATCTGATTTCCTCCAACAAGTGTGTTTCCCAGAATTACCAGGTCTACTCAAAGTCAGGATTCAGCCAACAACTTCCGTGAACTTCGTCGCTCCTCCAAACTTTGCCAAACCAAGACCTCAAATCCCAAAGAGTCACAAGTCCAAGTCTCGAACCCCTAGCAAGCGTCTATATAACCTTCGTACACCTAGGGGTATGAATTTTTTACCCTTCGAGGTTCGAAATTCGTACCACTTGGGGTTCGAGTTTCGTACCCCAAGAAGGGGTACGAGGTCTACTCTTTCGTAGGCTAGGGGGTTTGAAATTCTGGAGAGAGGATGTAGGGATCTGAAATTATGGAGAGAGGATGCAGGGACTCGAAATTCTTGGTGTGGTCCCCTATTTCTACCTACTCCTACCTAACTTCTCCACTATAAATACCCCTTGGCCTTACACTTCAAAGGGGGAATTCTGTAACACCCTGAATTTTCTGTGACTGTTAAAAGAATGAATTTACGAAAACTTAATTGTTAAACAGAGAATTAAGGGAAATGGGTTACACCATAGCATTCGTCTCGAAATTCTGCTTGGAAAAGAGTCTGAGTTTACGTAAATCGGACTTCGTATAACGAAAGTTATGGCCCTCAGATTTTCAGTAATTT
The DNA here is from genome assembly GCA_030737875.1 of Allium sativum. Lineage (NCBI taxonomy): Eukaryota > Viridiplantae > Streptophyta > Magnoliopsida > Asparagales > Amaryllidaceae > Allium > Allium sativum. Next base: position 191,386,675 of record CM060922.1, on the reverse strand, counting down.
AAATAAATTAATAACAGTTTAGAGTTAAAATTCAAAATTCAAACAGGAAGCGGGCTGGGCGGGATTTCTCCCGCCCAATGCCCGGTCGACCAGGGGGTCGACCTGGGGGTCATCCTCCCCTATACAGGTCGACCAGGGGGTCCACCTACCCCCGGGGCAGATCTGAAATCAGACGATTCTGACTTGTTGCTGAGTCTTTCCTGACCTGTCGTTGAGTCACTAGGGCATAGGTGGCAATTCTGGATAACTCTATCTAGTCTGGATGGTTGTGATTGCTCTTATGATAATCTAACGGCTTATGTTGAATTAAACATCTATATAAGCACGCATAGACTCAAGCCCTAAACCTATACTAAATTAGTCTCTTGGCCTCCATGCTGCTGCTAGGATAGTTCTTCTTCCTAAAGCTTGGGATTTGCATGTCAAAATTCTAATACAAATGACGAACGAATTATTCTCTTCCCTAACCTACAATTTCTATTATAAAATAATTAATAAATTAATTACGATGAGTTATAATTGGGATTATGAGAACATGTCTATTGAATCATGTGATGTTGCTTAACTTTGTTATCGTCTGTTGGTAAACATAGGACAGTTTTGTTAACTTATGTTGGTTGATCTATTTCATATGTCCAATCACATATGTTTAACTTGATTCATTTTACGACATCAGTTTATATGCAAGTTTGGGATGTAAATCATATGCTAATTCGTACGTGAATCTTATGCAAGTTTGGGATGTTAAATTATATACTAGTTTGTATGTGAATCTTATGCAAGCTTGTTTTTACATCTGCTAGTTTGATTGTGAATCTTATGCAAGTCTGTATGCGAATTATACACAAGGTTATATGTGAATCAAGTATATACACATGCTAGTTTATATGCAAAAACATGTGATACTAGTTTACATGTTTAAATTCATATGCAAGTTTGTAGGAATTCATATGCAAGTTTTGGTGAAAACTATATTCACATTTTAGGTGAAAACTATATTCACATATGCAAGTTTAGGTGAAAACTATATTCCATATGTGCAAGTTTAGGTGAAACCCATATTCATATATGCAAGTTCACAATTTCATCCATGGTAGTTTATGCAAATTGATGTTCTATATGTTCATTGCCTATGCAAGTTATTGGCTATGCAAACTTATATTATAATTCTTATTCGCAAGTTAGATCTATTTTATATGTTATGCAAGTTGTGATGTTGCTTTTCTTTTTATGAGTTAGACTATTTGCGAGTCTAACATATTTCATGTTAAACGTACGAATGACTTGGGGATAATGGGAAAATATTAATAATACATATTGTGAATTGGCATAAAATAGCTTTAAAGGCATATAATTAAATTGAGACGTTAATTGGTATAATTTATATACCTAAAAGGTATGGACATAATTTAGGTGACTATTATGGACATAGTTAATTTGGAAATTATTGACAATTTGAATAGCGATAATTAATTCATATTGGGGTGAAATAATTATGTGCAATAATAAATGCCTAAGACACGAGGTTAGACTCGTTTTGGTGTACGACTGCCCGGACCCACTCGGCAAATCTAGCAACCACAAACGGTAGTCTAATGTGAGAGGTCGAAGGCATAAAGTAAATGCGTAACAATTGTGAAGACACGAGGTTAAACTCGTTTGTAGTATAAGACTGCCCTGACCCACCCGGAAATCCAACAACCGCAAACAGTAGTCTAATGTGGGAGGTCTTACAAGGTTACGGTTATAACGAATTAAGTAACACTTAACCAAAATAAACATGTGGTGGGACATGGGGGTTAAGTGGGTGACATGGGTGACATGTGAAATACGATTAGTAACACTTAACCAAATTGAAACATGTAAGAAGACATGAATAAGAAGGGGTTAAGTGGGAAATTCTAGTGGGGACCAAGCATCGGTGGAAAGCTTGTGTCAAGCATTGGGGACCCTTTTCAAAGCAGTAACCCATTAAGTATCTTTGTGAGTTCGAGTTAGATCGAGAACGAGACGCGCTTACTGGGTTTGATTGTAAGAGGTCAAAATGGGTTAATGGTGGCAAGATAAGTCCTACGGGGTCATGTGCGTGCGTGGGACCGGGCTGGTAGGTAAGACGTTGTTGCATCGTGTAGATATAAGCCATGCATCTTTAGTGGTATCGGGTTGCCACTTTAGGGAGTGATACACCCCACTGTGGGACCAGCATGGGTATCTACGAGTTTGGGAGCCGATCGCATGGGGTTAGTGGGTACAACTATTGGAGATAGGGGCAGGCGGCACCTATGAAGACATCTAGGGGTACAAGAAACTACCATTATGGTTAATATGTTCTATAGGCGGGATCAACTTTTAGGGTGACTAGTAATGGTGTGGTATAGTAATTATCCTATAGTAATTAGGAGCGAGATTAATGCCAGAATATTCCTCTTGTTTGTTTTGTCTTGCTCACCTTTTTCACAGTCATTCCTTGTTTTACCAGTTTATACCTTATCCTAGTTACTTTAATAATTATATTGTTAAAGTTATTAGACTCGCCAGACGTTATGTCTGACCCCCTTTGTTTTCGCCTCTTTTCTTCCTTCCCCCCTAGGTTCTCAGGGTGGGACTAGTGCTAGTGGAGCTTGATTTGGATCTTTCTCTCTCTTTTGGAAGTGCTTGGATTGCTGAAAGTAAATTTCAGCTCATCTTTTTATGGCTACTTATGTTGGGGTTATGCTTTTTTACTTTATGTACCCAGAAAATAATTTGTCAAGATGGATATTAAGTGTACTTGGTTTTATTGTTGGTTTTTGATGTTGTTGTAGCCAAACTATTTCTTTGCTGCAATAAAAGTTGTTTTTAATTTTTCAAGTACCAATATATGTATCTGTCTTGTTATATTCTGTTCTATACACCAATAATACTCCATGAAAATTAATGCATTCCCCTTTAGAGTGACAATAATGGACATGGGGTGTTACACGTTGTATCACAGATGAAGGTTAACAGAACAGATAAGAGATTTTGAAAAACTGTTTTTCAAAAGCGTTTTTATAAAGAAATACTTTCAAAAATATGTTTTAAGGAGACTATTTTCAAGAGAAAAGTTTGTTTTAAAAACATAACCCCCAAGAGCCAATATCTTTCTTTCGATTCTCCATTTTGAATCTCTTCCTTTTACTTTTCAGCATGTCTGGGTTACCCGAGATACCCAAGGGGACACCGATACCAACCTGGTTCAGAAGGTATCTGGAGGCTAGGGCCACCGTTGCAGGCCCAGTAGACATTCGTCCTCTCCCAGCTGCAGCCGCTCCTCCTCCCCCCTCCTCGCGTTGATACTTTTTTGAAAATATGCAAAGACTTTTGGGCAATGGGTGCGAAACCTTTTCACGGGTCAGAGACGTTTGTTGACGCCCGAAATTGGCTTAAGAGGTGGAAGATTTATTTGGTATCTTCGAGATAGAAGATGGAAGGAAGGTCCAATTGGCTGCTTGGTTAATGAAGGATGAAGCCTCGTTTTGGTGGGAGGTTACGAATGGTGAGCGTCCAGTGGAGATATGGATGTATTTCAGACATAGGTTCGAGATGAAATTTCTCTCATGAGCAGAAGAGAATTTATACATGGAGAGGTTCTTAGCATTGAAGCAGGGGAATTTACCAGTAAAGAAGTACGTCAAAAAGTTCAATCAGTTGGCGAGATTTGGCTTAGACTTGGTGAACACTCCTGAAAAGAAGGCCCAGAGGTTCGTTAAAGGTTTGAATGAGCCACTATATGGGTTGGATCTATCCCACATTCCAATGGTGGCTACCTTTGAGAAACTGGTTGACATGGCGCTTATGCATGAAGAGGAGAAAGGCGCTAATGCTAATAAGGCACCGGAAAAGAAAGGGGATCAAAAGAAGCCACAGCAGCAACCTAAGAAAGGTGGTAAGGGTAACAATAGCAAAGGAAAGAAAATGTGCTTTAATTGTGGAATAGAAGGCCATCTGAGCAAGGAGTGTAGGAAGAAGAAGAAGACTGGCTACTTTAACTGTGGTAAGGCAGGACATCTGATTAAATACTGCCCGAGAAGGCCAGGATAGAGGACAAGGTCTACTTCTGGAGGGCAGGTTCGGGCTCTCATGGCACCAGGGCAAGCAAGAGGGCAGGTTCACGCTCTCATGACACCCGGATAGGAGAGAGGTAGAAACAGTTCTATTGAAAGTTCGGTTTTTCTGTTTGATCATCCTGTTCGTACTTTGTTTGATTCCGGCGCTTCACACTCATTTGTATCTGCTTCATTAGTTGAAACACTACACCTAAATACCAGTCTAGTTACGGATCCCATTGTAGTCTCAAATCCTATTGGTGGTTCGGCTCATCTTTCAATGATTTGTCGGGATTTGAGAGTGTCTATCTTGAGCGTTGAGATTGAATGCAACGCCTTTGTTCTTGGCTTCAAGTAGAGCTGGAATGTCTATTATTGCAACGACCTTGGACCCTTATTTGAAGCCCTAGCAAACTCACAAACATATTACAATCCAGAGGAAAACAATGAAGTGAAAAGGAACTAAATTTTCATTGTTTTACAGAGATATATACAATATGAATTATTAGTTAAAGAAAAAAATATAAGTTCAAGGACAGCATAAGCAGACATACATGTTGAGCATCATTATTCAACTTTGATAGAAAAGGATGTATAATATGAATCCGACCTAGCATGCAATAGGTACCCATTGGACGACAGGTCGAGAAATCAGTGAATAAAGAAGAAAAATTGGTACGTATATGTAATTTATGAAAAAAGCGGTATAGTTTTTTCGACATTCAAAAGGGAAGTGGATGATAAGTTGGTTAACCACAGACTGTATAACATAAGCTTAAGGCATGCTTTTGTTAATAAAGTTGGAAATTTTCATAGTAGTTGAGCAAATAATTATCGTTCAGACCATGATGCATGCTAAGACAAAGGGTAATATACATTACATGTGTTTCCAATCTCTGTAATATCTTGTTTTCCATCATTGATGTATAATGAAAGTGCATCCAAGGATGTAGTGTGTTAGCCGACCTTTTGGTCCAATTCCCAAAAGTACACATTACACGCTCGACTCAACGTATCGCGTGATAATATAGCCCAGAGGCTTTGCCAATATCATCTGAGGTCCAGTACCAGAAGATTGGAGTCTGGCCACAAGTAGAATGCCCCATCCCTCGAACGTGACCTCCATCAGTATTTGTTCGCAGCCGAGCCGAAGGCGAGCCGTCTAGCGGGTCTGGGCGTAGTGCCGGTGGGGGGTCCAGAGCCCCACAGTACCTGCGGCGATCGACCTAACCGATTAGGTCGAACAAGTAGGCACCGCCTGATTCATCTGATTTCCTCCAACACGTGTGTTTCCCAGAATTACCATATCTACTCAAAGTCAGGATTCAGCCAACAACTTCCGTGAACTTCGCCGCTCCTCCAAACTTTGCCAAACCAAGACCTCAAATCCCAAAGAGTCACAAGTCCAAGTCTCGAACCCCTAGCAAGCGTCTATATAACCTTCATACCCCTAGGGGTATGAATTTTTTACCCTTCGGGGTTCGAAATTCGTACCACTTGGGGTACGAGTTTCGTACCCCAAGAAGGGGTACGAGGTCTACTCTTTCGTAGGCTAGGGGGTTTGAAATTCTGGAGAGAGGATGTAGGGACCTGAAATTCTGGAGAGAGGATGCAGGGACTCGAAATTCTTGGTGTGGTCCCCTATTTCTACCTACTCCTACCTAACTTCTCCACTATAAATACCCCTTGGCCCTACACTTCAATGGGGGAATTCTGTAACACCCTGAATTTTCTGTGAATGTTAAAAGAATGAATTTACGAAAACTTAATTGTTAAACAGAGAATTAAGGGAAATGGGTTACACCATAGCATTCGTCTCGAAATTCTGCTTGGAAAAGGGTCTGAGTTTACGTAAATCGGACTTCGTAGGACGAAAGTTATTGTAACAACCCGTATTTCGATAACATGATTAAGACGAGAATCAAGGCAGAATTTAATTTTAAATTCTGAATCAAGCGAAATGGGCTATGCCATTGCGTTCGTCTCGGAAAAATACGCGAAATAGAGTCCGAGTTTTCGAAAATCGGAGTCCGTATGACCCGGTTAAGGCCCAACGAAGTTTTCAGAAAATTTCTAAGTAAAAACAGATTTCAAATTCAAACTTGAATTTGGAAAATTGGGCCAGTTGGGCCAGGCGGGAAAAATTCCCGCCACAGTACCCAAGTCGACAGCCCTGTCGACATGGGAGTCGACTTGGTCTGACCAAGTCGACAGCCCTGTCGACTTGGCTGTCGACTTGGCTCAGACGAGCATTTCTGGCTTGGTGCACCTGCACTGGTCCCTGGTCTTGTTCTGGAAGCTTCTGACGTGGTTTGATGGTTCAGATCTATCCTAGGGTTAATCTAAGGGCCTAAAACTATCCTAATCTCTATAAAAAGACCCTAAACCTAACCTAAATCCCTAAAAATCAAACCTAGCAACTAAGTGCTGCCAAAATCAATTTTGATCATGGCCTCCATCTCCAATCCCTAGAGCCTATGCATTCAAATCGGGTTCAAATCAAAAGGTGCAAGCTTGCTACACCAAATAGAGGCCAAATCAACGTTGCTATGCGAGTTTCATGACGGATCTTCATCAAAGGAGCCACCTTTCTTCGTCAAAACGATTCATGCTCCTAGTCCTCTTGCCACGCTATGTAAGTTCTAGCTACTTGTAGATTTAAACGATGATCTTGATGTGACATGGGATAAAATGCAAAGTAACATGAGTATGTTAGCCTATGGGGACCTAGTTTGCCCCTTTAGCATGAACATATGACTTTGGGTTATGTTGTAGCGACTAAACCATGCTATTCATGTTACATTGGACCTAGTTTGCCATGCAAGATTGGACCTTTGCTTGTGGTATGTTAGCATGCACACTTGAAACCACTTTGACTCATGAAACATGTGCATGAATGTGACTTTGAGGCTATGCAAGTATATGAACCCGAAATCCCTTATGATAATATGCAAGTTTACCTTTTTATCACATGAGTAACATGGGCATGTTCATCCCTTCATGATAGGTTTATGACATGAACACTTATGCAAGTAATCCCCTTTTATGCTATACATGTTTGTGGACAAATCCCCTTGAGATACTATGCATGTTTGTGGCCAAATCACCTTATGACACTATGCATGTTTTTGGCCAAGGTTGTGCATGTGGAAGCCAGTCCCTTTTTGGCATCATGCATGTTTTGAGGCCAATATGTGACGTAGTATCCTTACTATGTTGACTCGCTTTTGCTTGCGTTGGAAAACACGACTTTGGGGTAGTTAGATAAACATGAACATGACGCGAAATCTTGACTTGAATATGACATGAAAACTTGACTTGAGGTTACATGTGAACACGACATGTAAGTTGAACCAAAATGGGGGCATGACACGTGGGTTAAACTTGGGACTTGAAATTAGACACGTATGGGTTGCAAGTGTAATATAACACTAGACCAAACATGGAAGTGGCCAACTCGAGGTTGGGTTGAGTTTGTAGCATAAATCTACCCGGACCCGCCCGGCTTAACTAGTAGCTACAAACAATAGGATCCAATGTGAGAAGTTGGTCATGTCGTGCTTAAGACCCGAGGTTAGACTAGGTTGTGGTGTAAATCTACCCGGACCCGCCCGGCTTAACTAGTAACCACAACAAGGTCTAATGTGAGAGGTTGAGGGTGCATTAATTAAATTAATGCCACATGATAAGGTTAAGTAAATTTGACTAATGACACTTAACCGATATGAGACGAATGGGTAGGTTAAGTGGGACCGGACTTGATTTCTTAATGACACTTAACCATGCAAGATGATTAGGGGATGAGGTTAAGTAATTGACGCTTAACTAATCTAAACACGGTAATTAGATGGGGTTAAGTAATCCACACTTAACTAATCTAAACACGGTAATTCGATGGGGTTAAGTTAAACACTTAACCAACTTAAACTTGGTAATTCAATGAGGTTAAGTAACCAATACTTAACCAACTTAACGTGATAATTTAATGGGGTTAAGCAACTTATACTTAACCAATTATACATGATGATTTGATGGGGTTAAGTAACCTACACTTAACCAATCTAATACGCGGACCTGATAAGGTTAAGTCACAAGACCTTTTTAGAATATACTTAACCAATGTAGTACGGTTAGAGGATGGGGTTAAGCCCACCTATACTTAACCAATCCGACTCGATAATTTGATGGGATTAAGATAATCTATGCTTAATCGATCTAGCAAGATAATCCGATAGGATTAAGGTAAGTTAGTACTTGACCGATTTGACTTGATAGGGTTAAGTCATGAGCCTCTGGGTACACTTAACCAACTTGTAGGGCTAAGTCTTGAACTTAAATACTTAGCCAATCTTGACGTGATTCGTGGGCGGGTTAAGGCGTGGACTTGAATGATAACACTTAACCCATTAAGACAAACCCTAGTTAGAGGAACTAGGTATAGAATCGTGGTTAATCAAGGACAACGGGAAAGGAAGCTAAGTGGTAAACCTTAGTTAAGGGTAACTAAGTAATAATTCTTAGCTAAGGACATAGGATTAATTCACAAAGCGATGAGTAACCTGATACGGTAGGTCATCGCTTAGTCTACGAGGAGGAGCAAGTTATCTGACTTGGATAAAAGCTCCAGCGCACTGGGTGCCGAAGTGGAAGCTTCGGGGGACGTGAGGATATTCTTGGGATCCCTCTGTGGGCTGCCAGGTAATTATACTAGGCCCATGAGAGGTTAAGGTCTGCGTTAGAAGGACCAAGAGTATGCCTTGGTTGCTATGCGAGCGACCTAAAGACTGGGATGGATTAGCGTGGAGTCGACAATTCTTGGTTTTTGCCCTGGATAGCACATCGCCGACTACCTACCATCTTTAGTCAATCGTGTACGTACGGAAAGGCAGAGAACCCCCAACAGACCATGTGCTTGCTATCGAGTCATGGGTGAGGTTGGCCCGTAGGAAAGTGGGCTATAGTGGGGCCGGGGAGTGGTTCTCATACATGATTTTTCGTGGGTTGCCTTTCACTAGTTGAGGGAGGGGTCACGTGGGACCATAGCCACGGGTACAAAAACAGACCTTGGTATCTGCATCAGCAGACGACTTAAAGCTCCCGACCGAGTTCCATATTTCTTAGTTTGCCCTGGCACGGAACTCGGATGGCACATTGTGGGACATGTGCATCTAGACATGGAAAACGATTCACGATACATACGTGGGATCAAGGGCGCGGTTGACGGGTGGCGTAATCCCTAGTGGTCCTAGGTGGCCAAAACCCAAACCGAGACATGGAAACGTTCATTAGGTAGCATAATCCCTAGCGGCCCTAGGTGGCATAAATCCTAAGTGGACGCGCGATAGTTCATGGTAGGGAAACACAACTAGATCAAGGGTTGCAGTCCAAAACAACTTCAAGGATAAAACGTTTACATGGGAAAGCCCGTATGGCCTATGGCAAAGGACTGAACTTACACATGGAGAGGAACATACGGGTTGGGAAAACCTACATATGCTATATATTAGGTTGACATGGACCATTTCATGACATGGGGCAAGGGACATTCATGGTTAACACATGACGCGGGTAGGGATACTAGTACGAGAGGTGCAGAGCAAATATACATGTTAGAACCAGGAAAAATATACATAATAGACACCGGGGGATGTTAGACAGGATAGATACCATGGGATAGTATACTTGATAGAAACCTGACGATGTGATACCTTGATTTATCACGACACCGTAGTTTATCACGATATCTTAGTTTACCTTGCTACAGTAGTTCAGCCAGTTACCCTGGTTTAGTTTATCTATCTTGTAGTCATCCTTATGTTTACTTTCAGTTTATGCATGTCATGTTACCTTTACCTGTTTTTATACTGGGAGTAGATAGGACTTACCAGTCTTTATGACTGACCCCGTTTTCTTTCGCCTCTTTGTCTTCCGTTTCCCCCCCAGGTTCCAGGGAGGAAATGATGTTGTTTAGTTCGGGCCTCTTATGCTTGAAGGTCATCATGTATAGCTTGATGTATAGCTTGGTCTTCTCTTGGCTATGGCTGCTTCACCGCTTTATTTTGGGGAATAATTTATGAAAAGGTTTTTATGCTTCTTTATTATTGCAAGACAGGTTTTGATGTACTCTGATGTAAAAGGCTTTAGACCTTAATTATTAATGTTTATGAAAGTTCGATTTTGCTTCCGCTATTTTATATGTTCTGTCTTGTGATACTTCTGTGCATGTTTACCAATAACGCCCCTCTAAAGCTAGTGCATTCCTTTGCGAGTGACCCTAGCGGAGGCGGGGTGTTACAGTTATGGCCCTCAGATTTTCAGTAATTTAAATAAATTAATAACAGTTCAGAGTTAAAATTCAAAATTCAAACAGGAAGCGGGCTGGGCGGGATTTCTCCCGCCAATGCCCGGTCGACCAGGGGGTCGACCTGGGGGTCAACCTCCCCTATACAGGTCGACCAGGGGGTCCACCTACCCCCGGGGCAGATCTGAAATCAGACGATTCTGACTTGTTGCTGAGTCTTTCCTGACCTGTCGCTGAGTCACTAGGGCATAGGTGGCAATTCTGGATAACTCTATCTAGTCTGGATGGTTGTGATTGCTCCTATGATAATCTAACGGCTTATGTTGAATTAAACATCTATATAAGCACGCATAGACTCAAGCCCTAAACCTATACTAAATTAGTCTCTTGGCCTCCATGCTGCTGCTAGGATAGTTCTTCTTCCTAAAGCTTGGGATTTGCATGTCAAAATTCTAATACAAATGACGAACGAATTATTCTCTTCCCTAACCTACAATTTCTTTTATAAAATAATTAATAAATTAATTACGATGAGTTATAATTGGGATTATGAGAACATGTCTGTTGAATCATGTGATGTTGCTTAACTTTGTTATCGTCTGTTGGTAAACATAGGACAGTTTTATTAACTTATGTTGGTTGATCTATTTCATATGTCCAATCACATATGTTTAACTTGATTCATTTTACGACATCAGTTTATATGCAAGTTTGGGATGTAAATCATATGCTAATTCGTACGTGAATCTTATGCAAGTTTGGGATGTTAAAATATATACTAGTTTGTATGTGAATCTTATGCAAGCTTGTTTTTACATCTGCTAGTTTGATTGTGAATCTTATGCAAGTCTGTATGCGAATTATACACAAGGTTATACGTGAATCAAGTATATACACATGCTAGTTTATATGCAAAAACATGTGATACTAGTTTACATGTTTAAATTCATATGCAAGTTTGTAGGAATTCATATGCAAGTTTTGGTGAAAACTATATTCACATTTTTAGGTGAAAACTATATTCACATATGCAAGTTTAGGTGAAAACTATATTCCATATGTGCAAGTTTAGGTGAAACCCATATTCATATATGCAAGTTCACAATTTCATCCATGGTAGTTTATGCAAATTGATGTTCTATATGTTCATTGCCTATGCAAGTTATTGGCTATGCAAACTTATATTATAATTCTTATTCGCAAGTTAGATCTATTTTATATGTTATGCAAGTTGTGATGTTGCTTTTCTTTTTACGAGTTAGACTATTTGCGAGTCTAACATATTTCATGTTAAACGTACGAATGACTTGGGGATAATGGGAAAATATTAATAATACATATTGTGAATTGGCATAAAATAGCTTTAAAGGCATATAATTAAATTGAGACGTTAATTGGTATAATTTATATACCTAAAAGGTATGGACATAATTTAGGTGACTATTATGGACATAGTTAATTTGGAAATTATTGACAATTTGAATAGCGATAATTAATTCATATTGGGGTGAAATAATTATGTGCAATAATAAATGCCTAAGACACGAGGTTAGACTCGTTTTGGTGTACGACTGCCCGGACCCACTCGGCAAATCTAGCAACCACAAACGGTAGTCTAATGTGAGAGGTCGAAGGCATAAAGTAAATGCGTAACAATTGTAAAGACACGAGGTTAGACTAGTTTGCAGTATAAGACTGCCCTGACCCGCCCGGAAATCCAACAACCGCAAACAGTAGTCTAATGTGGGAGGTCTTACAAGGTTACGGTTATAATGAATTAAGTAACACTTAACCAAAATAAACATGTGGTGGGACATGGGGGTTAAGTGGGTGACATGGGTGACATGTGAAATACGATTAGTAACAATTAACCAAATTGAAACATGTAAGAAGACATGAATAGGAGGGGGTTAAGTGGGAAATTCTAGTGGGGACCAAGCATCGGTGGAAAGCTTGTGTCAAGCATTGGGGACCTTTTCAAACTAGTAACCCATTAAGTATCTTTGTGAGCTCGAGTTAGATCGAGAACGAGACGCGCTTACTGGGTTTGATTGTAAGATGTCAAAATGGGTTAATGGTGGCAAGATAAGTCCTACGGGGTCATGTGCGTGCGTGGGACCGGGCTGGTAGGTAAGACGTTGTTGCATCGTGTAGATATAAGCCATGCATCTTTAGTGGTATCGGGTAGCCACTTTAGGGAGTGATACACCCCACTGTGGGACCAGCATGGGTATCTACGAGTTTGGGAGCCGATCGCAAGGGGTTAGTGGGTAAAACTAGTGGAGATAGGGGCAGGCGGCACCTATGAAGACATCTAGGGGTACACGAAACTACCATTATGGTTAATATGTTCTATAGGCGGGATCAACTTTTAGGGTGACTAGTAATGGTGTGGTATAGTAATTATCCTATAGTAATTAGGAGCGAGATTAATGCCAGAATATTCCTCTTGTTTGTTTTGTCTTGCCCACTTTTTTCACATTCATTCCTTGTTTTACCAGTTTATACCTTATCCTAGCTACTTTAATAATTATATTTTTTAAGTTATTGGACTCGTCAGACGTTATGTTTGACCCCCTTTGTTTTTGCCTCTTTTCTTCCTTCCCCCCTAGGTTCTCAGGGTGGGACTAGTGCTAGTGGAGCTTGATTTGGATCTTTCTCTCTCTTTTGGAAGTGCTTGGATTGCTGAAAGTAAATTTCAGCACATCTTTTTATGGCTACTTATGTTGGGGTTATGCTTTTTTACTTTATGTACCCAGAAAATAATTTGTCAAGATGGATATTAAGTGTACTTGGTTTTATTGTTGGTTTTTGATGTTGTTGTAACCAAACTATTTCTTCGCTGCAATAAAAATTGTTTTTAATTTTTCAAGTACCAATATATGTATCTGTCTTGTTATATTCTGTTCTATACACCAATAATACTCCATGAAAATTAATGCATTCCCCTTTAGAGTGACAATAATGGACATGGGGTGTTACACGTTGTATCAAAGATGAAGGTTAACAGAACAGATAAGAGATTTTGATAAACTGTTTTTCAAAAGCGTTTTTATAAAGAAATACTTTCAAAAATATGTTTTAAGGAGACTATTTTCAAGAGAAAAGTTTGTTTTAAAAACATAACCCCCAAGAGCCATATATCTTTCTTTCGATTCTCCGTTTTGAATCTCTTCCTTTTACTTTTCAGCATGTCTGGGTTACCCGAGATACCCAAGGGGATACCGATACCAACCTGGTTCAGAAGGTATCTGGAGGCTAGGGCCACCGTTGCAGGCCCAGTAGACATTCCTCCTCCCCCAGCTGCAGCCGCTCCTCCTCCTCCCCCTCCTCGCGTTGATACTTTTTTGAAAATATGCAAAGACTTTTGGGCAATGGGCGCGAAACCTTTTCACGGGTCAGAGACGTTTGTTGACGCTCGAAATTGGCTTAAGAGGTGGAAGATTTATTTGGTATCTTCGAGATAGAAGATGGAAGGAAGGTCCAATTGGCTGCTTGGTTAATGAAGGATGAAGCCTGCTTTTGGTCGGAGGTCACGAATGGAGAGCGTCTAGTGGAGATATGGATGGATTTCAGACATAGGTTCGAGATGAAATTTCTCTCACGAGCAGAAGAGAATTTATACATGGAGGGGTTCTTAGCATTGAAGCAGGGGAATTTATCAGTAAAGAAGTACGTCAAAAAGTTCAATCAGTTGGCGAGATTTGGCTTAGACTTGGTGAACACTCCTGAAAAGAAGGCCCAGAGGTTCGTTAAAGGTTTGAATGAGCCACTATATGGGTTGGATCTATCCCACATTCCTATGGGGGCTACCTTTGAGAAACTGGTTGACATGGCGCTTATGCATGAAGAGGAGAAAGGCGCTAATGCTAATAAGGCACCGGAAAAGAAAGGGGATCAAAAGAAGCCACAACAACAACCTAAGAAAGGTGGTAAGGGTAACAATATCAAAGGAAAGAAAATGTGCTTTAATTGTGGAACAGAAGGCCATCTGAGCAAGGAGTGTAGGAAGGAGAAGAAGATTGGCTGCTTTAACTATGGTAAGGCAGGACATCTGATTAAATACTGCCCAAGAAGGCCAGGATAGAGGACAGGGTCTACTTCTGGAGGGCAGGTTCGGGCTCTCATGGCACCAGGGAAAGTAAGAGGGAAGGTTCACGCTCTCATGACACTCGGATAGGAGAGAGGTAGAAACAGTTCTATCGAAAGTTCGGTTTTTCTGTTTGATCATCCTGTTCGTACTTTGTTTGATTCCGGCGCTTCACACTCATTTGTATCTGCTTCATTAGTTGAAACACTACACCTAAATACCAGTCTAGTTACGGATCCCATTGTAGCCTCAAATCCTATTGGTGGTTCGGCTCATCTTTCAATGATTTGTCGGGATTTGAGAGTGTCTATCTTGAGCGTTGAGATTGAATGCAACGCCTTTGTTCTTGGCTTCACGGGCTATGGGTTGATTCTAGGCATGGATTGGTTATCCAGTAATGGTTCCATCCTTGATTGTGAAAAGACATTGGTTAGACTTATGACTCGCCTCGGTAACACTCCTGAAATCTCTTTTAATCCCATACATTCTGTTATGCTTAGCTACCTAGAATCTCTTGATGCGTCTGTTGAAAACTTGCAGTCTGTTAGAGTAGTCCGTGCATACTAAGATGTATTTGAAGAGGTGAAGGGCTTACCTCCGAAGCGGGAGATAGACTTCCGCATATACCTTGTTGATAATGCAAAACCTGTAGCTCTACCCGTTAGACACATGGCTCCAAGGGAGAGAAAAGAGCTCAGTAAGCAAGTCAAAGAGTTGCTCGAAAAAGGGTTTATAAAGCGGAGTATTTCTGAATAGGGTGCTCCAATAGTATTCGCAACCAAATGAATGGTTCACTTTGCCTATGCGTTGATTATAGGGAGCTAAACAAGTTGACCAAGAAAAATAGGAACCCACTTCCAAGAATAGATGACTTGTTTGATCAGCTTGTAGGTGCATCGATTTTTCCCAACTAGATCTGGCCACCGGGTTCCAATCAGCTAAGAGTGGCTGAAGATAGCATTGATAAGACCGCGTTCAGAACCCCGGATGGTTTCTTTGAATGGCTTGTCATGTCTTTCGGCTTGACAAACGCACCCGCTTACTTCGTTGATTTGATGAGCAGGGTGTTCAGAGAGTTCCTTAATAAGTTTGTGGTAGTCTTCATAGACGACATTTTTATTTTCTCGAAGAATAAAGAAGAGCATGCTTTACATTTAAGGGAAGTCATGGATACTCTTTGTGCACATCAGCTGAAAGCCAAATTCTCCAAATTCCATTTCTGGAGAGAAGAAGTGAGGTTTCTTGGACATGTGGTGTCCAAAGAAGGGTTAGATGTGGACCCCGCAAAAGTAGTTGCGGTGCAAGATTGGAAGGTTCCACGGAATGCAACCGAAGTCCGAAGCTTCCTCGGGCTAGCGGGCTTTTATCGAAAATTCATTAAAGACTTTGCAAAAATCACAACCCCACTCACAAGATTGACAAAGAAGAACCTAACTTTCGCTTGGGATTTGGATTGCGATATTGCTTTCCAACGTTTGAAAAGGGCTATAACAACAGCCCCAGTTCTGACATTGCCTGATGGGAGCAAAATGTTTACCGTATACACAGACGCATGCGGTACAATGTTGGGCGCTGTCTTGATGCAAGAAGGAAAGGTAGTTTGTTATAGGGGAAGGCAATTGAAGGTACATGAGTAGAACTACCCAACGCATGATTTGGAGCTGACTGCCATTGTTTTCGCTCTAAAATCATGGCGTCATTACCTACAAGGAGAAAGGTTCGAATTGTTTACTGACCATAAATCATTAGAGTACGTTTTCTCACAGAAAGATCTTAACTAAAGACAACAAAGGTGGATAGAATTTCTGGCCTCATATGATTTTGAGATTTCCTATAACCATGGCAAGGGCAATCTGGTAGCAGACTCGTTGAGTAGAAAGAAGCTGAACTTGAGCCCTCTCTTTGTAGAATGGCAAAGCTTGGAATACATAGCAAACTTTAAATTTAGACCCTCCTCTTAAATTGTGCCTAGTCTTTAGCGTCGCTAGAGGTGCGGCCTACTCTTTTGGACTCAATAGGAACCGCACAACGAGAAGACCCTCAACTAGTTGATGTGATGGATAAGCTCATTAGGGTGAGACTTCTAGTCACCTCAATCGATACTCCATCGATGATAAGGGTTGGTTGAGACGGGATGGAAGGCTATGCGTCCCACAAGGGATTTAATGAAGACGGTTCTCGA
Source organism: Allium sativum (assembly GCA_030737875.1). Lineage (NCBI taxonomy): Eukaryota > Viridiplantae > Streptophyta > Magnoliopsida > Asparagales > Amaryllidaceae > Allium > Allium sativum. Next base: position 191,370,035 of record CM060922.1, on the reverse strand, counting down.
AGAAGCACATCATTCTAAGCTGACCTTATACCCAAGTGGAGACAGGATGTATAAAGATATAAAAAGGTTTTTTTTTGGAATGGCATGAAGAGGGATGTAGCTGAGTTTGTCGCTAAGTGTTTAATATGCCAGCAAGTCAAAGCGGAGCAGAAGAAGCCTGGTAGTCTGCTTCATCCTCTGGAGGTCCCGTAGTGGAAGTGGGGTAGCATTTTGATGGACTTTGTTGATGGGTTTCCTAGGTCAAGAAGGGGCAATACCGGTATTTGGGTAATAGTGGACAGGCTCACTAAAAGCGCTCACTTTATACCTGTTAAAAGTAGAAGGACTGCCTTGTCCTTAGCGTCCATTTATCTTAAAGAGATAGTTCGACTCCATGGGATACCCTTCAGCATAGTGAGTGATTGAGATCCTATCTTTATGAGCGTGTTTTGGAAGAGTTTGCAAGAGGCTGTAGGCACACAATTATGCTTAAGCACAACCTATCACCCCCAAAATGATGGTCAGACGGAAAGAGTGAACAAAGTATTAGAAGACCTCTTGAGACTGTGCATTCTTGACTTTGGAGGGACATGGGAGGATCATCTTCCTTTGGCATAATTCGCTTACAACAATAGCTACCAAGCCACTGTAGGCATGGCGCCCTTCGAAGCTTTATATGGAAGACCATGCCGATCACCAACTTGTTGGTGGGAGTCTACAGAAAAGCTCGTACTTGGGCTAGACTTGATTAGAGAAACCTTAGAAAAGGTGGACTTGATAAGAAGAGTAATGAAGGCTGCACAAGATAGACAGAAGTTCTACGCAGGCAAAAGAAGGACCGACCTTGAGTTTGAGGTTGGGGATAGGGTGTTCCTTAAAGTATCTGCTTTGAGGAATGTCATTCCCTTTGGGTCCGTAGGAAAGCTAGCACCAAGATTTGTAGGACCATTTCCTATTATTGAAAGGATTGGGACGATGGCTTACAGAGTAGAGCTACCTAAAAGACTGGCTGGAGTTCATAATGTTTTTCATGTCTCTCAACTACGAAAGTGCTTACATGAGTTTGCGGAAGTGGTAGAGCCAAGTATACTAGAGGAAGTAGAAGTGGAGCGAGAAGCGACTGTGAGAAGAGTTCCAACTCGTATCTTGGGTACGGAAGTCAAAAAGCTACGCAACCATGAAGTCAAGCTTGTTAAAGTTCGATGGAGTGACGCTGAGGAAGACGCGACTTGGGAAACTGAGAGGAAAATACGCGCAACCTACCCTTTTCTTTTTGAGGGTACCTCCCTGATCTCTTTCTCCTTAAGTTTATTTATGCTTATATCTATCTTTTAATTATATTTATCTTTTAATTATATCTCCTCGGTCCTACTCTTTATCCTTATGTAGAAACCAATGGATGTAAACATGTATTTGAAACATGTTATGAGTGATGGTTGCGAGTGGTTGCTCGAGGATGCATGTACACACACATACGACACTAGATCAGCTCAATCACCATCATATTGCATATAAATATGTGAGAATATTTTAATTAATGGATGTATAAAGGTTGTGTTATCATATGGATGCTGCATTTTGATGAATGTTTGTGCACACATGTAGAAGTAATATGTATCGTTAGGATTCTTTCGCATACATAATGGATGCATGTCACTATCATGATTTGCATCAAGGAGGTCAACTGAATCAGTGGACCGCCTGATTTTTCATTGGATAAGGAACATATACACACAATTTTTGCATATGTTCATACGGCATTAGAAATCTTGTAAGGACAATGGATGCCTGTATTTGGTGGTTGAGTAGATGGATGATTGGATGTTAGGATATACATTCTCCTTAACATGGAGATTTCGGGGGCGAAATCCTTTAAGGAGGGGAGAATGTAACACCCTGAATTTTCTATGATTGTTAAAAGAACGAATCTAAGAATATTTAATTGTTAAAGTGAGAATTAAGGGAAATGGGTTACGCCATTGCGTTCGCCTCGAAATTCTGCTTGGAATAGAGTTCGAGTTTTCGTAAATCGGACTTCGTATGAGGAAGTTATGGCCCTCAGAAATTTCAGTAATTTAAATAAATTAATAACAGTTCAAAGTTAAAATTCAAAATTCAAAATTCAAACAGGGAGCGGGCTGGGCGGGATTTCTCCCTCCCAAGGCCAGGTCGACCAGGGGTTCGACCTGGGGGTCGACCTGGAGGTCGACCTCCCCTATACAAGTCGACTAGGTGGTCGACCTACCCCCGAGGCAGATATGAAATCAGACAATTTTGACTTGTTGCTGAGTCTTTCCTGACCTGTTGCTGAGTCACTAGGGCATAGGTGGCAATTCTGGACAACTCTATCTAGTTTGGACGGTTGTGATTGCTCCTATGATAATCAAACGGCTTATATTGAATTAAACTTCTATATAAGCACGCATAGACTCAAGCCCGAACCTATACTAAATTAGTCCCTTGGCCTCCATGCTGCTGCTAGGATAGTTCTTCTTCCTATAGCTTAGGGATTTGCAAGTCAGAATTCTAATACAAACGACGAACGAATTATTCTCTTCTCTAAACTATATTAGTGAGTAAAATTTCTTTCACAAAATAATTAATAAATTAATTATGATGAGTTATAATTTTGATTATGAGAACATGTCTGTTGAATCATGTGATGTTGCTTAACTTTGTTATCGTCTGTTGGTCAACATATGACAGTTTTGTTAACTTATGTTGGTAGATCTATTTCATATGTCCAATCACATATGTTTAACTTGATTCATTTTACGACATCAGTTTATATACAAGTTTGGGATGTAAATCATATGCTAATTCGTAATTGAATCTTATGCAAGTTTGGGATGTTAAATCATATGCTAATTTGTATGTGAATCTTATGCAAGCCTATTTTTACATATGCTAGTTTGTATGTGAATCTTATGCAAGTCTGTATGCGAATTATACACAAGTTTATATGTGAATCAATTATATACACATGATAGTTTATATGCAAAAACATGTGATACTAGTTTACATGTTTAAATTCATATGCAAGTTTGTAGGAATCCATATGCAAGTTTAGGTGAAAAATATATTCACATTTTTACGTGAAAACTATATTCACATATGTAAGTTTGGTTGAAAACTATATTCCATATATGCAAGTTTAGGTGAAACCCATATTGATATATGCAAGTTCACAATTTCATCCATGGTATTTTATGCAAATTTATGTTCTATATGTTCATTGCTTATTCAAGTTATTGGCTATGCAAACTTATGTTATAATTCTTATTCGCAAGTTAGATCTATTTTGTGTGTTATGCGAGTTGTGATGTTGCTTTTCTTTTTATGAGTTAGACTATTTGCGAGTCTAACATATTTCATGTTAAACGTATAAATGACGTGGGGATAATGGGAAAATATTAATAATACATATTGTGAATTGGCATAAAATGGCTTTAAAGGCGTATAATTAAATTGAGACATTAATTGGTATAATTTATATACCTAAAAGTATGGACATGATTTAGGTGACAATTATGGACATAGTTAATTTGGAAATTATTGACAATTTGAATAGGGATAATTAATTCATATTGGGGTGAAATAATTATGTGTAATAATAAACGCCTAAGATACGAGGTTAGACTCGTTTGTGGTTTAAGACTGCTTGGACCTGCCCGGCAAATCCGTCAACCATAAACGGTAGTCTAATATGAGAGGTCGAAGGCATTGATTAAATGCATAACGATTGTAAAGACATGAGGTTAGACTCGTTTGCGGTATAATACTGCCCGGACCTGCCTAGCAAATCCAACAACCGCAAACGGCAGTCTAATGTGGGAGGTCTTACAAGGCTATGGTTATAATGAATTAAGTAACACTTAGCCAAAATAAACATGTGGTGGGACATGGGGGTTAAGTGGGTGACATGGGTGACATGTGAAATACGATTAGAAACACTTAACCAAATTGAAACATGTAAGAATACATGAATAAGAAGGGGTTAAGTGGGAAATTTTAGTGGGGACCAAGCATCGGTGGAATGCTTGTGTCAAGCATTGGGGACCCTTTTCAAACCAGTAACCCATTAAGTATCTTTGTGAGCTTGAGTTAGATCGAGAATGGGACATGCTTACTGGGTTTGATTGTAAGAGGTCAAAACAGGTTAACGGTGGCAAAGAAAGTCTGATGGGCTCATGTGCGTGTGTGGGCTAGGGCTGGTAGGTAAGAAGTTGTTGCATCGTTAGATATAAGCCGTGCATCTTTAGTGGTATCGGGTTGCCACTTTGGGGAGTGATACAGCCCACTGTGGGACCAACACAGGTATCTACGAGTTAGGGAGCGGATCGCATGGGAGTGGTGGGTACAACTAGTGGAGATAGGGGCAAGCGGCACCTATGAAGACTGCTAGGGGTACACGAAACTACCATTATGGTTATTATGTTCAGTAGGCGGGATCAACTTTTGGGGTGACTAGTAATGGTGCAGTATAATAATTACAAGAGCGAGATAAACGCCAGAATCTTCCTCTTGTTTGTTTTGTCTTGCCCACTTGTTTCACAGTCATTCCTTGTTTTACCAGTTTATGCCTTATCCTAATTTCTTTAATAATTATATTGTTAAAGTTATAGGATTCACCAGACTTTATGTCTGACCCCCTTTGTTTTTGCCTCTTTTCTTCCTCCCCCCCCAAGGTTCTCAGGGTGGGACTAGTGCTAGTGGAATTTGATTTGGATCGTTCTCTCTCTTTTGGAAGTGCTTGGATTGCTGAAAGTAAAGTTCAGCTCATTTCTTTTATGGCTACTTATGTTGGGGTTATGCTTTTTACTTTATGTACTCAGAAAATAATTTGTTAAGATGGATATTAAGTGTACTTGGTTTTATTGTTGGTTTTTGCTGTTGTTGTAACCAAACTATTTCTCCTCTGCAATAAAAGTTGTTTTTAATTTTTCAAGTACCAATATATGTATATGTCTTGTTATATTCTGTTCTATACACCAATAATACTCCATGAAAATTAATGCATTCCCCTTGAGAGTGGCATTAATGGACGTGGGGTGTTACAAATTCTATCACTTGGGACCTTTAGAGAGCTTCAAGAGCCTCTTTAATGGCAGCTCCTCTTTGAGGAAGATGAAGGACTAAATTGTCTTTTTTCCTAAATATTTTGCATATGGCCGTTATGAACTCATATGACATGGGAATAAATGTAATGAGATGTCATGAGATAGTCTCAACTTTGTAATCCTTGGTGATAAATAGTATTCCAATGACTCTTCAAAGTGGACGTAGGCCTCTCTCGAGGCCAAACCACTCTAAATCTCTCGTGTAATTTACCACTTTCCCCTCTTGTCTATACGACCAAATTAATAATTCCTAGTAATTGGAATCTTGGGTGTTTACGGCATTTTTTGCTGTCAACATTTGGTGCTTTCACTGAGAAAATCGGATTTGCGCCTTTGTCGCACATTGTCATCTCGAATTCGACGTGCTTTAGGCTCCTCTGCTAAAAACTACCGCCGAATCCGCTCACGAGGGAAAAGCGACCAAAGAACGCAATGGTCGGCCCTTCAGCCGCAGCCGAAGCCGGAACATCCCAACAGCCTCTACCGGCAGATACGGCCACTAATGAGAACATCCCTCCCACTATGAACCCCGAAGCTCCCGCAACACATGCTCGGATCTGTGCGCTTAATGAAAAATATGAGAACACAACTATCGAGCTCAATCAAGTATTAAGGAATAACATTGACCTTATGTGACAACTTCAAGAAAGTCAGCGCATCATTGCTCGACTTCCGCTAGCTCGGAACAACGCTCGACTAACTATCTCAGAAACTTCCTATTCTGAGTCGAGGGGCCCGCACAAAAGGAGGAGGTTTATTCTCATCAACAATGTAGCCGTCCGCACCAATGCCCTGGACAATGGTAATGGTTACACCAATGGCAATGGAAACGACAATGGCGATCGAATTATAGTCACATATAGTGAGGGGCACAGTACCGAGATCGCTCTCGCTTGATCATCAATGACGGAGCGGGTCCGAACAACCAACCCCTTCCTCGATAAAACCCAACGGTCCCCAATCAGGATGATGGACCTACTATTCCTGCGGCCAGCACTCTTCTAAAACAGGATCCACATCGACCCGCTCCGCCTCATTGTCCGTACCAAAACTCAATCTTAGATGTCGAGGATATGGAAGAAGACGACCCAGACATTTATCATATGAGATGCCATCGCAACAGAACTCTCGAACCTTGCCAGAATCTATGGATCCCGATGGCGGATCCCCGTCCTACTTATCTACCTGGCGTTGTCCATAAGATTATGAGGGAAATGTGAGGGAACATGAATGACTCATAGGAAGCCCATATAAGGCGCAACCCCTTCACAAGAAGGGTAAACGAAGCCGAATGGCTATGGCGCTTCAGTATGCCGCAAATGCCACTCTGTGACGGTACGACCGACCCCTGCGCCTTCTTAAATAGATACGAATGGCACATGGACTCTAGCCAGGGCAACGACCCAGTCAAATGCAAGTGCTTCCTGGTCTTCTTATAAGAACAGCTTTACTCTGGTTCTCTCGTCTCCCACTCTATTCCATCAACAACTTTGGCCAACTAGCAATAGAATTCGTTAAGCAATTCATAGTACACATCCCACTCCAAAGAATGCCCTCACTCTATCCAGTCTATACCAATGACCAACCGAGTTGCTTAAGAGCTACCTCTCCCGGTTCAACACCGCCCTCGCCGAGGTCGAAGACCCGGATCCTTGCACCGTTCTTTTTCAGTTAGCAAAAGGTGTACTCCCTACTTCCGAGTTCGGGGCATGGATCGACAAGAAGCCGCCAAAAAGCCTCGATGCTTTCCATTAAAAGGATAGCCAATACTTATGTCAAGAAGAAGCGAGACGAAACCGACTCTTTGGGGCAAGTCTTCCCAACAATCCACATGCGGATACCATAAATGACAACATCAAAAGGGAAACAGATTGGGAGATCTATGATAAGGTTAAGGTGCCAGGTCCCTACAAACAAAGGCCAAATAACAGTAGGCAAGGCGGCTGCAACAGCAGCCAGGTTCCTACATAACCCAAGAAGCCCAGCCCCCACGGGGAATACGAGACCTACACCCTACTGAATAAAGACTTGGAAACAACCTACCTAGAAATGTGTAACCTGTTTTAATACAAGAAACCATACAGCAGGGAATCCACTAATCAGTAGAAGAGTACCGACAAGTACTGCCGATACCACGACATGTACGGGCATAATACTAATGATTGCCCTCAACTCAAATACGCAATCGAAAAGCTTATCTGCTAGAAGTGCCTTGAGCAGTACGTCCAAGAACTATTTCCTCCCAAAGAAAATTCAGGTCCTCCTATGCCAACGCATCCAACACTTGCCAAGGCGACTCCAGGTTCGTCTAACCCAAGGTAGGGAATTGTGATCAACACTATCTGTGGCGGGCCATACCCCACACATGAAAGCTTCAAAAAAATGAAAGAGTACGTAGGCTCTATCAAGCATGCCACCTATGAAGCCAGTTTCATTCCAGACGAGTCCATACCTACTAAGCTCCAAAAAACAATGCAGGATGACATAGTCTTCCACAAAAGATAATCTAAGGGAATTGAGATCCCAACCATGGATTCTCTCGTGATCACAGCGTAGATCGGTGCCGCTTCTGTTCGAAGGGTATTGATTGACTCGGGAAGCTCAGTTAACATCATCTTCAAAGCTGCTTACGATCAAATGAAGTTGGAAACGAAGATATTGAAACCATGCCATGCCACAATCCATGTCTTGAACGGATCTTCCAGTCACCCAGTAGGCGTGATTGACTTACCTGTTGAACTTGGTGACGGGGACCATAGCCGAGTTCGAGTCCTCACATTCATGGTTATCGACATTGTCTCCCCTTACAATATCTACTTCGTACGTCCCTTCCTTACAGAATTCCGAGTCTGCTTGTCACCATGGTCCCTCCTGATGAAGTCCCCTACGGAAAACGAGATTGGAACGGTTAGAGGTGACCAAGAAATTATTGGAGAGTGCTATGCAATAGAATGGAAGAACGTGCGCAATGAGGACAAAGGCAAAGCCATGCCTCCACGTTCTTGCACCAAGACCGTCTCTGCATAGCAATCTACAACGCTTGGGCCCCGGCTCAAGCGCCACTGCCGTCTTTTCGACGATCTCAATCCAAGGAAGGACGATGAGCCCGAGTACTAAAGGGGTACTCTAGTTGAACCTATGGTGGACATTCCAGTCAAACCCGACGATCCAACGAGGTACTAAAAATTGGATCACAACTCCTCCCCGCAATAAAAGAAGATCTTGTGAATTTCCTAAAGGCTAATCTAGACGTGTTTGCTTCGACTCACTTAGACCTGAGGGGAATCTACCCCGCAGTCTCTTGTCATCAGTTAAATCTTGATCCTATGATGCCTCCGGTCAAGCAGAAACGCTGGTTCTTAGGACTCGAAAGGTCCAGAGACCTCGAGAAAGAGGTAAACCGCCTACTCAACAACAACTTCATCCGGTAAGTCAACTACCTGGAATGGGTATCCAACCCAGTTATGGTTAAGAAATCAAATGACAATTGGCGAACTTGCATGAACTTTTCTAACTTAGAACAAAGCTTGCCCAAGGACAACTTCCCACATTCAAAGATCGATCACCTCATCGATTTAACTGTCGGATATCAGCTCTTATCCTTCATGGACGCACAAACAGATTCCAATGTACCTCCTTGATGGATAACACCTCTTTCATAATCGATGTTGGACTTTACTGCTATTGCGTCATGCCCTTCGGTCTCAAGAATGCAGGATCCACTTATCAACGAATGGTTAATCGCCTCTTTAAAAACCAAATTGGGAAATCCATGGAGGTATACATGGATGATATTTTGGTAAAATCCAAAATATCAAGCGACCATGTCCATGACCTCTCCGAAATGTTCGATGTCCTCCGCCAATATGACATGAAACTCAATCCTCTGAAATGCTCCTTCGGAGTCGCCTTTGGAAAATTCTTGGGTTTCATCGTCAACTCCCGAGGCATCGAAGCCAATCCAGAAAAATCCAAGCTATCTGGGATATTTAAGTCCCTCATAACATCAAAGATGTCCAAAGTCTAAACGCAAAGGTCACCACTTTAAGTCGATTCATTTCCAAAGTTACAGACAAATGCATTTCCTTTTTCGACTTACTTCAAAAGGGGAACTGCAACTTCAAATGGACCATAGAATGCATCGTCCCATTCGAGGACCTATTGAATCACTTAGAACGACCACCTATCATGTCCAAGCCTATAGACCATGAAGACTTATACATTAATTTGGTTGTTTCCATGCATGCAATCAGCTCGGCATTAGTGCGCGCCGAAGGATGTATCCAACGACCCATCTACTACATAAGCAAACGATTGATGGGGGAAAAGAAGAATTATCCAAAGCTTGAGAAACTAGCATTCTGGTTATCGATTCCGCTCGAAAGCTTTGACCATACTTCCAGTCTCATCATATAAATGTTTATACTGACCAGCCGCTACGAATAGTCCTACAACGGCCCGAGGCGTCTGGACGACTATTAAAGTGGAGTATGGAGCTGAGCCAATTTGTGATAACATTCACCCTCTGTCGAGCTATCCTCGGACAAGCTCTCGCTGATTTCAGAGTAAAATTCACCACTCTCGAGGAGACTCCTACAGAGAACATCGAATCTCTCGACACTCAATGGAAATTATTCGTGGACGGGTCCTCTAACAGAAAATGTTCTGGTGCCAGAATTGTGCTCATCCCGCTAGAGCAACGTCTGATATGCTACGCATTAAAACTCAATTTCGCTGCTACCAACGACGACGCAGAGTATGAGGCGCTGATAGCCGTACTTAGAATCATGATGAAAATTAAGCTAAAGACCCTCCAAATCTTCTCCGATCCACAACTCATCGTGCGCCAGGTACATGGAGAATATCAAGCCAATGGGGGATGACTCGCCATATATTTGACCCAGGTTCAAGAATTGCTCACCCACTTTGACCACTTTGTCATCATGCGCATTCCCCAAGAACAAAATGAAAAAGTAGATTCGTTATCCAAATTGGCGGGCTCTGTAGATTCACAGTTTATGGGCTTCGCCCATGTTGAAGTGCTTTATTCGCCAAGCATTAAGCAAATGCAAACCAAGGTGGTCATGAAAGCCGAAACCGAACCTAAATCTTGGATGACTCCGATCAAGACTTATCTATAACACGGTACCCTCCCAGGACGTTATAAAGAAAGACGAGCGCTCACTCGCCAAACAGCTCGCTACCTTCTCATGGATGGAATACTCTACCGTAGAGGCTTCTCTGTCCCGTTGCTCAGATGTGTAGCCCATAACGATGCCAATCGTGTTTTAACGGATGTACATGAAGGCAAGTGCGGCGACCACGCCGGTGGGCAAAGCTTGGCAAGAAAGATCATCAGACATAGCTACTTCTGGCCTACACTCGATCGAGACGCCGCGGACTATACTCGCAAGTGCGATAAGTGCCAGTGCTTCTTAAAGTTTCCAAGAGCCTCACCTACAGAGTTGACGCAAATGGTTGGTCCTTGGTCATTTTCCATGTGGGGAATAGACATTATTGGAACTCTTCTAATGGCCGGAGGCAGGGCGTGCCATGCCGTCGTCGAAGTTGACTACTTTACCAAATGGGCAGAAGCCAAAGCTCTAGCCACAATAACCACCAAGAAAATAATCAACTTCGTCGTCCGCAACATCATCACCTGCTATGAGGTCCCTTAGGCCATCATTTCCAACAATGGAACTCAGTTTGAGAGCATGTGGTTCAAAACCTTCTGTCAACGGCACAACATCGAGAAGAGATTCTCAGCGGTGGATCATCCTCAAGCCAATTGGCAACTCGAGGCTGTCAACAAAGTGCTTAAATCCATCATCAAGAAGCGTTTGGAAAAAGTCGGGGGAATGAAGGCAGACGAACTTCCTCCGGCCCTATGGGCCTATCAAAGCACTCACAAGTCAGCAACCGACCACACTCCCTTTGCCCCTTGCTTATGGATCCGAAGCAGTCATCCCCATTGAGCTGAAGCTTCAATCTCATCGAGGAAACTACTTTGATCCGAAGACCAATCAAGACTTACTCTTGGGATCACTCGAATTACTCGAAGAAAAAGGGAATGAAGTTGAACTCAGGGCCGCCGCCCAACGACAACTAGTGGGCCGATACATCAACTCCAGAGTCCGTCATAAGGACCTCGACATCAGCAAGCTCGTCCTAAAACGGGTTTTTCCTCCACCAACTGGCCTTGCTCCTCGATGGGAAGGCACGTATGTCATATAGTGGAAGCTCAACAATGGGACTTACAAACTCTCAACCGTGGACCGAGTCGAGCTTCCAAGGGCGTGGAACAGCGAACATCTTCGCGGCTACTTCGCATAACTTAATGTAGAGTTGCTTATGATTTCAAATGATGTTTTGTCATCTTGCAATTCACCGCATTGTAAAGGCTATCACTGTCAAAGTTATCAATAGAAATGATGTTCAGTTTCCCATGTCCCTTTTGTGCTTACTCCTCGCTTACCCCGTTCATGACATGTTTGACTAACCATTACCGCTAACTTCCACACAACAACTCTGGATCGCCGCATCCGTACCCTAAGCACAAGAGCCAATGCCGCCATCTAAGCCTCGAGTCCACATCAAGGACGAACACCACTGGCATCGATCGGCACTTCGATCATAGGACCCGACGTCGCTACTCGAATCCCTGGCCCGTGAAGCGACTGAGTATAAATAACCTCTAACTCGAATCTCGACCCAACACTGAGATCGAGGATAAATCGTTCAACCTTCAAGTCCTAGGACTTAGGGGCAACCCATCAGCCTAACTATCGTGAGTCTAACCACTCGCACTACTTCAACCGACCCCTCGGGTCAGGATTCGGGCGTCTGTCGAATCTCGGTGCAGCACAGAGACCAACATTAAATCATTTTCTCCCCGAAGCTCTAAAGGCTTAGGTGATGCCCATGGCCACGATCGGATCTTACGAGATGTTGATCTGGGATTTTCTCTGGCGAATAAATGACATCATCGCTCGCTACCCGAATGAACGAGGGAAGAGAAAAAACATCGCACTAATCAACGTCCTACTCCTTTGGTCTACCTGGGACTTACTCCGAGAAGCAAAAAACAGAAGGCTACTAGCCTAGTTTTGCAAACTACGTGTTTCCCGAACTGAGGGAAACTTACCGAAACCAGTGCTCTATCTCACCCCTCTGGAATCAACCCAGAGCACGGTCTCCAATTGCATTTTTGTCACGTGCTATGGCCAGTACGCTCATGCAAGTACATGACGCTAAAACATGAGAAGAACATCCGAACACTCGACATAAATCGCTATCTTTACTAATTCATATTTCATTTTCGCACACGCACACCCCGAATAGACTATATGTCTAACATCTTTTCTCTCTGGTGATAGGGTGTACATGAAAACCACACCATATCTTTAAGGAAAAAAGCGAGGGCCACACTCGCATATACTGTCAGTCTACCTAACCCAAAGTATCTATAATTTCTTTAACAGTTACTAATGCTACTCATCCTTCTCTTTTCTTTCCTTTTCTCTGTACGGGTTAGGTACTAAGCAGGTCACCACTAGTGATGGGCCCTTTCCTTTCAGAACCGCTTCCTCCTCCTTTACCCTTCATAAGAGTAACGGATTCACGAGACATAGAGGTATGCCTCCTGCCATCGTCTTTGCCACTTGTAAGTATCATAACCTCCTCGAAGGCAATTCAGGGCAATAACTTAGGGACGATGTAAGAAGCAAGGACCAATGCACCCTAGGTTTTTCCCAAGCATTCTTGGCACTCAACTCCGCTCTCTTCTTGGAATCTTCGGTGGCCCTCAGATCAGCTAGCTCCCTGGTCTGGAGTCACATAACTGCATTTACTTCAAGTTTGCTAAGGGTCCCCTCACCCACTTTTGGTAGGCATCATCGATGGCTTTCCTTTTTCCTAGCCTACTTAGAGGCCCTCTTCTCCTCCGCCTCAACATCGGTCTACTTCTTCACCACCACATCGAAATATTTCTCCTCGAAAACGTCCTATCCTTTGCCCATGCATCTTGTATGGCAGCCTCATCCCGTCCATCTTCGCCTCCGGCTCCTCAGACTTTACCTCCAGCCGGGCTTCCTGATCTTCCACCATAGCTTGCATTGTTTGCATACTTACTTCAGCTACGCCCCTTGCATAAGCACTTTGACCAACCAGAACTTCTCTTCCTATAAAAAGACTCATATAAATATGGGATCTCGAAGCCACGGGTTCTCCTACTTCTCCAGATTGTTCCCGTCGTGACTTCATCCAGGACTCGGACGCTCGAGGAAGCACAGGGCAAAGCCTAGTGTCGCCTCCGCTCCAAGTGGGCTGCCCAGCAAAAGAGGCGACTATTTGACTTATGAGGTTTCATCGCTTTCATCCTCTTCAGTTAGCATGTATTCGAGATCGGGGGCAATCTCCCACCTACTTTTGTACCAGCTTACTCATCGCAGGACCTGAGGAGGATCCCCACCATCCTCCACGCTGGCATCTCCATCACCACAACCTTTGGATAAACCATTCCAAAGAGCAACATCCACCTTGCCACGAGCATGATACAGACCCAAAAGCCCTGGTCTCGAAAACTTTTGACCTCCTGCTAATACTAGGCAGACCGGGCGAAGAAGCCCGAATCGAAGGATAGAGGGAGCAATACAGTCACCAGTTCGCCGAGGAACTGGGGGATTTAAACATGTTTTCAGTACACAAAATACAAAATGCATATCTTAATGCACCTTTCCTAAGTTCTCAAGTTCCCATGGCCGGTTCATTGGGTTCCCAAAGGCTCGGCACCCTGCCAACATACTCATACTTAAACGCAACGTGAAGCTGACTCTTACCTCTCAACCTGAAGACTTTTCGAAAGATAAATTGCATGATCATAAGCCCATTGGGAGTCTCGACACCGTTTGCACTTTAATGTAATTAGGAGTCGACAAATAACATTTAATGTCTTTAATCTATAGAAATTAGACATCTTGGACAGGTTCCAACCCAAGCAGAAAGATTCAAGCGAGTCAAAGCCCTTAATGATGCCGGAATCCTAAACCCGTACCAACATATTTTAACAAGGCGTCCCAACCGCTCCACAGTAGTGCACTCTCGGCATATAACTTAAGAGGAAGGTCATAACCAATCGCTAAGCAACGCATGGAGATGTTTGCGCACATATTATACTCATCTGACTTCAAAGCACGTCTCGTTAACCCAAGACATACTTTGAGGGGGAAAATGTTAACCGACCTTTTGGTCTGGTTCCCAAAAGTACACAAGAAATGCTCGACTCAACATATTGCATGATATTATAGCCTAGAGTAATTGCCAATATCATCTGGGGTCTAGTACCAGAAGGCTTGAGTCTGGCCACAAGTAGAATGTCACATCCCTCAAACAAGACCTCCATCGGTATCCATCCGCAGTCGAGCCGAAGGCGAGCCGTCAAGCGGATCCGGGCGTTGCGCCAGTGGGGGTCCGGGGCACCACAGTCCCGGCGGCGATCTACCTTACTGGTTAGGTCGAACCAGTCTCCACAGCCCGATTCATCCGATTTCCGACAATAAGTGTGTTGCCCAAAATTACCAGATCGACTGAAAGTCAGGATTCAGCCAACAACTTCCGTGAACTTCACCTCTCCTCCAAACCTTTCCAAACCAAGACTTCGAAGCCCAAGAGTCACAAGTCCAAGTCTCGAACCCCTAACCCACGTCTGTATAACCTTCGTACCCCTCGGGGTATGAATTTCGTACCCTCCAAGGTTCGAAATTCGAACCCCTTGAGGTTCGAATTTCGTACCCAGGGAGGGGTACGAGGTCTACTTTTACACGAGCTAGGACGGTTCGAAATTATGGAGAGAGGATGCAGGGACTCTAAATTCTAGAGAGAGGATGTAGGGACTCGAAATTCTAGAGAGCGGATGCAGGGACTCGAAATTCCTAGTGTGGTCCCCTATTTCTTCCTACTCCCACCTAACCTCTCCACTGTAAATACCCCCTAGACTCACACTTCAAACCGAGGAGGGGGGATTTTATTACTTGGAACCTCTAGAGAGCTTCAAGAGCCTCTTTAATGGCATCTCCTCTTAGAAGAAGAAGGACTAAATTGTCCTTTTCCTAAATATTTTGCATGTAGCCATTATGAACTCATATGACTTGGGAATGAATGTAATGCGATGTCATGAGATAGTCTCAACCTTGTAATCCTTGGTGACAAATATTATTCCAATGACTCTTCAAAATGGATGTAGGCCTATCTCGAGGCCGAACCACTATAAATCTCTTATGTTATTTACCGCTTTCTTCTCTTGTCTATACGACCAAATTAATAATTCATAGTATTTGGAATCTTGGGTATTTACGGCATTTTTTTGCCGTCAACATAGTGCAGTTTCAATTCGTGTGAAAGAAGATTCATGGTTAATATACATTTGAAGATTCAAGCTTTGTTTTCATATTAGGAGTCAACCTTTAGTTGTTGTGACATAAAATATTTATGCAATATACACATACCAGCAAACAACTTCAGTTGATATTATTTTATGTTAGTATGGTCATAGATAAATTAATTGTGCAATATATCATAAAGAAAATACATAAGAAAGTGAATTGGGCATCTTTAAATAAATAGTTATCATAGATTACACCGATACACTTTTCCTTGAAGTATGATTTTGTAAACTCCAACCTTAACATTGAATAAAATGCCAATTGAGTCTAAAGATTAGTTATAAAGAGGCATTCAGCGGGAATAGTCTTGGCATTATGAAAATGTAAAGTCCCAGGGAAATACGACGCTCGAATTCCAACAATAATATACAAACCCGTTTTACTTGTCGGAATTCGGGCGTCGAATTTCCCTGGGTCATTATAGTGGTATCAGAGCTATTGGTTTTGTAATAACCTTGGCTTTGTGGTGTAACTCGATAGAGATAGGGTTAGTAATACCCTAGATTGAGATGAGTGTAGATATGAGAGTGTAACTGTAAATTTTATATAAAAATGTTTTATATTATGTTATTTAGTTAGTTCAATTTTTAACTGGTAACTTACACAATATTGTTTTGTAAAGGGGTTAAATGAAATAATTTTACCCAAATTATATCTTGTATTGAAAACAAATAATTTTTTCAAATTATTAAGATATTGATGTGTTTGTTGCTTGATTTGAATGGAATTCAAATTAGATTTTGAATTGGAATGATTTATTATAACTAGAATATTCCATATATGAAATTAGAATGAGAAAATGGATGATTTTTGTTAAATAGAATCGGAAGTTGAAATGGAGGTGAATAAATTAGAAAATTAAAAAGTAAATTAAATATGGATTTTGTAACTTAGCTTGGTTAAGTCAAGTTGATTTAAGAATGGCTATTGGAGTTTAAATGGATTTTGGAGTTAAATGAAACCAAGTTGGAATTTGTAAACCGAGTAAATTATAAATTTGATTGGTTTACTTGGTTGTGTATTGATTATTGATTGTTTGTTAGATGGATTGAATAGAATTCATAAATGGTTTAACAACAGAGAATACTAAATTCCAGTATAATAAATTTGAATAAAATTTGATTATGAAATAAAACTAAATAACCATGTGTTATTACTTCCATTGTAAATGAGTTAAGCACAGGTTGGCTGAAAAAGAATGAGCTATTAATTGCTATGCTTTGGAATTAGAGTTTGGCTGCCTAACAAATAGGTAAACCTTAATAATATAGTTTGGATGATTGGTTTTATACCACTGAATCAGGGAGCCATTTGGTTCTGTTTTCTTTTGAGATGTGTGAGGCCCGGAGTGGCGTTTGCAGTCGTTTCGATCAAGTAGTGTAGAGGAGGTAATGGGGATTTTTTCGTAAATATTTAGAACTTATAAAATTTAATGATAATTCTATAATAATTATTTTTAAAATAATTAGGATTGGAACATTCTTCTTACTTAAGTAATTTCGTGGACGAAATCCTTTTAAGGGGGAAGGAATGTAATGACCCATATTTTCGGTAGTCAAGTGTCTAATATATGTAATTATATTAAATATTTAATTTAAATTTAAATGGATTTAATATATATAATTCATTTATATAACGAAGTTTGAAAGTATAATTTATATATAATTACAAAATGAGCTCGTAACGTCGTGGTAGTTCATAATTTATGATTTAAACTTCAACCGATATACAAGATCCGATATAAGCTGGAATTATGTGAAACAAGAAACATCTGAATCTATTTGATTATAATTTTCTAGTGGAGGAGAAAATTGGAGATTTCATATTATAGATTGTGATTTACGTACAGTTCAAATTTTAAAATAGTCGCCATGGAATTTGTTAATAAACAATAATGTTGATTTAATAAAATATGAAAGGTTTATATATATTTGAATATCGTTTAACCTGAGATTTCTAAATATTATTTTAAAGCTGTACATGATTTCATTTGGAGACATATGATAATAATAATTTGTTATTATTTAAATTGAATTGTTTTGGATTTAATTATATTATATCGGTAGTATATAGGCCTTAGAAATAACTTTCTTTTTGAACGATCTCAGTTTTTCGATAAAATGAATTTTATTGGAATACGTATAGCTAATTATTGTTAGATTTCTAGTTTGGATCCAATTGGAGTTATTTTATTCGCATGTGCAATTTAAAGGTTAACCTATGAATAAATTAAAATTAAAATAACGCCATTATGCAAACGGAGTCTGTTTTCAACGAAATTAATTTTAATGGATCCAGAATGTCAAGACATAGAGTTTTATCTTTTTTCATCATTTTTCGGGTTTGTGTGTTCATAACAAATTAAACGTCGATCGAGTGTAGATTATATATTTATATATTTAATCCAATTAAATCTTTCCCACTGTACTTCGTCAGTTCCTTGCCTTCCAAACAACTTCTATTCCTTGCGTTCCAATCCGACTAGAAACCATGACAACCAAGTCTTTTTTTGGAATTCCCATCTACACAGCTACTTTTCTACAAACCTACCTCCTAGACACCTTGGCCACCATGTTGCTTCTCCCCTATATAAACAAGCTACTCCATTCGTTTCTTCTTTTATATCCAGTAATGGCGAATACCACAACATTCCTCTAATTAATAAAATAAAAACAGTTTGCATCTCACCTTAAAACTATAAACGAATGAAACTCTCCTCCTCCAAATTATAAATTCACGTATTTATACGTTCGCGGAAAAACTTCTGCAGCAACTCGCATTTGCTGAGGATTTCAATGGCAGGGGAAGATCGACGCAGACTCAGGTGGTGTCCCAGTCGATGACGATGGTTAGCACAGCGGGGTGTTGGGGATGGAGATGAGGTAAGGATGGCGAAGTCAGGTAGCATGGGTGTTGCTGAAGGATTGGAAGGAAGATCATGTGAAGTTGTATTTTTTTCAGAGTAACCCTTAAATTGTTTCCCGTATGAAGGAGATGGGAAAGTTTGCATGGTATCATGACAGTTGCAGACTGAAGAGAACCACATGTAGGCAGAGGAAGGAATTGATGTAGCTGTAGGTGAATAATGGCATGTGTTAGCAAGGTGGGAAAGTTGCATAGGTCAAAGTATGTTTCGAAAGGAGAAGAAGAAGGGGAGTATGCAATTTGGGTAGCAGTAGGAAAGAAAAGAATAAGTGGGGAAGAGGAAAGATGAACAGTGTAATAAACGTGAAAGTAGAAAGTAAGTTTTATTATAGGCCTAATCCAGATTACTTTATACCTAAACAAGTGGTTAACATGTCGTATGGTATAATTATGTACAAAATTATATTTATAACGTAGCTATATAGTTTAATGTGACCAATATATGTTGAATGTGCCCAACCAAGATTGAAACTTGCCTAATCATTTTTATTGGCCAACCTGTTTACAGGCATGAAATAACGTTTGTTTTGATTTAACATATACAGGTCGAACATGCCTAAACAATATATAAAAGTGCCAAGCCTATTTAGTTTTCAGCATGGCTGAAGTATTTAAATAAGCCTAGTTTAATTTGGTTTTATATTTACTCCCAACCAAAGTTTATATATATATATATATATATATATGTATGTATGTATGTATGTATATTAAACGTATGTTTCAAACTATCTAAACCGAATTTACAATATACCTAAACAATTTGTGAGTATGCCTAGTCCATTTCAACTATGCCAAATCATGGATTATATATAATGTTAAGCAAAGATTTGTTAATAACTATTATTAAGATTTTAATATTTTTATTTAGATAAAAGAATAACGTATAAAATTTTTAACCGTATTATACAGTGATAGTATTGGATGAAACAAATGAAGTTGGTGCCGTGTCGACAGACGTAATGTTACGGAACTGGTTTGTACAGAATGAGGCATAAACGGAAATTTTAGTTAAATTAAATGCTTGTTTAATTTAGTTAAAATGAACTGTTTTAGCGACGAATGGAAATCAAGGTGAGTACAACTCATGCAGTTCTACCCACTATTGAAAACAAAATCTAAACCTAAATTCATGCCAGTATCGCTCATCTCCTCGACAACAAATTTTATTTCGAAAAGTTTGTAGCATTGAAACGCTTTCTAGCTTTGATTGCTCAAGGCAATGACATTGCCAGTTTTTTCCCTCAGGTTCAGTTTGTATAGCACTGTGAATTAGTTGCGCTTATTATAGATTGGATTATGAGTAATGAGTATTAGTTCATTTGTTACATTTTGGAAAACCCATTCGCCTATGAGTAATTAGTTGCTAGGACATCCCAAACCTAGGAAAACCCGTTCGCTTATGAGTGATTAGTTAGTGAAATAATAAATTATGAGTAATTAGTTGCGCTTTGACCATTGATTTGGATTTTGGATTATGCTGGGGTTTGTTCGAAAATTATACCCAGCAATAAACCAAAAAAAGGAGATGGCGCCGGTGGGTTTGCCACCAGGATTTAGGTTTCACCCAACTGAGTGGTAATTTTTTGGGCCATGAGAAAAGGGCTATTGGCATGAAAAATACATTGGTTTATTATAGAGGTCGAACTAGTTAAGGAATGAGGACTTTACCGTCAAAATTGATTTGCCCTTTGCATTCATTTACATTAACATATAATTGTATGCTTGAGGTTTTGTGATGCAGATACATATGTAGCACTATGGTGTGTTTGCATTGTGGTGTGTTTGTGTAGAGGCTTTGAAAATTACTAATTTCCCAATCCGGACGAGTCGTTAACCCGTATCTATTTTGCTACAAGCACAGGTATTTTCCATTTGATTTTGGAAACTACCAATTTCAATGTTTCGATTTTGGAAATGTATGCTCAGTTTTGCACCCATATTATGCCTTACTACATATCATAAAGCATTCGTACAAAATAGTATCATAAGGCAGCAAAATTATAATAAGGCAACATCAGTTCGTACCATACACATCCAAAAAATGACATACACATCCACATCCAAAAGTATCACAAAGTTAAATTAATATATACACATCCAATAAATGACATTATAGTGGCATCAGTTCATATCAAATCAGGGCTTTGTGAGACTGTGGAACTTCCAACAGATTTGTTAGGGCTTTGCAGCTGTGGGAGAGCCAGTCCGAAGTGAGCAGCCGCATGTGATCGACCCGCAGCATGTGACGGACCCATTGCATCAGGACAAGGGGTGAGGTAGTTTGGCCAATCATATTCTTGATCAACTTCCAAATCCACCCACTGATCATTCCTCTGGTTCACTAGGGCTTGGTCATCAACATGTATGTTATGGGTGGCTTCAGGAAACAAGTTTGGTAAGGGGTAGGAAAGCAACTTCTTGTATCATTGCGTCAAATCTTTTATTTGAATCCATTTTCCATTCATAATGATGCAAACATGGAACCACATGTTCCTCCCTATTGCTCACAAAAAGAAGCTCAGGCCTTGTTCCAGGATGAGCATGGGTACAGCGTTGAATCTTAACGAGGTAAACCTTGTTATTGAATTGATCTGCAAAAGTATTGATATTGATAATGCCTATATAAAATTGCATTTTCAGGTATAAAGATTTATGGTCATACTAAGACCAGTTACAGTCGTCAATTGCAAGTCTTCATTATTTCTTCAATAGCAGGAACATTTGTAATGACCCAACTTTTGAACACATCGGAAGTTGTATCATTATATAAGAATAAAAGAAAGATAAAAGATAGAACTACAGAAAACATCAGAATCTCACAGCGGAACTTGATCATAACATAACAACCTAAAATATTACATATCACAAGTCAAATACATTAGTGTACTACATACATACGGATACATTTCATTACAAATTACATACTTAACATTTGTGATACTAACTTGCAGATAATTATACATAACATCATGAATGAAACAACTTGCAGATAATTATACATAGATAATCCAACATTCAGATCCTTCCCATCCAGCTACTCCAAAAGTAAGTCAAGACCTGGATCACTTGTCTATTCATAACAAGTGTTATAAATACCCAAGAGTTTAAGTAAAACACAAAAATAAACTTTGGGTCAGTCAGGGACTGGTGTGAGTAAACGATTTTAAAACAAGATAAGAAATGAAATCATACTTATAAGACCATGCCGTAAGTACGGAACGGGTTTTTACCTTATGATAATCAAAATAGTTTGTATATTTTAAACAGATATTATGATAATGTCTAGGGTTTTCACAATAATTTAGAATCTAGTAGAAATGCTTTCATCTCACATTCTACTTATATAGTATACAAACACAACCGTTTGACGCTTATGGTAAATGGATTTCCAAATGTGACAAGGTATGGAACCACCTTCCGATAGTGTACCTCTAGAGAGGAATACACTGGGTTCAACAAGAACTTCTTGTAACCCGGCCACACATGACCGACCACTCATTTCTCTTAAGTATGTCGAATGTATATCACCAATGGTTATGTACGGCAACCATTTCCCAAATGGGACAGCATCGATAGAATAAGAACAAAAGGAATATCTCTAGATAGGTGATGATACATCCTAATGGGAGCTAACCACATAGCCATGCTGCTTACTCGATTTTTTTCATTTCCTGATTGTGAAGCATGAAGCTAAACTTGCCCTGACACACGCTTTTTATTTTCTTTGAACGTCACATCGTCAAATCCATTGGAAATCACTGATTGATTTCCACAAAAATGCTCTAGTTGCCAGGCTAAAGAAGTTTCCCTTCTGTGCCAGCAACTGATATGTTTGAAGAAAACAACATACGTGATCCTTTTGGAAATACTCTGTCCGACACTCGTCCATACAAGTTGTCCTGGGACTAGACGAACCGAAGACATTATTTTATAAACCCATCTTAGGCAATTTCTACCCAGGAATTATAAAACAACTCTTGTATATCACCGTCTTTTATTATACTTGATAACCTTTGACTTGCAACGTAGAAATCGAATTGCAGTGGAATGTTTATTCTGGTCTCATCGAATCGATATACGTAATGTCTTTTATAAATAATATTAAATTATCAACTTAACATGCTTTTTATTTCAGTTTACACATCTTTTATATTCGAACACGTAAAGCGTGTGTGTCGCACATGGTATTTTCATTGTTTATTATCTGTGTTTAGATGATGTTATAACATTTTTGTTCTTATTTTAAATTATTTTCTTACCTCTCGTTTATCATAAATAAATGAAATTTATAATTTATTTAAACTATTTTGTTATTTAAAAATTTAAATCCGTCGACTTCCTATAGTCGAGCTCTGCTCTTTGCAATTCGGCTATCTTCTTCCTTTGACTGGTCTATGGTACATTTAAATAAAACACTTCTTTTTATTTAATCATATAATTCTTCTTTTTATTCAATTAAATTTCTATTTTTAAATTAAACAGTTTTTAATTTAAAACTTTGTTCAAAATTTTCTTTTGAAAAGTTTTTTAATATAGTACGAAGTACCAGTTTCAAAATCATGGTGTGCGCATGGTAAAATCACCCCAGATCACGGTAGTAGCTCGTTCCCGATCACTTCTCATGCCATGCCCAATTCCCAAATGCCAAGCCTTCCAGCCACCGTGCCCTATGCCCTGTCCACCGATAACTGCTCGTGCCCGATCACTTGTAATTCCTTTGCCAAATTCCCAAATATCTAGTCTTCCGGTCACCGTGCCAAATGGCCTGACCACCGATAACTGCCCGTGCCCGATCACCTGCTTGTACTAACCCTTTTTCCACCTCGATCCAAGAATCTTCCCCAGCTTAACGCTTCAGGCCACCGGAGGACTGATGCCTCCAGCCACCCATCGACGACGTCCATTGCCATCGTTCCCCACTGGCACGCAACTAATTAGTGACATCAACGAGGTGCAGCTCGCATTTTTAGTCGTGCGAGTCAGAATGAGAAAACTCCTCTTAAATCATTCAAACTCAAATTTTACACTCTAGAAAAATCATATCGTATTTTTCCTGTGATCAAGAACCCATCTCGCCCCTTTACACATGATTCCACGATTAGTTATCGTATAGGTCAACCCAAACGACTATTTTTCCATTTTTGAATATACTTTTTCTCTTGATCCCCTCTACTAAAAATTGTGTTGTTTGATTCAAAAATAGTAGTTTCCCATTTTGATCCTGTCTATACCCCTGAGATTCGAAATGATGATGGTCGAAAATCTTAGTTGGATATGTCATACAGTATATATGTAAATAACAAGGTATGAACTTATACATATGGTTTTAAAATTGTCAAACATTTTGTATACTTGGGTGAATCATTTGTTTGCATACTCAGGTATCATCATTTCTCACAGCTATAAAAATAGCATCAACAGACGATTTGTTTGCACCTAGTTTAACAGGGGAAACACTTACGTGTTGATTCCAACAGACAAAGGTTTTTGTCGTAAACCTTCAAATGTTACATAGAACTAAATATCCATTTCCATGCATTCATTAGCACAGCAACGTACAAAAACATTGAATGTTACTCAGTGTGGTTAACAGGAGTGTACAAGGTGGATTTGATCATGCAATGTATATTCTGCAGTAAAACTTAATCAATACAAACATACACAACTCTTATCAACTTGCATGTTTTGTAAAAGAAAATATATTGTGGTTTACTCACCTAAATGCTGCTGTGTGTTTAAAGTTTTCCCTTTTTCCCTTTTGATCAGCTCGAAATAAAGTGATTCAAAAAGAGCAAAAGTATCAGCCTATTTATAGGCATACACAAATGCTTAAAAAAATGTTTTCTTCTATTGTTAAAATAGGAAAAATCCTATTTTCTCTGATTATATATATTTGCGCAGGTTTAAAACAGAGGAGAATGTTCTCTTGAAAGCTCAGTTTGACTTGTCTCTCTTGCGCAAGGGATGGTGGAGTAATAGTGTCTCTACAATTTCTTTCTCTCATTGACAAAAGATTTAAATGCTTGTAGTCCTTCCTCTAGAGAAATTCATTTAATACTTAAGTTTCCCATGGCTAGGAACCCACACATGAGATCCCATGGACTCAAACATTACACCCATAAATTTGTTTCAAACTTAAACTA
This sequence comes from Allium sativum, assembly GCA_030737875.1. NCBI lineage: Eukaryota > Viridiplantae > Streptophyta > Magnoliopsida > Asparagales > Amaryllidaceae > Allium > Allium sativum. The sequence continues at coordinate 191,345,429 of CM060922.1, read as the reverse complement.
AAATAAGGCTAAAATCTTAGTACATGTTGCATTAAATGTCCTGCACAAATATGTGTCCTTTAGGTAGTGGAAACTCTAAGCTACTTAAGTGTTTAAACCCTCAAGTCACATACCATTTTCACCCTTGTCCTCTATACTTCTATATGAAATATTAAGCTACAAATGTGATTTGTTTTTGGTTAAAAAATGGTGTTGTGTCCTTGCACAAGTCTTGTCTGAATGTAGGCCTTACAAATTAAGTGATTTAACAAGTGTTTAGCTATCTAGTCCAAGTTGTTTATGTGTATTCATATTATCCATTTAACTCACTAGTCTATGCTGCAGATTGATCTTTTATCTTGCGCAAGAATGGACTTAGGTTTATCCTTTTAAAAGGTTAAGTAATTTCATTTTAAATTACTTAAATCCATTTGCTTTGTTTGGAGGTTTCTTGCGCAATATATATTGGTTGGAGTATATGTTTATATGGATAATACACTTATGTTATCTACTCAATGAATGTGTACGTGTATGACAATTTCCTATTTTAATTTGTTCTTTAAACAAATTATTTTTAACTAAAGGTTTAGCTATGCTTTGCTACGGTGATTTAGTAACGCTGTCGCTACTAAGTTTAGCTACAGTTATGTTATTAAGTTTAGCTACGCTTTTGGTTGTAGTAAAGAAAGTCTTTACTCACATTTTCTGGCTTTGTAAATGAATTATCCTTCATCGATAAGTTTAGTTATCAATTTGTTGTTCATTTTAAATTTTTACACATTTTAGTTTCTGTCCGAAATCCCGGGTTATTACAATCTACCCTCCTTATAAAAATTTCATCCTCAAAATTTGTAATTAACGTGTAGATTCAAATTATAATTAGGGTTACCGATTTATATGCAAAAATAATCAACATACATCAGCCATTTGCTATTTATCCCAATTATTTCCATAACTACAAATTTTTGCAACTATGGTTGGAAAACATTTATATCACCGCATTACTATTCCTCAACATTTATCAGTTCCTGACCGGAGATCGGTAAGCGAATAACCCTCTAAGTATCAACCCCGAAGACCGAAATCAACATCAGATCGATACCAAGAAAATCATTCAACTTAACCAATTTTCCAGTTAGGTTCTAATTTCTTAACCCCAAATCTTAAATCCTCATTAAGTCCAAAATATCCTTGAATTCATTTGGAAAAATTTCCAAATCTTATATACTTCCTTAATTTGAATCAACCCGTTCAAATATCTTCATCTGCTCTGAATTCTCTTTTTAAACTCGAATCCATATTCAACTCATTAGGTTAATACACTTAACCACGTTAAGCTCCATTAACTAATTAATTATTAAATTAGTCATCTCCATTTTGAAACTTAGAATCTGATTCTATTTCAAAAATCAACCAGTTCACTTTCATGAGTTCATATCCAGTTAAGTTTGACTTAATTTAGTGGGAACGTCAAATTTTAATTCAATTTAAAATCCTAACTTCATTTCTTGTATTAAAAAGAATAAGATACCTTCCATTACTTCTTTCATTTTCACATCCGCAGAGGTTGATGGCTTATCCATTAAGGCATAAACTTTTTGTTGCATTCCCTCTTTCTTAAGCGGGCATTCCTTGATCAAATGTTCGGGCTGATGACACTTATGGCATAAATACTGTTGGACAAAAGTGCTTTCCGGTCCATGTAGTTGCTGTTGAGGTTGTACCGACTTCTTGACTTCTGGATTCTTACAAAACCTATCGATGTGTCCTTTCTCTTTACAGTTGTGGCATATCAAATTCTTGTAACGATCCTGGGACTTCTCCTCTCCCTCTTTTCCATTTTCCTTGTTTTTCCAATTTGGATTTAATTTCCTTTTGTTGGGATTTCCTCCACTGTTTTCTCTAGTCTGCTCCTTTGCCACAGGTTTTTTTGCATCTAGTGCTTCATATCGAATTTCCATGTCTACTAAGTCAACGACGTACTCTTCAGAAGCCCAGTCATCTTTTCTTGCAAATTGTCCTTCAAACTTGTTATGAACATCTCGTTTTTCTTAAGCGAGGTATTGATCAGTTCTAGCCCGAAATAGGATAGTGCATTAAACTTATTCTCGTGATCTGCTATCAACATGTTTCCTTGCTTAAGATTTATGAAATCCCGATACATCCTAGTTTTATTTGCTGCATGGAGAAACTATGCTTCGAACTCCTCTTTGAATTTTTCCCAAGTAAAGTCATCTTCCAGAACGTTCGTTGTCCGTGCGTCCCACCAGATTGCAGCAGCTCCTTGAAGTTGCCACGAAGCCAAAAGACGTTTCTTCTCATCATTCAAATTCAGTACTTTGAAAATCCTATCACATGATCTCAACCACGCTTGAACTTCACTGAACGATTCAGTTCCTTTGAGAACCTTCCCTCCTAGAGTGTTATACTCCTTACAGATAGTTGCAAAATTTTCCCTTGGTTGAACTGGGATAACTTCTTCCATAGTTTCTACTTGATTCGGGTTAGTGGCATGTCCATTGATAGTGGTGGTTCCACTAGATCGACTTCTTCGTCCATGGGTATTCATACTTAATCACCTGAATTTATCAGGTTGAAAATTAAAACTTGATTGGATGGTAAATTACTTAATCATGTAACTTAAGTCAATCCCTCCTAAGTATGTATCTATATTATATATAATAATATCTAATTTCAAATGCGCTCTCTTAATACTCACCCAAGCCTAGGTATACAGTAACCTAAGCTATGATACCAACTGTAATGACCCAACTTTCGAACACCTTGGAAGTTGTATCATTATATAAGAACAAAAGATAGATAGAAGATAAAACTACAGAAAACATCAGAATCTCACAGTGGAACTTGATCATAACATAACAACCCAAAATATTACATATCATAAGTCAAATACATTAGAGTACTTCATACATATGGATACATTTCATCACAAGTAACATACTTAACATTTGTGATACTAACTTGTAGATAATTATACATAACATCAATGAAACAATTTGCAGATAATTATACAAAGATAAGCCAACATTCAGATCCTTCCCATCCAGCTACTCCAAAATTAAGTCAAGACCTGGATCACTTGTCTATTAATAGAAATTGTTATGAATACCCAAGAGTTTAAGTAAAACACAAAAACAAACTTTGGATCAGTTGGGGACTAGTGTGAGTAAACGATTTTAAAACAAGATAAGAATTAAAATCATACTCATAAGACCACGTCGTAAGTACGAAACGAGTTTTTACCTTATGAGAATCAAAACAGTTTGTATATTTTAAACAGATATTACGATAATGACTAGGGTTTTCACAATAATTTAGAATCTAGTAGAAATGCTTCCATCTCACATTCTACTTATATAGTATACAAACACAACCATTTAACGCTTATGGTAAATGGATTTCCAATTATGACAAGGTGTGGAACCACGTTCCGATTGTGTACCTCTAGAGAGGAATACACTGGGTTCAACAAGAACTTCTTGTAACCTGGCCACACATGACCGACCACTCATTTCTCTTGAGTATATCGCATGTATATCACCAAAGGTTGTGTACAACAACCATTTCCCGAATGGGACAGCATCGATAGAATAAGAACAAAAGGAATATCTATAGATAGGTGATGATACATCCTAATGGGAGCTAACCACATAGCCATGCTGCCTGCCCGATTTTTGTCATTTCCTGTTTGTGAAGCTTGAAGCCAAGCTTGCCCTGGCACACGCTTTTTATTTTCTTTGAACGTCACATCGTCAAATCCATTGGAAATCACTAATTTATTTCCATAAAAATGCTCTAGTTGTCAGGCTAAAGAAGTTTCCCTTCTGTGCCAGCAACTGATACGTTTGAAGAAAACAACGTACGTTATCCTTTTGGAAATACTCTGTCCGACACTCGTCCATACAAGTTGTCCTGGGACTGGGAAAACTGAAGATATTATTTTATAATCCCATCTTAGGAAATTTCTACCCAAGATTTATAAAACAACTCTTGTATATCACCGTCTTTTATTATACTTGATAACCTTTGACTTGCAACGTAGAAATCGAATTTAAGTGGGATGTTTATTCCGGTCTCTTCGAATTGATATACCTGATGTCTTTTATAACTGATATTAAATTATCAACTTAACATGCTTTTTATTTCAGTTTACACATCTTTTATATTTGAACACATAAATCGTGTGCGTCGCGCATGGTATTTTAATCGTTTATTATCTGTGTTTAGACGATGTTTTAACATTTTTGTTCTTCTTGTAAATTATTTTCTTACCTCTCGTTTATCATAAATAAATGAAATTTATAATTTATTTAAACTATTTATTTATTTAAAAATTTAAATCCATCGACTTCCTATAGTCGAGCTCTGCTCTTTGCAATTCGGCTATCTTCTTCCTTTCATTGGTCTACGGTACATTTAAATAAAACTCTTCTTTTTATTTAATTATATAATTCTTCTTTTTATTTAATTAAATTTCTATTTTTACATTAAACAGTTTTTAATTTAAAACTTTGTTCAAAAATTTCTTTTGAAAAGTTTTTTACTAAAGTACCAAGTACCAGTTTCAAATCGTGGTTTGCGCATGGTAAAATCGCCCCAGATCACGGCAGCAGCTCGTTCCCGATCACTTCTCATGCCTTACCCAATTCCCAAATGTTAAGCCTTCCACTCACCGTGCCCCTTGCCCTAGCCACCGATAACTGCTCATGCCCGATCGCTTGCAATTCCTTTTCCAAATTTCCAAATGCCAATTCTTCCAGTCACCGTGCCAAATGGCCTGACCACCGATAACTACCTGTGCCCAATCACTTGCTTGTACTACCCCTTTTTTCACCTCGATCCAAGAATCTTTCCCATCCCAACGCCTCAGGCCACCGGAGGACTAACGCCTCCAGCCACCCATCGACGACGTCCATCACTATCGTTCCCCACTGGCATGTAACCACCTAGTGACATCAACAAGGTGCAGTTCGCATTTTTAGCCGTGCGAGTCAGAACGAGAAAACTCCCCTTTAATTCATTCAAACTCAAAATTTACACTTTAGAAAAATCATATCCTATTTTTCCTGTGATCTATTACCCATCTCGCCCCTTTACAAATGATTTCACGATTAGTTATCGTATAGATCAACCAAATGACTATTTTTCCATTTTCGACTATAAATCCTTCTTCTCTTGATCCCCTCCACTAAAAATTGTATTGTTTGATTCAAAAATTATAGTTTCCCATTTTTATCCTGTCTATACCCCTAAGATTCGAAATGATGATGGTCGAAAATCTTGGGTTGGATATGTCTTATAGTATATATGTAAATAACAAGGTATATATGAACTTATACATATGGTTTTAAACTTATCAAGCATTTTGTATACTTGGGTGAATCATTTGTTTGCATACACAGGTCTCATCATTTCTCACAGCTATAAAAATAGCATCAATAGATGATTTGTTTGCACCTAGTTTAACAGGGGAAGCACTTATGTGTTGATTCCAACAGACAAAGGTTTTTGCCGTAAACCTTCAAATGTTACTTATAACTAAATATCCATTTCCATGCATTCATTAGCACAGCAATATACAGCAACATTGAATGTTACTCAGTGTGGTTAACAGGAATGTTCAAGGTGGACTTGATCATGTAATGTATATTCAGCAGTAAAACTTAATCAATACAAACATACACAGCTCTTGTCAACTTGTATGTTTTATAAAAGAAAATATATTGAGGTTTACTCACCTAAACGCTGCTCTGTGTTGTGTTTAAAGTTTTCCCTTTTTCCCTTTTGATCAGCTCGAAATAAAGTGATTCAAAAAGATCAAAAGTATCAGCCTATTTATAGGCATAAACAAATGCTTAAGAATATGTTTTCTTTTATTCTTAAAATAGGAAAAATCCTATTTTCTCGGATCATATATATTTGCGCAGGTTTAAAACAGAGGATAATGTTCTCTTGAAAGATCAGTTTGGCTTTGTCTCTCTTGCGCAAGGGATGGTGGAGTTATAGTGTCCCTACAATTTCTTTCAATCATTGACAAAAGCTTCAAATGCCTGTAGTCCTTCCTCTAGAGAAATTCATTTAATACTTAAGTTTTCCATGGGTAGGAACCCACGCATGAGATCCAATGGACTCAAGCATTACACCCATAAACTTTTATTTAAACTTAAACTAAAATAAGGATAAAATCTTAGTACGTGTTGCATTAAATGTCCAACGCAAATATGTGTCCTTTGGATGGTGAAAAATCTAAGCTACTTAAGTGTTTAAACCCTCAAGTCACATGTCATTTTCATCCTTGTCCTTTATACTTCTATATGAAGTATTAAGCTTCAAATGTGATTTATTTTTGGCTAAAAAATGGTTGTGTGTCCTTGCGCAAGTCTTAGCTGAATGTAGGCCTTATAAATTAAGTGATTAAACAAGTGTTTAGCTATCTAGTCCAAGGTGTTTATGTGTATTCATATTATCCATTTAACTCACTAGTCTATGCTGTAGGTTGATCTTTTGTCTTGCACAAGAATGGACTTAGGTTCATGCTTTTAAAAGGTTAAGTAATTACATTTTAAATTACTTAAATCCATTTTCTTTGTTTGGCGGTTTCTTGTGCAATATATCTTGGTTAGAGTATGTGTTTATATGGATAATACTCTTACGTTAGTTAATCCATGAATGTGTACGTGTATGACAATTTCCAATTTTAATTTGTTCTTTAAACAAATTATTCTCAACTAAGTTTTAGCTATGCTTTTCTATGGTGATTTAGTAACGCTGTCGCTACTAAGTTTAGCTACACTTATGTTATTAAGTTTAGCTACGCTTTTGGTTGTAGTAAAGAAAGTCTTTACTCACATTTTCTAGCTTTGTAAATAAATTATCCTTCATCGATAAGTTTAGTTATCGATTTGTTGTTCATTTTAAATTTTTTACACATTTTAGTTTTCGTCCGAAATCCCGGGTCATTACAACATTACTCTTTAGGAACTCGGGAAAGCCATCAACTTTAGCCCATGATTCCACTTCTAACGTTGGTTCGGGCTCAAGTTCTTCACTAGACCACGCTTGCAGGTAAATAGCAACACCAGGTTTTGTAAAAACTTTCATCTTTAGTGCATGATCAAGCTTACTATAAGATGGGCATGATACTAGAAAAGAGTTATTGGGTATTACCCGTATAGGCCACAAATTATGATTCAGACTCACCTTAAGAACATCATACTTAACTTCAAAATTCCAATGTCCCTTAAGAACAGTGGCAGTGATGTATAGCGACGAGTCCTCCATTGATTTTTTTTTTTTTTTTTTTGAACTTTCGAAGATTGGGTTTAGGGGATATAGAGATGATGATGTTCTAAAGCTTGAAAGGATGTGCGAGGGACCCAATGGATGGTGTCAGGTAAATATGCGAACTGGAAATGTTTGCACAGAAGACAAAGCATACTCAATTCTGAGGTGGCACGAGTGACCAATGGTTAATGGTCAGCTGTTATAATTGTATGCATAAGATTTATAAGTTAATTAGATGGCCAAATGCACAGGTGCACATATGCACTTATCAAATAACTTGTAAAATCAAATTGCAGGATCTGAAATGATGAGGAGAATACAAGCGGAAAATGGAGGAACTAAAATGACATGGAGAGATATAGTTTCATGTTCAGGGCATTGCTACTTTGTAAAATGCACACTGATCGTATTTGTTGGCACTTGTATTGAAGGTGGTATGTGTTGGCACTTGCGCTACTTTTAAATTATGTATTTGATCGTATGTGTTATATTTGAAGAATTGGTATGGTATGTAATAATGAATGTTTTGGAAGGTTTGAATGTGATGATGAATGTAACGGACGTGTTTCTTCTATACGCAAAACTGGTATTGCAAAATTTATAATTAAAGCGTTGTATTTGCCTTCTTTTACTGTTGCATTTGCTTTTTTTCTGATGTCGTATTTCAAGATAATGGTGTTGCATTCCATAATACAGTGGTGTTTCATTACATAAAATAGTAGTAATTCCACATGGCACGTAGACGCCACAGCTGACATGGCATGTGCAGATGACATGGACAGCGTGACACGCAGGCAGCTGATGTGGCCTCGCTATCGTGACCTGGTAGCCAAGATCTAACTAATTTTCAAGCAACGAATATTGTTGCATTACGTGAAAATAGTGTTGCATTACGTCCATAATGCAACACTTTCTTTCTGTGGCAGTAAATGGGCTAAAGCGTTGCCTTAGAGGGCTAAGGCAACGTCCTTGGATGCGACACTCTTCTGGTGTTGACTATTTGAGAAAAGGGGGAAATGCAACACTTTTTCGATCTAAGGCCACATAAAACTTGTGTCGAATATGCCTACCTTTCTATTAGTGGTTATTCTAACGATTGTTTCCAAATGAGGTTACTTACCTTGTTGGTTACGTTTATAATAATATAAACATATTAAATTAAAATATGGACGTGGGAATATTGTTTTTTATTTATTGTTGAATATTATATATGTTTACTGAATTTAATGATATTATTTTGAGGTAATGTATTTGGATGCAAGGAAAATCAGGTTGGAGGGATCCAACTAGATTCCTCAAATTTATTGTTTATTTTCATATTACCATTATATGAACTGTATGACCAACCTGATTGATTTGTTTATTGATTATTGAATCGTAATTCAACATTTGTTATGATATTAAACAATAGATAGTATTCGTTTGGTATTTGGCATCACATGGCCTATAAATCAATCATTTTATAAGTATGGATTTACTGTCGAGTAAATCAACAGAAATGAAGTTATAAATTTTATTTTATAACTAGAGATAGTTTTTTTAATCTATAAATTTGAATAAAAGTTATAAAAAAGGAAACAAATATTTATTATTTATTTTTTGTAGCTATAAGTAATTATTAAATGGTTTTATAAGGTAAATTCTTGTGTTAATTAGATTTGTAAGTAAATGAGCAGAAGTAAACCTCACGGTTAAGAATTGGAATAATTATTCTAAGAAACAATTAAATGATGTTACTTAAATTAATCATATTATTAATTAATTTAAAGGGGGGATTAATTGGAATTGGTTAACAAGATAACCGTGTTTTGAGTTGACTAAGTCGACCGATTTAACTGGGATTTGATTTTTAAGTTAAATTAGATCATTGACAATTAATCTAGTGAAATAGCTTAATAATATTTGCTTTAAATTTAAAACGAGTTTAATAAGGAATTATTATTTGTTTTAGTTAATAATGTAGTTAACTAACTTTATGGTAGTTAATGATTAAGAAAAATATTATTTTGATTAATGATAAATTAAGTGATTACTTCTTAAATAAATTTCATTTAAGAAAGTAATCGAGTTGAAACGAATCTAGTTAAATTTGAGAAGAGTTGATAATCGAATTTTATGGTAGGGCCTGAATTTTTATAACATAGTTATAACAGAGATTTTGAACTGATGCGATAACTTAAATAAATGTTAAAATTAACATTTCAAGTAAGCAAGAAGAAATCGAGAAATAAAAGGGGTTTATATTAAACTTGAATTTATAAACAAGGTTTATAAAAGGATGTGGAGTTAAAACGATGACTTTGAATTGGCGATACTTAATAATGGAATTAAGTTGAATAAATGGAAATAAAATTAGATTTTCAGAGAGGAAAATGGATTGGTAAAAGAGATTTGAACTTGGGCTTGGTAAAAGGAGTTGGTAATAGGATTTGCCGGTTTGTGAAACAAATTATTTAAATAAGTTGAAAATTAAAAAGTTGATGTTTAGTCAGAAATTATTCCATCGACGAATTAAGAAATATTAGTTATATTTAAAAAGGGGACCTCCAAAGAGATGAGAAGAGTTATAAAACTATACTTTAAATAAGTTAGTTAAATGGGATGTGTTTCGATATTAGAATGAATGTCGGTTTTTGAATTATAACTTGTATTTATCTTAAGATAAGAACATTGTTGATCAAGGTTTGAGAGGTAATTAAAATACCCCAACTTGAACGACTTCAGGATTATCCAAGAATGATATTAGTTGGTGATGGTAAGAATGTTAGAACTAATTTATTATTTCCATAAGAGAAATAATAGTGCAACGTTGGTTGAAAGATATGAGAATGTATAAATAAGATTTCCGAAATAAAGGAAATGATAAGGATTTGAGAATATATATATATTATAAATATATTGACATTTCTGAAGTAATAGAAATAAATAAGGGTTTGTGTAACAACCCGGAATTTCAGAACCAATTTAAAATTTTAATTTAATCTATTTTATCGAATATTGAGTATAAATTGCTTATTTTTGCTAAATAAAATTTGAGAATAATTTTAATATTAGATTTTATGTTTTATTTGACTTAAAACAAGCTCAGCAAAATTATTAATTTGATTTATAAGTATGAATTTAAAAATCGATATTTTAAAAGCTATATTGATCACTTGAAAAAGGACCTTTTTTTTAACAATCTCGGAATTCGATGAATCCACTTTTGTCGGATCCGGAATGACGAAATATTTCAGGATTCAAATTTTCAAGTCCAACAGAATTATTTTGTGAGAGAACGGTATGAAAACATAAACTGAAAATTTAGTAAGTTTTCAGTTTAAACTGGAAATAAGGCCATTTTTCGAACGGTCTCCAAATTCGACGCGACTAGGTTCGTTGAAATCATAATTCCATAATGTAGTGAGATTCCAAAGTTCGTAATTTTTTGGAGTTAACGTGTGACCGTAAGGTTATAATGAAGTTTGCACGTTGGAATTAATACATTGTCATAAATCATCAATTCATGAATAATGTTGGGCTATTGAAAATTAGACACCAAGGCACCTCCCACCTCCGCTTGGCTTGCTCTCCTCCTTTGGTTCTTCCATGACATGATGACTTGTTAATTGAGTAGGATTAGCTTAGGAGTGTCATTCATTTACCAAAAGAGGTTTAGAAGCTTGAAAACCTAAATAATGGCAACCTCCCTCCTTGTTTTCTCCACCACCGCCACCACTATATCTACCACCACCACCACTATGGCTACCACCACCAAAGGAGCTGCTGCTCCAGAACCTCCTCCACCTCCTCAAGTCCGACCGTGGCCAGCTTCCCCTCCATTTTTGCTAAAAAAACCTCGACTTCTCTCCTTTTTGCAAAAGATTGCGTTTTTAGGCTTCTACACCCCTTCTACCACCACCAACCACCTCGTGTGGCCTCCACATCACCACACCAAACCTCGCCATGCAAAGTCAGGCCTCTCCAATCACTTAACCATGCCGTACAGTGAGCCCGTGGGACCCACGTGCCTGCAAACCTATAAAAATCACATTTTTCTCAAAACACATTTTGCAAAAACAACCCACTTCCTTATTTCCTCAAAAACTTTCAGTCCGTGCATTTCTGGCCACGGCCACTCAAGACCAAAGTTATAGATCACGATTTTCTCTACGATTTTGATATATGAGAATCTAATTTTGGAGTTTGGAGTTGCTCGGAAAACATGTTTGAAGTTTGCAGTTTTGGAGCGATGATTTGCAATTTCTGGTGAATTGGAGCATTTTTCGAAGAAAGTTACTAGGTAAAAATTGTCCGGACTGGCGCTTTATGCTAGTGAAAAAGTTTTGTGAAATTTGGAGTTCGTATGCAAATTCTAGAGCTGGAGAGGTGAATTCGAGTGCGAAAAGAGACAAACGGTTAAAGCACAGCAAAAAATTTTCTACACTAGAAGAGTCGCAACGAATTGGTTTAGCTTATGGGTGAGAACTCACTCACCAAAATATTATTGCTAGGCTATTATGTCATGACTAGTTATGCATTTTAGGTTGCAAGTTAGAAATAGCAACATGTAGTTATAATATCCCTTTTGTAGTTCAACACATGAACTCTTCACAAATCCCTTGCATTAGAAGCGTTGTATGAATATGTGACACTTGCATTTCATACTCTGTGGATGGACACTTATGGCGCCGTAAATTGCACTGGTTAGTTGAGTATTTATTTATTTATGATTACGATGTGTGCATTGTATGCTAGTGATTGATTTAAATTTATTGTTGTTGGTTGAAAACCCCACACGGGTCTTGGGATGATATTTGACTCACACATCGCCCTTGTGTGAAATTGTGGTTAATCAGTGATTAACGGAAGTATGTGAGTGTCAATAATTTGATTGAAGCTCGCATGATGCAAATTGAACGTCATTTGGGATGTTGATAGTTGTTTGCAACTATTGTTGGGTGTATATGATGAATGAAATCCATATAAATTTATTTATATGGATATTGGTTGAATATAATTCAAATCCGATTAAATATGAAAGGTTGAATAATAAAACATTCGATGAATTTTGAAATTTGATTTTGATGTCCGATTTTGGATGGATACGAAAGTATTGGAAAATATGAAGTTGAGTTAAGTAGAAAACGCTATTTTAACTTGAATGTATTTTAATAACGATTTTATTCATTTTTATAATGAATATTGAGAAAAGTGAATTTCAAAATATGACATTTCGAAAATATTATCCTTTGAGATAATAATAAAATGGGATGCTCGATTTTAATTTTAATTGGTAATGGAAGTGAAATCATTTTAAAAGGAATGTATAAACGTTTTATAAAATATGTTTTTAAAAAGAAATCGATGATATATTATATATATATATATATTTAAATAGTTTGAATAGAACGTATCACACAGCGACCGTTCGCGAATTTCAACCATTAACTTGAAATGGACATAACGGGAGATCTGACCATCAAATTCTCCTAAATCTGGAACCATTGGATTCGTATTAAAAAGATCTTTCCCATGAATATATGAGATTTAAACTTGAACAGTTATATTTTAAACTATGTCCAAATCAGTTTTGGAAAAGGTCGCTGTAAATGCAGCTCGATGACCATTTATGGAAATCGACTGTAAGGGCCTTATTAAAATAATTAAAAATGTGAATAAATTATGGTAAAACATAATAAATGATTTATAAAAATGTTGGACGATAAATTCCATATCTAGAAAGATCAAAGATATTTTTATCCGAATGAACTAGTCAACAACTAGAATAATAATCCAAAGTTTAAGTTAATAAATTGGATTGAGAATGTTTTTGATATAACCAGAGTTTTCCAACATATATACATACAAACACACATATATATTTATATATATTAGAATGAATTTGAATGGAAATTATCTTCGGATATTTTGACATTCGATTCCATGACTATACAGATATTGTTGTGGGAATTTGGAGGATATTGATATCGTAATTCCGAAATGAAATCGGTTAGTTTCAGGATTTGGTATTGAATGTAAGTCGACATGATTTCCATTTGAGATCTTATTTTTAATATCAAATTGGATTTTGGGTTCGTTGTGAATGGTATCTTAACTAATATTGTTCTTGAACCCACTTGTGAAAGTGATAAATCTTTTAGTTAAGATTAATGAAATTTTCCAATTAACACATATAAATGTAATTAAATGGAAGTTGATTTTTGGTTTATCATAAGGGATGTTTTATGCGACATTGGTTCTTTAACCCAATTAAAGACAAGATTAATTCCCTAAAGTTGAATAATCATTAAGTAATCATTTTTGAAGATTAAAACAAATTGGAGTTCTAATGAATCTTTGATTTGATTGAAAGGTAAATGAGGTAATTAAATTTACCGAATTTAAAAAATGATCGAGAATGGAGTACCTCCAGTTTTACTCCAAGCAATAGTTAAATCCTTAATTATATTTGAAATGTGAAATGGAAGTTAATTTTACCGATAACACAGTGGGTGTTAGATATGGAGTACCACCTGTTTTACTCCATGGGAAGAATAAGTTGGGATTGGAAAAATAAAATAAATGATTACTTTGATAAGGCTTGATAATCCCTACTAGTTTGATAAACCTTAATTTGGTTTAAAATGGTAAAAGATAATACAAAATCTTTTGCAATGGTTTTCCAAGAAAGATTTAAACAAGAGGTTTAAATGAATTAAATCTTTTATATGACTCATGGGAATGATTCCCAATGTAATGAATACTTGAATAAAAGAATATTCTGGATTGGAATGAGGCGTATGATGTGTTTTAACAGCACTTGATTATAAGATACGCGAGTTATTCAGAAAGACCGGGTTTAACCCTTTCTGAAATTGATACGACAGTTAAAAGTCGACGATGAAGACGGTGGTTCAAGTCAAGAGATCTTCACATCGAATAGTTGATTACTGATGTCCTTATTAGGATGTATACCCAAGATGAGGTAATAAGTGGTAATCGTCCAGATCAAACGGATTTGAGAACAAACTTTTAAATGGATTGTATGTCTGACATTGTATTTCATTCCGTATTGATTGAAATCTATTAAATATATATCTGTTTGATGGTGAAAAAATTTATTCTCTTGCTTAACAGCCTTCTCTGAGACGTATGAACTTAGAGGTTATATATTGATAGACATTAGTTACATGGCATGAATTGTCAATGTGGCATGCTGAGATGCAATGATCAAGGCTTTTGTTGAAAAGCAAAGTCTTGTTGATGATGATCAAAGCACGGCTTTAAGCAGCATAGCTTTGTGAATAGCATTAATTCGCGAACCTCACAACCCGATATGAGTCTAAACCGTGATAAGGGACGCAAGAGTGCATATGTTTCTTTCTAGCTACAGGTATGTAATAAACCAGGATTTTTAATGATTAAAATATAATAAAAATTCAATTTTTTGAATATCAAATGAATTTGATAAGATATAAATATAAATATTGTTTTAAAAATATTATATACGAGTTGAATAAATATTTTTGTTTTGATCTATTTTGATGTGAATAACTTATTATAAGATCATATCTAAGATTTTATTTAAATAAGTATTTTCAATATTAATAAGTGATAATATTATGTTTTATAAATAATATATTTCCATAAAGTTTTATTGTGTTTCTAAACCCTTATTCTTATAATTTATATTTGTTAAAATAATATGAATAAATATTTTTATAAAATCTTAAGTAATATTTTGGTTACATCCATAAGATTGAAAATTTACCACATTTATAAGTGTTACTAAGATATAACTAAAAATAAAAATTAACAACTAAATAAATAATCTAATTTTGTCACACATGCATTCGTTAATTTTAAAAACAAAGATTAGGTGGCTCCATGCATGTTATTGAGTCCGTGGAAAGAAACCAAGTGTCTCTTAACTCAATGACTAAAGTACCCCTTTGTAAAATCCTGTATAAACACCTAATCACCTCCCAGAAAACCATACCCGATCTAAATCTCATGTCTGGCTCCTTCTTCTTCTTCATATTTCACCTTCCAGTAAAATAAAAACCCCTCTTCCACTCAAATAAAATTCCATAACTCTCAAAATTTTCTATTTTAGCCTCCATCTCCAATGCAGATATCGTCCGTATTGTCATTACCGATTTTTAGAAACTGACGGATCTGAATTTTATCAACTATCGAAAGAGATATCCTTGATTTACGGCAAAAAGGAAATTTTGTGTTGGAAACTTCTAAAATTCTTTTCTTCCAATCCATAGAGAATTAAGTCGCGTCGTCAGCACCGTTGAGATCAGCGAAGCGAGGAGTATTTTTGGTGTAAGTTTCATGCGATTTCGTGTCGACAATTTTTATGGTTGGAGTTTGTTGGAGGATGAAGCGTCGATAGGCAGAACGGAGAGTAGGGTTGCGATTAGAATGGAGCGAGCTATCGGGTGGGTAATTTTGGTAGAGTGCGGTCCAGGATTGGGAAGTGCGATATTCGGGATTCACGCTATTTTCAGTTCGGGTTCCAAGTCCATGAGATGATCGGATTTCGATGTAAGGGGTTTGAAGCTTGGCGAGGTTGTGCAGTTGAACAAGAAAAGGAAGAGAGGTACGTTAGTGGTCTCGGATTTGAATGTGGTTGAGGTTTGGGGTGTGCACCGTGCACAATGTATGCACGGTTTGGCAATAGGGACGTGAAAAAGGAAGAACGGAGGAGTGGAAATAGAAGATGGAGCGTGGATCGGGTTTAGTGCATTTGGGTTGGGCCTTCATTTGTTTGGGTAAAATTCTTTGTTTATATTGTTTTAGTTTAAAAACTTAAAGTTTAGGAGCTAATATCTAACTCAAATTTAATCGGATTTACGCATGAATAAGTTCGTTAGAACCGTATTAAAAACTGGAATCCATTAGTATATGAGTTTGGAAATTTTCATTAAGTATAAAATTTTAATAAAATAAAATAAGAAGCCTTTATATTTTTAATAATATATATATATAATAAATAAGGTTATTATTTCGAGACTATATATATAATTAGTAGAACAATCATCGGATGCTAATGGAGTGGGATTGGAAAGAAGAACGTGTTACAGTAGTAGTGTTCGTTGGTTTGTTCGACCTGACAGCAAAGAGTTTGGAGCTGTATCGGTGAGAACAATAAATTTAATCATTTATTTTAATTAGTAGTGATTAAAAATTGAATTATGACGGATGAATGAATTGTTTGGATATGTATGTTGTTGAGTGAATGGTTGTGTATGTAATTAGACAAAACACTGAACACTGATAAGCGTTATTGACTGTAACGCTTGTGCGCAGCTGCATTGTTTGTTATGGATGATGATTATAACCCATGATCATCCGACTTATATGGTTGATTCATTATGTTTATATGATGCACACACAATACCATGGTTGTGGAATTAGACAGATGATCGATTCAATGTTCCTTCCATATGAATGAAAATTTGATTTTCAAATATTAAAATATTATTGTTAAGTCTAGTTTTATTTGAAAAGAGATTTGGAAATTTAAATATATTATTTTATAATATTATATACCAGACCGTTCTAGGATGAGAGGGAGGATGGTGTCTAGGCTTAGGTTCGAAAATCCAGTTTCCTGCACTCCCTGGCTATCCCTAACTGGTCCGACGGACGGGGCGATTAATTCAAATATGATTTGAAATTTGAATTGAAGTTGTTTTAAACTTTGAAAACCTATTGGAATTAAAATAACAAATGTCATGTAAGGACCGTTTATGATGTTTAAATTTAAATTTAAATTAAAAGGATTTTTGAATTCAAATGGCTTACAATTTATTTAAATTTAAACTAAAGTTTGGAATTGAGGAATGATTTTGGAATAAGCTTCATAATCGATTTTGAAATTAAGTTGTTTTGAATTTTAAATTCAATTCAAAGAGATTTGAAGGAATTATATTTAAATCGATTTATAACACACTACGGCACGATAGTTCGTAAATATCGATTTAAATTTTCAAATGGTTATAACTTGACCGTTTGAAATCGGTTTGACTTGAAACTAGAAACGTTGATCTTCAAATATTAACAATTTTTGAATAGAAAGAGAATTTCCAAATTTCAATGTACGATTTTCAGTTTTTGTCCAAAACAAATTTGAAAAGGTTGTTGTACGTGCAGTTCAGTGATCATAACGAAAATTCAACTAAAACAAGTTCTAAAGATTTGAGAAAATTCATGATAACTCTTACTTTATTAATCTATAGTGATTAGAACTGAATTATTTTAATTTTTGATTTGATTTGGAATCTATTTGATTTATATGGCTATTGCAACGATTTTGCTAACGTTCAAACATTATTATCTCATTTCCAAAGATAAATGGGTTTGGAATTTATATATCGTGAACCATTATTTTTAAATGGTTGAAGGATAGAGTTGTGTCAGATATTCGATATGTATCCAAGGTCGAACAAATACTATCAGAACCATCAGAAGATATCTACCTCCAGATTCTGATAGTGTTTGATTGAGTTGAGAATTTATATCGAATATAAGTCGATTCAACTCGATTCAAACTTATGTTCGAATATAAATTGTTTGGATTATTGTAAATGGAGTTGTAGTCCAAATAAAGATTTGGTAAATTGGAAGACATAAGGGAAGGGATAAAGATGTATGTTCAAGTATAAGAATTGAAAGGTTATGTTTGAAATAAAAGGTTTGTTAAATCGAATATTTGATTTCAAAGAAAGAGTTAAGATGATAATGGAATTTATGATCGACCCAACCTTGATTTGTAAATGAACGAATGACGATTGGAAGGAAATTTGAATTGAACCTTGTGTGTGTCCATAACCAATGTTTTATGAATACGCTTATTACTTGGAAAGACCAGGATCGAATTTAAATCCGAAAACCATTCCAAGTAATAATATGATGCATGAAGCAAATTCAAGAATTTGAATCGATGAATCAAGACCGTGGTTGTTCACAATCGAACGGACGGCCTACCAATTGGTTTATTTACTGAATAGCTACAATAGAGAGATGCCTTATTACCGGAGTGGCAAGAAGTCCGAACGTGTTAGGAGAACTTTCAGATTTTGTTCCTTTCAGACCTAGGACAGACTTGTATGGATCGTGTGTCTGACATTGTAAGTGACAACATAACACTGATTCCCATTTGATATGTATCTGGTTTATGACATATGAGCTCGAAGTGGTTATGTATGGATGGAAATCAGTGATCATGTTGTGAATGGACAATGTGACATACTTAAGATACGAAATGAGCTTGTATGATCATGGCATTGCTTATTTATGCATGCTTTGTGTATGATGCGACATCGACAAACCTCACACCCCAGATGATGAGAAACTGGCTGTTAGGTTGTGTTTGTGTGTATATATATATATATATATATATATATATATATACGAATTGATGATGACCGCTGCAGCAGTGGGAAACCACTTATGACTTATGGAATAGGGTATGTTCAGGGGGCCATGTCTAGTCGAAAACCGTTGATCTATCTCACGATTTGTATTGTTGTACACATCTAGATGAAAAACCAGTGATTACATTTCATTTGTATTCCAATTGATCTTTCGTGCTAGGAATAATCAAGGTTGAAACCCAAATCTCTAATATGTGCCACACGGTTTTGGTTTGTGTGTGTGTGTGTGTATATATATATATATATATATATATATATATATATATATATGGCGACATAATAGAATTGGGGTATTATGCTATCTAGGATTGATACATTTATCTGCAAAATGTTTTCCATACTATACATACGTATTATGGCATTGAAAGAGGATTTTTACGTATGAAAGCACATTTGGTTGTCATTAGATAAACCTCGCCCATCTGGTATGCGCTTGCATTGCGTGATATGGGATGAGCTTATGATAGCTTCATTTTCAAAATTCATTGCATATTTATATGCATGGACATTCACATGGAGTAAACCCGTTCCGCATTAGCGGCGTGGTCCGATGGATTTCCCAACTTTAAAATAAATCTTAAAGCAACAGTTTTATGTTCTCGCACTAGTTCCATGACTGACCTGGAGTTTATTGTTCCTTCCTAAACTCTGGATGCCCATTAATTTTCTCATGGGCAACTAGTAGTTTAGTTTGCAGTTATGTTTGTTGGAGCAAAGTTCAGAGCGCTTTCTGAGTTAGAGTCCAAGCTGGAGTTAAAGCTTCTACTGTAACATATGTTCTTCCGCTGAGAGTTTATATTTTCTTCCGTTGTATGTTTATATTGTAACTCTGATATTCATGTAATTCTGATGTAATATTGTTTTTGAGCAATGAAAAGTTCTGTTATTTTGTTCAATGTATGTATGTACCCATAACAATTCGTCTTTGTGAACGGTTTAAGTTGGTTTAATTACCGGCCAGAACCGGGCAAAATGATGGGTCGTTTCAGTTGGTATCAGAGCCTTGGTTTATACAAAGCTGTGGGGTATGATGTATTTTGAACAAAGGATAGGACTCATCAGAGTTATAACATCTCATTAGAGATAGGTTTAGAAATGCCCTAGAATGAGATTTTGAAGTATTATGTCGAGAGAGAGTATTTTTGAAATCTATATAAGTTATTTTTGGAGACGATAATTATTTTGAAATATAATTGAAGATAAGGGTTTTGAGTATTGTATTCGACGTCGCGATTGGACTATCGAGTATGTAAGGATTTCGGATGAACGTCTGATCAACATATATATGAAGTTCAATATATACTAGATAGATATAGAATAGCACTCTAGTCACTCGGGATGATTCTGTTGATGAATGCAATAACATCGGTATTCATTTTTGGGTTTCGAAGGTGGGATGACTATATAATTCCGATTTAAGCGTTGAGGAATATTTAAAACCATTTAACTATGTGTTGTAATGAATAAATCTTAATAAAATGGTTTGGAAATTAATATAGGAATTTAATTTAGGAAAATAAGACTAGAAGTTTTGAAGAGAAAAAAACTGAGATTAGCTTAAACTTCAAGTCTTTGAACCCATAAACCTTGAATTTGATAAACAAAAAGTACTTGAATAATAAATTTTAGGGGTAGATCTCACTTATAGAATTAGGAACTGAATGGTTGGAAAATGTACGTAAGGAAGATAAATTACCCATACTTTAGATTTTACAGGAATAATTGATCAAATTATAACTAACGTTTGAATATGAATTTTGTAATTAAATAGGTTGTAATCAGAGAAGATATCATACTCCTCAATGAGTGTCAAATTATAGAATTGAACCTATACCTAACATGAATGGTGAACGATAAATTAAAAGCTGAATCAATTTGCTTAGAAATTTAATCTTAGCAAAAGAAACCCCTTAAGAAGTTTCAAGGAAATTTTAACTCGAGTTAAGAATTTGTTTAAAAAGATGATTTAAAATATAATTCAAATTCTAAGTAGGGGAGAAAACTACTCTTCCCTATTAAGACAGTATAAGTAAGCCAACTGGAAATTGTTTAATGAGTAATCGCTTATGACGCAAAGGAAATATTAAAGTAAAGTTTACCTTAATTGAATTGCCTATAATTGTATCATTAGGTGCACTCGATTCTTCGATCTTCACTTATGCTAGTTCCATTTTTGAACCGTTTATTCTTGGGAAGCGTCATTCACACCCTTTTATTTATAACTCTACTTGAGCACATGTAATATGATTTGTCGAACAAAGTCAAGTTTTAAATTCAAACTAGATTGAAATATGTTGAATCAGAGTAGCGTAGCAGAAGCGTGATATTAATTTAAATGGAAATGATTTTTCAGATTAGTTGAGCAAAGAAATCTTCCCAAATGAGCTTCAATATTTGAAGGTAGAAGAAAATCATATACTTTGGATTCAAGCAAATTTAGAAAGACAAGGTTTATTTGATTATGTGAATGTGACATTAAGAGATGAAATCCAACAATAGAAGATATGAAAATTTTACCAGAGATCTTAGAAATTTGAAACATTTGAATAAGATCCTGGATTTCTAAATTTTGGAACATGATTTTGTATATTTGAAGTTGAAATTTTTATTCTCAATTTAACGAAGCTTCCAATTATTTTGGATGTGATGAAAGACTTACAAACAAAAGAAATTTCGACGACTAGAATCCCGATATTTTGAAATGTTTAGAAAACAATAAGTATTTGTAAATTATGGCTACGAAATGATTTACATCTTCGGGGTATAAAATGTTTTGGTTTGTTCGAGTAACCATGGAAAAAACTGGGTCGTGATGAGAAATTTGATTTCGTGGAAGGGGTGATACTCAGTTGTCCTATCATGAGGATAAACTTCTCAAACTAATAACATATAGATTTTGTTGATGTCAAAAGTTGGTCACCATTGACAGTAAACCCCCAACCGTGCGGTGAACACACGAACAAAGATTATAAAATGCAAAGGTAAAGCAAAAGAACGAGGAGCACACACAGAATTTTTATAGTGGTTCAGCAAAGACAATGCCTATGTCCACTTTATATATTATTTCTCTTTTTTTAATTACAAGTACAATGCTTTTTATGTTTGAAGAAGAGAAAAAGATAGCTAACTCCTCTTCCTCTTTGGGAGAGATTGAGAGAAAACGAACTCCAGAAATGAAGTGTAACCGAATAGAAGAAGTCCTCCCTTCCTCTTTAAGCTTTGTGGTATTTATAGGTGTAAAATGCAGCATGGGCTGTTGCAATATAGTCCGGCCATTCCGGGAAATCCTGGACACGTGGAACCTATTAGTTGGTTTGAATAGCGACGGGAGACTGATTCCATTGTTCATAAATAGTATCCTCACAAGTTGCGGTTGACATAGCATCCACGGAGAGGTATATCAAAAGTAGAGCTTTGTCTGGATATGGTTTGACCACTTTTATTGCCTTGGAAGCTGGGATATACGGTGTGATTGCCCTGTAGAAGATTTCCACGCCGGCCTGAGATAATTGGTTGACGTGCCTCTCGCGGAAGCGAGATACTCGGTCGATTGGGAGAGCGATTCTTACGGAGTGAGCTGTCAATTGACTAGGCTGGACTTGGGCCGATATCACTACAACAAAATTGTTTTTTAACG
The DNA here is from genome assembly GCA_030737875.1 of Allium sativum. NCBI lineage: Eukaryota > Viridiplantae > Streptophyta > Magnoliopsida > Asparagales > Amaryllidaceae > Allium > Allium sativum. The sequence continues at coordinate 191,323,076 of CM060922.1, read as the reverse complement.
ACGCACAAGGGTTTGTCTTTTGCGACGCTTATGCGACGCTATTAAAAATAGCGTTGAATAAGCATCATAAAAGACACACTGTCTTGCATCGTTAAAACTTGTTTTGTTGTAGTGTATGCAATTGCTTCGGGTCGTGTGTCTGCTGGGCTTCCTGAAGCGCGACTTATATCTATTTACGTGTTTAGGTTTTGGTCTAGCTCGTTGAGACTCTTGCCAAAAAAGAGGGTTAACACTTTGCCCCTCAGAATGCATCGTCATTGGTAGAGGGAGTTGTGTTCTGAGATTAGAACCAAAGAACAAACGCTCGAACTGCTATGGTCACGCTGGACCTTATTTAGGCTAGAAAACCGACGGTTCCGATGTTTTATTAAGGCCAGAAAACCAATGACCACACTGAGTCGTATTAAGGCTGGATAACCGACAACGATCGAAAACTGTATTAAGGCCAAGATGGTGATCGCTATTTGTATGAGAGTTGGTTCCTGCAATACAGAATAAACCTTTCTCGTTTTGGAGAAGGCTAATCGGTCGAACATTGTATTTCACTTGGCTTTGAAGGGTGGCGAGCATTAACCATGCTCGTCTTAGAGACGAACGCTAATCAAGTTTGGTTTAGTGGCGAGCATTAACCATGCTCGGCTTAGTGGCGAACGCTAATCAAGTTCGGCTTAGTGGCGAGCATTAACCATGCTCGGCTTAGAGAGGATGCGAGTATTAATCATACTCGGTTTAGGGCAAGTGTTTTTTATGCTCGACTCATATTAAGTTAGTTTGTTCAGCGAGCTTTGATTGCTCGTGGTCTAAAGATAAAAGAGGGAGTATAATCTATAATTCGTATTTAGAAAACATGACCTCACTCGGTTAAAGGAGTGGGCGTTTAGAAAAAAGGTGGTGGGCTTTCGCGCTGTCCACATAAAACAGGGGGCGAGCATTTATTCATGCTCGACTTAGAGGTGTTCAAACATGATATATGTTTGCAAAAATAAAATTCATAACTGCTAAATAACTATTACAAAGAAATTCTATGGGGATAGCAGTTGATCCCAAAGCATTCCTAGGAGCTAAATCCTAACCCCATACATGTGTACATCAAGGTGTACTTATTATTGAAAGGAATACATCAAAAGAAAAGAAATCTAATTAACAGTAATGCCGCGAGTGCTAGTCTCAGAGTTCTTTCCGTTTCAAGGAGCTCGAGGACCGATCTGAGGAGCTTAGGCAGAAGGTCGCGGCGGCATGGCCGGGGCGTGATTTTTGACATATTTGGGGAGCTCTCCTTTTCTGACTCGTCCTTCGATGAGATCGCGCAGATGTCGGCATTAATTTGTATTATGCCCATCCACGTTATGGAATATACAATGCTTGCCGGAATCAAGTTCCATCTGGGTCGGCTCTCGTTGAGGTGGTCTTGGAGTTGGTAAGAACTCGCATATGTCGAGATATATATCAAGCAAAGAAGAATTGAGCTCAGTGTATTGGTCGTACTTATTCGTTCCGCTGTGAGTTTGTGCTCTTTGTTTTCTTTTATTCTAATATTTCTTTCTTTCTATTTCTCACTTGCTAACTTCTTTCTAATAATGATTCAAATTTCTATGCAATTTGTGTTGGACGTGTGATGTTATTAGTTGACTCAAAGAGTACGGAAATACGGGCCGTTACATCGAGAACAAAAAGTTTTAAGTGGGGGAGATTGTAACGAATCAGGATTTTTAATGATTCAAATAAAATAAAAATTCAATTTTCTGAATATCAAATGAATTTGTTAAGATATAAATACATATATTGTTTTAAAAATATTATATACGAGTTGAATAAATACTTTTGTTTTAATCTATTTTGATGTGAATAACTTATTTTAAGATCATATCTAAGATTTTATTTAAATAAATATTTTCAATATTAATAAGTGATAATATTATGTTTTATAAATAATATATTTCCATAAAGTTTTGTTGTGTTTCTAAACCCTTATTCTTATAATTTATATTTGTTAAAATAATATGAATAAATATTTTTATAAAATCTTAAGTAATATTTTGGTTACATTTATAAGCATTGAAAATTTACCACATTTATAAGTGTTACTAAGATATAACTAAAAATAGAAATTAACAACTAAATAAATAAACTAATTTTGTCACACATGTATTGGTTAATTTTAAAAACAAAGATTAGGTGGCTCCATGCATGTTATTGGGTCCATGGAAAGAAACCAAGTGCCCCTTAACTCAATGACTAAAGTACCCCTTTGTAAAATCCTGTATAAACAGCTAATCACCTCTAAGAAAACCATACCCAATCTAAATCTCATGTCTGGCTCCTTCTTCTTCATATTTCACCTTCCAGTAAAATGAAAACCCTGCTTCCAACCAAATAAAATTCCATAACTCTAATTTTTTTCTATTTTATCCTCTATCTCAAACGCGGATATCATCCGGATTATCATTACCGATTTTTAGAAATTGATAGATCTGAATTTTGTCAACTATCGAAAGAGATATCATTGATTTGCGACAAAGAAGAAAATTTTGTGTTGGAAACTTCTAAAAATCTTTTCTTCCAGTCCAGAGAGAATTAAATCGCGTCGTCAGCACCAATGAGATCAGCAAAGAGAGGATTATTTTTGGTGTAAGTTTCATGCGATTCCGTGTCGACAATTTTTATGGTTGGAAACTAAGGTTGGAGTTTGTCAGAGGATGGAGCGGCGATAGGCAGAACGGAGAGTGGGGTCCAGGATTGGGAAGTTTTGGTAGAGTGCGGTCCAGGATTGGGAAGTGTGACATTCAGGATTCATGCTTTTTTCAGTTCCGGTTCCAGGTCCGTGAAATAATCGAATTTCGATGTAAGGGGTTTTAAGCTTGGCGAAGTTGTGCAGTTGAACAAGAAGAGGAAGAGAGGTACGTTGGTGGTCTCGGATTTGGATATGGTGGAGGTTCTGGGTGTGCACCGTGTATAATGTATGTACGGTTGGCTACAGGGGCATGAAAAAGGAAGAACGGAGGAGAGGAAGAAAAAGATGGAGCGTGGATCGGGTTTGGTGCATTTGAGTTGGGCCTTCATTTGTTTGGGTAAAATTCTTTGTTTATTTTTTTTAGTTTGAAAACTTAAAATTTAGGAGCTAATATCTAACTCAAATTTAATCGGATTTACGCACGGATAAGTTCGTTAGAACCGCATTAAAATGTGGAATCCATTAGTATATGAGTTTGGAAATTTTCATCAAGCATAAAATTTTAATAAAATAAAATAAGAAGACTTTATATTTATAATAATATATATAAAAAGTTATTAATTCAAGACTATATATATATATATATATATATATATGTAGAACAATCATCGGATGCTAATGGAGTGGGATTGGAAAGCAGTATGTGTTACAGTAGTAGTGTTCGTTGATTTGTTCATCCTGACAGCAAAGAGTTTGGAGCTGTATCGGTGAGAACAATAAATTTAATCATTTATTTTAATTAGTAGTGATTAAAAATTGAATTATGACGGATGAATGAATTGTTTGGATATGTATGTTGTTGAGTGAATGGTTGTGTAATGAATTAGACAAAACACTGAACACTGATAAGCATTATTGACTGTAACGCTTGTGCGCAGCTTCATTGTTTGTTATGGATGATGATTATAACCCATGATCATCCAACTTATATGGTTGATTTATTACGTTTGTATAATGCACACACAATATCATGGTTGTGGAATTAGACAGATGATCGATTCAATGTTCCGTCCATATGAATGAAAATTTGATTTTCAAATATTAAGATATTATTGTTAAGTCCAGTTTTATTTGAAAATAGATTTGGAAATTTAAATATAATATTTTATAATATTATATACCAGACCATTCTACGATGACAGAGAGGATGGTGTCTAGGCTTGGATTTGGAAATCCAGTTTCCTGCTCTCCTTGGTTATCCCTAATTGGTCCAACAGAGTGGGACGATTAATTCAAATATGATTTGCAATTTGAATTGAAGTTGTTTTAAACTTTGAAAACCAATTGAATTAAAATAAAAAATATCACGTAAGGACCATTTATGATGTTTAAATTTAAATTAAAAGGATTTTTGAATTCCTATGGCTTACAACTTATTTAAATTTAAATTAAGATTTGAAATTGAGGAATGATTTTGGAATAAACTTCATAATCATTTTTTAAATTAAATTGTTTTGAATTTTAAATTCAATTCAAAGATATTTGAAAGAATTATATTTAATTCGATTTATAACGTGCTATGGTGTGACAGTTCGTAACTATCGATTTAAATTTTCGAATGATTATAACTTGACCATTTGAAATCGGTTTGACTTGAAACTTGAAACGTTGATCTTCAAATGTTTGCAATTTTTAAATAGAAAGAGAATTTCCAAATTTCAACATACGATTTTCAATTTTTGTCCAAAACAAATTTGAAAAGGTCGTTGTACGTGCAGTTTGGCGATCATAATGAAAATTCAACTAAAACAAGTCCTAAAGATCTAAGAAAATTCATGATAACTCTTACTTTATTAATCTTAAGTGATCAGAACTAAATTATTTGAATTTTTAATTTGATTTCGAATCTATTTGATTTAAGTGGCTATTGCAGCTCTTTTGTGTAATGACCCGCATTTTTCCAGGGTTACAATTAATTTATTTAATTATATAAATAGTGATTTAGGGAATTAAATCGTCGTTAATTAAATTATAGTGAATATTTAATTAAATTAAATAATTAAATAATATATTTAATTCAGAAATAATCAAATTTTTTGGAAATCACAATATTCTGTGAACGGGGTCGTCCCTTAGATTTAATTCAGCTTAGAGTTGAATTATATTGACGAATATATTCAATCGATGACAGTTTGAACGTATAATTATAATATAATTAAAATCGAGCTCTAAATGGCGCTGCAGTTCGCGATTTGGCGACTTGAACTTCAACTGAGTATATAGGATTCGTTTTAAGCTGGATTTTTGTGAAACAAGAAACGTGTGGAGCTGGTGGAGTATATCTTTCTAGTGGAAGAGAAAAATCGGGATTTCGTCGGGTAGATTTTGATGTACGTCCAAATCAAATTTCAGAAAAGTCGCTGTGGAATTCCTTTATAATTCGTAATGCTTTATATACGTTATAAAAGGATTTTCGATATAAATTGAATATCGAGATAATCTAGAATCTGAAATATCAAACTGTAAATTCTGATATGATATTCTGGAGCTGTATGATATCATATGTGAAGATATACGATAATATAAATTTATTTATATTTAATTTAATTATATTTAAATATATTTATATATTTAAATGGGTCATCTAGAGCTTTAAAAATAGTCGGTTTTGCAAACGAAGTCGGAATTCGACGAAACTAATTTTGTTGGATCCGCAACATCAAATTATTGCTAGATGTCAGTTTCCGTGATTTTTAGAGTCACTGTGTGGCCGTACGGATTTTTAGAGTGAGAAACAGTCAGTATTTTAATAGTCAAAAATACACTGTGTGAGCATACGAAGTTGGAATTTGATGAAACCAGTTTCGTTGGGACCGTAATGTCGAGGTGTAGCTGCATGTCAATTTTCGTGATTTTTGGTTATCGTATGTGGTCACAGGAATTTTTAGAAGATAAGTACAAATAACATTTGATTATAATTGAATATTATAATGAAAATATCTCCTCCTCTAAATCCTATATAATGTCTTCATCACTTCTAAACCTAACTTTCAATCTTCATTTGGTCAACAGACTTATTTTTCCGCTGTTGTTTTTTGGGTTCTTCCAGTAAAATTCCTCCAAAGAAAAATCAAAACAAAATAGTAGAAAAAATCTATAAATCCCTAGATGAACATATGTGGATTCATCGCAACTGCTCTTCCTTCTAATACAGCTCTTGTAAGGTGCGACGCAAGTTCTGAAAACTGGGTATTCTGCAGTGCGGATTAGGGTTGTTATTTTGGGGAATTTGGGTTGGTTTTGGGTAAACCGAAGTGTATCATCGGATTGAGGGTTGAAAGCCGCAACTGTTTGCAAACTTTGGTTGGATTCCACGCTAAGTGATGTCACTACTTTCCTGTAGCGAGCTCGAATTTTGTTTGCGGCTGTCGCGTTCTTCTTGGGGAGTGCGAGATTGAAAAGATGGTGCTTGGCTTGAAGAGCAACGAACGAGGGGAAGATTGGTGGTGTTTTAGCGAAATCGATGGAGTGTTGAAAGGGTAGTGAGGGCTTGAATGAACCGGAAATGACACATGCAACGGGTTTTGCCAGAGGAGTGTGAGCTGGTGGTTTATGGTACGAAGTTGAAAAGGGTTCGAAGGGAGAAGTGATGGTGAAATTGATTTATTGTTTCATGAGGTATCGGGTTGGTAATGAGGATGCAAAGTGGAAGTTTGCTGTTGTATTTCACTGGAGTTCGGAGCAGAATGGTTACGGGGAAGGAGTTTGGGTACGTGGGCTTTATGACGTGGCAGTGGGCCGGTTTTGAAAAGGGTAAGGCCCTTTTGAATTGTAAATCAAGTTTTAAATTTAATTTAAAATGTATTGAACTTTATAAATTCGTATCTCATCCATACATTGTCAGAATCATGAACGGTTGGATCCGTTAGGATCGTATGGACGAGAGCTTCACAATGAAGCTGTCTGGGAGTGAATCCGAGCCCGTTACAATTTATGGTGAAATAAATTGTCCGACTGAGTTGAACAATGCAAACCGTTATTCAACGATTAACGCGCAACCGTGAGTAAAACTCACCAACTCTGAACAGTTATATTTTTATAATGTATTTTTAGAACTGTTAATCATCTGTTGATTGTTGTGTGTTGGTTGATTGATTGAACTGCTAGTCAGTTAGTGGAAATTATATATATATGTATATATATATATAAACCGTTAAATATTTATATATTGATTCTGCTATCAGAATAATTTATATTGAAGTGAAAGTGATGATAATCATATTGTGTAGCATCTGTGGATGCAGGGAAACAGGTTGGAGGAATCCGACTGGATTCCTCTACAGTTATTTTATTGTTTTTCATATATATATTATATGATGTGATATAAAATCTGTGGTCGATTATTTGTGCTTAGACGATATTGAACATCGTGATTAGATATGATTGAATACCATAACATACCGAAATGTTGATAAGGGGATTTTCAAAGTGATACTGAAAATAGAATATTTATAAATTGAAATATTTATAAATAAGAGATATTTATAAAGTGGAATATTTATAAATAAGGAATATTTATAAAATTGGAATATTTATAAATAGGAGATATTCAAAAAGGAAATATTTTCAAACCATTTTCTTTTTGAAGGGAAAGGCCTGTGTGGCGGGTTTGGGGATTTTCCCGATGCTCCCGTTACAAAGGAGGTTATAGCGAATTTTTCAGAGAATTTAAGGAGTTGGAATATTTCAAGAATAAATTTGAAAAGGGAATATTTGTAAACCACTTACAAATAGAATGAAAGAGGAAAACGTTATATAAAGGGAAAACGTTATAAAGCAGAAACCGTTATAAAGAGGAAAACGTTATAAAAAGGGAAAACGTTATAAAGCAGAAACCGTTATAAAGAGGAAAACGTTATAAAAAGGAAATCATTTTTAAAGTGTAGAACCGTTATTTAAAAGTAAATCTTTTAAAATGAATAAAACGTTGTTAAAAGGAGTTAGTCGAATATAGTATTCGAGAAGAGTTAATCAGTAGGGTTAACCATTTCAGTAGAGTTAACCAGTCCAGTAAAGTTAACCAGTTCAGTAGAGTTAACCAGTTCAGTAGAGTTAACCAGTCCAGTAGAGTTAACCAGTTCAGCAGAGTTAACCAGTTCAGTAGAGTTAACCAGTTCAGTAGAGTTAACCAGTTCAGTAGAGTTAACCAGTTGGGTTAAGTAAGTCGAGTTTACCAGTTGGGTTAAGTAAGTGGAGTTTACCAGTTGGTTTAAGTAAGTCGGGTTAACCAGTTAGAGTTAACCAGTTAGAGTTAATCAGTTAGATTTAATCGATTAGAGTTAAAACGAACTAGAGTTAATCAAATATAGTTATTTGAGACAGAGTTAGTCAAACAGAGTTATTCAGGATAAGTTGCCATCTCGTACGACTGCTAGCGTAATTCGCAGGGCTGTAAATAGCCTATGGCGGTCAGATGTTTCCTGAGGGAATCAGGCGTAACCATTGTGATCGCTACGATCTAGAGTCAAGCGAATGGAGTTAAATAGAGTTATCGAATATTAGTTATTCGAATGGAGTTGAATAGAGTTAAATGGAGTTGAATAGAGTTAAATGGAGTTGAATAGAGTTAAATGGAGTTGAATAGAGTTAAATGGAGTAAATAGAGTTATCGAATATTAGTTATTTGAATGGAGTTGAATAGAGTTAAATGGAGTTAAATAGAGTTATCAAATATTAGTTATTCGAATGGAGTTAAATCGAATATTAGTTATTCGATAGGAGTTAATCAAGTTGAGTTAAATAAACCAAGTTAGTCGAGCCTAGTTAATTGAATCGAACTGGTCGAACCAAGTAAGTTAAGTTAGTCGAGTTAAGTTCGTCGAGTTAAATTAATCGATGTTAGTTTCATCGAAAGGAGTTATCGATATTAGTTTCATCGAAAGGAGTTATCGATGTTAGTTTCATCGAAAGGAGTTATCGATTATAGTTTGATCGAAGTGAGATTTATAATAAGAGTCATTCGAAAAGAGATTATCGAATATAGTTTATTCGAAAGTGAGATTTTCAAATACGAGATATTTGAAACGAAAGAGTTATCGAATATTAGTTATTCGAAGAGAGATTATCGAATATCGTTTATTCGAGAAGGAGTAATCAAATATAGTATATTCGAAAGGAAGGAGTTAATCGAATATAGGTTATTCAAAGAAGAGTTAATCAAATAGAGATTTCTCGAAGAGAGCTAATCGGCGAATTCGATTATATCGAATTCGGGAAAGTACTTATACTTTCCAATGTTTAAATAGAGATTTATTTATTTATAAATAAATAAGTGTTAGGTTAATTATTCACTAATAAGAATAGAAGTTATAATTAAAGTTAGATAATTCGAAAGGAGGGATTATAACGTTATCGTTATAACCAATGTTTTAAATATAGAAGTGGATTAGTAAAATTGGATCCGAGAAAGGCGTAAAGAAGTTGTTAAAGATTAAAAGATAAACTTTGACCATTTCGAAGTTATAACATTGTTCAGTTAAGGTCTGAGAGGTAATTATACCACAACTTGAGTGACTTCCTTCTTAACTAAGAAATGGTAAGGTTTGATCGTAAAGGAGTTTTGGAAATGTTTTCCAAACGAGAATCAGAAATGTTTTCTGATAAAAGAAAATAAGAATTTAGAATATAGGGAAACATGAGATAAGTAAATAAATGAACTAAAGAGGTTAATGTTAAATGATGTTTGTTCGTTATAATTTCCATCTGGTAATAATATCGTTGTTTGCACACTTGTTTTTCTTTGATGGTTAAATCACAGACTATCGAAGTTTTGACCATTTTAACGTTGTTAATATGGAGAGACCGGTTGGATTATTATCCAAAGAACCACTCTGTATTGGCATAAGCGTCGCGAATCATATATGCCAAAGATAATTGAAGACGGAGTAAAATGCAAGGGCTATCCTGTTTACAGAATAGTGCTTTCGGTTTGTCCAGTCCCCGGACAACTTGTATGGATGAAGGTCTGACAGAGTATATCCAATGGATCGCGTAAGTTGATCTGTTCAAACGTATTCACGTTTGGTGGCGGAGGAATTCGTTTCTCTTAGCTGTATACCCGTGTTATTTTTGGATAAGTCAATTTGTGATTTGGCGGGTATGACGATGTGACATTCTAAGTGAATGAGGATGACTTGTATGGATGAATGTCTGACAGAGTATTTCCAGAAGGGTCACGTACATTGATTTCTTCAACTGTACCAAGAGTGGAAGCGAAGAAGGAAACTTCTTTTAGCTAACACATAATGTATTGTTGAGGACGTCAATCGGTGATTGGATGGATTTGATGATGTGGCATTCAAAGTGAATCTGATGTGATGATAAAGCGTAGCTTCTAGCCTCATCAACCGGTAAATGACAGAAATCGGGCAGGCAGCATGGCTAAGTCGGTCGCACCGAAGTAGGGTGTATAATCACCTATCTAGAGAATATTCATTTTGCTTCTTTAATCTATCAATGTTGTCCCATATATATATGGGAACGGTTGCTGATCCCAACCGTTGGTGATGTACATTCGATACACTCAAGCGAAATGAGTGGTCGGTCATGTGTGGCTGAGTTGCAAGATGTTCTTGTTGAACTCCAGTGTATCGTTCCTAGAGTACACTGATCGGAAGGTGGTTCCATACCTTGTCATAGTTGGAAATCCATTACCCAATACGTACTTGCGGTTGTGATTGTATACTATATGTAGAACGTGAGATGAAAGCGTTCTGCTAGATTGATATCTATTTGTACATAGACATTATTATAATATCAAAAGGTTTTTTATATAAAGATATTTTGGATTCTCATAAGGGAAAAACCCGTTCCGTTATGCGGCGTGGTCTTATGAGATATCGTTTACATGTTCAAACTGTTTTTAAACTGTTTTACTCGTACCAGTCCCATGACTGACCCGGAGTTTACTTTGTTGTTTTCCCTAAACTCTTGGGTGCCTAAATTTGTACGGGCAGTCAAGTAGTCGAGATTTGCAGATACATTGGAGAGCTTGGAGCAGGAGGCTTCAGGATTCTATAGCTATTATTATTTCTGCTGTTGTTGTAAGTGATGTACTCTGATAAGTGCTATTGTATATATAACTGTTTGTATTTCAAAAGTTATGTTATATTTTATTCGTTCCGCTGTGAGATTCGTGTTTACTCTGATGATGATGTTCTTCTTCTTCTCCTATTCTATTAGTTCTATCTTATCTTTCCTCACCCTCTAATTTCTTTCATTAATTACCGGGATTTTTCGATGTTTTGGTTATCGACATCGTGTTTATGTCAATAACCAAAGTCGTCGAAAATCCGGGTCATTACATTTTGCTAATGTTCAAACGTTATTATCTCATTTCTAAAGATAAATGGGTTTGGAATTTATAAATCGTGAACCGTTATTTTTAAATGGTTAAAGGATAGAGTTATGTCGGATATTTGATATGTAATTCCAATGTTGAACAAATACTATTAGAACCCTTAGAAGATATCTACCTCAAGATTCTGATAGTGTTTGATTGAATTGAGAATTTATATCAAATATAACTCAATTTAATTTGACTCAAACTTATTTTCGAATATAAATTGTTTACATTATTGTAAATCGAATTGTAATCCAAATAAAGATTTGGTAAATTGGAAGACGTAAGGGAAGGGATAAAGATGTATTTTTAAGTTAAGAATTGAAAGGTTATGTCTGAAATAAAAGGGTTGGTAAATCGAATATTTGATTTCAAAGAAAGAGTTAAGATGATAATAGAATTTATGATTGACCCAACCTTGATTTGTAAATGAAGGAACGACGATTGGAAGGAAATTTGAATTCAACCTTGTGTGTGTCCATAACCAATGTTTTATGAATACGCTTATTACTTGGGAAGAATGGGATCGGATTTAAATCCGAAAACCATTCCAAATAATAATACGACGCGTGAAGCAAATTCAAGACTTGAAATCGATGAATGAAGACCGTGGTTAATTATAATCGAACGGACGGCCTGCTGATTGGTTTCTTTATTGAATTGCTACAGTAGAGAGATGCCCCAATTAACGAAGTGGCAGGAAGTCCCAACATGTTGGGATAACTTTCATATTTTGTTCCGTTCAGACCCAGGACGGACTTGTGTGGATCGTGTGTCTAACATTGTAATTGATAACATAACACTGATTCCCATTTGATATGCATCTGGTTTATGACGTATGAGCTCGAAGTGGTTATGTATGGATGGAAATCAGTGATCATGTTGTGAATGGACAACGTGACATACTTAAGACATGAAATGATCTTGTATGATCATGGCATTACTTATCCAGGCATGCTTTGTGTATGATGCGACATTGACAAACCTCACACCCCAGATGATGAGAAACTGGCGGATAGGTTGTGTGTGTGTATATATATATATATGAATTGATGATGACTGCTGCAGCAGTGGGAAACCACTTATGACTTATGGAATAAGGTATGTTCGGGGGGGCGTGTCTGGTCGAAAACCATCGATCTATCTCGTGATTTGTATTGGTGTCCGTGTCTGGATGAAAAAACTGGTGATTACATTTCGTTTGTATTCCAATTGATCTTTCATGCCAGGAATCATCAAGTTGGAAACCCAAATCTCCGATACGTACCACACGGTTTTGGTTTGTATGTGTGTATATATATACATATATATATATATATATATATATATATATATATATATATATATATATATGAGGAAGGTTCGAGAGCACCCCAAACAATGCAGCACCCCAAAAGCCCCTCAACCACAACCAAGTATTTCACACTCTCTCTCGTTCCACTCATTCTCTCACTTCCCACTCACATTCTTTAATATAAACGAGTGGTTGTGGTTCGGGTGCAAATGGGAGGCTGAAATTCAGGGGGGCTCCCTGATCCTATCCCTATATATATATATATATATATATATATATATATATATATATATATATATATGGCGACATAATAGGATGAGGTATTATTCTCTCTAGGATTAATACATTTATTCGCGAAATGTTTTAAACACTATATATACGTATTATGGCATTGAAAGAAGATTTTTACGTATGAAAGCGTATTTAATTGCCATAATATAAACCTCACCCATCTAGTGTGCGCTTGCATTGTGTGATGTGGGACGAGCTTACGAGAGCTTCATTTTTAAAAGTCATTGTGTATTTATATGCACGGGAATTCACATGGAGTAAACCCGCTCCGCATTAGCGGCGTGGTCCGATGAATTTCCCGACTTTAAAAAAATCTTAAAGCAACTATTTTATGTTTTCACACCAGTCCCATGACTGACCTGGAGTTTATTGTTCCTTCCTAAACTCTAGGTGCCCATTAATTTTCTCACGGGCAACTAGTAGTTTAGTTTGCAGTTATGTTTATTGGAGCGAAGTCTGGAGTGCTTTCTGAGTTAGAGTCCAAGCTGGAGTTAAAGCTTCCGCTGTAACATATGTTCTTCCACTGGGAGTTTATATTTTCTTCCACTGTATGTTTATGTTGTAACTCTGATATTCATGTAACTCTGATGTAATATTTTTTTTGAGCAATGAAAATTTCTGTTATTTTGTTCAATGTATGTTTGTGCCCATAACAATTCGTCTTTGTGAACGATTTAAGGTGGATTAATTACCGGCGATAACTAGGAAAAATGACAGATCGTCAAAAGGTAGTACAATGGTATGGAGCCCAGACATTTATACTTATGTGGTTGATGGATAGCGAGGCGTCTCAGATATGTTTGGTCGTCAATGGCTAAGTGATAGGTCTGATAGGACCGAAAAACGTATTTTTAAGGAATAACTAATCCTCAAAATTAAGGGAGGAACGGCCCTGTAGGATCCAAGGGCTCACCAGAGGCTGAGTCCTAGGTCATTTTGCTAGAGGTGATCCAAATCGGTCAGGAGACCATCCCTTGCCTTGAATCATGATGGAAATCCCATTTCCAATACGCGACTTTCAATTTCAGTTGTAAACCTATATGACAACATAGTAGGATGGGGTACTATGCCGTCCATGATTGATACATTTATATTTCAAGTTGATTTCTTCACTTATAGTAATAATAAAATATTTATTTTGCGTATCAAGCATGTTTGGCCATTATAAGCTAAAACTCTGTCCTCTGGTTTGCGTTTGCATTGTGTGATAGGACCTGAGTTTTATAATAGCTACATTTGTCCTCTTTAACATTATGGTATTCTTGGGAGAAAACCCGTTCCGTGTTATACGGCGTGGTCCCTTGATTTATCAAACTTTAAAATAAAGTTAATAACAGTTTTAGTTCTCACACCAGTCCTATAACTGACTCAGAGTTTATTCCTTCTACCTAAACTCTGGGTGCCCATAATTTCCACACGGGCAGCTATTAGTTTTAGTTTGCAGGTATTTCTTTTCATAGGATCCTGGATCACGGCTGGAGCTATATTCGGAATGCTTTGTATCCATATATTTCTTTCAGCTACGGTAGTTGATGTTTTCCGCTGTGTAACGACCCGAAAATCTGAGCCAGTTTAAAATTTTTATTTTGGCAATTTTGATGAATTTTGAATATTTAAAATGAATTATTTTAAATAAAAATGACGAGAAAATTTATTTTGAATATAATTCGAACGTATATATTTATATACGTCGTTGTTAGAATATAAATATTTATTTATATATATAAAAGGAATTGAAAATGGCGTGGTAGTTCGATAATTTGATTTCAAATTTCAATTGAACGTACCGGGTGAAAAATAAACCGGATTTTAGTGAAACCAAAAATATTTGAATCTAATTAAGAATTTCTTTCCAACAAATCCGAAAAATCGAAATTTCATAGCGGGGATAAAAAGTTATGCCCAGTTGGAATTTCAGAATAGTCGCTACGGAATTTCGGCCCTCGAAAATGGTAATTTAGCAAACAATCTCGGATTTGACGAAACCACTTTTGTTCGATCCGAGATGTCAAGTTATGGCTAGAATCCAATTTTCATAATTTTTCGATTCAATATGTGAGCGTGGCAAAGGAAAACGCGTTTGACCGGTTTTAGTTGATTTTAATCGACTGGAAATTGGCCATTTTTCAAACGGTCTCAGAATTCGATGAAATTAGTTTTGTTAGGACCGAATCGTCAATACGAAGCTAGAAAATATTTTTCTGGAATTTTTCGAGTTCGTATGTGACCCCGGTAAATTGGAATGCACGTTGAAATTCAATATATAGAGATATATTTTGATTTTGACGAAAACTGGTCGAAACGATTGAATCAGCTTACGATACATATCCCATAGTGTTCGGAATGGGTGTAATTAGCTAAGGACGACAGGCGGTGGGTCTCGTTTCGAGGTCAAAATAAAAAGTACATTTTTGAAATAAAAAAATTAAATAAAATAAAACCCCCTCCCCTATACATTCTCTCTCCCCTAACCCGTTCTTTCAGAAACGAAATTAAAAAAAAAGGAGCAGGGAGGAGCCGTTGCTCCTCCGATCAAGCCGCCGCCGTGCCCTGGGGCGGCGCCGCCACCCTTCTCTCCCTCCACCTCCTCTCGCACTCCCTCTTCTCTCCATCTTCCCCAAAACCGCCTTTAACCCCGAACAACCCTAAATAGCCGCAGCCCCAAATCGATGCTAAAACCCTAACTCCGGCCGCGCTCAGCCCCTCCGCCGCCATCAGACCGCCGCCACCCCTCCCTTGCTCCACCACCGACGCCATCTTCCCCTCCCCCACGCTGCATTCCAAACGTGAGTGCTCCCTTTCAGTTTTCTATTATTTTTGAATTATCATAACTGAAAATAGGGATTTTGATTAAATAAAATTATGATTTACATGCTATTGAAAAGCTTTGATTTTTAATTTTGAAAAGCTTTGATTTTTAATCACATAAAAATACGATTTTTGAAAGTAAAAAAGGAATGATTTTTATTCGTATGATAAGGCGAAAAAGGAGTGAGTTTTGTTCGTAAGAAATGGGGAGAAAAATATGATTTTCATTCGTATGGAGTAGCGATAAAAATATAATTAGTAGTTATAATAGCGAAAGAAAGAGATTCGATTTTTAACAATAAAAAAAAAATTGATTTTTATATGGGGAATATGAATATAAAGATACAATTTTAATATGATGTTGAAGTTATATAAATACGATCTTTGATATGGAGTTGAAGTTATAAAGATGTGATTTTTATCTGTGAAGTAGCGATTAAAAGATTATATTTTTATAAGTGAAAAGTTATATTTTGGAAAAATAAAAAGACGATATTTTCAAAAATAGAAAGGCTCGATTTTTATATATTCATTGGCAATAGGAAAATATGGTTTCTATAATGTATAAAGCGATATAAAAATATAATTTTTATCCATGGAGTGATAATATAAAAATGTGATTTTTATATATGTAGCGAACACGGACGACGAAAGTGACAAAAGGCGAGCACGGTGAAGATTTCCTACATATGAAGAGTCGTGGTGAATTGGGTTAGCTTTCTGTGAGAACTCCTCAATTTTAATCTATTTCTAATTTGAAATATATACTAGGATGCCGACGGTGTTTAGTAGCACCCAACACCCGGCGTCCACAGACCATGGACGGCTTGTATGCTTGTTTGTTTGATTTTGATGTGTAGTTATTGTGTGATGTGATGTGAAAGGAAATAAAATATTTTTATAGTTAAAAAAATTATAGTTAAAATAGATTTTTACGTGTATATGAAATGAAACAAACTAATATAAACAAATCGGACGATTTGTTTATATGCACACATTTGACCGATATTGATTGGGACGATAAATTTTACACATCGCCCAACTGCACAAATAAAATCTGTATTTGATTGTTTGAAACCCCACACGGGTATTGGGATGATATATGACATACACTAATCCCAATAATTAATTGTATGTCGATCGATTGGTCGACAGGCTATGTAAGCGTTAATTATTTATATTTGATGCTTATGCAGTTGTGTGGTACACTTTGGATGATGGTTGATTGTTTATCGTTGCTATTATATACATGTGTTGTATGGAATCCATATAATTAACATTATATGGTAATTGATTGGGTCTCATTCCAATTGGGAAAATAAAGAATATTATACTATAAAAATAGTCATGTGTTGATAATGCTCATGTGTTGATAATGCTCATGTGTTGAGAATATTCATGTGTTGAAACTATTCATGTGTTGAGTAAAATATTTTAACAGTAAAGTTTACATCTTTATCATATTTAAAATTAGAATCTACTTTATGGTTGGAGTCTAGTTAAAAATCAAATGATAAATACCATAATTTTATAAAATATATTACATAACAAAAATAGTCATGTGTTGACAGTACTCATGTGTTGAGACTAGTCATGTGTTGAAAGAAATATAGATTCATGTGTTGAATAGAATAAATATTCATTTGTTGAATAAAATAACGAATTTATTGAAATACATAAAGCCGTGTTGATTAGAGTTGCGCCATTTTGACGTGAATGATATTTATATCGATTATTTTCGTTTTTATGATGAATAAAGAGAAGGTATTGATTTCAAAATATAACGTTTTGAAAATATTATCATTTATATAGTAATGATATGAAATATTCAGTTTTGATTTGAAATTGAATATAGAGTTGAAATGGTTTTGAAAACGAATTTAAAACGAATTTTAAAATACGTTTTAAAAGGAAATCAACGAAATATATATAATATATATATTATATATATTAAATGGCCTCAATAGAACGCGCCGCGCCGTGGTAGTTTGTGAATTTCGACCATTGACTTAGTATTGACGTTGCGGGAGATCCGACCGTCGGATTCTCCTAAAACCAGAACCATTGGGTTCGTATCGAAAAGAGCTTTCCAATGAATGTTAGAAATTAGAAATCTCACTGTTGGATTTGGAATTATGTCCAAATAAAATTAGGAAAAGGTCGCTGTAAGTGTAGTTCGATAGCCGTTGATGGAAATCGACTGTACGGGCCTTGATAAAATTATTAAAAATATCAATAATTAGGGTAAAATCGTAAGAAATGATTTGAAAAGAACTGGGATGAAAAATTCCACATTTTAAAGGATAAAAATATATTTTTATCGAAATGAACTAGTTTTGAACTAGAATTAAAATCATTTTATTTTTGAAATGAATAAATTGAATTTGAATAGGTTTTGAAAATAACCAGAATTTCCAATATATATAGAGTGGAAGTGGATTTGAATCGAAATTGTCTTTGGAATATTTCGATGTTGGATTCCGTGATTATGCAGATATTGTTATGGGAATTTGAATGATATATTTATATCGTTATTTCCAATACGATATTTGTTGGTTTCAGAATTTGATATTGAATATAAGCTGGTATATTTTCTATTCAGAGCCTTGTTTTTATTATCAAATGTGATTTGGGTTTGTAGTGAATCATGTTTTAGGTGACATTGGTCCTTTAACCAAGTTAAAGACAGGATATTGATTTTTGAGAAGATTAAAACTGAGGGGAGTTTTAATGAATCTTTAATTAGATTGAAAGTGAATTGATAATTTAAACTATCAAATCTGAAAAATGATCGAGAATGGAGTATCACCAGTTTTGCTCCAGAGCGGTAGTTAAATCTTTAATTAGATTTGAATGTGAAATGGTAATTAATTTTACCGACAACACCGTGGTGTTAGATATGGAGTATTACCAGTTTTGCTCCAGGGGATGAATAGGTTGGGATTGGGAAATAAAATAAATAATTACTTCGGTGTGGTTCGCTAATCCCGGCTAGTTTGGAAAACCATAATATGGTTTGAAATGGTATCCAAAGGAAGATTAAAGAATAAATTTAGAAGAATTTATCTTTGATAAAATTAATGGGAACCTATTCCCTAATGATGTGAAAATTTGAATAAAAGAATATTCTGAATCGGAATGAGGCGTATGTTGTGTTTGTGTAACACGTGTTTATTATATACGTGGGTTATTCGGAAAGGCCGGGTTTATACCCATTCTGAATAACCGATTTGACGATATGTCGAAGATAAAGACAGTGTTTGAAGACCGGAAGTCTTCACATCGTTTGGGTGATTGCTGATGATCTCGATTGGGATGTACACCCAACAGGAGAGAAATAGTTGGTGATCGTCCAGACGTACTTGAAGATCGATGGATATGCGAGGAAAGTGCCTCCGGTTTCATTCAGACCCAGAACGAACTTGTAAATGGATTGTGTGTCTGACATTGGATTTTATTCTATGTCGATTGATCTCTATTAAATATACATCTGTTTGGCGGCGGAGAATTTATTCTCTTGCTTAACGCCATTTTCCGAGACGTACGAGCTCAGAGGTTGTATATCGATGGACATCAGTCGCACGGCATGAATTGCCTGTGCGGCATGCCTAAGTGGCAATTGATCAAGGCTTCTGTTGAAAAGCAAAGTCTTGTGGTTGATGATCAAAGCACGGCCTGTGTGGCGCAGCGTTGTGTACAGAATTCGCGAGCTTCACACCTCGGTATAAGTCAAAAACGGGATAGTGAGTGCAGTGAGAGCACGACGTTTCTTTCTAGCTAGTGGTGGTGTCAGTGCTTAAAATGGCTGACATTTATATAATTTTCACCTGTGTGGTTGTTGGAATGCGAGGCGCCATGGATATAGGTCTGTTAGGACCGGGAAACGTGTGTTCAGAAATAACTAATTCTCCAAAGTTAGGTGAGGACCGGCCCTGAAGATCGAAGGATCATAGTGGGGTCCTGGGACATTTGCTAGAGTGTCTCGAATTGGAGAGGAACTTGCCCCTTGCCTCGGCTCATGACGGGAATCCAATTTCCAATACGTGATATTACGGTTTTATTTGTAGAGCCTAGTATGGCGACATGATAGATTATACCCATGCCGCTTATGATTGATATTTATGATTGAAATTGTTTTGACACTATACACCTATAATAGTATCAAGTGATTTGTTTTAAACGTACCAAGCATGTTTCGCTATTATAAGGTAAAACCCTATCCTCCGACTTGCGTTGCATTGTGTGATGGGACCTGGGTCTTATAATAGCTTCATTTCTCGAAAAGAGCATTGTGCTGTTTATTTATATGCACCAGTATTCTTGGGAGGAAACCCGTTCCATGTTATACGGCGTGGTCCCTTGAATTATTCTCTTTTAAAGTAAAGACTTGAATAACTGTTTTAGTTCTCATACCAGTCACATGACTGACCTGGAGTTTATTGTTTTAACCTAAACTATGGGTGCCCTCATTTTCGACATGGGCAGCTAGTAGTTTTGGTTTTGCATATTTATATTCATAGGATCCTGATTTACAACTAGAACAATGCTCGGAAAGCTCTGTATCCGTGTATTACTTTCAGTTGTGCTTTGTATTATTTTTCCGCTGCTATGTAACTTATTGTAATCTCTGATATTTATCGAATGTATATTTATTCATACACTGTATATTCTTGTATTCTGATGGAATTGTTGTAATAGACAATGAAATGTTCTTCCGTCTGCGTTCTATTTTGTCGTGTTCTCAAGGTAGTTCGGGCTTTCCTTACTGGGGAAGTTACGGGCTATCACAGTGGTATCAGAGCTTTGGTTTACAGAGCTCGAGAACAAGACACGTTAGAACCGAACGAAAGAATTCATCAGATATTGGATTAGTAATATCCAATTAGAATGACTCGTTAGAGATAGGATCATTAGTATCCTAGAACGAGTGTGAAGAGTATATTTTTCAAGTGAAAATCAATATTGTTTTGAAATTTAAACCATTTTATACATATTTGAATATTTATTCATATTGAATTTGGACAATCCAATATATAAAGATTTTGCATATACGCATCATGAACGTATATTCGAAGTTTTAATATACTGGATAGATATAGAATCACATTCTAGTCGCCCGGAGATGGTACTGATATTTGTCATGACATCATCAGTATTTATGTTCGTCTTTCGAAGGTGTGATTTCTATATATTTCCATTAGACTGGTGTGAGAACCAAAATATAGCTAGAATACATTGTTGTGAATTGGCATCAAAAATGTGATTTTTGTATATATATCAAAATTATGAATTTGAAACGTTAATTCACTAATTGATTGATGTTTGTGTTGTTTGTTTATTTGTTTGATAATTTTGAACCATTATGCCTAATTGCATCAAATGTTGAATTGTATCGAAAATTATTTGCAATTGCATGCATGTACATATATATGTGTGAATAGGTCATAGCAAGGAGGCTAGAGCAGAGAAATAAAATTGTTTGCCCGACAAATAGGTACATGTTTACCATAATTTACTGTTTTATTTGGGTGATGATGATTTTATGAGCCGATTGGCTAGCCGCTTAGCTTTTTCTTTTTCTTTTTGATTGAAGAAGGCCATGGGAGGCTATATGAAATATCCCGAAGTCCCCAGTGCAAGGGAGGTTATGGCGAAATTTTTCGAAAATTCAAGGTGTTAGCCAAATTTTTGAAAAATGTGAAAATTTCTTAGAAACTGAAAAGTTGAAGAACTTATGCCGTAAAGAAAACAATGGAAGTTGAGTTGATTAGTTAAACAATTTTCAGCTTCGTTCCTTTTCGGGGATGAAAAGTTTTAAGTAGGGGAGATTGTAACGACCCGAAAATCTGAGCCAGTTTAAAATTTTTATTTTGGCAATTTTGATGAATTTTGAATAATTTAAATGAATTATTTTAAATAAAAATGACGAGAAAATTTATTTTGAATATAATTCGAACGTATATATTTATATACGTCGTCATTAGAATATAAATATTTATTTATATATAAAAAAGGAATTGAAAATGGCGTGGTAGTTCGATAATTCGATTTCAAATTTCAATTGAACATACCGGGTGCAAAATAAACAGGATTTTAGTGAAACCAAAAATATTTGAATCTAATTGAGAATATCTTTCCAACGAATCCGAAAAATCGAAATTTCATAGCGGGGATAAAAAGTTATGTCTAGTTGAAATTTCAGAATAGTCGCTATGGAATTTCGGCCCTCGAAAATGGTAATTTTGCAAACGACCTCGGATTTCGACGAAACCACTTTTGTTGGATTTGGGATGTCAAGTTATTGCTAGATTCCAATTTTCATAATTTTTCAATTCAATATGTGAGCGTGGCAAAGGAAAACGCGTCTGACCAGTTTCAGTTGATTTTAATCGACTGGAAACTGGCCATTTTTCAAATGGTCTCAGAATTTGATGAAATTAGCTTTGTTATGGCCGAATCGTCAATAGAAGCTAGAAAATATTTTTTTGGAATTTTTCGAGTTCGTATGTGACCCCGGTAAATTGGAATGCACGTTCAAATTCAATATATAGAGTTATATTTTGATTTTGATGAAAACTGGTCGAAACGATCGAATCAGCTTACGATACATATCCCATTGTCTTCGGAATGGAGGTAATTAGCTGGGGACGACAGGCGGTGGGTCTCGTTTCGAGGTCAAAATAAAAAGTACCTTTTTGAAATAAAAAAATAAAATAAAATAAAAACCCCTCCCATATACATTCTCTCTCCCCCAACCCATTCTTTCAGAAACGAAATAAAAAAAAGAAGAGGAGGGACGAGCCATCGCTCCTCCGATTGAGCCGCCACCGCGCCCTGGGGCGGCGCCGCCACCCTTCTCTCCCTCCACCTCCTCTCGCACTCCCTCTTCTCTCCTTCTTCCCCAAAACCTCCGTTAACCCCGAACAACCCTAAATAGCCACAGCCCCAAATCGATGCTAAAACCCTAACTCCGGTCGCGCTCAGCCCCTCCGCCGCCATCAGACCGCCGCCACCCCTCCCTTGTTCCACCACCGACGCCATCTTCCCCTCCCCCACGCTGCATTCAAAAGGTGAGTGCTCCCTTTAAGTTTTCTATTATTTTTGAATTATCATAACTGAAAATAGGGATTTTGATTAAATAAAATTATGATTTACATGCTATGGAAAAGCTTTGATTTTTATTTTTGAAAAGCTTTGATTTTTAATCACATAATAATACGATTTTTGAAAGTAAAAAGGAATGATTTTTTTCGTATGATAAGGCGAAAAAGGAGTGAGTTTTGTTTGTAAGAAGCGGGGAGAAAAATATGATTTTCATTCGTATAGAGTAGTGATAAAAATATAATTTTTAGATATAATAGCAAAAGAAAGTGATTCGATTTTTAACAATAAAAAAAATTTGATTTTTTTATGGGGAATGTGAATATAAAAATACAATTTTTAATATGATGTTGAAGTTATAAAAATACGATCTTTGATATGGAGTTGAAGTTATAAAGATGTGATTTTTATCTGTGAAGTAGCGATTAAAAGATTATATTTTTATAAGTGAAAAGTTAGATTTTTAAAAAATAAAAAGGCGATATTTTTAAAAATAAAAAGGCTCGATTTTTATATATTCATTAGCAATAGGAAAATATGGTTTCTATAATGTATAAAGAGATTTAAAAATATAATTTTTATCCATGGAGTGATAATATAAAAATGTGATTTTTATATATGTAGCGAACACAGACGACGAAACTGAAAAAAGGCGAGCACGGTGAAGATTTCTTACATATGAAGAGTCGTGGTGAATTGGGTTAGCTTTTGGTGAGAACTCCTTACTTTTAATCTATTTCTTGTTTGAAATATATACTAGGATGCAGACGGTGTTTAGTAGCACCCGACACCCGTCGTCCACAGACCATGGACGACTTGTAAGCTTGTTTGTTTGATTTTGATGTGTAGTTGATTGTTTGATTTGATGTGAAAGGAAATAAAATATTTATATAGTTAAAAATATTTTATAGTTAAGAATAGAAATTTTAACGTGTATATGAAATGAAATAAACTAATATAAACAAATCAGACGATTTGTTTATATACACACATTTGACCGATATTGATTGGGACGATAAATTTTACATATCATCCAATTGCACAAATAAAATTTGTGTTTGATTATTTGAAACCCCACACGGGTATTGGGATGATATATGACATACACTAATCCCAATAATTAATTATATGTCGATCGATTGGTCGACAGGCTGTGTAAGCGTTAATTATTTATATTTGATGCTTATGCAGTTGTGTGGTACACTTTGGATGATGGTTGATTGTTTATCGTTGCTATTATATACATGTGTTGTATGGAATCCATATAATTAACATTATATGGTAATTGATTGGGCCTTATTCCAATTGGGAATATAAAGAATATTAGACTATAAAAATAGTCATGTGTTGACGATGCTAATGTGTTGAGAATATTCATGTGTTGAAACTATTCATGTGTTGAGTAAAATAATTTAACAGTAAAATTTACATCTCTATCATATTTAAAATTAGAATCTACTTTATGGTTAGAGTCTAATTAAAAATCAAACGATAGATACCATAATTTTATAAAATATATTACATAACAAAAATAGCCATGTGTTGACAGTACTCATGTGTTGAGATTAGTCATGTGTTGAAAGAAATATAGATTCATGTGTTGAATAGAATAAATATTCATTCGTTGAATAGAATAACGAATTTATTGAAATACATAAAGTCGTGTTGATTAGAGTTGCGCCATTTTGACGTGAACAATGTTTATATCGATTGTATTCGTTTTTATAGTGAATATAGAAAAGGTAGTGATTTCAAAATATAAAGTTTTGAAAATATTATCATTTATATAGTAATGATATGAAATATTCAGTTTTGATTTGAAATTGAATATAGAGTTGAAATGGTTTTGAAAACGAATTTAAAACGAATTTTAAAATACGTTTTAAAAGGAAATCGACAAAATACATATAATATATATTATATATATTAAATGGCCTGAATAGAACGCGCCGCGCCGCGGTAGTTCATGAATTTCGACCATTGACTTCGAATTGACGTTGCGGGAGATCCGACCGTCGGATTCTCCTAAAACCAGAACCGTTGCGTTCGTATCAAAAAAAGCTTTCCAATGAATATTAGAAATTTGAAATATAATGGTTGGATTTGGAATTATGTCCAAATCAAATTAGGAAAAGGTCGCTGTAAGTGCAGTTCGATGGCCGTTGATCTAAATCGACTATACGGGCCTTGATAAAATTATTAAAAATATCAATAATTAGTGTAAAATCATAAGAAATGATTTGAAAAGAACTAGGATGAAAAATTCCACATTTGAAAGGATAAAAATATATTTTTATCAAAATGAACTAGTTTTGAACGGGAATTAAAGTCAATTTATTTTTGAAATGAATAAATAGAATTTGAATTAGTTTTGAGAATAAACAGAATTTCCAATATATATAAAGTGGAAGTGGATTTGAATCGAAATTGTCTTTGGAATATTTCGATTTGGATTCCGTGATTATACAGATATTGTTAAGGGAATTTGAAAGATATATTTATATCGTTATTTCCAATACGATATTTGTTGGTTTCAGGATTTGATATTGAATATAAGTCGGTATATTTTCTATTCAGAGCCTTGTATTTAATATCAAATGTGAATTGGGTTTGTAGTGAATCGTGTTTTAGGTGACATTGGTCCTTTAACCCAGTTAAAGACATGATATTGATTTTTGAGAAGATTAAAACTAAGGAGAGTTTTAATGAATCTTTAATTAGATTGAAAGTGAATTGATAATTTAAACTATCAAATCTGAAAAATGATCGAAAATGGAGTATCACCAGTTTTGCTCTAGAGCGGTAGTTAAATCTTTAATTAGATTTGAACGTGAAATGTAATTAATTTTACCAACAACACCGTGGTGTTAGATATGGAGTATTACCAGTTTTGCTCCAGGAGATGAATAGGTTGGGATTGGGAAATAAAATAAATAATTACTTCGGTGTGGTTCGCTAATCCCGACTAGTTTGGAAAACCATAATATGGTTTGAAATGGTATCCAAAGGAAGATTAAAGAATAAATTTAGAAGAATTTATCTTTGATAAAATTAATGGGAACCTATTCCCTAATGATGTGAAAATTTGAATAAAAGAATATGCTGAATTGGAATGAGGCGTATGTTATGTTTGTGTAACACGTGTTAATTATATATGTAGGTTATTCGGAAAGGCCGAGTTTATACCCATTCTGAATAACCGACTCGACGATATGTCGAAAATGAAGACAGTGGTTGAAGACCGGAAGTCTTCACATCGTTTGGGTGATTGCTGAGGATCTCGATTGGGCCGTACACCCAAGAAGAGAGAAACGGTTGGTGATCGTCCAGATGTACTTGGAGATCGATGGATATGCGAGGAAAGTGCCTCCGGTTTCATTCAGACCCAGAACGAACTTGTAAATGGATTGTGTGTCTGACATTGGATTTTATTCTGTGTCGATTGATCTCTATTAAATATACATCTGTTTGGCGGTGGAGAATTTATTCTATTGCTTAACGCCCTTCTCCGACGTACGAGCTCAGAGGTTGTATATCGATGGACATCAGTCGCATGACATGAATTGCTTGTGTGGCATGCCTAAGTGGCAATTGATCAAGGCTTCTGTTGAAAAGCAAAGTCTTGTGGTTGATGATCAAAGCACGGCCTGTGTGACGTAGCTTCGTGTATAACGTGAATTCGCAAGCCTCACACCTCGGTATGAGTCAAAAATGGGATAGTGACTACAGGGAGAGCACGACGTTTCTTTTTAGCTAGCGGTAGTGTCAGTGCTTAAACTGGCTGACATTTATATACTTTTCACCTGTGTGGTTGTTGGAATGCGAGGCGCCTCGGATATAGATCTGTTAGGACCAGGAAACGTGTGTTCTGGAATAACTAATCCTCCAAAGTTAGGTGAGGACTAGCCCTGAAGATCGAAGGATCATAGTGGGGTCCTGGGACATTTGCTAGAGTGTCTTGAATCGGAGAGGAGCTTGCCCCTTGCCTCAACTCATGACGGGAATCCAATTTCCAATATGTGATATTGCAGTTTTATTTGTAGAGCCTAGTATGGCGACATGATAGATGGTACCCATGCCGCCTATGATTGATATTTATGATTGAAACTGTTTTGACACTATACACCTATAATAGTATCAAGTAGTTTGTTTTAAACGTACCAAGCATGTTTGGCTATTATAAGGTAAAACCCTATCCCCCGGCTTGCGTTGCATTGTGTGATGGGACCTGGGTCTTATAATAGCTTCATTTTTCGAAAAGAGCATTGCACTGTTTATTTATATGCACCAGTATTCTTGGGAGGAAACCCGTTCCGTGTTATACTGCACTGTCCCTTGAATTGCTCTCTTTTAAAGTAAAGACTTAAATAACTGTTTTAGTTCTCATACCAGTCACATGACTGACCTGGAGTTTATTGTTTTAACCTAAACTCCGGGTGCCCTCATTTTCGACACGGGCAGCTAGTAGTTTTGGTTTTGCAGATTTATATTCACAGGTTCCTGATTTACAGCTAGAACAATGCACGGAGAGCTCTGTATCCATGTATTACTTTCAGTTGTGCTTTGTTTTATTTTTCCGCTGCTATGTAACTTATTGTAATCTCTGATATTTATCGAATGTATATTTATTCATACTCTGTATATTCTTGTATTCTGATGGAATTGTTGTAATAGACAATGAAATGTTCTTCCGTCTGCGTTCTATTTTGTCGTGTTCTCAAGGTAATCCGGGCTTTCCTTACCGGGGAAGTTACGGGCTATCACACGTTGTACATTATGTTTATGTATTTAAATGTAATTTAAATCTATGATATTTCCAGCTATATATTATTTATTTGAACTCTGATATCTTGTACTCTGATGTAAATTGTTGTCATAGCAATGAAATGTTCTCATGTTTGTGTTAAATGAGTCATGTTCTGAACGCAATCCGCGTTCTCGTTCGGTCTAGGCCGGATTGGGATTTCGGGTCGTGTCAGCTTGGTATTAGAGCTTTGGTTTACAAAGCTCGAGAACAAGACACATTAAAACCAAATGAAAGAATTCATCAGAAATAAGATAAGTAATATCCTATAAGAATAGCTCGTTAGAGATAGGACTAGTAACGCCCTAGAATGGGTTTTAAGAATGTTATTTTTAAAATGAATTTATTTTTGAAAATTTATGTAACAACCCGCATTCTACACATCGAAGGATCGTAGAATATTTATTTCTTTCTCATATGAAGTTGTATGGTCATGTAACTTTGGGATACAACCATTAGAGTCATTTCCCATGTTCATGATTTTTGTCGATTTTTAAATGACCGTTTTGCCCCTAGTTGGTACTGTTTTGGCCATAACTTTTGACTGGAAAGGAATTTTGACCTAAAACCACTTCCATTGGCTTCGAATGATGGTTTCTCTTTCCGTAGAGTGATTACATTAGCCAAACGGACTTACCGTTTGGGAGATATGGCTGAAACAAGGATTAGAAGGTGAAAAACAGCTTAATTGGGCTAAACCGGGTGATTAGCAACTAGGCCCAATGGGGGATTTCGGAATTCGGGGTATTTAAGGGCTGCTAGGGTTAGGATTTCGGTTTTAGACACATTTTTCCAGCCGCCACTTACCTCCTTCAAGCTCTAGCAATGGCCTCCACCTTCTAATTTCATCCCAAATCGTCTCTAATCACTTTCTAATCGAAGATTAAGCAAAACTACATCAAATCAAGGGAGGGTAGCACCAAATCAAAGAGAGAGCTGCTGGAACACATAGGGATTGGATCCAAATCAGAGATTATTTCAGATCTAAAGTTTGTTTGTGGCTAAGGTGAGTGATTTGCATTGTTTTTCACTAATTACGGCTAATTATGGTAATTAGCGAAATTTTGGCTCAGAAAAATCTAGAAAAATTCCTAAAATTCTAAAACATCATTTTATGCCTCTGATATGAATTTGGGTTAATTTCGACTAATTTTGCAAATCCCGGAATTTGGGGGATTAAGGGGTGATTAGTGGAAATTAGCGAATTTATGCATGTTAAAAATCTGGAAAAATATTCATAAATTCTGAAATATTGTTTTAGACCTCTGATGTGAATCTGGGATAATTTGGTTAAGTTTTGCTAATCATATCATAAGTTTCACCCAAACATGCTTAAGGTAAAATATGGGGTTTTGGCTATGTTTGATCCATTTTAACCTATCATATTATTGTTTTGGTGTTTGTGGTTGATTATACATGTTGCTATGACTGTATGTTAGGCTTTGTGATTGATTAGAATAGTTGGAATGGTCAAAAACATCGTCGAATGGCGTAAAATGGTTGCTGGAAAAGTTACAGAAAAACAGTGCAGGCTTTCGGATCGGATCGGGTGGATGGGCTCGGACCGGAGCGGACTGAGCAAAGTATCACCGAACCGAACCGAAGCTTGACACAGGAGAGAGTGGCAAAAAGGAAGGCCACCATTATATGAACCAGATCGGATTGGCTATAGAGACCACGACCTGATGGTGGAAGGAGCTCGAACCCGAACCGCGCCACGTACTAGAGCACCCGATCCGCTTGCACGATCCGAACCGTGGAGCATGGAGCACGATCCGAAGATGGTCCACGACTCCGCCAGCAGCTCCGACCCGAACCCATGGATGGAGATGGACTTGGAGACCCCGACCCGACCCTTTGAGGTGTTGATGATCCGAACTGCCACCAGGTGGATACCACGAGTTGGAGCATGGAGCACGACCCGACCCGATCCGGTGCATCATGGAGGGACTTGAGGAACCCGATCCGATCCGAGGTGATGAAGCAATCCGAACCGAACCGATGGCAAGGAGGAATCCGAACCGATCCAGTATTGACCAAAAACCCGAGATGCAAAGGTAGTCCAAATGGAAGTTAGAGCTCAGGATCCAGATGGGAACCAATGAGTTCACTTCGTGATTGGGCTTTGCTTCGGGACGTGTGCAAAGGGGTTGTCGGTATTCATAACTTTGGTTCACCATTGAGAGATGGATGGTGGGCTTGTAGTGATAGTTACACGGGATTGGATTCCGTCATGGCCCAAAGTATTAGGTGACCAAAGTAGTGGATATCGTGTGCTTTACGCGCTGAGTGAGGGATGTGAGGATGATTGCTATGCCTGATTGTTTGACACCACTATGACATGCACACCCCTACCCCCGTATCTCTTACACAGTATGTTAGTGGCACTTTAGAGTATTGTACGGTATGTAGTGCTAACTCTTTGGTTGTAGTTCCAGGTTCAGGTATGATTCGATTATACCTGTTATTATTTTGTTTAGATGCTTATCGCTCACACCAGGCTTTATGTCTGACCCAGAGTTTTATGTCTCCTTTTATTACTCTGGGTGCTCACACGAGCAGACTAGAGACAGGTTATGGTTAGCTGGTGATGCGCGAGTAGCTGATTCGAAGGCGAGCAAGAGGCTTCCACGTATGATATATAGATATTCTCCCTGTGTCGTTGGTGGTCACTACTTGGGCATCAGTAGTGTACCTTCTTTATCTTGCTTTTGCTTTAGAGACAGTATTTTAAAAGTTGTAATAAGCTGTATTTTGGATTTCTGCTGCTATGATGCTTAGTTCTAGTTTTCAGCTTATGCACTGTCTCACCTGTTTTATGTCAAGTATGTTGTTATTATATTTTATTCTATGCGCTGTGAGACATTCTACAGGTTCCTTGTTAGTTCATTCTCTTCTTCCTTTTTTTTCTTCTGACGACCGTCCCGTGCTAACTGGACATGTGTACAGCGCACTTTTGGAGGAAATGTCGGTTGGTGCGGGGCGGGCCGTCACACTTGGTATCAGAGCTCTAGGTTGCGTAGTTAAGCTAGGGAAAGACATCAGGGAGAGATAGTACGTATATGAGAGCGCCTATTTGTGATTACTTTGGTTTTCAAAAGCTATGTATATATATACTATTAGTAGTATAAGAATGAAGTCGCACTGCACTAGCACCACTATGGGGTCGTTAATCGTTTCCCTTTTTCAGATTGACGATGAGCTGAGACACGAGGGGTGCTGGTAGAGGGACCAACCAGGTGAATGCCGCTGACATGAGGGCGATGTTTACGAACCTCATGAGAGACATGCTTAGAGAAGTGCAAGGGGCAGTTCCCAATCCCGGAGTTGGTGTTGGCCCAGTAGTGCAGGCGCCTAGGGTCGATTTCGCCAAGTTGTGCAAAGATTACACTAATCTTGGTAGAAAGCCGTTCCACGGGACGGAGTCGGCCACGGATGTTCAAGATTGGATGGATAGCTGTGATCGTATCTTCGATGACTTGGGTCTTGAGGATGCGATGAAGAGAAGGCTAGCGTCTCGTCAGCTGCAAAGGCGAGCGATGAATTGGTGGAATGCCATTAGAACGGCTACTCCAGAAGATCAGGTTACTTGGGATCAGTTCAAGGCTTGCTTTAGCGAGAAGTTTATTCCACCTGCCCAGAAATTAGTGCTGTTTAAGAAGTTCTTGGAGCTTAAGCAGAATGGTAGAGCAGTCTCGGAGTATATCGCTGAATTCGAGACTCTATCGAAATATGGATGGTCCCTTATTAATACAGTCAAAAAGAAGAACGAGAAGTTCATAACTGGCTTGGATGGGTACTTGGGGGAAAGAATTATAAACCATATCGATGAGATGTTCGAGTCTATTGTAGGAAAGGCATTAAGGTCAGAGAGCATTTTCCCTAAGTCGAAAACCGAAGTTGCTATGGCATCTGCAGAGGAGCCAAAGCAGCAAGCATACGGTGAAGGCAAGAAGAATTCTCAGAATAAAAGGAAGCAGAACCCGACCAAGGATGGTCAGAATAAGAAAAATAAGAAAGATGGCGAATGCTTTAGTTGTGGCAAGAAGGGCCACTATGCCAGAGATTGTCGAGAAAAGCCTGGGGAAAGGAAGTGCTTTAACTGCAGCCAGGCGGGACATCACAAGGATGATTGCCCACAACCTCCTAGGGAGAAGCAGATTATGAAAGCGTATGCTATCAACGCTGTTCCTTCTTCGTCAAATGCCCCAACTGCGGCGCAGAAGGAAAAAGGTGTTGTTATTCGAGGTACGCTTTCTATTTAAGATGTTTTGATCGGGTTTTGTTTGACAAACCTGAGTTAGTCGATAGACCTTTAGTAGTGACGAACCCGATTGATGGTTCGACTAGTTTTGACATGATTTGTTGTAATGTGGTCTTATCGAGTCATGGATGTATGTTTCCTTGTGATTGCTTTGTTTTGGGCTTTACTGGGTTTAGCATTATTTTGAGAGTCGATTTACTCTAGAGGAATAGGGTGGTGTTAGGTACCTACCTAGTGATGGCAATAGTAACTGGAGTTAAGAGAGTTGAAAGGTTATTGTTGTAGTAAGTTCTAGTTGTCTCTGGGAGGCAAATGAGTGCTCCAGTGCTAGATTTTTTTGCTAGTATCACCTCATGTGGATTGTCCGAACTCGGAGGAGATGTTCCTTGGGTGCTTGTCTGATATTGGTTTAGGCCTTTGGGGCTTGTGCTTGGGGAATGTCGATTTCGACTAGGATGGTTTGCGTAAGGGGTAAATAGTTGTTGTGATTTTTCATTGGATGATATCTTGGTTTACTCGAGGAGTAATGGGCAGATGGAACATGATGAGACTGTTCAATGGTATAGACTGCCCAGAGTTAGACTCGGTAGGGTTATGAGATTGCTCGAGTGGGACTCGGGAAAGATGCAAAGTAATGGATTGTTTAGGACCCTATGTTGATGTTCTCTATTGGATAGTAGAACTTTGAAGGAATAGGATGTGTTCGTTGATCATGGAAGATACAACAAAGATTAGGGCGATTCAAGTTGGACTTGAACTCGTAAAAGAAAATGGGTGTTCGTTGATCTTGGAGATGCAACGAATAGGGAGGCGACTCACGTTGGACTAGAGTTTGTCACTAATGGATACTCAAGGCTGGGTCTGAATTATAGATTGACTCGAGTTGGACTCGAGAAGGCTGCAAGGAATTGGATTCAGCTCGAGTTGGACTCGAGAGGGCAGCAAGATAATGGATAGACTTGGGTTGGACTCAAGTATTTTAGGAGGACTAAAAGCAGGGGTATCTGGGGACGCCCGTTACCTTGGATCCGTTGGACGTGATCTAGTTATCCTTGGAGGATAAACGTACGTTGGATGTACGGTAGTCCGATTGGAGGCTGGGCTTCCATTAGTTTAATTATCCTTGGAGGATAAACGTACATTGGATGTACGGTAGTCCGATTGGAGGCTGGGCTTCCATTAGTTTAATTATCCTTGGAGGATAAACGTACGTTGGACGTACGGTAGTCCGTAGGGAGGCAGGTGTAACAGCCCGCATTTTACGTGTCGAAAGATCGTAAAATATTTTTATTTTATTCCCTGAGGGTTGGATCATTCTCATCTTTTGATATGTTGCTTATGGGGATGTGTGACATGTCCATAATTTTTACCGATTTTGTTTGTGACCATTTTGCCCCTGTCAGTCTTGTACTGGGCATAACTTTTGACTCAGGTCGAATCAGAGGGTGAGACCTGAGCCATTGGAAAGGAATTGATGATTCTCTTTCCGTAGAGTGGTTACATTAAGAATTTGGTTCAGCGGTTTGGGAGAAATCGCTATTTTAAGGTTTAGCAATTGGCTGTTCAGGTTTGGAAGGCTAATGGGCTGATTTGGAGAAGGCCCATTAGAGGGTGGGTGGAGACTATAAATAGGGGGTAAGGGGTATGGAGAAAGGTTGGCATTTTCCATTCTCTTATGGGGAGGCTTTGATCTCCTTCTTCCTCTAACATCTTTCCACCATTAAAATTCCAAAATCCAAGGAGGGAAATCGAAGATCTACACCATAAGAGGCTAGATCTACATCGTCTCAAGGGCGAATTCATCGGATTAAAGAGTTTGATTCGAAGTGTTCGCTGTCCGGATTGCGTTTTCATTGCTTTTGCTTTGTTTTGGAGAATTGGTGAGTGATTTACATCTCTCATTCGGATTCATGCAAGTATATGGGTTTTAGGATGTTAATTTCATCATTTCCATGTTATTTTCCTTAGATCCACACCATGCTAAGTCCATTTTATATATGAATCACCTTAGGATCTGATCTAGGTAATTTAAATGGTTAATTCTATGATTTTTCTCAAGATTATGCAAGTTAGATCCGTTTTTATGTTCATATGATTCACTTATCATGTTTTGGGAAATTTATGTGTTTTGATGGAAATTGTTAGATTGATGATATTGTTGGTTGCATAATATGTTTGTGATTGCGTTTGGATGAATCGGATAAGCTGGTTTCGTCGGTTTCGTTGTTTGGCGAAGTTTTGGTCGAAATCGGAGTCGAATTGGAGATGTTCAGCTTTCTGGTCGTCCTGGAGCTGGTCGGGTCGGTCGTGGAGAGGTGGTCGGTCGGAGCTGGTCGGTCTGATGGCTCTGGTCGGTCCAGAAGGATCTGGAATGAGGTGGTCGGTCATATTATGGCTTGGGGAGCAAGTCAGGGAGTTGGCCGGTCAGATGGAGTTGGTCCTGGTCGGTCCGATGGGTCTGGTCGGTCTTGACGGGGTCGGTCCAAAGCTGGTCGCTATGGAGGAGCTGGTCGCTCATGAGGAGCTGGTCGCTCAGGAGGAGTTGGTCGCTCTGGAAGTCCTGGTCGCTATGGAAATCCTGGTCGGTTTAGGATGGGAAGTAAATTCTTATCGGTTTTGGATGGGAAGCAAATACTGGTCGGTTTTAGCTGGTCGTTCTGGAGCAAGTTGGTTGATTTTAGCTGGTCGTTCTGGAGCAAGGCTGGTCGGTTTTTGGCTGGTCATTCTGTAGCAAGGTTCTGGTCGGTTTTGGCAGGGTCGTTTTCTGAAAAAGTACGTTTTCGAGTACGACTCAGTAGTGTACCTTCTTGGGCATCAGTAGTGTACCTTCTTTATCTTGCTTTTGCTTTAGAGACAGTATTTTAAAAGTTGTAATAAGCTGTATTTTGGATTTCCGCTGCTATGATGCTTAGTTCTAGTTTTCAGCTTATGCACTGTCTCACCTGTTTTATGTCAAGTATGTTGTTATTATATTTTATTCTATGCGCTGTGAGACATTCTACAGGTTCCTTGTTAGTTCATTTCCTTCTTTCCTTTTTCTTCTGACGACCGTCCCGTGCTAACTGGACATGTGTACAGCGCACCTTTGGAGGAAATGTCGGTTGGTGCGGGGCTGGCCGTCACAATTTATCTTATTATACATATTTGAGCATTTTATTTTATTTTGGCTATCGAGTATAAGAAGATTTTGCATATACGTCTGGTCCATGTGTATTCGATGTGTCAAATATACAGGGTAGATATAGAATTACACTCTAATCGCCCGGAGATGATTCTGATGATAGCGATCGCATCATCAGCTTTTATGTCCGAATTTCGAAAGTGGGATATCTATATATTTCCAATTGACATGTGTGAGAACCAAAAAACTGAGTTAGGGTTTATTGTTTGTGATTTGGCATTGAAAATATGATATTAAGCATATAAAAGTTATATATTTGAAAAGTTATTCAACTAATTTATTGTTGGTTGTGATGTGTGATTATTAGTTTAACTAATAAAAATATTGGAATGATAAATGAAGCCAAATCAAATATAATGTAGAACTGAATTGAAAATTTAGTTTGAATTGGATATATATATATATATATATAGATAGATAGATAGATATGCATATACATACATATATATATATATATATATATATATATATATATATATATGTTGAGCAGTTATGGATTTATGGTTGAGTAAAGAAATAAATTGTGTGCTCGACAAACAGGTGCACCTTATGAGTTGGTTGCACAATTTTATTTTTTATACATAACTACCGTGAGTGATTTAGATGCATTGTGATGGTTATTCTGTGCGAAATTTAAAACATACACCATAGAATAGTAACAAATAAATTATGGACCACACCGCATAACATACTACTGAAGATGACATAGCATGTCATATTCCATATAAGCATTTAGCGCTTATATTACGAGGTTTGGATTACCATATGAGCGAGATGCTTGTATGACGATGACTGAATTACGGTTGTACTGAGGACTGATTATGGACTTAATAATTTACAATGATAAATTGCAAGATTTAATAACAAACCCTACACAGGTCTTGAGATGAAAAAAATGTGCTCATCTCTCTTGTTTTAGATACGACACATGAATTATGATTAATTCCCATCACTGGGTAAAGGGCTGGTTCTTTTTACACATCTCCCTTGAGCATAGATAATTCGCATTTGTTTTATATGCGATATATGATTTATTGGGTTCCTAATACGGCCCAATATATTTTTCAGGCCCTCCCTGTACAAATGAGGTTATGGCGAAATTTTCCAGAAATTTAAGGTGTTAGCCAAATTTAAGGAAAATTTTGGAAGTTCTTAGAAACTGAAAAGTTGGAGAATTCAAGATAGAATTAAAGTTGAGTTATTTAGTTAAACAACTTCTAGCTCCGTTCTTTTTCGAGGACGAAATTTTTTTAATTGTGGGAGATTGTAACAACCCAGAATTTCAGAACAATTTTAAATTTTTAATTTAATCTGGTTTATTGAATTTTGAATATAAATTACTTATTTTTGCTAAATAAAATTTGAGAATAATTTTAATATTAGTTTTTATATTTTATTTGACATAAATAAGCTCAGCAAAATTATTTATTTGATTTATAGGTATGAACTTAAAAATCGATATTTTAGAAGCTACATTGATCACTTGAACAAGGACCATTTTCTAACAGTCTCGGAATTAAACAAAACATGTTTTGTTGGATCCGGAATGTCGAAATATGTTAGGATTCAAATTTTCAAGTCCAATGGAATTCCTATGTGAGAGAACGGTATATAAACATAAGCTGAAACTTCAGTCAGCTTTTAGTTTAAACTGAAAATAAGGCCATTTTTATAACGATCTCCAAATTCGACGCAGCTAAGTTCGTCGGAACCATAATTCCATAATCCAGACCATCGCCCGCCTCCTCGAAAAACACATTTGAAGTTTGGAGTTTTGGAGAGAAGATTCGCGATTTATGGCGAATTGGAGCGTTTTGCGAAGAAAGTTTACTAGGAAAAAGTTGTCCAGAATGGCGCGTTTGTGTTAGTGACAGGGTTTGTTGAAGATTGGAGTTCGTTTGAAAATTCTAGAGTTGAAGAAGAAAATTCGAGTGCGAAAAGCGACAAACAGCGAAAGCGCGGCGAAGCATTTTCTA
Source organism: Allium sativum (assembly GCA_030737875.1). Taxonomy (NCBI): domain Eukaryota; kingdom Viridiplantae; phylum Streptophyta; class Magnoliopsida; order Asparagales; family Amaryllidaceae; genus Allium; species Allium sativum. Next base: position 191,286,285 of record CM060922.1, on the reverse strand, counting down.
CATTAGAAGAGTCGCGACGAATTGGTTTAGCTTATGGGTGAGAACTCGCTCACCAAAATATTATTGCTAGGCTATTATGTAATTACTAGATATGCATTTTAGGTTGCAAGTTAGAAATTGCATCATGTATTTATAATATCCCTTTTGGAGTTCAACACATGAACTCTTCACAAATCCCTTGCATTAGAAGCGTTGTATGAATATGTGACACTCACATTTCATACTCCGTGGATGGACACTTATAGCACCGTAAATGACTTTGGATAGTTGAGTATTTAATTATTTATGACTACGGTATGTGCATTGTTTACCAGTGATTGATTTAAATTTATTGTTGTTGGTTGAAAACCCCACATGGGTCTTGGCATGAAATTGACTCACACATCTCTCTTGTGTAAAATTGCAGTAGTGGGTTGATTAACGGATTTATGTGAGCGTCAATTATTTGATTGAAGCTCGCATGAAACTAAAATGAACATCGAATGACATTTTGGATGATGATAGTTGTTTGCAACTATTTTTGGGTGTATATGTTGAATGGAATCCATATAAATTTATTTATATGGATATTGGCTGAATATTATTCCAATCGGAAATAAATATGAAAGTTTGACTAATAAAACGTTCGATGGAATTTGAAATTTGATTTTGATGTCAGATTTTGGATGGACACGAAAGTATTGGAAAATATGAACCCGAATTAAGTAGAAAACACTATTTTAACTAAAACGTATGTATATAACGATTTTATTCATTTTTATACTGAATATTGAGAAGAATGAATTTTAAAATATGATATTTTGAAAATATTATCCTTTTGAGATCATAATAAAATGGGATGTTTTAGTTTAATTCAAATTGGTAATGGAAGTGAAATAGTTTTAAAAGGAATGTGTAAACTTTTTATTAAATATATTTTTAAGAAGAAATCGATTATTATTACTATATATATGCATTAAATGGTTTGAATTGAACGTATCGCACAACAACCATTTGCGAATTTCAACCAATAACTTGAAATGGACGTAACGGGAGATCCAACCGTCGGATTCTCCTAAATCGGGAACCATTGGGCTCGTATCCAAAAGATCTTTCTAATGAATATATGAGATTTAAATTTTAACGGTTAGAGTTTAAAATATGTCCAAAACATTTTTTGTAAAGGTCGTTGTAAATGCAGTTCGATGACCGTATATGGAAATCGACTATAATTAAAGACAATGTTTCTTTAACCCAATTAAAGACATGATTAATTTCGTAAAGTTGAATAATCATTAAGTAATGACTTTTAATATTAAAACTAACTGGAGTTTTAATGAATATTTGATTCGATTGAAAGGTAATTGAGGTAATTAAATTTACTGGATTTAAGAAATGATCGAGAATGGAGTAACACCAGTTTTTCTCCATGCGATAGTTAAATCTTTAATTAGATTTAAAACGTGAAATGATAATTAATTTTACCGATAACACAGTGGGTGTTAGATATGGAGTACCATCAATTTTTCTCCACTGGATGAATAGGTTAGGATTGGAAAAATAAAATAAATGATTACTTTGGTAAGGGTCGATAATCCTGACTAGTTTGAAAAACCTTAATTTGGTTTAGGATTGTTAAAAGATAATACAAAATCTTTTGCAATGGTTTCAAACAAAGATTTAAGTAAGAGGTTTAAATGAATTAAATCTTTGAAAATATTTATAGGAATGATTCCCAATGTAATGAATATTTGAATAAAAGAATATTCTGGATTGGAATGAGGCGTATGATGTGTTTTTATAGCACTTGATTATAAGGTATGCGAGTTATCCAGAAAGACTGGGTTTAACCCATTCTGAATAACCGATACGATGATTAAAAGTAGACGACGAAGACGGTGGTTGAAGATTGGAGATCTTCACATCGATCGAATGATTACTGGTGTCTTGATTGGGCTGTACACCCAAGAGAAGGTAATAAGTGGTGATCGTCTAGACATACTTGGAGATCGATCGGATTTGCGAGGACCTCTCTCCTGTATTAGGCATATGGGAAGAGGAATAAGGTGCTTCTGGTTTCGTTCAGGCCCAGAACGAATTTGTAAATGGATTGTATGTCTAACATTTTATTTCGTTCTGTATTGATTGATTTCTATTAAATATGTATCTGTATGGTGGCGGAGAATTTATTCTCTTGCTTAACACCCTTCTCTGAGACATACGAGCTTAGAAGTTATATATTGATACACGTTAGTTGTATGGCATGAATAGAGGTTATATATTGATACACATTAGTTGTATAGCATGCTGAGATGCAATGATCCAGGCTTTTGTTGAAAAGAAAAGTCTTGTGGATGATGATCAAAGCATGGCTTTAAGTAGCATTGCTTTGTGTATAGCGTTAATTCGCGAGCTTCGCACCCGGATATGAGGCTAAAATGGGATAAGGGATACAACGAATGCATATGTTTCTTTCTAGACAGAGGTAGTGCCATGGAATGGAGCCCAGGCATTTATACTTATATGGATGATGGATAGCGAGGCACCTCAGATATGTTTGATCACCAATGGCTAATTGATAGGTTCGATAGGACTGGGAAACGTACTGTATAAAAATAACTAATCCTCAAAAGTAAGGGAGGAATGGCCCTGCAGGATCCAAGGGCTCACCAAAGTATGAGTCCTAGGTCATCTTGCTAGAGGTGATCTGGATCAGTCAGGAGACCCTCCCTTACCTTGACTCATGATGGAAATCCAATTTCCAATACGCGACTTTTGATTTTAGTTGTAAACCTATATGACAAAAGAGTATGATGGGGTACTATGTCATCTATGATTGATACGTTTATATTTGAAGTTGATTTCTTCACTTATAGTAATAATAAAAGATTAATTTTGCGTATCAAGCATGTTTGGCCATTATAAGGTAAAACTCAATCCTCTGGTTTGTGTTTGCATTGTGTAATCGGACCAGAGTCTTATAATGGCTTCATTTTTCCTATTTAACATTGCGTTGTTTGTTTATGGTATTCTGGGGAGAAAACTTATTCCGTGTTATACTGCATGGTCCCTTTATTTATCCAACTTTAAAATAAAGTTAATAACGGTTTTAGTTCTCACACCAGTCCCATGACTGACTCGGAGTTTATTGTTTCTACCTAAACTCTAGGTGCCCATATTTTCCACACGAGCAGCTAGTAGCTTTGGTTTGCAAATATTTCTTTTTATAGGATCCTGGATTACGGCTGGATCTATATTCGGAATGCTTTGTATCTGTGTAACACCCCACCTCCGCCAGGGTGACTCTTGCAAGCATTCTGACTTTGGAGGGGCGTTTGAATCAGGTAAACATGCATAATGATATATCAAGGCAGAACAAGAACATATGTATATGCGTAAACAGAGTAAATAACATAGATAAAACAGCGGAAGATTTTAAACCATTTCAAAATAAGTCTGGTACAACATAGCTTTCCAAATTAACAAGTCTAGACAAAACAACATCAACTGAAAAACTGAAATACATAAGTACTAATCCCCAAAAGAAATGATAGCCATAGCTAGCTTCATGTCAAACCGTACATGAGGTTAATCCCTCAAGCAAGCGGTCAGAAATCCAGCTAAGCTCCAATATTCCCTCCCTGAGAACCTTGGGGGGGGAACGGAAGAAAAGAGGCGAAAGAAAACAGGTCAGTCAAAAAGACTGAGTAAGCCCTACTACAATCAATGTAAACTGATAAAGTTAACTGGCATGAGAAGCAGGTATGATCATAAGGATAACAACATACTAGCATGGTGATTAACTAAAAAGGTAGATAAAGGTGTCATCGCATAATCAGGTTTAAGGTTTTGCACCACAGGTGTACTAGCAAACTAACATGACTGAAATAAGCAAGTATTGATCCCTTAGCCCAAGCTTTGGCCCAATAACATGAAATGACTCTAATACAAGGTCCAACCAAACGGTCTAGTCGATCGGCTCCCTAAGCCTAACTCGTCACGTGTTGGTGTCAATACGGCCCAAACATAATTGTAGTCAGACTGTGCAGGGTCTCCCGTCGGGTGTATCAAGCCCTAGGGTGGCAACCCCTGGACACCATAAACATGAGTGCACAGTCTCGATCTACTGGTACCCGTGCATGCTTTCCCCGGCTTCGGACTATGTGCACGACCATGGTCCGCCCGGAACTACACCGGCGTACCCCCTGCCGTCGCTTTTGGTTGCTTACCTCCAGCCCAGTAATCGTGCCCCCCTAGCCTAGTCCCTAGGGTCTTAATGATACAAACTTGGGATTACTGCTGGAGTGGGCCCCCATTGCTAGGATTTTCTAGTGTGTTAACTACGGTTTAACCCTCTTGCTAATCATGGATTAACTTGGTTAAGTGTAACAATGAGTTCACGACTTAACCCCGATTAATCTACCAAGCCCAAATTGGTTAAGTATCAAGTGGACCATGACTTAACCCTAATCACGAGGCATTAATTAATTTAATGCGCCTTAACCTCTCACATTAGACCTTGTTGTGGTTACTAGTTAAGCCGGGCGGGTCCGGGTAGCTTTACACCACAACTTGGTCTAACCTCGGGTTCAAGGTACAACATGACCAACTTCTCACATTGGGTCCTATTGTTTGTAGTAACTAGTTAAGCCGGTCGGTTCCGGGTAGGTTTACGCTACAAACTCAACCCAACCTCGAGTTGGCCACACTTATCTTTTCTAAGTGTCATGTCCATCATGTTTCCAAAACATGTTACAAGTTTTCAAGCAATTGGGTAGACCTAACTTAATAGGTAAATTCCCAATGGGTAGACCTAACTTAATAGGTAAATTCCCAAGCTTATGCTTTTATGTCTTTTAAGTTTACCCAACCCCAAACGCAATCCCATCGCTTACATATCGCAATAGCGCATAAAGGATAGAAAGAGGGAACTTGGCATAATCATAACATAAAGGTATTGAAGCCACAAGTTTAACCTGGTGGCATATGAAATGTACATGTGTTCATATACTTGCATATTACATTTTTAGGCCTCAAAAGCATGCATAAAACCAAACTTAACATATTGGTGATACATGGTGATAAATGGCATGTAGGGATGGCCATAAGTTCGCATTTAGCCTCACATGCAAGTTATCATAAGGGATATGATAACTTACATGTTGCCAAAATGCAACCTTTGGCATAAAGCTTGAAGCTTTATGTTCATAAACCCAAGATAAGCTTGCATAACATGATAGCATGAACAAAGTGTTCAACCCAAACTTGCATAACATAACTTGCATATTATATGACAAACTTGCATATCAAACTTGCATAACATACTTGCATATCATATGACAATCTTGCATATCAAACTTGCATAACATACTTGCATATCATATGACAATCTTGCATATCAAACTTGCATAACATACTTGCATAAAAACTTGCATACTACAACATAATAAACTTGCATATCATGGCATAGTAAACTTGCATATCATACATTTAACTTTAGAGTTTAAGTATGAAAGTAGAATAGGGCTTACAATGCTTATGAGGACTCAAATGAGTATAGCAAATATAAGAAAGCCCTTATGAAATCAAATAAACCCAAAATGCAAGCAAAACCCTTGAGCCAAAATGATCAAAACTCTTTCTTTATGATGCTAATATAGAAACTTGACTTGAATGCAAGCTAATGATGCTCATACAAGTTTAAAAACACTTGTATGCATGGAAAATCACTTAGAAATTTATTTAGGAATTGTATGAAGAGAGTGGAGGCCATGAGAGGATTGATTTTGCCATAGTTTAGTTGTAGGATAGATTAATGATGATTTAGGGTTAGGTTAGGGCCTTATTTATAGATTAGGAAAGTGTTTTAGGCCATAGGATTAAACCCTAGTTCCAATCTCAGCCCTAAAAACCGAATCTGGTCCCCAAGCTCAACACAATCTCTAGAGGGTGCACCAGGCTAAACAGCCCGGCTGGACCAAGTCGACAGCCAAGTCGACAGGGCTGTCGACTTGGGTCCGACCAAGTCGACTCCCAAGTCGACAGGGCATTCGACTTGGGTGCTCTGGCGGGAATTTCCCGCCTAGCCCAAACTGGCCCAAATTTCCAATTTCAACTTGAATTTGAAATCTGTTTTTACTTAGAAATTTTCTGAAAACTTCGTTGGGCCTTAATCGGGTCATACGGACTCCGATTTTCGAAAACTCAGACTCTATTTCGCGTATTTTTCCGAGACGAACGCAATGGCATAGCCCGTTTCCCTTGATTCAGATTTTAGAATTAAATTCTGCTTCAATTTATGTTATAACAGGTTATTGAAAATACGGGTTGTTACATTCTCCCCTCCTTAAAGGATTTCGTCCCCGAAATCTTCAAGTTAGGAAGAACGTATCCTACCATCCAATCATCCATCTACTCAAAACATCATCCACGAGCAATCATTGTCCTTACAAGATTCTAAATGTTGTATGAACATATGCAAAGGTGTGTGTATATGTCCTTATCTAATGCAAATATCATCAATGCAAATTATGTTAGTGAAATGAATCCATATGTATGCAATTCCTAACATAATGTATAACATCTATATGTGTGCACATAACATACATCCATGTGCAACGTCCATGTGATAACACAAAAATTTTCATCCACGAATAAGCATAAACACTCATGCATATGCAATATGAGGAGTGTGTGAGCCGATCTAGTGCCTAACGTGTATAATGCATCCACGAGTAACCACTCGCAAACACTTGCAACCACTTGCAACCATCAAGCATAACATGTTTCAAACACATGTTTCATCCAAAGGGTTTCTACCTAAGGTTCTCATGACAAGATTAACACGATAAACTAGATAAACATGGATAGCAAAGAGAAAGATATGCTAATCAAAGAAAAGAGATTGAGAGTGTACCCTCAAAAAGGAATGGATAAAGCCCACGCATCTTCTCCTCGGTTTCCCAAGTTGCGTCTTCTTCGGCTTCACCCCATTGAACCTTCACCAACTTGACCTCTCGATTCCTTAGCTTCTTGGTCTCCGTCCCCAAGATACGAATTAGAGCTCTCCTCAAGGTAGCCTCTTTCTCCACTTCCACATCTTTCAGAACACTCGGCTCAACAATCTCTGCTGATTCATGTAAGCACTTCCGGAGATGCGAGACATGAAAAATATCGTGTACTCCGGCAAGCTTCTCGGGCAACTCCACTCTATAAGCCATCTGCCCGATCCTCTCTATAATCGGGAATGGTCCAACAAACCTCGGTGCCAACTTCCCAACGGCTCCAAATCGGCCCACATTCCACAAAGGAGAAACCTTCACGAAAACCATATCCCCAACATCAAACTCTAAATTAGTTCTTCGCTTATCAGCATAGGATTTTTGTCGGTCTTGGGCCGCTTTCATCCGTCTCCGAATCAACTCGACCTTCTCGGATGTATCTCTGATCATATCAGGCCCATGTATAAGCTTATCTGTAGTCTCCCACCAACATGTAGGGGACTTGCACGGCCTCCCATATAAAGCTTCAAATGGTGCCATCCCTATGCTTGTCTGATAACTGTTATTATATGCAAACTCAACAAGAGGAAGATGGTCTTCCCAAGTACCACCAAAATCTAGAATACAAAGTCTCAACAGATCCTCGAGTACCCTATTCACCCTTTCGGTTTGACCGTCCGTCTGTGGGTGATAAGCAGTACTTAGATTCAACCTCGCGCCCATGGCTTCTTGCAAGCTATTCCAGAACTGACTTGTAAAAATTGGGTCACGGTCACTGACTATACTAGAATGGACTCCATGAAGTCTCACAATCTCACGAAGATATACAGATGCTAGCCCAGATGCGGTCCTCTTGCTCTTCACCAGAATGAAATGAGCACTCTTCGTAAGTCTATCCACAATAACCCAAATGCTCGTATTCCCTTTCCTTGACCTTGGTAGCCCATCAATAAAATCCATGGAAATACTCTCCCACTTCCAAAGTGGAACGTCTAGAGGATGCAATAGCCCACCGGGCTTCCTCGACTCGGCCTTAACTTGCTGGCAAATGATACATCTAGAGACAAACTCTGCCACATCCTTCTTCATCCCAGGCCAAAAGAAAATGCGCTTCATATCTTTATACATCTTATCTCCGCCTGGATGTATAGTCAATTTAGAGCGATGCGCTTCCTCAAGAACTTTTCTTACTAAATCTTCTACCATTGGAACACATAACCTTCCGTCTCTCCTCAGCCAACCCTTGTCATCAATAGAATATCGAGCGAGATGACTAGGCGTCTCTCCTCGAACCAGCTTATCCCTAATCTCAACTATCTGAGGGTCTTCTCTCTGCAAAGCCCCAACTTGATCAAGAAGGGTAGGTCTGAGTTCCAGAGATGCTAAAGAACCGGTCATCGACCCAATCGCCAAAGAGAAATCAAAGGTTGCCACATACTCTAAATTCTTCATCTCAACGAATAGAGGACTTAGGGTCAACCTTCTTCTACTCAATGCATCTGCTACCACATTCCCCTTGCCAGGGGTATAAGCTATCTCAAAATCGTAGGACGCCAAGAATTCCATCCATCTTTGTTGCCTCAGATTCAGATCCTTCTGAGAAAAGAGATACTTCAATGACTTGTGATCGGTATAAAGCTCAAATCTTTCTCCCAGAAGATAATGGCGCCAAGCTTTGAGTGCATATACTATTGCTGCCAACTCTAAGTCATGAGTGGGATAATTCTTCTCATGCACTTTGAGTTGCCTACCACCAAAGCATATCACTCTTCCTTCTTGCATCAGAACAGCTCCTAACCCCGTGCCACATGCATCGGTGTATACTGTAAATAACTTCCCTCCATCGGGCAAAGCTAGAACAGGTGCTGATGTAAGAGCTCTCTTGAGCTTCTGAAAAGCAAGCTCGCATTCTAAGCTCCAGGCAAAAACTAAATTCTTCTTTGTCAATTTAGTGAGAGGAGCGGATATCTTCGCGAAGTCCTTGATGAACTTCCGGTAAAAACCCGCAAGACCTAGAAAACTTCTCACTTCGGTTGCATTCCTTGGAGTCTTCCAATCCTGAACTGCAACTACCTTAGCGGGATCCACCGCTAAGCCTTGCTTAGATACTATATGCCCAAGGAATCTAACTTCCCTTCTCCAAAAGTGACACTTGGAGAACTTGGCCTTCAACTGATGCGCTCTAAGCGTATCCATCACTTCCACGAGATGCCTTGCGTGCTCTTCCTCATCCTTAGAGAAGATCAGAATATCATCTACGAAGACCACGACAAACTTGTTCAAGAACTCCCTGAACACCCTACTCATCAAGTCCACGAAATATGCGGGTGCATTAGTCAAGCCGAACGGCATGACAAGCCATTCGAAGAATCCATCTGGCGTTCTGAACGCAGTCTTGTCTATACTATCTTCAGCTACCCTGAGCTGATGGAATCCCGTAGCAAGATCAAGCTGAGAGAAAACAGAAGCACCGACAAGCTGGTCAAAGAGATCATCGATCCTCGGTAACAGGTGTCTGTTCTTCTTAGTCAGCTTATTCAACTCTCGATAGTCAACACAAAGTCGGAGAGAACCATCCGCCTTGGTAGCAAATACCACAGGCGCTCCCCATTCAGATATACTTCGTCTAATGAAGTTCTTCTCAAGCAACTCTTTTACTTGCTTACTTAGCTCCCGCCTTTCACGCGGAGCCATGTGCCGAACGGGCAAAGAAACCGGCTTTGCATTATCCACCAGATAAATGCGGAAATCAATCTCTCGCTTAGGGGGTAACCCCCTAACTTCATCGAAAACATCCGGATACTCTCGAACCACTCTCACAGACTGAAGAGTTTCCATTGACGAGTCGAGTGATTCAAGATAGCACAACATGACGGGACCTCTCAGATCACAAGAAATCTCTAGGGTGTTTCCGAGGCGAGTCACGAGCCTCACAACCCTATGCTCACAATCAAGAATGGCTCCATATCTGGACAGCCAATCCATGCCCAATATCAATCCATATCCCCTAAAACCAAGAACATAAGCACTGCACAAGAACTTTACACTCAGTATAGAGATCCTCAAATCCCCACATATCATAGACAAATGGGCGGAACCCCCAACAGGATTTGAGACACAAACGGGATCATCTACCAAGCTAGTACTAAGGTGCAAACTATCAACAAGATCAGATGAGATAAAGCTATGCGATGCACCATAATCAAACAAGGAACGAACTGGAAAATCAGAAATATATACAAGGCTTTCAATAGAAATACTACCTCGATCGGGAACTGGAGCGACATTGAGAGCATGAACTTGCCCTCCTGAAGGTCCAGCACGCTGAGTCTGACCCTGGCCTTGCCCTTGCTTCCTCGGGCAATCCTTACTAAAATGTCCAGTCTCACCGCAGAAAAAACATTCACCATTCTTCCTTTTCCTCTTCTTACAATCCTTAATGAGATGCCCAACTGAACCGCAATAATGGCACTTCCCCTTGTTGTTCTTGCCCTTGTTGTTATTGCCCTTGTTGTTGTTCCCCTTGTTGCCTTGACCCTTGTTCTTGTTCTGATTGCCTTGACTGCTTTGACCACTTGGATTACCCTGATTTCCTTTTCCCTGGAAATCAGTCTTCTTGGCTTGAGTATCATTCATCTTGACCTCTTTCTTGACATCTCCCCGAAGTAACGCCATATCAACCAAACTCTCAAATTTGGCCCCATGGGGAATATGTGACATAGCCAATCCCTGCAACGGCTCATTCAATCCTCTAGCAAAACGAAGAGCCTTCTTCTGAGGAGTATTTACCATATCCAAGCCAAAACGAGCTAACTGATTAAATTTGTTCACATATTCTTTGACAGACAAATCTCCTTGTTTCAAAGTTATGAACCTCTCCATTTGCAGATTCTCCTCAGCAGAAGATAGAAACTTAAGCATGAACCTTGCCCTGAAATCGGCCCAAGTCTCAACAGGCCTAGTACCATTGGTGACTTCCCACCAATAAGCGGCTTCATCCTTCATAAGCCAAACCGCCAACAAGATCTTCCTCTGATCGTCTATCCCAGAGATAGCAATTAAATCCTCGGTCTCTTTCAACCAATTTCTGGCCTCTACAAAAGTCTCAGTGCCTTGAAAGTTCTTGCCACCCATTGCTTTGAAATCTTTGCAAGTCTTTGCGAAGTCAGCTTGAGGATGCTGAGGGGGAGGAGGAAGAGGAACCTCAGTGACAGGAGGAGGAGGAATATTAACTCCCGGAGGAGGAGGAGGAGGAACATTAACTACTGGAGGAGGAGGAGGGACATCTGCGGGGCCGGCTTCGGTCGCCCTAGCCACCAAAAGTCTCCTATACCAAACAGGTACGTGTACTCCCTCCGGAATAGCAAAGTTATCGGCCATACTGAAAATGAAGAAAAAGACAGATTCAGAATGGAGAAAAACGAAGGAATTTTGCTAATGGCTTTTTGGGGAATAGCCTTTAAAATAAACTAGACTTTTCTTTGGAAAATACTTTATACTTGGTTTTGAAAATAGTTTTCCAAAAGTTTTAAAAACCTTTTTGTTCCTTCTCGTAAACCATATGCTCTGATACCAAATGTAACACCCCACCTCCGCCAGGGTGACTCTTGCAAGCACTCTGACTTTGGAGGGGCGTTTGAATCAGGTAAACATGCATAATGATATATCAAGGCAGAACAAGAACATATGTATATGCATAAACAGAGTAAATAACATAGATAAAACAGCGGAAGATTTGAAACCATTTCAAAATAAGTCTGGTACAACATAGCTTTCCAAATTAACAAGTCTAGACAAAACAACATCAACTGAAAAACTGAAATACATAAGTACTAATCCCCAAAAGAAATGATAGCCATAGCTAGCTTCATGTCAAACCGTACATGAGCTAAATCCCTCAAGCAAGCGGTCAGAAATCCAGCTAAGCTCCAATATTCCCTCCCTGAGAACCGGGGGGGGGGGGGAACGGAAGAAAAGAGGCGAAAGAAAACAGGTCAGTCAAAAAGACTGAGTAAGCCCTACTACAATCAATGTAAACTGATAAAGTTAACTGGCATGACAAGCAGGTATGATCATAAGGATAACAACATACTAGCATGGTGATTAACTAACAAGGTAGATAAAGGTGTCATCGCATAATCAGGTTTAAGGTTTTGCACCACAGGTGTACTAGCAAACTAACATGACTGGAATAAGCAAGTATTGATCCCTTAGCCCAAGCTTTGGCCCAATAACATGAAAAGACTCTAATACAAGGTCCAACCAAACGGTCTAGTCGATCGGCTCCCTAAGTCTAACTCGTCACGTGTTGGTGTCAATACGGCCCAAACATAATTGTAGTCAGACTGTGCAGGGTCTCCCGTCAGGTGTATCAAGCCCTAGGGTGGCAACCCCTGGACACCATAAACATGAGTGCACAGTCTCGACCTACTGGTACCCGTGCATGCTTTCCCCGGCTTCGGACTATGTGCACGACCATGGTCCGCCCGGAAATACACCGGCGTACCCCCTGCCGTCGCTTTTGGTCGCTTACCTCCAGCCCAGTAATCGTGCCCCCTCCCTAGCCTAGTCCCTAGGGTCTTAATGATACAAACTTGGGATTACTGCTGGAGTGGGCCCCCATTGCTAGGATTTTCTAGTGGGTTAACTACGGTTTAACCCTCTTGCTAATCATGGATTAACTTGGTTAAGTGTAACAATGAGTTCACGACTTAACCCCGATTAATCTACCAAGTCCAAATTGGTTAAGTATCAAGTGGACCATGACTTAACCCTAATCACGAGGCATTAATTAATTTAATGCGCCTTAACCTCTCACATTAGACCTTGTTGTGGTTACTAGTTAAGCCGGGCGGGTCCGGGTAGCTTTACACCACAACTTGGTCTAACCTCGGGTTCAAGGTACAACATGACCAACTTCTCACATTGGGTCCTATTGTTTGTAGCAACTAGTTAAGCCGGTCGGTTCCGGGTAGGTTTTCGCTACAAACTCAACCCAACCTCGAGTTGGCCACACTTATCTTTTCTAAGTGTCATGTCCATCATTTTTCCAAAACATGTTACAAGTTTTCAAGCAATTGGGTAGACCTAACTTAATAGGTAAATTCCCAATGGGTAGACCTAACTTAATAGGTAAATTCCCAAGCTTATGCTTTTATGTCTTTTAAGTTTACCCAACCCCAAACGCAATCCCATCGCTTACATATCGCAATAGCGCATGAAGGATAGAAAGAGGGAACTTGGCATAATCATGATATAAAGGTATTGAAGCCACAAGTTTAACCTGGTGGCATATGAAATGTACATGTGTTCATATACTTGCATATTACATTTTTAGGCCTCAAAAGCATGCATAAAACCAAACTTAGCATATTGGTGATACATGGTGATGAATGGCATGTAGGGATGGCCATAAGTTCGCATTTAGCCTCACATGCAAGTTATCATAAGGGATATGATAACTTACATGTTGCCAAAATGCAACCTTTGGCATAAAGCTTGAAGCTTTATGTTCATAAACCCAAGATAAGCTTGCATAACATGATAGCATGAACAAAGTGTTCAACCCAAACTTGCATAACATAACTTGCATATTATATGACAAACTTGCATATCAAACTTGCATAACATACTTGCATATCATATGACAATCTTGCATATCAAACTTGCATAACATACTTGCATATCATATGACAATCTTGCATATCAAACTTGCATAACATACTTGCATAAAAACTTGCATATTACAACATAATAAACTTGCATATCATGGCATAGTAAACTTGCATATCATACATTTAACTTTAGAGTTTAAGTATGAAAGTAGAATAGGGCTTACAATGCTTATGAGGACTCAAATGAGTATAGCAAATATAAGAAAGCCCTTATGAAATCAAATAAACCCAAAATGCAAGCAAAACCCTTGAGCCAAAATGATCAAAACTCTTTCTTTATGATGCTAATATAGAAACTTGACTTGAATGCAAGCTAATGATGCTCATACAAGTTTAAAAACACTTGTATGCATGGAAAATCACTTAGAAATTTATTTAGGAATTGTATGATGAGAGTGGAGGCCATGAGAGGATTGATTTTGCCATAGTTTAGTTGTAGGATAGATTAATGATGATTTAGGGTTAGGTTAGGGCCTTATTTATAGATTAGGCAAGTGTTTTAGGCCATAGGATTAAACTCTAGTTCCAATCTCAGCCCTAAAAACCGAATCTGGCCCCCAAGCTCAACACAATCTCTAGAGGGTGCACCAGGCTAAACAGCCCGGCTGGACCAAGTCGACAGCCAAGTCGACAGGGCTGTCGACTTGGGTCCAACCAAGTCGACTCCCAAGTCGACAGGGCTGTCGACTTGGGTGCTCTGGCGGGAATTTTCCCGCCTGGCCCAAACTGGCCCAAATTTCCAATTTCAACTTGAATTTGAAATCTGTTTTTACTTAGAAATTTTCTGAAAACTTCGTTGGGCCTTAATCGGGTCATACGGACTCCGATTTTCGAAAACTCGGACTCTATTTCGCGTATTTTTCCGAGACGAACGCAATGGCATAGCCCATTTCCCTTGATTCAGATTTTAGAATTAAATTCTGCTTCAATTTATGTTATAACAGGTTATTGAAAATACGGGTTGTTACAATCTGTGTATTTCTTTCAGTTGTGGTAGTTGATGTTTTCCGCTGTACATTATGTTTATGTATTTAAATGTAATTTAAATCTATGATATTTCCCGCTATATATTATTTATTTGAACTCTGATATCTTGTATGATGCAAATTGTTGTAATAGCAATGAAATGTTCATGTTTGTGTTCTAATGAGTTGTGTTTTCAACGCAATCCGCGTTCTTGTTCGGTCTAGGCCGGATGGGGATTTCGGATCGTGTCAGTTTGAGAATACGGGATGATGTTTCTAAAGCAAAAGAAAATAAAACGATATTTTGTGGAAATATAACGATAATCTCGGGGTAAAGGGAATTAAAGAGATAGGTATTTAAAATAAGTTTACTTTAAAAGATAAGTGTCAGTTATTGTTTTCAGTAAGGAAACAAAAGAGATTTTCGTAATAATTGTTTTATGAATAATAAGTTAAACTGATTTCCTAGTTATAGATAATGACTAATGTTGTAATAAATGTTTTGCAAATGACGATCAAATGGAATATCAGATATTATTATAATATGTTTCACTATGTATGAAAATGGAATGGTTTTGTGAATATTAGTAAGGAGTGAAATGTTGTTTCCAACTATTGGAATATTTATATTAATCATCCGTTGATTCTTTTTAATTATAGAAGCCAAGTGATGTTGAATACCGAACCAATAAATCTATTTTTATTCTTATGATTGAATGGTTGTTTATTTATTCGTTAAATAACCGACTATCAGATCTGGCATATACGATTGTTGGGCCAGAAAGACCGGGATCGAATTTATATTCAAAAACCATTCTGACCAACAAATACAGAATGTTGAAGATATCAGATGCTGATCAGGATGGAGTAATTGAAGACCGTGGATCATCATAAAACAGTACAATTACTTAAAATCTCTAGTTCAGTGGCCAGAGATATAATTTAATCCTGTCAGGGTTGAAATCTATGGGTTTGCAAGGATTACTCTCTACTGATCTATAGGGTGATACCTAGGATGTGGTAGGAGGGTACCTTCGGTTCTTCTTGTTCATGGATGACTTGTATGTTAGGGATTATGGAATGGATCGTTGAGGCAAAACTAACACTAGAGGGGGTAAATAGTGGTTTTTAAGAATTTAAACAAAATCTAAAACTTATATGATCTACTATATGAATTAAACACCACAGAAACAATCACAGACATAGAATCAAACACAAACACAAAGATAAACAGAAATAAAATGCGGAAAAAGGAAAGAACATACCAGATTTTATACTGGTTCAGAATTGCTCCTACTTCCAGTTCCACGCAACGCTGGATTGCGTAGAGTTTTATTACTATGTCAATATCCAATTACAATCATCTCCTTGATTTCACGGCTACATGGGATACCACCGATTCCACACACTTTAAGTATATTTTCCTTCATTTCATGGCTACAAGGGTAACAATGATTCCACTCTCCTTCATTTCACGGCTAGAAGGGTAATATTAATTACTCAAACACTACTAATTGATTACAACAGCCCTATAACTCTTCAATAGCACTTTGATTAAGAGAGTAATCAGTATAGAGTAAGAAGAGAAGAAGTTTAATATAAAAAGAATTGAGTTTGGCAGAGTATAAGTGTAGAAATCATAAAAATGAGAAAATATAATGGCGCAAAGAAAGGATATGAAGATGGAGAAGAAGAATTATGAAAAAAATTGAAATCAGCCCCTATTTATAAAATTTGAAAGGTTGCAATGTTTCTAGAGTGATACAAATGGTGAAACAACACTTCCTTTCAATTTTGAAAAATGACAGTTATATGTCGACATGTATATGAATGTATCTCAGAACAAAATTGAAATTTGAGTATTTTTTTTGAAGTGTTTATATATATATATATATATATAATTCCAGAAATTCTTCAATTAAAACATAGTGTTATAAATGAATATTATAAAGTAGGAAATCATATGAAAACATAAATATAAACTATATAAGCATATTTATAAAATTATAGAGTTAAAACTATATACAAGTATAAAGTATATAAGAGTGTAAATATATAAAACTTGAGTTTGAAATCAAAAGTAAAGTAAAGAAAATAGAACGGAGAAGATAAAGATTGAAGATAGAATTTGAAAACAGAAATTGAAATCAGAAATTGAAATCAGAAATTGAAAAATCAGAATTTGATTGAATTTGAATTTGGACCTGTAGTGCTATTCAGAGTCTTACATAATTTAGACTTTATTACTATATTTATCTTGAACTCTTGAAATCTTGATTACTCATGAGTCTTGAATCGTCTCTGAATTCTGAATCTCTAATTTCTTTAAACTGTACAGTCTTTAGTAATAATTCCTGTATATAAGTCGTGCATATATGTATATGTATATGTATACATATATATGTATATATATATTCTAGATAAAAGTGTTAGTATATATTTTATAGTCAATTAATATTGAAATAAGGGTGTTGTCATCAAAACTCAATTCTCCAACAATATCCTCCTTTTTGATGATGACAACCTTAGTTTATAAAATATCATACCTGTATGTACCTGTTGATGATGATCCTTCTAATAATCCATCTTTCTATGTGAATCCTATAAACTAATTCTATATTTTATTAATTATCCCCCTTTGGCATTATCAAAAAGAAATTCTAAAACTACTCCCTCTAATTACTATAACTATTTACATAATTGATAAAGTAAAATACTCTCCCTTAATCCTAAATATATCTATATAATCCTTATATACTCCCCCTTAATTCTTGCCTGTATAACAAAGTAATAGAAAATTTGTGTTATACAAAACAAGCAATATAGTTAACCATTGTTATTACAAACGATGTTATATTTACATATTATACATCAATTTAACAAAAAGGAACGGAAATGTAAAACAAGAATCTAATCAAAAACCTAAAACCTAATTGTCCTTAACTATTGGAGACTTATGAGTAGGACAATTTGAGTAATAGAGGTAAAAATCTCCATTACGTTCAATCATATTTCCATCATGATTGTATAAGACTTTGCCTACTCAAACGACTTGATCCTCTTCGTTTGAAACTTCTTATTGTTCTTCCTCGGGTTCCTCTTCCTCCATTATCTCTTCTTCCACTTTTTCTGGTTCATCCCCTTCTCCTACAGGTTCATTATCATCTTTGATGATAATTGGATTAGCCTGATTATCCGTTATGAACTTAAGAAGACTCCTTGTCACTTTTCCTTGCCTATTTTGCACTTGGCTCAGCCTAATTTGAAGTACTTGTACTTCAGTGAGCATTTGCAGGGTGTATTTCATTATTTCTTCAATTTTGATGACCCGTGATAGCGTAGATCGTTGAAAAGGACCTGAGGATGGTCCAGCGGACAAGTCGAGATTGATTTGGGTATTTAAATTGGTGGAGGCCATTGTTTATTTTAGTTTAGGGTTTTTACTGAAGTGAGAAATGAAAATGAAGAAGAAAAGTCGAAGAAGAGAATTTTAATGATTATTGTGACTAACTTTTGGTGGGAATTAATTTTAAAATTATGGCAGTTATATGTGGACAAATACATAAATGTATGTCGAAATACTTGTCTTTTAAATTTTATTTTTCTGATTTTTAATGTACTTTATATGTATATTAGTAAATTTAATTATTCAAACTCAATTAATGGACTTTTGCCTAATTCTCTTCTAAATTTAGTAAATGTTGCTTCATTTAATGGTTTTGTTAATATATCAGCTATTTGTTTTTCTGTTTCTATAATTCGAGTGAAATTTTCTCTTTACTTACGTTATCTCTTCGGAAATGATGTCATATATTGATATGTTTAGTTCTTTAATGATAATTTGGATTTTTAGAAATATTTATAGCACTCGTATTATCATAGTATATCGGTGATTTGTTCATGTTTAATAAAAAATCATTTAGAGTTTGTTGCATATACATTAATTGTGAACAAACCAAAGAAACATAGATATATTATGCTTCTGTTGTCGACAAGGATACAGTTTTTTTCCTTTTTACTAAGCCACAAGACTAGTGAATGTCCTAAGAAGTGACTTGCTCCACTTGTACTTTTACGATCGGATTTACATCCCGAATAGTCAGCGTCACAATAAGAAACTAAGTCGAATGAATCATCCTTAGGATAAAATAATCTATAGTCTGATGTATGCTTTACATAAATAGTGTTATAAATGAATATTATAAAGCAGAAAATCATATGAAAAATAAATATAAATTATATAAACATATTTATAAAATTATAGAGTTAAAACTATATATAAATATAAAGTATATAAAAGTGTAAACGTATAAAACTTATAAAACTTGAGTTTGAAATCAAAAGTAAAGTAAAGAAAATAGAATGGAGAAGACAGATATTGAAGATAGAATTTGAAAATAGAATTTGAAAAAACAAAATTTGAATTTGAACCTGGAGTGCTATTTAGCGTCTTACATAATCTAGACTTTATTACTATATTTAACTTGAACTCTTAAACTCTTGAAATCTTGAATACTCATGAGTCTTGAATCATCTTTGAATTCTGAATCTCTAATTTCTTTAAACTGTACATTCTTCAGTAATAATTCCTGTATATAAATGCTGCATATGTGTGTGTGTGTATATTCTAGATAAAAGTGTTAGTATATATTAATAATTAATTAATATTGAATAAGGTTGTTATCATCAAAACTCCGTTCTCCAACATTATATGGACGGGTGTTTGATAGAATATTTTTTAAGAGTCACTTACGTTGATTTCTACAAATGTATTTCTGGTAGTGGCGAAGAAGAAACCTTCTCTGAGCTTACACCCAGAATATTTTTGTGGACATCAATTAGTGATTTGATGGATCTGACAATGTAGCATTCAAAGTGAATGATGATGTGATATTCTAAAGGTACCGTTAAACCTCAAGCCACTACAACCGCAAAACGGTATAAAGTCGGGTAGGTCGCATGGCCAAGTGGGTCGCTCCAAATTAGGGTGTATTGTCACATAATCTAGAGAAAATCCAGTTGCTTCTTTGTTCTTTCAATGATATCCCTTTCGGGTGAAGTTGGGTAGCTCCTAACCGTTGATGATAATACATTTGATACTCTCAAGAGAAGTGAGGGGCCTATCGTGTTTAGCCTGGGTTACAAGATGTTCTCATTGAACCTAGTGTATTCCTCTCTAGAGATACACTGTCGGAAGGTGGTCCCATTGTAACACCCCACCTCCGCCAATGCCACTCTTGCAAGGACACTAGCTTTGGAGGGGCGTTAAACGAGGTAAACATGCATGCAGATATCACAAGACAGAACATATAAGTAAAACAGAGTAGTAAAGCTGCGGATAAAACTAGCATTTCAAAACCATAGTCAAGTTACATCAAAGTACTTGGTCATTATTTTCCCATAAAACAAAGTCTAGAACATAAACTGAGAACTGGAAAAAAAACATAAAGTAACTATCCCCAAAGTAGCATAAAGCCATAGCATGCTCAAACCATACATGAGCTATCCAGAAAAGCAGCTAAAGATCCATCTAGGTACCATTGTTCCCACCCTGCAAACCTGGGGGGGGGGGGGGGGACGGAAGAAAAGAGGCGAAAGAAAACGGGTCAGTCAAAAAGACTGGTAAGTCCTATCTCCTATTAGTATAAAAACTAATAAAGTTAAATGAACATGTAAAACAGAGATGAGATGTAGGGTGATAACTGGTATGGCGAAAAGTTAACAAGATAGATCAAGTGTGGCATCGCATATACAAGGTTAAGTTGCACCAGGTGTGTACTAGTATTCCAATCCATGTCAAGTATAATCAAGAAATGATCCCTTGTCCCAAAGCTGGCCCACATCATGAGATGACCTAAATCAAGGTCTAACTACTCGGTCTAGTCGATCGGCTCCCTATAAGCCTAACTCGTCGTGTATCGGTGTCATACGGCTTAATCGTGGAATGTAGTTAACTGTGCTAGGTCCACCCAGGGTGTATCCAACCCTAAGGTGTAAACCACAGACACAATTCAAGCACGCACAGTCTAAACCTACTGGTGCCCATGTTCAACTCCGGACTTAATGTGCACGACCATGGTCCGCCTGAACAACCGGTGCACCCTTCAGCCGTCTCTTTTGCTCTCTTACAATCAGTCCAGTAATCGTGCCCCACCCTAGCCTAGTCCAGGGTACCCATGATACTTCCAAGTAGGTTACTGCTGAAAAGGACCACGTAACTAGGGTTTCAAGCGGGTTAAGTGTGGTTAACCCTATCCTAACCATGTATTGAGTTGGTTAAGTGTATTCAAGCAGTTCATGACTTAACCCTATCAATACATCGGGTTTAATTAGTTAAGTATATTCAAGTAGTTCATGACTTAACCCTACCAATCCATCGTGTTTAATTGGTTAAGTATTCAAGTAGTCCATGACTTAACCCTATCATGTGGCATTAATTAATTTAATGCACCCAACCTCTCACATTAGACCTTGTTGTGGTTACTAGTTAAGCCGGGCGGGTCCGGGTAGCTTTACACCACAACTTAGTCTAACCTGGGGTTTCAAGTGCGATATGACCAACTACTCACATTGGGTCCTATGGTTTGTAGCCACTAGTTAAGCCGGTCGGTTCCGGGTAGATTTATGCTACAAACTCAACCCAAGCTCGAGTTGGCCACTCTCATGTTTTCTAGAAGTCATGTCCAAATTCATGTTTACAAACATAATCACAAGTCAATGTTCATGTCATATTTTAAAATCATGTTTCATGTCATTAATATTACCCAAACCCAACGCATTCCCCTCGCATCTACGTTTCGCATAACATAACATAGACCAAAAGAGGGAACTTGGCAAACATGACAAAAAGGGCATAAGGTAATAAGGTTGGCTACAAGTTTAACATGGTGGCATATGAGGCATAAATATGTTCATAAGCTTGCATATTACATCATAGGCCTCAAAACATGCATAATATCAACTTAAGAAAATAGGTGAAACATGATCATGAATCACATAGGATGGTGGCTAGTGATTCGCATATAACATCATATGCAAGATAACACAAGGTTTATGAGAGTTTCTATGTTGCTTTATGCAACATTTCTAATCAAAGCTCATAGCTTTCTATGCATAAGGCAAAGGTGATAGCTTTACAAACATGCATAGAATATATTTATGAATAACATGATAGGATCAAAGCACATATCATACTTAGGCCCAAACTCAACTTGCAACATGTCATATTTAACTTCATAGTTAGAATCTAAGAGTAGTATAGGGCTTACAATGCTATGAAGACTAGAATTAATATAAAATAAGATTGAGACGAAGCCACACTAGCAAATCCGCAACCAAAGACGATAAACTCCACTTCAAGACTTGAGAACAAGAAGGAATAACCCCAAAGACAAAGAAAGATGGCTCTTTTACTTAAGAAAGATGGCTCCTTTATGACATAGATTGATTTGAGACCCTCATGCTCTCGTAAAGAAGGTGGAGGCCATGATTAGTGAACATTTGGGCAGCATTTAGTTGTAGGAATGATTAATGAAGATTTAGGCTAGGTCTAGGGGTCTTTTTATAGAGATTAAGGGTAGTTTAGACCATAGGATTAACCCTAAATCGAATCTGAGCCATCAACTCCCGTCAGAAACTTCCAGAACAAGACCCAACATGTCAAAATGGTGCACCAGAAAAATTGTTCCGACCGGGGGGGTCGACCCCTGGGTCGACATGGGTGTCGACCCCTGGGTCGACATGGGTGTCAACCCATTGGGGGGGTCAACACTGGTGTCGACCCTGCCTGGGGCGGGAAAATTCCCAACCATTCTGCCTTGGTTGTAATTCGAATCTGAATTCGAATTTGAACTGTATTCGGGCTTAGAATTTTCTGAAAAATTCATTGGGCCATAACTTGGTCATACGGACTCCGTTTTTCGAAAAGTCGGACTCTATTTCGCGTATTTTTCCAAGACGAACGCAATGGCACAGCCCGTTTCCCTTGATTCAGACTTTAGAATTTAATTCTTCTTTGATTTACATTATAACATGTTATTAAAAATACGGGTTGTTACATTCTCCCCTCCTTAAAGGATTTCATCCCCGAAATCTCCAAGTTAGGAAGAACGTATCCTACCATCCATCATCCATCTACTCAAAACATCATCCACAAGTAACCATTGTCCTTAAAAATATTCTAACTGCTGTATGAACATATGCAAAAGGTGTGTGTATATGTACTTATCTAATGCAAAAATCAGGCGGTTACTGATTCAGTAAACTCCTTAATGCAAAGTATGTTAGTGAAATGAGTCCATATGTATGCAAATTCCTAACATAATTTATAATCTCTACATGAGTGCACACAACATTCATTCATATGCAACATCCACGTGATAACACAACAAGTTTCATCCATGAATAAGCATAAACACTCATGCATATTTAACATGAAAGTGTGTGAGCCGATCTTAGTGCCTAATGTGTATCATGCATCCACGAGTATCCACTTGCAAACACTTGCAGCCACTTGCAAACATCAAGCATAACATGTTTCAAATACATGTTTCATCCAAAGGGTTTCTACTTAAGGTTCTCATGACAAGGTTAACAAGATAAACGGGTTAAACATGGATAGCAAAAAGAAAGATATGCTGATTAAGAAAGGAGATTGAGAATGTACCCTAAAAAAGGAATGGATAAAGCCCACACATCTTCTCCTAGGTTTCCCAAGTTGCATCTTCATCGGCTTCACTCCATTGAACTTTCACCAATTTGACTTCTCGATTCCTTAACTTCTTAATCTCTGTTCCCAAGATACGAATCGGAGCTCTCCTCAAGGTTGCCTCTTTCTCTACCTCCACGTCTTCAAGAATGCTTGGTTTAACCACCTCAGCAGACTCATGTAGGCACTTTCGGAGATGCGAGGCATGAAAGACATTATGCACTCCGGCTAGCTTCTCGGGCAATTCCACCTTATAGGCCATCTTTCCAATTCTCTCTATGATAGGGAAGGGTCCTACGAACCTTGGTGCCAGCTTCCCAACTGCTCCAAAACGTACCACATTACGCAAAGGGGAAACCTTCACGAAAACCATGTCTCCCACTTCGAATTCCAAATCTACCCTTCGTTTGTCAGCATAGGATTTCTGTCTGTCTTGGGCCGCTTTCATCCGTCTTCTCACCAATTCAACTTTCTCGGATGTGTCCCGTATCATATCGGGCCCAAGTATAAGCCTATCTGTAGTCTCCCACCAACAAGATGGTGACCTACATGGCCTCCCATACAAAGCTTCAAATGGTGCCATCCCTATGCTGGCTTGATAGCAATTATTATAAGCAAACTCTACAAGAGGAAGGTGGTCTTCCCAAGTACCACCAAAGTCAAGAACACAAAGCCTCAAAAGATCTTCTAGCACTCTATTCACCCTTTCGGTTTGGCCATCCGTCGGGGGGTGATAGGCTGTACTCAGATTCAATTGCGTACCCATCGCTTCTTGCAAACTATTCCAGAATTGGCTAGTGAAGATTGGGTCACGATCGCTGACTATGCTAGAAGGAACTCCATGCAATCTCAGTATCTCTTGAAGATAAACAGATGCTAGCCATGATGCTGTCCTCTTGCCCTTCACAGGAATGAAATGAGCACTCTTCGTAAGTCTATCAACTATGACCCATATGCTCGTATTCCCTTTCCTTGACCTAGGCAATCCGTCCACAAAATCCATAGAGATACTTTCCCACTTCCATTGCGGGACCTCTAATGGATGTAATAGCCCACCGGGTTTCTTCGACTCGGCTTTCACTTGTTGGCACACCAAGCACTTTGAAACATACTCTGCCACATCCTTCTTCATTCCAGCCCAAAAGAAAATGCGCTTCATATCCCTTTACATCTTATCTCCTCCAGGATGTATAGTCATCTTTGAGTGATGTGCTTCTTCGAGAACTTTATGCACCAAGTCTCCTACTTGTGGAACGCATAGCCTTCCATCACGCCTTAGCCAACCCTTATCATCAATAATATATCTAGCAAGGTGACTAGACATCTCACCACGAATCAACTTGTCCATGACCTCGACTATCTGCGGGTCTCCTTTCTGGGAAGCCCCAACTTGATCAAGAAGTGTGGGTCTAAGCTCAAGGGATGCTAATGAACCCGCCATCGACTCAACAGTCATCGTGAAATCAAAGGTTGCCAAGAACTCTAAGTTCTTCATCTCAATAAACAAGGGAC
Organism: Allium sativum; assembly: GCA_030737875.1. Lineage (NCBI taxonomy): Eukaryota > Viridiplantae > Streptophyta > Magnoliopsida > Asparagales > Amaryllidaceae > Allium > Allium sativum. The sequence goes on along the minus strand of CM060922.1, from coordinate 191,261,447 downwards.
TCAAAGTCAACCTCCTTCTACTTAGTGCTTCTGCCACAACGTTACCCTTGCCAGGGGTATAAGCTATCTCGAAGTCATAAGATGCCAAGAATTCCATCCACCTTTGCTGCCTTAAATTCAGATCTTTCTGAGAGAAGAGGTACTTGAGTGACTTGTGATCAGTATACAACTCAAACCTTTCGCCTAGAAGATAGTGGCGCCAGGATTTGAGTGCAAAGACGATCGCCGCCAACTCCAAATCATGAGTGGGATAGTTCTTCTCATGAACTTTAAGTTGCCTACCCCCATAACATATCACTCTTCCCTCTTGCATCAGAACAACACCTAACCCCGTGCCACATGCATCGGTGTACACGGTGAACATCTTACCGCCATCGGGTAATGCCAAAACTGGAGCGGTAGTAAGGGCCCTCTTGAGCCTTTGAAAAGCAAGCTCACACTCTAAGTCCCATGCAAAAACTAAGTTCTTCTTCATCAACCTAGTAAGAGGGGCCGAAATCTTAGCGAAGACCCTGATGAACTTCCTATAGTAGCCCGCCAGACCGAGAAAGCTTCTTACTTCGGTTGCATTCCTAGGAGTCTTCCAGTCTTGAACTGCAACCACTTTCGCGGGATCCACCGCTATGCCTTGCTTAGAAACTATATGTCCAAGAAACCGAACTTCCCTTCTCCAGAAATGGCATTTGGAGAACTTGGCTTTCAACTGATGAGCTCTAAGCGTATCCATCACTTCCTTGAGATGCCTAGCATGCTCTTCCTCATCCTTTGAGAAGATCAGAATATCATCCACGAAGACAACAACAAACTTGTTAAGGAACTCCCTGAACACCCTACTCATCAAGTCTACGAAGTAGGCGGGTGAATTAGTCAAACCGAATGGCATGACAAGCCATTCAAAGAATCCATCTGGAGTCCTAAACGTAGTCTTATCAATACTATCCTCAGCTACTCTAAGCTGATGGAATCCGATGGCTAGATCGAGCTGAGAGAAAACAGAAGCACCAACAAGCTGGTCAAAGAGATCATCAATCCTCGGTAACGGGTGCCTATTCTTCTTTGTCAGCTTGTTCAACTCTCGATAATCAACACATAGACAAAGCGAACCATCCGCCTTAATAGCGAATACCACCAGAGCACCCCATTCAGAAATGCTTCACCTAATAAAATTCTTCTCAAGCAACTCCTTGATTTGCTTACTGAGCTCTCTTCTTTCTCGTGGGGCCATGTGCCTAACGGGCAATGATACTGGCTTGGCATTATCGACTAGATAAATGCGGAAATCTATCTCTCGTTTAGGGGGTAACCCCTTAACTTCTTCAAAGACATCAGTATAGTCTCGGACCACCCTAACAGATTGCAGATCATCGATGGACGAGTCAAGAGATTCAAGATAACATAACATGACGGGACCTCTAGGGTTATAAGAAATTTCTAGGGTATTACCGAGGCGAGTCATGAGCCTCACCACCCTATGCTCACAATCGAGGATGGCTCCATAACTGGACAACCAATCCATGCCCAAAATCAACCCGTATCCCGTGAACCCGAGAACATAAGCATTACACGTGAATTCCACGGTCAAGATAGAAATCTTCAAATCCACACAAATCATAGATAGATGGGCGGAACCCCCAATTGGATTTGAAACACTAACGGGATCCTCAACTAGACTAGTACTTAGGTGCAAACTTTCAACAATGTCAGAAGAAATAAAACTATGTGATGCGCCAGAATCAAATAAGGTGCGAACAGGATAATCAGAAATATAAACAAGGCTTTCTACAGAAATACTACCTCGGTCCTGAACTGGAGCAGTGTTGAGGGCATGCACTTGCCCTCCAGAAGGTCCTGCACGCTGATTCTGCCCTTGCACTTGTCCTTGCTTCTTGGGGCAATCCTTGCTAAGGTGTCCAGGCTCTCCACAGTGAAAGCATTCACCCAACTTCCTCTTCTTCTTTCTGCAATCCTTGGCTATGTGCCCAACAATCCCACAGAAGTTGCATTTTCTTGGGGCATTTGCCTTGGCCTTGTTGCCCTTGTTGTTCTTGTTGTTCTGATTGCCTGGTTTCCTCCCCACTTGGAGTCCGTCTTCTTGGCTTGAGTCTCATTAGGCTTGACTTCTTTCTTGCCATTCTTATCGTCTCCTTGAAGCAATGCCATGTCTACTAGGCCTTCAAAAGTGGCCCCCATGGGTATATGAGATAGGGCTAAACCTTGTAATGGCTCATTCAACCCTCGTGCAAAGCGTAAAGCCTTCTTCTGGGGAGTATTAACCATGTCCAAACCGAATCGAGCAAGCTGGTTAAACTTATTCACATACTCCCTCACTGTCATGTCCCCTCGCTTCAAAGATATAAACTTCTCCAATTACAGATTTGCCTCATCAGACGATAGAAACTTAAGCCCAAACCTCGTCCTAAAGTCGGCCCAAGTCTCTATAGGCCTAGTAGCATTGGTGACCTCCCACCAATAAGCAGCTTCTTCTTTTAATAACCATGCTGCCAATAAAACCTTTCTATGGTCTTCCACATCAAAGATAGCGAAGAGATCTTCAGTTTCTTTCAACCAATTTCTCGCCTCCACAAAAGTCTCCGTCCCAATAAAATTCTTGCCACCCATCGCCTTAAAGTCTTTGCAAACCTTTGTGAAATCTGCTTGTGGATTCTGAGGAGGAGGAGGAGGGACCTCAGTTACGGTGGGGGTGTTTGCTGGGCCCATATCGTTGGCCCTAGCTTCCAAGTACCTCCGGAACCATCCGGGAATGGTTACTCCCTCGGGAAGGTTAAGATCGGCCATGCTGAAAAAGGAAAAGATAGATTTAGAATGAGGAAACGAAGGATAGCACTAATGGCTTTTGGGGAATAGCCTTTTAAAATAACTAGACCTTTCTTGGAAAATACTTAATTGGTTTTGAAAATAGTTTTCCAAAAAGGTAAGTTTAAAAACACTTTTGCTCAAATCTTGTAAACCTGGCTCTGATACCAAATGTAACACCCCACCTCCGCCAATGCCACTCTTGCAAGGACACTAGATTTGGAGGGGCGTTAAACGAGGTAAACATGCATGTAGATATCACAAGACAGAACATATAAGTAAAACAGAGTAGTAAAGCAGCGGATAAAACTAGCATTTCAAAACCATAGTCAAGTTACATCAAAGTACTTGGTCATTATTTTCCCATAAAACAAAGTCTAGAACATAAGCTGAAAACTGAAAAAAAAAAACATAAAGTAACTATCCCCAAAGTAGCATAAAGCCATAGCATGCTCAAACCATACATGAGCTATCCAGAAAAGCAGCTAAAGATCCAGCTAGGTACCAGTGTTCCCACCCTGCAAACCTGGGGGGGGGGGGAACGGAAGAAAAGAGGCGAAAGAAAACGGGTCAGTCAAAAAGACTGGTAAGTCCTATCTACTATTAGTATAAAAACTAATAAAGTTAACTGAACATGTAAAATAGAGATGAGATGTAGGGTGATAACTGGTATGGTGAAAAGTTAACAAGATAGATCAAGTGTGGCATCGCATATACAATGTTAAGTTGCACCAGGTGTGTACTAGTATTCCAATCCATGTCAAGTATAATCAAGAAATGATCCCTTGGCCCAAAGCTGGCCCACATCATGAGATGACCTAAATCGAGGTCCAACTACTCGGTCTAGTCGATCGGCTCCCTATAAGCCTAACTCGTCGTGTATCGGTGTCATACGGCTTAATCGTGGAATGTAGTTAACTGTGCTAGGTCCATCCCAGGGTGTATCCAGCCCTAAGGTGTAAACCACAGACACAATTCAAGCACGCACAGTCTAAACCTACTGGTTCCCATGTTCAACTCCGGACTTAATGTGCACGACCATGGTCCGCCTGAACAACCGGTGCACCCTTCAGCCGTCTCTTTTGGTCTCTTACAATCAGTCCAGTAATCGTGCCCCACCCTAGCCTAGTCCAGGGTACCCATGATACTTCCAAGTAGGTTACTGCTGAAAAGGACCACGTAACTAGGGTTTCAAGCGGGTTAAGTGTGGTTAACCCTATCCTAACCATGTATTGAGTTGGTTAAGTGTATTCAAGTAGTTCATGACTTAACCCTATCAATACATCGGGTTTAATTGGTTAAGTATATTCAAGTAGTTCATGACTTAACCCTACCAATCCATTGTGTTTAATTGGTTAAGTATTTAAGTAGTCCATGACTTAACCCTATCATGTGGCATTAATTAATTTAATGCACCCAACCTCTCACATTAGACCTTGTTGTGGTTACTAGTTAAGCCGGGCGGGTCCGGGTAGCTTTACACCACAACTTAGTCTAACCTGGGGTTTCAAGTGCGACATGACCAACTACTCACATTGGGTCCTATTGTTTGTAGCCACTAGTTAAGCCGGTCGGTTCCGAGTAGATTTATGCTACAAACTCAACCCAACCTCGAGTTGGCCACTCTCATGATTTCTAGAAGTCATGTCCAAATTCATGTTTACAAACATAATCACAAGTCAATGTTCATGTCATATTTTAAAATCATGTTTCATGTCATTAATATTACCCAAACCCAACGCATTCCCCTCGCATGTACGTTTCGCATAACATAACATAGATCAAAAGAGGGAACTTGGCAAACATGACAAAAAGGGCATAAGGTAATAAGGTTGGCCACAAGTTAAACATGGTGGCATATGAGGCATAAATATGTTCATAAACTTGCATATTACATCATAGGCCTCAAAACATGCATAATATCAACTTAAGCAAATAGGTGAAACATGATCATGAATGACATAGGGTGGTGGCTAGTGATTCGCATATAACATCATATGCAAGATAACACAAGGTTTATGAGAGTTTCTATGTTGCTTTATGCAACATTTCTAATCAAAGCTCATAGCTTTCTATGCATAAGGCAAAGGTGATAGCTTTACAAACATGCATAGAATATATTTATGAATAACATGATAGGATCAAAGCACATATCATACTTAGGCCCAAACTCAACTTGCAACATGTCATATTTAACTTAATAGTTAGAATCTAAGAGTAGTATAGGGCTTACAGTGCTATGAAGACTAAAATTAATATAAAATAAGATTGAGACGAAGCCACACTAGCAAATCCGCAACCAAAGACGATAAACTCCACTTCAAGACTTGAGAACAAGAAGGAATAACCCCAAAGACAAAGAAAGATGGCTCTTTTACTTAAGAAAGATGGCTCCTTTATGACATAGATTGATTTGAGACCCTCATGCTCTCGTGAAGAAGGTGGAGGCCATGATTAGTGAACATTTGGGCAGCATTTAGTTGTAGGAATGATTAATGAAGGTTTAGGCTAGGTCTAGGGGTCTTTTTATAGAGATTAGGGGTAGTTTAGACCATAGGATTAACCCTAAATCGAATCTGAGCCATCAACTCCCGTCAGAAACTTCCAGAACAAGACCCAACATGTCAAAATGGTGCACCAGAAAAATTGGTTCGACCGGGGGGGTCGACCCCTGGGTCGACATGGGTGTCGACCCCTGGGTCGACATGGGTGTCGACCCCTGGGTCGACATGGGTGTCGACCCATTGGAGGGGTCGACACTGGTGTCGACCCCTGTGTCGACCCTGCCTGGGGCAGGAAAATTCCCGCCCATTCTGCCTTGGTTGTAATTCGAATCTGAATTCGAATTTGAACTATTTTCGGGCTTAGAATTTTCTGAAAACTTCATTGGGCCATAACTTGGTCATACGGACTCCGTTTTTCAAAAACTCGAACTCTATTTCGCGTATTTTTCCGAGACGAACGCAATGGCACAGCCCGTTTCCCTTGATTCAGACTTTAGAGTTTAATTCTGCTTTGATTTACATTATAACATGTTATTAAAAATACGGGTTGTTACACCCATGCCTTGCCAGTTGGAATCCATTCTCCTATAAGCGCCCATGGTTTTGATTGTATACTATGTTTGTGGAGCGTGAGATGCAATCGTTCCGCAAGATTGCTAATTATTTGTGTTTTGACATTATTATAGTATCAGAATAAGATATGATTTCAAAATGGTTTGGGTTATGGTAAGGTAAAAACCGTCTGTGTTTATATGTGGAATAGTCTTACGATTATCCTTTTCTTTCAAAAAAGATTTGTTAACTTTAAAAATCAAGTTGGGTGATGCTTTTAACCATAGCGAGTTTTCTCATTCTGGTTTATCAGACTGATCCGGCGTTCGTAGTGCTCAGGTTAGACTGGGTTTTGCAGGTTCAGATTTTGGACGCTATGAATTTTTGACGTGCTGGAGGAGTTCATATATATGATATCTAGTATTTATTCCGCTGTGTGTTGTATATGAGGACAGATTATTGTAATAGTCCAGATATATTGATGCACTTTGATGATTGTAAGTTTTCATTTCAAAGCTCTCAATAAAGTTTTATTTCTATATTATATTTTGTTTCGCTACGATGTGAGACTCCGATTCTATTGTGTTGTTATTCTTCTTCTCTTTCTTCAATTCTAATATTTCTTTCTTGTCTTACCCTATAATTTCTTTCTATTAACAATCTGGTGTTTTGAAACTTGATTTATGACAAGTAATACGGATTTTTGTATTATTGTTGGAATTTGGGTGTCGAATTTCCCTGGGTCGTTACAGAAAATATAAATTAAATTAGCGTTCGGCGACAACTTTGGCCTAGGTTGGGTTTTGAATGCGTCGGACGTGTGCAAAATGCAACCGGGGCAATTTGCCATTTTTCGTTAATGGGATTAGAACCAATAGTTAACATTGGAAATGTCGGACGCAAGCAGTTATTTTTTTATCTCCCCCTTAAATATACCATTTAACCCATAAGTATCCCATTTAATCCATAAACCAAACTGCCTCATTTAACTCATACCCTTAAATACTTCGTGTATATCACATTTAATTTTCAACCCCATTTGAATAACCAGCTAAAATACTATGTTGCCATTTACAGCACATGCACCCTTACACTTCGTGTAATGACCCGTATTTTTAACGAATAATAAATAATTTATTTAATTATTTAAATAATGGTTTGGTAATTTAAAATGACCAGAATTAAATAATATTTAATATGTAATTAAAATTAATAATAGAATAATATATTTAATTCCCAAATAATTGAAATTAAGTTGAATTGACAATATTGTGTGAATTAGACAATCTAAAATATATAATTCAGTTTAGAATTGAATTATATTTATGAATTTATTTATAAATGTCAGTTGAACGTATAATTTATATTTTAATTATAATTAAGCTCAAAATGGTGTGGTAGTTCATAATTTGGTGATTCGAACTTTAAAGGAATATACAGAATCCGTTTTAAGCCGGATTTCTGTGAAACAAGAAACGTTCGGAGCTGGTGAAGTATATTTTTCTAATGGAAGATAAAAATCGAGATTTCGTTGTGTAGATTGTAAGTTGTGTCCAAATCAAATTTTCAAATGGAAGTCCTTTATAATTTATAATGATTTATCTATATTATAAATGGATTTTCAATATAAATTGAATACTGACTTAGTCTGGATTTGAAATGTCGAGTTATAAATTCAGATAAGAAAATTTTGGAGCTATATTATATTCTACGTGAATATGTACGATAATATTAATTTATTAATATTAAATTCAATTATGTTTATATATATTAATATTTAAATGGGTTTATTTAGAGATTTAAAAATAGCCACTTTTGCAAACAAGCTCCATTTTCAATGAAACTAATTTTGTATGATCCGGAATACTAAAATATTGCTATATTTCAATTTCCCTGATTTTTGGAGTCAGTATGTGGCCGTATGGAATTTTAATGTGAAAAATAGTCAATATTTTAACTTTAAAAATATGTTGTGTGAGCAAACTGACTCTGAATTCGAAGAAACAAGTTTCGTTAGGTCCATATTATCGAACTGTAGCTGCATAACCATTTTCATGATTTTGGGATATCGTGTGTGATCATGCGGATTTTTAGATGACAAATACAAATGGAAAAAGGATATAAATGAATAAAAAAAATATATGCAAAGCTTCTGGGACAAGTCAAAACATTCCTATAAGTACCCACTCTCCTTCTAAACCTAATTTCATTTTTCTCTTGTCAATTGTATGTGCCGCCGCATTTCTTTCTTCCGGTAAAAGATTTTCATCTTCATAAAATCACTAGAAATCAAATAAAATTCCTAAAATCAGCAAATATATATATTTAAGTTCGTTTTGTGTTTCTCGTCACATCTATGTGATTTTTACGAAGCTCGAATGGATGTTTGCTCGCTGTATATTTTACAGCGTAAGTACCAAATGGGTTAGGGTTAACAATTGTATGAATTTGATGCTTCGATTCTTGTTTTAAGTATCGTATTTGGGTTCGGAGGAGTGAATGGCTCTTGCGTGGAAATTCTGGTGGTATTAGGTGCCGAAAAGGATCGCACCATGTGCGATGGAACAGTGGAAATTGCTGAGTGACGCAATTTGAATGGAGAGTTCGAGTTCATCATTTCGGGTATGAAGGAGGAGAGACTTTGAAAAGAAGAATTTTGGTGTTGTATGATTTTGAAATAATGGAGAAAAGTGGAAGAACTTATCGAAGGAAGGAGCTGCAATGGCAGGGTTGCTTTCCTGGAGATCGCTTCTTTGAAAGAGGAAGGGGAGACACCGTATAACAGTAGATAACGGGTCTGGGCTTGAAAGTGGATGGGTTGGGAAATAAAAAGTTAAGCCCAATTAAAATTAGGATTTAAGTTCTAATTTAATATAAAATATCCATGTAACTTGTAAATGTAATTACTTCTACATACTATACCAAAATTTCGAACGGTCAGATCCATTGGGATCGTATGGACAACGGCTACACAATGGAACTGGTTTGGAGTGATCTGGAGCTTGTCTCCATTTATGGCAAAATAAAACGCCTAGGATCAACTGACAGTTTATCGTTATTTAACGTTAAACACCCAATGTGAGTAAAACTCACTAATTGTAAAGATAAGGAATTTCACTCGATCCGAATCGATCGCTAAACCGACCAAGACCATTCGAAACCCCTGATTGTTTTGAGAACACGACAAATCCGAACACAAACAGAAGAACATTTCATTGCTTATTAAAAAAATTCCATCAGAATACAAGAATATATAGAGTATGAGTAAATATTATCAGAGATTTAAATACACTACTACAGCGGAAAAATAATACAATAAACAACTGAAAGAGATATACGGATACAGAGATTTTCGGTTATCGTTCCAAATGTAAATCAGGATCTTGTGAATATAAATCTGCAAAACCAAAACTACTAGCTGCCCATGTCAAAATAAGGGCACCCAGAGTTTTGGTTAAGACAATAAACTCCAGGTCAGTCATGTGACTGGTGCGAGAACTAAAACAGTTATTCAAAGCTTTACTTTAAATCAAATATATCAAGGGGCCACGCCGTATAACATGGAACGGGTTTCCTCCCAAGAATACCAGTGCATATAACAAAACAACGAAATGCTTTTTGGAAAAATGAAGCTATTATAAGACCTAGGTCTCATCACACAATGCAACACAAGCCGGAGGATAGGGTTTTCCCTTATAATAGCCAAACATACTTGGTACGTTGAAAACAAATCATTTGATACTATTATAAGTGCATAGTGTATAAAACAACTTCAAATATAAATGTATCAATCCTAGACGGCATGGGTACTATATATCATGTCGCCATACTAGGCTCTACAATCAGAACCCGCAAGGTCACGTATTTGGAAATTGGATTTCCATCTATGAACTGAGGCAAGGGATCATCCTCATCGAATTCTAGACAATCTAGCCCATGTCTCAGGCAAGCGCGCAGGCAAGCCTTGGATCGTCAGGGCCGGTCCACCGATGTGGATTATTATGCCCGAAAATTGTGTTTCCCCGCCCTTTGGGGGCATAAATGAGGCAAATGACTCCATCGGCTCCACATAGTCACCGATATATCTGAAGCGCCTCGCAATCCAACAACCACATAGGTGAAATAATTTAAATGTCAGGGTTGGTAGGTCGCTGACACCACCCTAGCTAGAAGGAAATGCATGCCCTCCCTGAGGTCCTCTCCTGTTTCTGGTTCACAACCAGGGTGTGAGGCTCGCGAGTTAACGTTACACAAAGCTATGCCACACAGGCAGTGCTTTGATCGTCAACCAAAAGACTTTGCTTTTCAATAAAAGCCTTGATCATTTGCCACTTAGGCGTGCCACACATGCAATTCACTCCATGCGATTGATATCCATCAATATATAACCTCTGAGCTCGTACGACTCAGAGAAGGGCGTTAAGAAAGAGAATAAATTCTCCATCGCCAAACAGATATATATTTAATAGAAATCAATCACACAAAATAAAATTCAATGTCAGACACACAGTCCATTTACAAGTTCGTTCTGGGTCTGAACGAAACCGGAGGCACCTTGTACCTCGCATATCCATCGACTCCAAGTACGTCTGAACGATCACCAACTGATTCCCTCCTCTCGGGTGTACAGCCCAATCAAGATAATTCAAATCCATTCCAATTCAATTATTGGAAATTCTGGTTACTTTTAAAACCCTTTCAAATCCAATTTATTTATTTCAAAAATAAATGGATTTTAATTCTAGTTCAAAACTAGTTCATTTCGATAAAAATCTATTTTTATCTTTTCAAATATGGAATTTTTCATCCCAATTCTTTCCAAATCATTTCTTATGATCTTACACAAATTATTAGTATTTTTAATAATTTTATCAAGGCCCGTACAGTCGATTTCCATCAACGGCCATTGAACTGCACTTACAACGACCTTTTCCAAATTTGATTTGGACATAATTCCAAATCCAACCGTTAGATTTCAAATTTCTTGTATTCGTTAGAAAGTTCTTTTCGATACAAACCGAACGGTTCCGGTTTTAGGAGAATCTGACGGTCGGATCTCCCGTAATATCCATTTGAATTCAATGGTCGAAATTCGCAAACTGCCATGACGCGACGCGTTCTATTCAGGCCATCTATTATATATAATATATATATTATATATACTTCATCGATTTCAGTTCAAAACGCATTTTATAAATCGTTTTAAATTCGTTTTCGTAACGATTTCAACTTCATATTCAATTTCAAATCAAAATTGAATATTCCACATCATCGATATACAAATGATAATATTTTAAAAACGTTATATTTTGAAATCACTTCCTTTTCTATAATCATTAAAAAAAAGAATATAATCGATATAAATATTGTTCGCGTCAAAATGGCGCATATCTAACCAACACGGCTTTATATATTTCATTAACTTCGTTATTCTATTCAACAAATGAATATTTTCTTCAACACATGAATATATATTTTTATTCAACACACGAATATATATTTTATTCAACACATCAATTTATATTTTTATTCAACACATGAATATTTTTTTATTCAACACATGAATATTTATTTTATTTAACACATGAATTTTTATTCTATTCAACACATGATTTTTTTTTCTATTCAACACATGAATTTTTATTCTATTCAACACATGAATTTTTGTTCTATTCAACACGTGAATTTTTATTCTATTCAACACATGAATTTTTGTTCTACTCAACACATGAATTTTCTTTTATAATATTCCTTATTTTCCAAATTGGAATGAGGCCCAATCAATTACCATATAATGTTAATTATATGGATTCCCTACATTACATGTATATAATAGCAACGATAAATCATCAACCATCATCCAGAGTGCACCACACAACTGCATAAGCATTAAATATAAATAATTAATGCTTACACAGTCTGTCAACCACTCGGTCGACATACAACTAATTATTGGGATTAGTGTATGTCCAATATCATCCCAATACCCGTGTGGGGTTTCAAGCAATCAAACACATGTTTTATTTGTGCAGTTGGGCGATGTGTAAAATTTATCGTCCCACTCAATATCAGTCAAATGTGTGTATATAAACAAATCGTCCAATTTGTTTATAAATTTTTATTTTATTTACACGTTAAAAATTATATTTTTAACTATAAAATATTTTCAACTATAAAATATTTTATTCCATTCCACATCACACAATCAACCTTCACAACACATCAATTAAACAACCAAGTCATCCATGGTCTGTGGTCGACGGGTGTCGGGTGCTACTAAGCACCGTCTGCATCCTAGTATATATTTCAACTAGAAAATAAATTAAAAGTGAGGAGTTCTCACCAAGAGCTAAACCAAACGCTGCGACTCTTCATATGTAGAAAATCATCGCCGCGTTTCCAATCGGTTCCATCGCACTCCGTTTCACACGATTTATATAAAAAACACAATTTTATTTCAATCCTATATAGATTAAAATCGCGTTTTTATTTCACTCCATATATAGAAAAGATTATATTTTTACAACGCTTTATATATAGAAAAGATTATATTTTTACAACGCTTTATATATAGAAAATTTTTATTTTTACAATGTTATACATATAGAAAAGATTATATTTTTACAACGCTATATATATAGAAAAGAATATAATTTTATATCTCTACTTCTTATATAAAGATCGAATTTTTTTTTCCGCTACAACATATATAAAAATCGCATTTTTATATTGTTATCCCTATAATAAAAACCATATTTTTATAATGCTAAAAATCATATTTTTATATTCTCTATTATATAAAAAATCCTATTTTTATTTTGCTACTTATATAAAAATAATATTTTTTATTTCGTTGCTTCTTTATAAAAAAATCAAATCTTTCTATATTTAAAAATCATGTCTTTCTTTATTTAAAAATCATGTCTGTCAATAAATAAAAATATTATCTTTAAATAAATAAAAATCTTATCTTTTCTATTAATAAAAATCATAACTTTAAACAAATAAATATCTAATCTTTTTATAATTAAAAAACTAAACTTCCTATAACTAAAAATCTAAATTTTTATTAAATAAAAAATATCATATCATTTCAGTTTATAAAATCATATCTTGTTGGTTTTAAAAATCAAAACTTGTTTACTTTCTAAATCAAACATTGTTTACTTTAAAAATCAAATCTTTGTTTACTTTCTTATTTACATGGATCTAAGAATTACCCTGTCTGTCTCTTGTTTCTTCATATGATTCCCGCTTCATCAGTTCACCGTTGGAACCCATTTCCTGACCCTAAATCTCCATTGCTGCGCATCCCCTGGACCATTGGATATTCATCAACAGTCAGCAATCAAAGCACCTACCCTTGCCCTTCCGACGACCGGAGCCCGGTGCAGCTTGACAGTCTGTTGTCGTTCATCGCACGGTGGTTGCGAGCTCGAGATTTGGGGGAGGGTTGGATGCGGTTTGGGTTTCATGCTAGGGCTAGCGCCAGAGGAGGAAGAGAGAGGGGGCATTCGTTTCTGCGGTGGTGGGCGCCTCCTATGGTGGTGCAACGGTGGCAGTAGCCGGGCGACGGCGGGGACGATGGTGAAAGGGGTGATGGGTTTTAATTTGATATGGGGCAGGTTTACCGAATGAGGGGGGTTTGTAGGGTTATGATATATTTATATATAAATATATATTAATATTTTACTCAATTAAAGGTTTTGTTGTTAAAATTTGCGTCTGAACTCCAAATCAAACCCAACACCTGCCGCCCCCAGCTAATTACCCCCATTCTAAACACAATGGGAAATGTGCCATAAGCCAACTCGGCCGTTTCGATCAGTTTTCGTCAAAATCAAAATATAACTCTATATATTGAATTTGAACGCACATTTCAATTTACTGGGGCCACATACGGACCCTAAAAATTACCGAAAAATATTTTCTAGCTTCGTTTGACGATATGGTCCTAACAAAACTAATTTCGTCAAATTCTGAGACCATTAGAAAAATGGCCATTTTCTGGTCGATTGAAATTGACTGAAACTGTCAAAACACGTTTTCTTTCGCCACGCTCACATACTGCTTTCAAAAATTATGAATTTTGAAACCTAGCAATAACTTGACTTCCCGATCCAACAAAAGTTGTTTCGTCGAAAACAGAGATTGCTTGCAATTTTTTTATTTTTAAGGGCTATATTTTCCATAGCGACTATTTTGAAATTTCAACTGGACATAACTTTTTATTCCCGCTATGAAATTTCAATTTTTCGGATTCGTTAGAAAGATATTCTCATATAGATTCTAATATTTTTGGTTTCGCTAAAATTCGGTTTATTTTGAATCCTGTACATTCATTTGAACTTGGAAATCGAAATTTTCAAACTACCGCGCCATTTCCAATTCCTTTTATAATTAGTAAATATTTATATTCTAATGACGATCTATATAAATATATACGTTCTAATTCTATACAAATTAAATTTATCGTCATTGTTATTTAAAATAAATCATTTTAGATGTTCAAAATTCATCAAAATAAAAAATTTAAATTAGCTCGGATTTCCGGGTTATTACAATCTCCCCCACTTAAAACTTTTCGTCCTCGAAAAGGAACGAAGCCGAAAGTTGTTTAACCAATCAACTCAACTTACATAATTTTCATTACATCTTAAGTTCTTCAACTTTTCAGCTTCTAATAACTTTTCAAATCTTTCAAAAATTTGGCTAACACCCTAAATTTTCGAAAAATTTCGCCATAACTTCCCCTGCACCGAGATCTTCGGGATTTCTCAAATAGCCTCCCATGGCCCTCACCAATCAAAAAGGAAAAAGAAACAGCCAAGCGGCTAGCCAATTGGCTCATAAAATCATCCAAACCCAATAAATTTGTAAACATATACCTATTTGTCGGGCAAACAATTTTATTCTTCTGCTCTAGCCTCCTTGCTATGACCTGTTCAATGGATACACATGTATATACATGCAATTTCAAACAATTTTCAATACAGTTCTAAATTTGATTCAATTTGGCCTAAATGGTTAAAAATATCAAACCAATAATCAAACAACACAACCGTCAATCAATTAGTTGATTAGCTTTTCAAATTCGTAACTTGAATACATATACAAAAAATCATGTTTTTGACGCCAAATCATAACAATAAGCCCTATCTAGTTTTGGTTCTCACACCAGTCAATTGGAAATATACAGAAATCCCACTTTCAAAACTCGAATATAAATTCTAATGATGTACGTACTACAACAATCATCAGAACCATCTCCGGGCGACTAGAGTGTGATTCTATATCTATCCAGTATATTAAAACTTCAAATACACGCGGATCAGACGTATACGCAGAATCTTTATATACTGGATTGTCCAAATTCAATACAAATAAATATTCAAATACGTTGAATAAGGTTTAATTTTTTTTAAACAAAAACTGTTTTCATTTTTATTTTTCAAAACAACACCCTTTACACTCGTTCTAGGATGCTACTGATACCATCTCTAACGAGCCATTCTCATTGGATATTACTAATCCAATCTCTAATGAATTCTTCCGTTTGGTTCTAATGTGTCCTGTTCTCCGAGCTCTGTAAACCAAAGCTCTCATACCAAATGTAACGATAAGGAATTTCACTCGATCTGAATCGATCGCTAAACCGACTAAGACCGTTCGAAACCCCTAATTGTTTTGAGAACACGACAAATCTGAACACAAACAGAAGAACATTTTTTTGCTTATTACAATAACTCCATCAAAATACAAGAATATACAGAGTATTAGTAAATATTACACATTAAATATCAGAAATTTAAATACATTACTGCAGCGAAAAATAATACAATACAAAACTGAAAGAGATATACAGATATAGAGCTTCCCGGATATCGTTCCAGCTGTAAATCAGGATTCTGTGAATATAAATTTGCAAAACCAAAACTACTAGCTGCACGTGTCAAAATAAGGGCACCCAGAGTTTAGGTTAAAACAATAAACTCCATGTCAGTCATGTGACTGGTGTAAGAACTAAAATAGTTATTCAAAGCTTTACTTTAAATCAAATATATCAAGGGGCCATGCCAAATAACACGGAACGGGTTTTCTCCTAAGAATACCAGTGCATATAACAAAACAACGCAATGCTTTCTGAAAAAATGAAGCTATTATAAGACCCAGGTCCCATCACGCAATGCAACACAAGCCAGAGGATAGGGTTTTCCCATGTAATAGCCAAACATGCTTGGTACATTAAAAACAAATCATTTGATACTATTATAAGTGCATAGTGTATAAAACAACTTCAAATATAAATGTGTCAATCCTAGACGGCATGGGTACTATATATCATGTCGCCATACTAGGCTCTACAATCAAAGCCTGCAAAGTCACGTATTTGGAAATTGGATTTCCATCTATGAACCGAGGCAAGGGATCATCCTCACCGAATTCGAGACAATCTTGCCCACGTCTCAGGCAAGCACGCACGCAAGCCTTGGATCGTCAGGGCTGGTTCACCGATGTGGATTATTATGCCTGAACACTGTGCTTCCCCGCCCTTTGGGGCGTAAATAAGCCAAATGACTCCATCGGATCCACATAGTCACCGATATATCTGAGGCACCTCGCAATCCAACAACCAAACAGGTGAAATAATATAAATGTCAGGGCTGATAGGTCACTGACACCACCCGAGTTAGAAGGAAACGCATGCCCTCCCTGAGGTCCTCTCCCGTTTTTGGTTCACAGCCGGGTGTGAGGCTCGCGAATTAACGTTACACAAAGCTATGTCACACATGCGGTGCTTTGATCATCAAGCACAAGACTTTTCTTTTCAACATAAGCCTTGATTATTTGCCACTTAGGCATGCCACACAGGCAATTCACTCCATGTGATTGATATCCATCAATATATAACCTCTGAGCTCGTACGTCTTAGAGAAGGGCGTTAAGCAAGAGAATAAATTCTCCGCCGCCAAACAGAAATATATTTAATAGAAATCAATCACACAAAATAAAATCCAATGTCAGACACACAGTCCATTTACAAGTTCGTTATGGGTCTAAACGAAACCGGAGGCACTTTTACCTCACATATCCATCGATCTCCAAGTACGTCTAGACGATCACCAACTGATTCCCTCCTCACGGGTGTACAACCCAATCAATGTGATCAGTAATTATCCAGATGATGTGAAGACCTCCAGTCTTCGACCATTGTCTTCATCCTCGACACATCGTCAAATCAGTTATTCAGAATGGGATAAACCCAGTCTTTCTGAATAACTCGCGTATATAATAAACAAGTGTTACACAAATACAACATACGCTTCATTCCAATTCAGAATATTCTTTTATTCAAATATTGTTATACTTTGGGAAAGGTTCCCATTAATGTTATCTAAGGTAAATTCTTTAAATTTATTCTTTAATCTTCTTTTGAATATCAATTCAAACCAAATTATGGTTTATCCAAACTAGTCGGGATTAGCGAACCTTACCGAAGTAATCATTTGTTTTAATTTCCCAATCCCACCCTATTCATCCCATGAAGTAAAATGGTAATACTTCATATCTAACACCACGATGTTATCGATAAATTCAATTACCATTTCACGTTCAAATCTAATTAAAGATTTAAATATCGCCTGGAGCAAAACTGGTGATATTCCATTCTCGATTATTTCAATCTATTTAAAGATTCATTAAAACTCCACTTGGTTTTAATTTTCCCAATAATCACCATCAATGATTATTTAACTTGGGAAATCATATCCTGTCTTTAACTGGGTTAAAGAACCAATGTCATTTAAATCACGGTTCACGATAAACACAAAATCACAATCTATTCCATCAGCCTTTAACTGTAAATTAGCAAGTGAACAATTCCCTAAGTAATAACCCCGAAGGCTGTAACCAACATCATATCAATACCCAGGAAACCATTCAACTTAACTAATCTTCAGTTAATTTCTGATTTTCTCAACTTCGTTGGGTCTAAGAACAGTATTATTAAAGATACCGTTCACGACAACCCAAAATCACATTCCATTAATTATCGGATTAAAGAACAATTGTTATTTAAAACACCGTTCACGATAAACCTAAAAATCAATTCAAATTCAATTCCAATTAAATACCATTTAATTGGTATACTTCATTAAATCTAAATAAAAAGATTTAATCTTTTTCTCAGTTGGGTTTAAGAACAGTGTTAATGAAGGCACCATTCACGACAAACCCAAATCTCATTTGATATTAAATACAGGGCTCTAAATAGAAAATATATCGGCTTATATTCAATATCAAATTCTACGACCAACAAATATCGTATTGGAAATAACGATATAAATATATCTTTCAAATTTCCTTAACAATATCTGTATAATCACGAAATCCAACATCGAAATATTCCAAAGACAATTTCGATTCAAATCCATTCCAATTTAATTATTGGAAATTCTGGTTACTTTTAAAACCCTTTCAAATCCAGTTTATTTATTTCAAAAATAAATGGATTAGAACTCTTGTTCAAAACTAGTTCATTTCGATAAAAAACTATTTTTATCTTTTAAAATATGGAATTTTTCATCCCAATTCTTTCCAAGTCATTTCTTATGATTTTACACAAATTATTACTATTTTTAATAATTTTGTCAAGACCCGTATAGTTGATTTCCTTCAACGGCTATCGAACTGCACTTACAGTGACCTTTTCTAAATTTGATTTGGACATAATTCCAAATCCAAGCATTAGATTTCTAATTTCTTATATTCGTTAGAAAGCTCTTTTCGATACCAACCCAACGGTTCCGGTTTTAGGAGAATCTGACGGTCGGATCTCCCGTAATATCCATTCGAAGTAAATGGTCGAAATTCGCGAACTGCCGTGGCGCGCCGCGTTCTGTTCAGGCCATCTAATATATATACTATATATATTTTATATTCGTCGATTTCGGTTCAAAACATATTTTATAAATCATTTTGAATTCTTTTTCGAAACAATTTCAACTTCATATTCAATTTCGAATCAAAATTGAGTATTCCACATCATTGATATACAAATGATAATATTTTCAAAACTTTATATTTTGAAATCACTTCCTTTTCTATAATCATTATAAAAACGAATGTAATCGATATAAATATCGTTCGCGTAAAAATGGCGCATATCTAACCAACACGGCTTTATATATTTCAATAACTTCGTTATTCTATTCAACAAATGAATATTTTCTTCAACACATGAATATATATTTTTATTCAACACATGAATATATATTTTATTCAACACATGAATTTATTTATTTTATTCAAAACATGAATATATATTTTTATTCAACACATGAATATTTATTTTATTTAACACATGAATTTTTATTCTATTCAACACATGAATTTTTATTCTATTCAACACATGAATTTTTATTCTATTCAACACATGAATTTTTATTCTATTCAACACATGAATTTTTGTTCTATTCAACACATGAATTTTTATTCTATTCAACACATGAATTTTTGTTCTATTCAACACATGAATTTTCTTTTATAATATTCTTTATTTTCCAAATTGGAATGAGGCCTAATCAATTACCATATAATGTTAATTATATGGATTACCTATAACACAGGTATATAATAGCAACGATAAATCATCAGCCATCATCCATAGTGCACCACACAACTGCATAAGCATTAAATATAAATAATTAACACTTACACAGTCTGTCAACCAAACGATCGACATACAACTAATTATCGGGATTAGTGTATGTCCAATATCATCCCAATACCCGTGTGGGGTTCAAAACAATCAAACACAGGTTTTATTTGTGCAGTTGGGCGATGAGTAAACTTTATCGTCCCACACAATATCAGTCAAATGTGTGTATATAAACAAATCATCCAATTTGTTTATAAATTTTTATTTTATTTACACGTTAAAAATTATATTTTTAACTATAAAATATTTTCAACTATAAAATATTTTATTCCATTCCACATCACACAATCAACTTTCACAACACATCAATTAAACAACCAAGTCATCCATGGTCTGTGGACGACGGGTGTCGGGTGCTACTAAGCACCGTCTGCATCCTAGTATATATTTCAACTAGAAAATAAATTAAAAGTGAGGAGTTCTCACCAAGAGCTAAACCAAACGCCGCGACTCTTCATATGTAGAAAATCTTCGCCGCGTTTCCAATCGGTTCCATCGCACTCTATTTCACACGATTTATATAAAAATCACATTTTTATTTCAATGCTATATAGATAAAAATCACGTTTTTATTTCACTCCATATATAGAAAAGATTATATTTTTACAATGCTATATATATATATATATAAAAGATTGTATTTTTACAATGCTATATATATGTAGAAAATTTATATTTTTACAATGCCATATATATATAAAAAAGATTAGATTTTTATAACGCTATATATATAGAAAAGATTATATTTTTACAACGCTATATATAGAAAAGATTATATTTTTATATCTCTACTTCTTATATGAAGATCGAATTTTTTGTTTCCGCTACAACACATATAAAAATCGCATTTTTATATTGTTATCCCTATAATAAAAACCATATTTTTATAACGCTAAAAATCATATTTTTATATTCTCTATTAAATAAAAAATCCTATTTTTATTTTGCTACTTATATCAAAATATTATTTTTTATTTCGCTACTTCTTTATAAAAAAAATCAAATCTTTCTATATTTAAAAATCATGTCTTTCTTTATTTAAAAATTATGTCTGTCAATAAAAAAAATATTATCTTTAAATAAATAAAAATCTTATCTTTTCTATTAATAAAAATAATTACTTTAAACAAATAAATATCTAATCTTTTTATAACTAAAAAACTAAGCTTCCTATAACTAAAATTCTAAACTTTTTATTAAATAAAAAAAATCATATCATTTCAGTTTATAAAATCATATCTTGTTGGTTTTAAAAATCAAAACTTGTTTACTTTCTAAATCAAAACTTTGTTTACTTTAAAATTCAAAACTTTGTTTACTTTCTTATTTACATGGATCTAAGAATTACCCTGTCTGCCTCTTGTTTCTTCATCTGATTCCCGCTCCATCGGTTCACCGTTGGAACCCATTTTCTGACCATAGATATCAATTGCTGCGCATCCCCTGGACCACCGAATCTTCATCAATGGTCAACAATCGTAGCGCCTACCCTTGCCCTTCCTACGACCGGAGCCCTGTGTAGCTCAACAATCTATTGTCGTTCATAGCGTGGCGGTTGCGAGCTCGAGGTTTGGGGGAGGGTTGGATGCGGTTTGGGTTTCGTGCCAGGGCTAGCGCGAGAGGAGGAAGAGAGGGCGGGCATTCGTTTCCGCGGTGGTGGGCGCCTCCTATGGCGGCGCGATAGTGGTAGTAGCCGGGCGGCGGCGGTGACGATGTTGAAAGGGGCTACGGGTTTTAATTTGATTTGGGGTGGGTTTACTGAATGAGAGGGGTTTGTAGGGTTAGGATATATTTATATATAAATATATATATTAATATTTTATTCAATTAAATGTTTTTTTGTTAAAATTTGCGTTTGAACTCCAAATCAAACCGAACACCTACGCCCTTAGCTGATTACCCCCATTTTGAACACAATGGGATATGTCCCGTAAGCCAGCTTGGCCATTTCGATCAGTTTTCATCAAAATCAAAATATAACTCTATATATTGAATTTGAACGCACATTTCAATTTACTGGGGCCACATACGGACTCTAAAAATTCCCAAAACATATTTTCTAGCTTCGTATTGATGATACGGTCCTAACAGAACTAATTTTGTCAAATTCTGAGACCGTTAGAAAAATGGTCGTTTTCTGGTCGATCGAAATTGATTGAAACTGTCAAAACACGTTTTCTTTCGCCATGCTCACATATTGCTTTCAAAAATTATGAATTTTGAAACCTAGCGATAACTTGACATCCCGGATCCAATAAAAGTGGTTTCGTCGAAAACAGAGATCGTTTGCAAAATTTCTATTTTTAAGGGCTATATTTTCCATAGCGACTATTCTGAAATTTCAACTGGGCATACCTTTTTATTCCCGCTATGAAATTTCAATTTTCAGATTTGTTAGGAAGATATTATCATATAGATTCTAATATTTTTGGTTTCACTAAAATCCAGTTTATTTTGAATCCTGTACATTCATTTGAACTTAGGAATCGAAATTTTCAAACTACCGCGCCAATTCCAATTCCTTTCATAATTAAAAATAAATATCTATATTCTAACGACGATCTATATAAATATATACATTCTAATTCTATTCAAAATAAATTTCTCATCGTTATTATTTAAAATAAATCATTTTAAATGTTCAAAATTCATCAAAATTGCCAAAATAAAAATGTTAAATTGGCTCGGATTTCCGGGTTATTACACTAACTCTCCCAGTTTATATTTTTATAACGTATTTTTAGAATTTAAATGATGTTTGATTGTTGTGTGTTGATTGTTTGGATGAACTGCTAATTGATTGGTTGAAATTATAGATCTAGTAATATAAATACATAAATATATATCGTTAATCAAATATGGATTTTGTTTATCAGAATATATTCATATTGAAATGAAATTGATGTTATTTATATTGTTTAACATCTGTGATGCAAGGAAATAGTTTGGAGGGATCCAACTGGATTCCTCAATATTTATAATAATGTTTTTCATATATTGTGATATATGATGTGGTATACAATCTATTATTGATTAT
Organism: Allium sativum; assembly: GCA_030737875.1. NCBI lineage: Eukaryota > Viridiplantae > Streptophyta > Magnoliopsida > Asparagales > Amaryllidaceae > Allium > Allium sativum. Next base: position 191,238,820 of record CM060922.1, on the reverse strand, counting down.
GTGTGTTTGATTGATCTTTTTTATTTGGTACTTTGAAATACCATAAGTGACATCAAAATATACAAAAATGAAATAGTCCGGGGTTTTTAATGTAAGTATTTAATAAAATCAATGGGTTTAATAAAAGGAAATGTTTGGAAAATTTATAGAATTTTAAAAAGGGAATTCAAGAGTTATTAAGGAATTACGAGAAGTTTGATTTAAAGCAGATATTAAATAGAAATATGTTTTAACGGATGAATTGAGAAGAATAATTTATAAACGATGTTTGTAAATTAAGTAGAGTATTTATCATTTGGTAAATAAATAAAATATAAAGTCTGAATTATATTAAGAAGAAGAAATCGATTTTAATATCGATATTTTTAAGGAATATAAACGTAATATTTATAAAAGGATTTATAAAGGAGTTTTTAAGTGATTAGAAATAAAAATAGGATTTTTTTTTGAATAATTTTATAATTAAAAGAATAAATAGGATTTGGGTTTGAGATATTGTTTTTAAATTGCGAAAATCAAACTGTTTGATTGGATAAAAGAAATATTATTCACAATCGATGTAAATAAGGGATTAAAGTAAATATTTTTCATACAAAATATTTATAAAAGAAATTGGGTTTTGAAATAGGATTTTAAAACGGAGTTGAGGGAAATACAAAAGATGGTATATGAATTTGAAGAGGGGAAATTCTATTTTTTAAAATAGAAATGAAATTTCGAATGGCTTGATATAAATAACTTGTTTAATAATAAAACCAAGGAGTGTGATTTATAAACAATGTTTGTAAATGGACTAAAAATAATTATCAGTGGATAATTTGGATAGTAAATTCAGCAGTGAAGTGGAAACATGAAATTGGGAATTTGTTTTGAAAAGAGTCGATGGAATTTATTTCGATGATTCGAAATGTGAATAAGATTTAAATAAAATCCATAAAGATTTGTAATTAGAATTCGACTAGGTCAAATGTTATAAAATAATTTTTTTAAGAAATTATATATTGAATAAGTCAGATTTGACAAGCTAATAAATATTCGGCTGGAAACCGATATTTTTTAATCGAATATAAAGGTGATAGAGAATTATAGACTTAGTAAATAAAATCAACTATGAAGTTGACATGTAAACGAGATTTTGATAAATAAAATGGAATGTGAACAAGAAGTTATAAAATGAGTCGATAATTGGAGTTTAAACCTGTGTTATTATTAAAAATATGAAATCAAGTTTTGATCTGATAAAAGGACTCCAGTTTCTATAAAGGAATAATATTCACGGTTTAAAATAAATAACGATCTGAAAGAAAATGTTTTGTAGAAATAAAACAGTTGTAAATGGAAATTGGTAATTGTTGGGAAGTACTAAATTCATAAATGAATTTAGAAATTGAGTTGACTCGAAAGGGTAAAATAGGCTGGAGTTCGCAAAGTAAATCGTATATAATTTATTCGAAAGGGAGATTATCGAATATATAATATTCGAGAGAGAATTATACATTGGAATTCGACTATATCGAATGTAGGAAAGTACTACTTACTTTCCGGTTTTTAAATCAAGATTTATAATTTAATAAATCATTTATTTATTTATTTAAATTAAGGTATTAAAGTTATATTAAAGCTATTATATTTCAGAAGCATGGAATTATAACACTATTGTTATAATCAAATGATTTATGTAAAAAAAGTGGATTCGTAAATTGAATCTGAGAGTTTTGTAGGAATAATTTGTTAAAGATTAAAGTGGTGGACTTTGGCTATTTCAAGGTTAACAATGTTATTCAGTTAAGGTTTGAGAGGTAGTTATACCCCAACTTGATTTACTTTATTTTTAACTAAGAAATGGTTAAGGTTCGATAGAGAAGGTTGGTTAAGTGAATTAAGTTATTGAGTGTTAACGGTTTGAGTTGGCATAGCGATGTTTTATTTAAACATCGGTTTTAATCCAATAAAGGAGCTTTTGGAAACATTTTCCAAATAAAATCGAGAATGTTTTATAATACTGAAAATAAGAAAAGGAAATGTTTTTCCAGTGTGATAACGTATATTTTCTAAATTTAGAAAATAAGAATTTATAAATATATGGAAACGAGAAAAGAGGAAATGAATAAATTAATGATAAATTAATTTAAAGTCGAAATGTTAATTTGTGATTGATTGATAAAATTTCCATTTGTAAATAAGTTCGTTGTGTACATGGATATTTTCCTTTGATAGTTAAATAACCGACTGTCAAAGTTTTGACCACTTTTCCGTCGTCACTACGGAGAGACCAGGATCAGATTTATTATCTAAAAACCACAATGTAAGGGCATTAGCATTGCAAATCAAGAATGGTGAAGATAATTTAAGACAAAGTTTATGCAAGGGCTGCTCTAGAAAATCCCAGTAAGAAATTTCCTAAGATGGGTTTAAAGAATACTGCCTTCGACTTGTCTAGTCCCAGAACAACCTGTATGGAAGAAAGTCTGACAGAGAATATTTAATAGAACGCATAAGTTGATCTTTTCAAATGTATTTATATTTGGTGGCGGTGGAATTCGTTTCTCTTAGTTGTATACTGATGTTATTTTTGGGGAAATCAATTCATGATTTGGCGGGTATGACGATGTGATATTCAAAGTAAATAAAGGTGTGATCTGTAAGTTATGGCCTCTAGCCTCACAACCGATAAATGGTATAAAATCGGGTAGGTCATATGGCTAAGTGGCTAGCTTCCAATTAGGGTGTATTGTCACCTGATCTAGAGAAATTTCATTTACTTCTATAATCTATTTCGATGTTGTCTCTTTCGGGAAACGGCTGTTGATCGCAACCGTTGGTGATAATACATTTGGTACACATAAGCGAAATGAGTGGCCGGTCATGTTTAGCCTGGGTTACAAGATGTTCTTACTGAACCCAGTGTATTCCTCTCCAGAGATACACTGTCGAAAGGTGGTCCCATACCTTGCCAGTTGGAATCCATTACCTAATAAGCGCTTGCGGATTTTAATTGTATATTATGTATGTGGAACGTGAGATGAAAGCGTTCTGCTAGATGATTATTTAGTTGGGGTTGATAGACACTATTATAATATCAAAAGAGTTTTGATATAAAGATTATCGTTTCTATTATAAAGGATTTTGAATGTTAAATCAAGTTTTTTGGATTCTCATAAGGGAAAACCCCGTTCCGTGTTATACGGCCTGATCTTATGAGATATCGTTTATTTTCTAAAATTGTTTTAAATTGTTTGCTCATACGAGTCCCATGACTGACCCAGAGTTTTTGTTTTGTTTTCCTAAACTCTTGGGTGCCCAATTTTGTATATGCAATCAAGTTGGTGGGATTTTTCAGATATACTTGGAGAGCAAGGGTAGAAGGCTTCAGGATTATATAGCTATCGTTTATTTCCGCTGTGTTGTAAATGTTGTGCTCTGATAATGGTATTGTATACATGTATTGATTTTATTTCAAAGTTAGTTTATATACTATATTTATTCGTTCCGCTGTGAGATCCGTGTTACTCTGATGTTGTCTCTATGTTCTTCTTCTATTCTAATTTTCTATCTTATCTATTCTCACCCTGTAATTTCTTTCCATTAATGATCTGGAGTGTTTGATGCCTGAGTAGTCGGCATGGGATTACGTTGATTTTCTAGGTCGGTAAATCCCAGTTCGTTACAGTGGTATCAGAGATGAAGGTTAAGTAATTACTTTGGCTTTGTGGCGTAACTCAGTATAGATGAGGTCAGTAATACCCTAGATTGAGTTTGAGTGTATATATATGAGCGTGTATTTGCTATTTGTTATAAAATGGTTTTGTATTGTGGAGATTTATTGGTTGAGTGGCTTATGAGTTTTGGTCGATCAGTTTGATCCACTATCGGTAGGAGTTTCTAAACACTCATGGGTATATAAAATAATATTTCCCAAACTATATTTTGATATAAAGAAAGTATATATACTGGAAATATCATAGTATCAGATGTGTTAGTTGTCATTATAATTGAATAAGTTTACAATGAAATGGTTATGTAAATAACCAATTAGAATTCACATAGGTGAAATATAAAAAATCAAATGAACTAAATCTAAATTTAAATCAGAATTGAAATTACAACTCTGGAAATTTGAAAAAGTGTTTGCAAATGGATTTGGATTTAATATAAGAAAATTTTAAAATCCTGGGAGATTTTAAATTGTTTTACAAGCATCGTGCAAGGTATTTTGAAATGATTTCAAAATGAAATTGTTTAAATGTGAGTTTTGAAAAGTGATATAATATTGAACTCACTTTGATCACCAGGAAATAAACCTGATGATGTTGGTCACATCATTAGTGTTCATTTTCGAGTTCTAAGTGATGAATTACTACCAAAGATATTGTTTCGAATTATTTTGGGAGAACGAGTTGTTTTGAAATTCAGAAATAAATATTTGATTTTTTGTGAAAACAAAGTTATTCAAAACTCCCAAGAAAATATTGTTTGAATTAAAAAAAATTTAAATAGAAATTTGTGAAAGCAAGCTTAAATTGAATTGAAATCAGTTAAGTTGGATTTGAATTGGGCTAGAATGATATTGAGACATTGGATTTGTGAGATAGGAATTTGAAATGGTTGTGGATTGGTGATTTAAGAGTTTGGAACCGAGAATGGAACTCGTGTTTGGAATGAAATTCGGCTTAGGTATAAGCAAATAGTTGTGTTGAGGATAAAATTGATTGGAATTTGATTGGAATGACATTTGTTTATGCTGGATTGATAATAGATGGAAGTGCTAGAGTTAAATGCCCGACAAAAAGGTATAAGTTTATTTATACATGAGTTTAGTGACTTTTGAGCCTGTTTGTCAAGCCGCTCGGCAGTTTTGTTTTTTTGGATTGGAGAGGCCTAGAGAGGCGAGTTGTAGTTATACCGATTGAGCCGTACAAAGGAGACGCTAGCGAAATTTTCCGAAAATTTAAGGTGTTAATTTTTTTCTTCAGAATTTCTGGAAATTTTGTTTAGTCGGAATAATTAATATTTTAATTAAAACTAATTGGTTTGGTTGGAATTGAAGTTATGAAGTAAACAAGTAATTTTTTTTAACCCAGTTAATAGGGTTTGTTTTCTACCTTAGCAATTTCGAGGACGAAATTATTTTAAGGGGGAAAGAATGTAACAACCCGTATTTTTAACGAATAATAAATAATTTATTTAATTATTTAAATAATGGTTTGGTAATTTAAAATGACCAAAATTAAGTAATATTGAATATTTAATTAATATTAATAATAGAATAATATATTTAATTCCGAAATAATCAAAATTAAGTTGAATTGACAATATTGTGTGAATTGGACAATTTAAAATATTTAATTCAGTTTAGAATTGAATTATATTAACGAATTTATTTGTAAATGTCAGTTGAACGTATAATTTATATTTTAATTATAATCGAGCTCGAAATGGCGCGGCAGTTCGTAGTTTGGTGATTCGAACTTTAAACGAGTATATAAAATTCGTTTTAAGCCGGATTTCTTTGAAACAAGAAATGTTCGGAGCTGGTGAAGTATATTTTTCTAATGGAAGAGAAAAATCGAGATTTCGTCGTGTAGATTGTGAGTTGTGTCCCAATCAAATTTTCGAAAAGTCACTCTAGAATTCCTTTATAGTTTATAACGATTTATAATTATTATAAATGGATTTTCAATATAAATTTAATACTGACTTAATCTGGATTTGAAATGTCGAGTTATAAATTCAGATAGGAATATTTTGGAGCTATATTATATTCTGTGCAAACGTATACGATAATATTAATTTATTAATATTAAATTTAATTATTTTTAAATATTTAATATTTAAATGGGTTTATTTAGAGCTTTAAAATAGAAACTTTTGCAAATGAGCTCCATTCTCGACGAAACTAGTTTTGTTGGATCCGGAATAGTTGGATCCGGAATATTAAATTATTACTAGATTTCAATTTCCGTGATTTTTGGAGTCAGTATATGGCCGTACGGGATTTTAATGTGAAAAAGAGTCATTATTTTGACTTTAAAAACATGCTATGTGAGCAAACGGACTCGGAATTCAAGGAGACGAGTTTCGTTAGGTTCGTAATGTCGAACTGTAGCTGCATTCCCATTTTCATGATTTTTCAATATCGTGTGTGATCATGAGGATTTTTAGATGACAAATACAAATGGAAAAAGGATATAAATTAATATAAAAAAATATGCGAAGCTTCTGGGATAAGCCAAAACATTCCTATAAGTACCCACTCTCCTTCTAAACCTAATTTCATTTTTCTCTGGTCAATTGTATGTGCCGCCGCATTTCTTTCTTCCAGTAAAAGATTTCCATCTTCATAAAATCATTAGAAATCAACAAATATATATATAAGTACGTCTTGTGTTGCTCGTCGCATCTATGTGATTTTTACAAAGCTCGAATGGTTGTTTTCTCGTGGTATATTTTACCGCGTAAGTACCAAATGGGTTACGGTTAACGATTGTATTAATTTGAGGCTTCAATTCTTGTTTTAAGTATCGTATTTGGGTTCAGAGGAGTGAATGGCTCTTGCGTGGAAATTTTGGTGGTATTAGGTGCCAAAAAGGATCGCACCATGTGCGATGGTAAAGTGGAAATTGCTGAGTAACGCAATTCAAACGGAGAGTTCGAGTTCATCATTTCGGGTATGAAGGGGGAGAGACTTTGAAAAGAAGAATTTTGGTGTTGTCTAATTTTGAAATAGTGGAGAAAGGTGGAAGAACTTATCGAAGGACGAAGCTGCTATGGCTGGTTGTTTTCCTGGAGATCACTTCTTTGAAAGAGGAAGGAGAAGATACTGTATAATAGTGGTAACGGGTTTGGGTTTGAAAGTGGATGGGCTGGGAAATAAAAATTTAAGCCCAATTAAAATTAGGATTTAAGTTCTAATTTAATTTAAAATATCCGTTTAACTTGTAAATGAAATAACTTCTACATACTATATCAGAATTTCGAATGGCCAGATCCGTTGGGATCTCTAGACAGCGGCTACACAATGGAACTGGTTTGGAATGATTTGGAGCTTGTCTCCATTTATGGCGAAGTAAAACACCTAGTTTAGATTAACAGACAGTTTATCGTTATTTAATGATAAATGCCCAATGTGAGTAAAACTCACTGACTCTGCCAGATTATATTTTTATAACATATTTTTAGAATTGATAAATGATGGTTGATTGCTGTATGTTGATTGTTTTGATGAACTGCTAATTGATTGGTTGAAATTATAGATATAGTAATATATATACATAAACATATATCATTGATCAAATATTGATTCTATTTATCAAAATATTTCGTATTGAAATGAAATTGATGTTATTTATATTGTTTAACACCTATGATGCAGGTATAGGTTGGGGGGATCCAACTGGATTCCTCAGTATTTATAGTAGTGTTTTTCATATCTTGTGATATATAATGTGGTATATAATCTGTTATTGATTATGTGTGTCTCGATGGTGATTGATCCTTTTTTTAGTATTTTTAAATATTGTTGGCTCGCTTTTTGACCAAGCCATCCAGGATCATTCATAAAAGGAAAACGGGAGACCAAGTCCCCCAAGAAATTGGAGGAAAGGATCGCACGCCATCGTCTCGCCCAGGAATGGATCGCACGCCATCGTCTTGCCCAGGGATGGATCGCGCTCTATCGACTCGCCTAGGAACGGATCGCTCCCATCTCGTCAACGAACGGCACCTCCAGGCGATCCGATCCAAACTTATATACTGTTGCCCAGAACGATCCGATCCGATCCCTTGGTACGAACCGAACCCTCAGACCCGTTCAACCACGAGCTGGTCTTCAGCGATCCGAATCGCACGGATCTGGCGACACGTGTTCCTAACCGTCATCTGGACCAATTCTCCCCATCTGCACGATCCGATTTTCAAGCAAGTCACGACACCTGTTCACAACGGCTAGTTTGACTGTTTCTTCAATGGTGGCGATGCGATCCGATGATCTCGGGATTCGTGCCACGTGTCCGCGATCCGTCTGACAAAATCAGCTATAAATAGCCCAGAGCTTGGCATTTTTCGGGATCCTTTTGGCAATAGTGAGTACTGAATCCGCCATTGTTGTCAAACCACTGAAATATTGAGAGAAATTACTGTTGTACTAGCTTTTAAAGCATAATCAATAAGATATAAAGTGGACGTAGGCTCATTAACGCCGAACCACTATAAATTCTGAGTGTTATTTTCTTTTTCCTTGTTCCTCATTTAGAATTCTCTACAGTTTATAACAATTTGGGTGTTAGGTCCAAATTTCGATCTAACATTTTTGGTGCTTCCACTGAGAAACTCAGTCTTAAAGTTTCGTCATTCGTTTCCTTGAAGATTCCAGCGATTCGGATATCATGGCTGGAAAAAGATCTAAAGTTTCGCAGACCAACGAAACGATCGAGGAGAGTGTACACGAACTGGGCAACGAAGAGATTCTGGATCGCGGAGCGCAGGGGGCGATCCGATCCGATGAAGACACCTCGTTCCGAGTCGATGAGAACGAGACGATCCGTGCTACTGAAGGGGTTGTTACTCGATCCCGGGGCAACACCTCGCAGCCTCCGCGCACCACGACCACGAGTCGATCTCAGGGGGGCGCAGCGAACCGCCCTCCACGAACCGCAGCTACCCGAACTGATGGTCAGAACACAACTCGACCTGGAAAAGAACCTATGACCCACTCCTATCGTCCTGGAACCTCTGCTCGACCCGGTCCGAGCACTTTGCCCATAAGAGAGGGTGATGATGACCACTATGATCCTGCCGCTCCTGTTACTGAGGGGGATCTCTCTCGCTTCGTCGAAATGTGGGATAGGTTGTTTGATGAGTTGGCCGCCCAAAGGCAGGAAAGTTCTATCCTACGGCAAAACCTGACGGCTATGGATAGAAGACTTGATGAGCTAGCAAGGCAAAGAGCATCGCCGGTTCGTCCACTCACCCCAGCATATTCCTCTTCATCTGAAGAATCGCCGAGACCTCCGCGGCGACCGTATGAAAGAGCCGAAAACATAGAACAGCTTCGGTTCGGGACCCTGCCCTCACAAGAAGAAGAAGAACTAGGGGCAAGACCCACAAACCGTAATATGGATGGTCAAGCAACGACCCTCCGGACTCGAGGTGTGAACAGTCCTGTGCATGACAGAACACCTCGGTCCCGTCGTCGTACGCATACTCATGATAACAGGGGGCAGCGAGGCCCCGTCCAAGCCCCGGATTTTGTGGCTACTCCCCGAAGAGAGATCAGAGAACCTCGTCGGGCCAGAGGCACTGACCCTGAGCCTCCTTTGACTAGTGCAAACGTTGCAGCCATGGTTCACCAGATTTTGGCCGACAGCCGTGGACAGCGGAACGAAGATTGGGGGATTGACCGCAGTCATACTCCTTTTACTGACGATATTTTGGATGCAACTTTTCCAAGGCGTTTCAACATGCCACAAATGAACCGATATGCAGGAAGATCTGATCCTGTTCAGCACCTAATGAGATACTCTTGGTCGATGACTGCTGCCGCCGCTTCTGACGCGGTTAAGTGTAAAGCGTTTCCCATATTCCTGGAAGACGTGGCTTTGCTATGGTTTACTCGCCTGCCGGCAAGATCGATTTCTAGCTTCAGGGAACTAAGCGAGAAGTTCGTAGAGCAATTCCGTATCTACGCACAGAAGACGAAAAGCGTGATCGATTTATTCCTTGTCAAACAGCGACCAGGCGAAAGTCTAAAGATGTACCTGGATCGTTTCAATTTGGCCGCCACTGAGGTTAAAGATCCTCATGAGCCGACCATTGTCGCAGCACTAATTGATGGAGTGGACAAGGACACTGAATTTGGGAGTTACTTGGCAGGCAAACCACCCCACACCAGAGAGTTATTCTATGAGAAAGCCATTGTACATCTACGCCGGGAAGAGGTGTACGCAAACCGAAAGCTTAAAGCAACCGATAAGGAAGAAATTCAGAGCAATGTCGCCATCAAACAGACTGGAGACAGCTCGGGGAAAGTTGAGGTTAACGTCGGAAATCAGAACCAGGGTGGTCGCCGACCAGGTAACAGCAATAACAATGCTAACGGCAACAACCGGAAGAGGGGCCGAGGGAACGACTCCCAGAGAAGGACTCGTCCCAGGGCCTTTGAAAGTTATACACCCATAAATGATACTCTGGAAAATATCTTCATTGATGCGTATGAAGTCCTCCAGAATAAGAGGCCACCTCCTTGAGAGTCGACAGAAAAAGAGCGTGAGACAGGGAAGTTTTGCCTCTTTCATCAAATCCACGGCCATTCGACGAATGAATGCCGTCACCTGAGGGACGTAGTCGAAAGGCTGCTTCGAGAAGGGAAGCTAGACGAATACAGAGTAACGCCTAGGGACAGGGGGCAAGCAGTGCAGGCCCCGAATCAGAATCAAAATCAACTTGCTGCTAGGCCAACTGCTCAGCAAAAGGGAAAGAATATTGTAATCAACACCGTGATCGGTGGACTTTACCTTGCTGGGCACAGTTCCAAAGCTTTAGATCAATATGTCAACGCAGCCAAACAACACCTCGAAGTGGGGGAATGTAGCAACCCCGAGGACAGTATCCTGGTGAAGCAGCAGAAGATGATGACTGATGACGTTATTTTCCGAGAACGAAAAAGCATCGGAGTCCATGCTCCAACTGAAGATCCACTTGTAATTACGATACCCATTGGGCCAGCCACTGTTCATAAGGTTCTGGTGGACAACGGGAGTTCCGTTAATATTCTTTTCAAAAAGGCCTTTGACCAGATGAATCTTGAGATAAAAGACTTGAAGCCCTGCCAAGGATGGATTCGTGGATTCAACGGAGCATCCACCGCACCTATGGGTTATGTAGAATTGCCAGTTACACTTGGGGAAGGAGAACGCCAGAGAGTGAGAATCCTTCCCTTTGTGGTTTTGGATGTCGAATCGCCATACAATGCCTTCTTGGGCCGACCGGCCCTCGCAAAATTCAGAGCCTGTATAGCCCCCTGGTGCTTGCTATTGAAGTTCCCCACAGAAGCTGGCATTGGTATGGTCAGAGGGGATCAAGTTGCTGCGCGAGCATGTTATGTTGCCGAATTAAAGTTGCTTCGCAACGGCGGGGATATCGAAACTAAAGGCACTCCTCCCCCTTTGGGGACGGAAACCTTATAGCAACCAAAGAGGATGATTGTTGGGGAGTTGCCTAGAGTGATGCCCGAGGATATAGATCCCAGAGAGGATCAAGATTCCGGGGGCAGAACGGCGACTCCCAACGAGGCAACTGTGGATGTTCCAATCGATGACAGTGACCCGGAGAAGGTCCTTAAGATTGGATCCCAGTTAAGTTCAACTCTTGCCGAAGAATTGACGACTTTCTTAAAGAACAACTTGGATGTATTCGCTTGGACCCACGCGGACATGTGCGGGATATCCCCATCAATCATGAGCCATTCTCTAAGCATTAACCCCAAACATCCTCCAGTAAAGCAAAAAAGGCGAATGCTGGGCCCAGAGAGGTCCGCTGCCTTGAAAGAAGAGGTTGGGAAGCTAAAGAATAATGGATTTATCAGAGATTCAACTTACCCAGATTGGATTTCGAACCCAGTCCTGGTAAAGAAAGCCAACGGGAAGTGGCGAACGTGTATCGACTTCTCGGATTTAAACAAAGCTTGTCCAAAGAATAGTTTCCCATTACCTCGAATTGACCAGTTGGTAGACTCGACGGCAGGTCACGAGCTTCTCTCATTCATGGATGCTTATTCAGGATACAACCAAATTCCGATGCATGTTCCGGACCAAGAGCATACTAGTTTTATCACTGATCTGGGATTGTATTGTTACGTAGTAATGCCCTTTGGTTTGAAGAATGCAGGCGCTACGTACCAACGTTTGGTCAACAGAATGTTTTATAACCAAATCGGGAAAACAATGGAAGTATACGTCGACGATATGTTGGTTAAATCCAAGCGATCCTCTCAACACACTACTGACTTGGCAGAGATGTTCGGCATACTTCGAAAGTATGGGATGAAACTCAATCCCACCAAATGTTCATTCGGTGTTGCTTCTGGAAAATTCTTAGGATTCATTGTCAGTTCGCGCGGTATCGAGATTAATCCAGACCAGATCACGGCAATCAGGAATATCCAGGAACCTAGACAAATTAGGGATGTGCAAAGCCTTGCCGGAAAAGTGGCCGCACTAAGCAAATTTATCTCCAGGGCTACGGATAAGTGCATCCCATTCTTCGAATTAATAAAGCGGGGAAAACGCCACTTTAAATGGACACCTGACTGCGTAGAAGCGTTTCAGAATCTGCTCAGACACTTGGAGAAGCCTCCAATTCTATCTAAACCAATAGACCACGAGGATTTATTCGTGTATTTGGCAGTATCACCTCACGCAATCAGCTCAGCGTTGGTAAGGGAAGAGGAAAAGGTCCAAAGACCTGTGTATTACGTGAGCAAAAAATTGACAGCAGCAGAGCGTAATTATCCACGGATAGAAAAATTGGCATATAGTTTACTGATTGCTTCCAGAAAACTTCGGCACTACTTTCAGGCACATCCTATTACCATATATACTGATCACCCACTCAAGCAAGTTTTACAGAGACCGGAGGCATCTGGAAGGTTACTCAAATGGAATATTGAGTTAAGTCAATTTGACTTGAACTTTCAGCCCAGACGATCAATTCGGGGGCAAGTGATAGCTGACTTCATAGCAGAGTTCACTGTTCCTGAAGAAGACATAGCAAACTAAGAAGTGGAACCCTCAAAGTTACTTCTCGACCCTAATGTCTGGAGATTATATACTGATGGTGCTAGAAACAACGAAAGATCCGGCGCTGGAATAGTGCTTGAAACCCCCGAGAAACGATTGATAACGTATGCCATCTGAATGGAGTTTCAGGCCACTAACAACGATTCTGAATATGAAGCTCTGATAGCCGGATTAAAGATTGCAAAGGTGCTAGAAGTCACAAAACTGAACATCTTCTGCGATTCCAAGTTAGTTGTGAACCAAGTTACTGGGAGATTCCAAGCTAAAAGTGCAAGATTGATTCTATACTTAAAGAAAGTGAAAGAGCTGCTGAATGAGTTTGATCACTACAGCATATCTCATATTCCACGGTCAGAAAATCAGCAGGCAGACAAGTTGGCAAAGATGGCTAGTTCTAACGATCCTGAAGTGATAGGGCTAGCCCCCGTTGAAGTACTTCGGTCTCCCAGCATTGATCAGATGGAAATCGACCTAGTAATGGAGACAGAACCAGAAAAGGAGTCGTGGATGACCCCTATAAAGAATTTCCTAATGGATGGAGCGCTTCCGACCAGGAAAAGCGAGAGGCGTAAAGTGATTCGTAAAGCCGCCCGATACGTACTGCAAGGCGGAGTCCTTTATAGACAAGGGTATTCAATGCCCCTCCTTCGGTGTATAGCCCACGATGACATCAAACGTGTGCTGCAAGAAGTCCACGAAGGCGAATGTGGCAACCACACTGTGGGGCAAACTTTGGCGAAAAAGATATTGCGGCATGGTTACTTCTGGCCTACCATGAACAAGGATGCAGAAAGATACGCACGACGATGTGATGCGTGTCAGAGATTTTCAAAGATACCTAGAGCGCCTCCAAGTCAGTTAAAAACAATGGTGAGTCCATGGCCTTTTGCTATGTGGGGAATTGATATCATAGGAAGTCTCCCCATAGCGAGGGGCGGAGCAAAGTTCGCCATTGTAGCCGTAGATTATTTCACTAAGTGGGTCGAGGCAGAACCACTAACTACAATCACAACTAAACGGGTGATCAACTTCATCGTGAGAAACATCATCTGTCGATTCGGGATTCCAAAGATTGTGATAACAGACAACGGAACTCAATTTGATAGTGCTGAATTCAGAAACTTCTGCCAAAAATACCACATCGAGAATCGATACACCTCCGTGGCACACCCACAATCGAACGGGCAAGTCGAAGCTGCAAATAAAGTAATTAAGTCCATTCTGAAAAGAAGAATGAAGCGGGCTAGAGCCATGTGGGATGATGAATTGCCCTTGGCACTATGGGCCTACAGGACGACATATAAATCAGCGACAGGACATACCCCGTTCTCCCTTGCTTTTGGAACGGAAGCAGTCATCCCGATTGAGATAAAGGTACCTTCTCATCGGGTGACCTATTATGATCCAATGTCCAATAATGAATTGCTCCTTGAGTCCCTGGATATGATCGAAGAAAAGAGGGATGAAGCCGACCTGCGTGCTCTGAGATGCAAACAACAGGTCGCCCGATATTACAACAAAAAGGTCCGAGCTCGGACCTGGGAACCCGGAGACTTGGTTCTGAAACGTGTCTTTCCACCCCCAACTCATATGGGAGCGAAGTGGGAAGGACCGTACTCTATTCTCAGCAAGCTTGATAATGGAACCTTCAAGCTGGCAACCGTAGATGGAAAGGAAATCCCCAGAGTGTGGAATGCCCAACATCTACGACCATATTTAACATGAGAAGCTTCAAATTTTATTCTTTTGCTTTTATTGAAAAAAAAAACTATGTACAGGGCATGACTTGCCTAGAACAGTCTGATTCCTTAAAACAAGAGATTATAAAGTGGACGTAGGTCATGACTCGACCGAACCACTATAAAAATACTGTGTGTCATTTACCTTTATTGCATCTTTATTTATTTGCCTATGAAAATCAGTGTGAATAATGCAGGTACCCGAAGTCCGGTGCCAACAGTTCCTCTCGTAAACTAACCAGAGGAACCCAAAGTCTTGGTAAATACTCCAACTGCCTATCCGACTGGTTTTAATCCTCGGAGCTTGGATTAAGATGTAAACCTAAGACGAGTTTGATAAGCGTGCGTGATTGCAGACTGCCGAGTCCCAACTCTAACTCTCCAGAGAGAGAGAGAGAGTATAAAAGCGTCTCTGATTGAGCGCTGAGAAAGAGCTCCTTCCCCGCTGAAGGATCGGGGAGCGAATGAATCGCTGAGCTCGAACTCTAACTCTCCTGAGAGAGAAAGAGTATAAAAGCATCTCCGATTGAGCGCTGAGAAAGAGCTCCTTCCCCGCTGAAGGATCGGGGAGCGAATGAATCGCTGAGCTCGAACTCTAACTCTCCAGAGAGAGAGAGAGTATAAAAGCGTCTCCGATTGAGCGCTGAGAAATAGCTCCTTCCCCGCTGAAGGATCGGGGAGCGAATGAATCGCTGAGCTCGAACTCTAACTCTCCAGAGAGAGAGAGTATAAAAGCGTCTCCGATTGAGCGCTGAGAAAGAGCTCCTTCCCAGCTGAAGGATCGGGGAGCGAATGAATCGCTGAGCTTGAACTCTAACTCTCCAGAGAGAGAGAGAGTATAAAAGCGTCTCCGATTGAGCGCTGAGAAATAGCTCCTTCCCCGCTGAAGGATCGGGGAGCGAATGAATCGCTGAGCTCGGACTCTAACTCTCCAGAGAGAGAGAGAGTATAAAGGCGTCTCCGATTGAGCGCTGAGAAATAGCTCCTTCCCCGTTGAAGGATCGGGAAACGAACGAATCGCCAAGCGTAAAACTCTAACAATTGATTAGGGGGCATCACGCGCTCCTATGCAAACACTAAACTTTGAGATAACAGTGTAACATAGCATGAACATTCTTCTTCCTGTTGATTGACTGACTTATAATTATTAATAGTTGGCTAACGACTAAACGTGGAAAGTTTCTATGAATACAGGTACACAATGATGTAAGAAGAAACAAATCCTTGTTTATGTACTGCAAATCAACAAAGTGGAAACAATTTAGAAACAAAAGTGAGGGCCAGTCTCACAATTACACTTCCTGGCCAGTAGGAAACCTAAAAGACAAAATATCAACAAACATCCTACTTATGCTTTGATTTCTTCTCTCGCTTCTGCCTCTCCAGCCTCTCCTTGTCGGCTTCAGATGGATCCTCCTTCTTCCTTTTCCGCTTGTCCACAAGGGGAGCATCTGACTCCTCTGAGGTCTCCTCTCCCCCTTCTTTTCCCTTGCTTCTGCTGGAGAGGGAAGCCGGGAAGTCATCGGGGTTTGCAAAGTGAAGTTGCCGGCTGATGGACTTGGACTGGATTTTCATAATCATCCCAGTTTTGGGATCGAACTCTGCAAGAGGGACCACATCCAAAGCCTCATCCCCCACCTTCTTTAAAGCCAACTCTTTCTCTTGTCTGGCTTTTCGGCTGGCCAGGGGTTCCTCATCATCATCATCATCGTCGGCCTTTTTGGTGTCGGTAGTATCCTCTTCGTCATCCACATGGCGACCATCCATGTCTTTTAAAGCTTCGATAGTCTCGGCATCCTTGAGTACATCGGGACCAACACCCGGCAGGACGGTCTCCTCCTCCACTTCTCTCTCTTTTCCAACACCCTTGTCGACGGGCTCGCCACCTGCATTACGAGAGACACACATTTCTAATTCAATGGGTTGTCCTGTTAGACGACGACAATTCGCAATCGCTTTAGCAAATTGCGGGGAAAAGAGAGAGATACCTTCAGCAGATACTCTCTCTTGAGTAGATCCGGATGCTCCAACAACCACGGGAGTTAGACCTAAGGGGATTAGCGGATCGTCAGGATGGTATTCCCTCAACTTTGGAGGTTTTAGACTTCGCGGCGGAGCTGGAACCTTCGTCAATTTTGCTTTTGCCTTTAGCCATGGTTCTCTCCTTCTCCATTTCCGCCAGGATTAAGCGACGACCCTCTGCCAGATCCTCAGGCTCGTTGTCCCTTAGGATACTCTTCATCAATTCATCTTCATTGATCTCTTCGACCCCCAGTCTATGCTTTTCGCCCTCCACGATGGCATCCCATAAGTTGGCCAAAGTAACATGATAATCCGGGATCCATGAGATATTGCGAGTTTTGAGAACCTGGCCAAGGAAATCAAAAATCATCTCCTCAAACCCCTCGATTTCTTTCTCTCTTTCAAGGAGTTTATTGTTGGAGGCAGTGGCCATTTCAATGGCGCTATCAACGTTCTTTTCGGCAAGAGCTGCCCGTCTCTCCGCGTCTGCCACCTGATCATTCAAGATCACTTTTTCCGCCTCTGCCAGAGCCAACTTTTCTTTTAGACTCGCTTTTTCTGCCTCCCAAGCAGCCTTCTCCGTCAGAAAATGGCCTTGTGCCGTTACCAATTCGATGTTGGCCATTCTGAGGTCTTCAACCTCCTTTTTTAAGGCCATTTTTTCCTGGCTATTGGAATCCAGTTCTGAATGGAAGCGCTACTTGGCATTTTCTAATTCAGTTTTATAGTTTGCAGCGTCTCTCTGTGCCAAAGCGAGCTGGGCTTGAGCGTCTTCCAGGTCCTTCTCTAATTTTGTCCTAGCCCTTTCGTTATTTTCAAGTTTTGCTTTAGACCTGTGAGCTTCAATTTCAAGTGTTCGGATGACTTCCGAAAGATTAAGTGCGTGCTTTTTCATCATCTCGTACTGCTTGGCCACGTGACGGATATGCCCGATAACTTCTTTATCCCAGTTTTTAGGGACCGGTTCCAAGGCAGGAACAAAGACCATCCTATCAAAGAACATTCCTGGAAATTGTTCCCGTAGCTTTTCCAGCCTACCTTGGATTTCAGGACCGTGAACGTAATCCCGTGAACCGGAGGCAGCTAACTCTGGTTGGCTGGTGGGGACAATGTTACTTCTCTCTTGCTCAGTTTCTTTGGATGAATCTCTGTCCCCATCTTTGGATTCGTGACGCCTTTTGGACGACCGACTGTGGGAAGGCGCACTCTTTGGAGGAGTCGACTCTTTTGGAAGTGTCTTCCCCCCGGTCGGAATTGTCGGATGACTCGAAGTCCTGGTAGAAGTTGATTTGGGTGGAGATCGAGGTTGCGAAGAGCTCGGCCTATGAGGGGGACCGCGAGGGCGCTCGGTACCAGGACGAAGGCTGGGAGTGCCTTCGCGAAGAGAACGGTACGAATAGGATTTCCTACGAGACATCGCTCCTGTAAAAAGAAAAGAAGAGCATATTATAACTTTGAATATCCACGATACAATAGTGCACGGTCAGGCGGTGTGTGTAAGATGTGCATCCCATATAATTCCCCCTAACAGACCCGGGCCTGGAGACAGGGTCATTTGACCCGCTTCCTGTCCCCTTGTTGAATCAGTCGCCTCTTCGGGAGCAGAAAAGAAAGGCTCCTCGCCGAAGTCTTTTTCCGTGTATTCAATGTCGGGTAGAGGGATTTTATTCAGCTCGTCGAATAATTGTTCTTCTGTCAGGTCGTCATCACCAACAGTTTCCATTGGAGCAGAGGTAGGGATTTCTTTGGACGCATCACCGCGAGACTCGTCCCCTCTGTGTATATTCAAGTCTTCGTCGTCTTGGATGACTATCGGAGAAGGACTTTTGCGAAATTTAGTTGTTTCCATCGCTTGTGAAGTTCCCTCTCCTTCCGTTGGGGGCACATATTTATAAGGTTTGCCGCCGGTCCCAAGTCCAAATTTTCTATCCAAAAGGCGATGCTTATGAAGGTTGTCATCAGTAATGCATTTTTTAATCCTTAAAAAGTTGGATCTGCTTTGCAAAAGAATGGACAACCGGTTGTTGTATAACACACCCTCTGTTTTCGGGAAGACATGATCTGTTTAAGATAAAGGAAAAAAAGGGAGAATGTTATTACTTAGACTCCTTAAGCAAGATATTCGACTAGGCGATCAAAGTTTACTTGATTTGAGCCATTTCCGTGAGCACCCAGCCTGTTTTCTTATGTAAAACCAATCGGACTTAGGATCCCCGATGTTGCTGTATCCGTCGTACAGAACTTTCCTGTTCGCCACTGATTCAAAAAAGGAAAAGTTGGGAGTTGCAGAAGAACGGTGCTTGAAGAGAAAGAAGAACACCAGATCTCTGAATTTGAGTTCGGCATGCAAGATCTCCGCATAAGCAACATATAAAGAGTATAGAGATGCGTAGGCGTTTGGATGAAGCTGCATCGGGGCAATGCCTAATCGTCTCAGAGTTTCAATGACGATTGGAGGGAACGGAGGAATAGCTCCTACTAGACACATTGTTCGACTGATCGACATGTACCCTTCCGGTGCTAGATGGGGTCTATCTTCGCTTCCAGGTGTCAAGACATCGTCCCAAGGAATGCCGTGTCTTAAGCAGATTCTCTTGAGTTTTATCTCGTCAAGCTTGGACGCTAAGGAATCAGAGAATTTATCTATCCCGACTGCGCCTGGAACTTCATCCGGAGCTCGCTCGTCAGACTCGGAGTTATTGCTGGATGACGTGCTTTCTGTCGGATCCGATTCTGTGGCTTCATATTCAGATCCAGAATCTTCACCTCCTGGATTGATTGGAGGAATTTGAGGATTTTACTGTTCAGGAGTCTCGGATTCCGTTTCGGCTACAGATCTTGAGGAAGAGTGATCGTTCGACATTGCTGCTAGGACGAGAAAATATGAACGATAAGATCAACACTACCCGTCCCCCGTGTGTGCAAGTGCTGGTGTGTGTGCTTGTGTGTGCGCATTATTAAAAACAATAATAAAGCATGAAAGCAGTCAAGGTTATCAGAAGTCGTTAGTCGTCATATGCAGTCAAATCGTGAGGTCATTTAGTCCAGAAAGACCAACATCAAGGCTCTATCCTAACTGTTCAGAGTTTTGTGGCGACAAGGCGTTGATTAAAGTCTGAAGATTCTTCGTATCACCAGCCGTGAGACGGATCGCATAGCAGAGGGATCGCCCCCTTCGACTCGCATGGCAGAGGGATCGCCCCCTTAGACTCGCATAGCAGGGAGATCGCCCTTCATCGAATCGCCGGACGAAGGGAAGGCTCCCTCATGAACCGTTGCGACTGCCACGATACGACCCTTTGTTGCCACCGTAATCTTTCGTCTCGCCACTTGCTTTCGTCTTCAATCCTTGACCATGATCCGAGTCGGCCTTCCTTCCCCCTCTGCATCCTTCTTCTTCCTCTTCTCCTTCCCATCCTCAAGTTCTGAGCTCCACGCTCCATGGCCATGGCGACTTGGTAATTTATTCAGAAAGTCGCGGATTTATATTGTTTCTCCCTCGAATCAGCCGTAGAAATTCAGGAAAGTAATATGAGAGTGCTTTCTATAAAGTTACCTTTCTAAAAACTGAGAGAATACTTGGATTTTCGAAAGTTTTAAAAGGATTCGTGTAACACCCCGCCTCCGCTAGGGTCACTCGCAAAGGAATGCACTAGCTTTAGAGGGGCATTATTGGTAAACATGCACAGAAATATCACAAGACAGAACATATAGAATAGCGGAAGTAAAATCAAACTTTCATAACATGAGTAAATAAGGTCTAAAGCTTTTTACATCAGAGTACATCAAAACCTGTCTTGCAATAGTAAAGAAGCATAAAGACATTTTCATAAATTATTCCCCAAGTAAAAACAGTAAAGTAGCCATAGCCAAGAAAAGTCCAAGCCATCCATGATGACCTTCAAACAGAAGAAGTCCGAACTAAACAGCATTGTTTCCTCCCTGTAACGTGGAGGGGGGGGGGGGGGAAACGGAAGAAAAGAGGCGAAACAAAACGGGTCAGTCAAAAAGACTGAGTAAGTCCTATCTACTTCCAGTATAAAAACAGGTAAAGGTAACATGACATGCATAAACTGAAAGTAATCATAAGGATAACTACAAGATAGATAAACCAGGGTAGCCGGTTGAACTACTGTGGCAAAGTAAACTAAGGTATCATGATAAACTACGGTGTCATGATAAGTCAAGGTATCACATCGTCAGATTTCTATCGAGTACATTATCCCAAGGTATCCACCCCGTCTAACATCCCACGGTATCTATTATGTATATTCTTCTTAGTCCTAACATGTATATTTGCTCTGCACCTCTCGTACTAGTACCCCTACCCGCGTCATGTGTTAACCATGAATGTCCCTTGCTCAAAGTCGTGTAATGGTCCATGTCAACCTAGTATATCGCATATATAGGTTACTCAAATCATATGTTTCTTTCCATGTATATAAGTTCAGTCCTTTGCCGTACCTCGTACGGGCTTCCTCATGTCGTATTATCCTTGAATTCGTTTGGACTGTCACCCTTGTTCTAGCTAGGCTCTTCCATATGAATCATCGTTTGAACTACTAGGACTTACGCCACCTAGCACCACTAGGGATTACGCTTACCTATTGCACGCTTTCGTATTTCGGTTTGGGTTAAACCACCTAGGCCACTAGGGATTACGCTAACCCTCAACCGCGCCCTTTTTCCCACGCATTCATCGTGAATCGTTTTTCTATAACTGTATGCACATGTATCACATCGTGCCATCCGAGTCCTGTCACAGGGCAAACCAAGAAATACAGGACTCGGTCGGGAGCTTTAGATTTATCTGCCGATGCAGATACTAAGGTCTGCTTTTCTACACGTGGCTATGGTCCCACGAGACCCCTCCCTCAACTAGTGAAAGGCAACACAAGAGAAAATCTTGCATGAGAACTACACTCCGGCCAGCCCACATCCTACGGCCTACCTCACCCATAATTAGATAGCAATTATGGTCTGTTGGGTGTTCCCTGCCTTTCCGTACGTACACGCTTGACTCAAGATGGTAGATGATCGACGAACTTGCTATCTCGGGCACCTTATGTATTCGTCGACTCACTGCTATCCACCCCAGTCTTTAGGTCGCTCGCATAGCAACCAAGGCATATTCTTGGTTCTTCTACCGCAGACCTCAACCTCTCGTGAGCCTAGTATAATGACCTGGCAGCTCACAGAGGGATCCCAAGAATATCCTCACGTTCCCCGAAGCCGCTGCTTCGTTACCCAGTTCGTTGGAGCCTTTATCTAAATCAGATAGCCTGCTCCTACACGCATACTTAAACGTTGACCTAACGTATCGGGTTACTAATCTATCTAAGAAATGGTCCAAATTTCCTTGACTAAGAATTATTACTTAGTTTCCCTTAACTAAGGTTTACCACTTAGCCTTATTTCCATAATCCTTGTTAATTATGGTTATTTACCTAACCCTCCGAATTAGGGTTTATCTAATGGGTTAAGTGTCACTTAAGTTCATAACTTAGCCCGTCTACAAACCATGTCAAAATTGGCTAAGTATACAAGTCCAAGACTTAACCCTACAAACCATGTGTCAAGTTGGTTAAGTATATCAAGGAATCCATGACTTAACCTCGTCTAATTATCATTTTAGATTGGTTAATTATATAATTTAACTTGACCTTGTCATCAAATCGGTCAAGCGTATTCAAGTGATTCGTGACTTAGCCTTATCATGTTTTCACGTTAGATTGGTTAAGTATAGATTAACTTAACCTCATCAAATTAACGAGTTAGATTGGTTAAGTATAGGTCACTTAACCTCATCAAATCATCGTGTTAAATTAGTTAAGTGTTTAACTTAACCCCATTAAATTACCAAGTTGGATTAATTAAGTCTAGGCTAACTTAACCCCATCCGATTACCATGTTTAGATTAGTTAAGCCTAATCTTAACCCCATCCATTAACTGTATTATACGGTTAAGTGTCATTAAGAAAATTTACTTAACCTTATCACGTTATCGTGTTGGATTGATTAAGTGTTGGCTAACTTAATCCCGTCCACTAGTCGTATAAAAATGGTCAAGTGTCATTAGGCAAATCAAGTTACTTAACCTACCCAAGCTTATCATGTTTTGTTAAGTATCATTAGCCTAATCAAATTACTTAACCCATTTGTCCATATCATATTTGGTTAAGCCTCATTAATCAAATTAACTTAACCCTATTATGTGGCATTAATTTAATTAATGCACCCTCAACCTCTCACATTAGACCTTGTTGTGGTTACTAGTTAAGCCGGGCGGGTCCGGGTAGATTTACACCACAACCTAGTCTAACCTCGGGTCTTAAGCGCGACATGACCAACTTCTCACATTGGGTCCTATTGTTTGCAACTACTAGTTAGGCCGGTCGGTTCCGGGTAGTTTTACGTTGCAAACTCAACCCAACCTCGAGTTGGCCATACTTACATTATCTAAGTTCATCATGTTTCCAAAACATGTTACAAGTTTTCAAGCATTTGGGTAGACCTAACTTAATAGGTAAATTCCCAAAGGGTAGACCTAACTTAATAGGTAAATTCCCAAGCTCATGTTTTTATGCATACTTACATGCCAACCTCCATGTTATCTTTCAAGTCATATTTTCAAGTATAAACACATGTCATATTCAAGTTAAGATTTTGCGACATGTTCATGTTTATCTAACTACCCAAAATCGTGTTTTCCCAACGCAAGCAAAGCGAGTCAACATAGTAAGGATACTATGTCACATATTGGTCTCAAAACATGCATGATGCCAAAAAGGGCTTGGCTTCCACATGCATAACATCATAAAGGGATTGGCCATAAACATGCATAGTGTCATAAGGTAATTTGGCCACAAACATGCATATTATCAAAAAGGGTTTGGCCATAAACATGCACAACTTAAAAGAGGGGATTGGCCACGAGCATGCATAATCTCATAAAGGATTTGGCCACAAACTTGCATGTTAGCATAAGGGGTTTGGGTTCATAAACATGCATAAGCCCCAAAATCTTGTCTTAGCCAATGTTTCACAAGTAAAGTGGTTCCTAAAGGTTCATGCTAGCATTTCATGCATAAAGATCCAAACTTGCAAGATAAACTAGGTTATGCATAGCATGAGAGGCATGATTAAGTCACTCACATGGCCTAAAATCATAAAGATGAACACAAGAGGCAAGGTAAGGTTCATATAGGTTCGCATAATCATGTTTAGCCTCATTTTATCCCATGTCATTATCAAAACTACCGTTTCCATCTAAAAGTAGCTAGAACTTACATAGTTAGGCCTAGGGAAAGAAGCATGAATCATCTTGGCTAAGAAAGGTGCCTCCTTTGTTGAAGAATCGTCATGGAACTCGCATAGCAACGTTGATTTTGCCTCTCTTTGGTGTAGCAAGCTTGCATCTTTTGATTTGAACCCGATTTGAATGCATAGGCTCTAGGGATTTGAGATGGAGGCCATGAGAGTAGAAATTTGGCCATAGTTTAGTTACATGAGTGAATAATGAGGGTTTAGGATAAGTTAGGGTCTTATTTATAGATTAGGCAAGTGTTTTAGGCCATAGGATTAAACCTAGATTCAATCCAAGCCATCAAAGCATGTCTTGGGGAAGAAGTCAAGTGTAGGAACCATCTAGGGCCTTTAGATTAAAGATGAACCATGAGAACCATCCAAATGCAAAATCTGCATTTGAGCGAATCGGCCCACGGGTTGACAGCCAAACACCCTGGATTAACCCCTAGTCGACCCAGCGGGCTCGGGTCGACCTCAAAAATGGGCCGGTTCGGTTATTCCCCTCTCCCAATTCGCTGTTTTGAACATCTTTGCATATTTATTTATTTAATTTTCAATTATATATATATATATATATCAATATATATATATTTCTCTGCGCAACCCATTTCACTTAATTAAGTATACTTTAATTTGGGAATTTTTCGTGAAACTTCGCGAGGTCATATCTTGGTCATACGGACTCCGATTCTCGAAAACTCATACTCTATTTCGCGTATTTTTCCGAGACGAACGCAATGGCATAGCCCGTTTTACTTGATTCAGAATTTAAAATTAAATTCTGCCTTGATTCTCGTCTTAACACGTTATCGAAAAATACGGGTTGTTACATTCTCCCCACCTTTTAGGATTTCGTCCCCGAAATCTCCAAGTTAGGAAGAACGTATCCTACCATCCATCATCCATCTACTCAAAACATCATCCACAAGCAACCATTGTCCTTAGATGATTTCTAATGCTGTATGAATATATGCAAAACGTGTGTGTACATGTTCCTTAGCTAATGCTAATGATCAGGCCTGAATAATCTTTCTAATGCAAAATATGTATAGTGCCATGAATCCAACATGTATGCAAATAGTCCTAGTCATATAGATACTATATGCGTGCACAATCATTCATTCATCTGCAACAACCGCATGATAATACATTCGATTTCATCCATAAACAAGTATAAATACTCGTGCATATGCAATATGAAATGTGACCGAGTCGAGCTAGTATCTAATGTGTATTCGCGCATCCATGAGCAACCACTTGCAACCACTTGCAACCATATCAATCATAACATGTTTCAAATACATGTTTACATCCATAGGGTTCTACCTAGAATTACCTGAAACAGGGCCGAGAAGATAAACAAGACTAACTCCTTACGGGGTTTGTAATAGAAAGTAGGACCGAGAGGATGTCCACAAAAGATAACCTACAAGTAAGCTCTACAGAAACAGGGATCAAGGATATACTCCCAAAAAGAGATATCATGCGCGTATCTAGTCTTTGACCATCAAAGTCGTATTTCCTCGGGCTTACTTCCATTATGCCTTGACCGCCCTTTAACTTCGCGATTTCGTAGCTTCTTATTTCCTTCTTCCATAACATGAGCTGAAACTCATTTCTTCGTCGCCTCTCGTTCCACTTGCACTTATCCTTTTTCTAGAATACTTGGCGCAAACATGACTGCGTACTCATGATCTCATGCAAGCTTTCCAAAATTCACTAGTGAATCTTGGATCTCGTTTATATACTATAAGGCATTCCATGTAGAAGAACTTTCTCTTGAAAGTAAACAGATGTCAATCAGGTTATCATGCGCACTTACTAGGGTGATCTCTATAACCCATGCATAAATGAAGTAAACCATCCGTCTTATTGGCGAACACCACTCGATCGGGCTTCAAATTTCCAATAAAGGCATCAAGGGATTCTAAGTAACTAGTCATGACAGAACCTCAAAAAGGTTACCCGATACTTCGAGGGCATTACCAAGGCTAGTCAAAAGGTCTAACTACCCTCCTATCAAAACCGAGAGTGGCACCCCCTACTGGATAACCACTTCATCCCTAGAATCCATCCACAGCTTATAAGCATTATTTCCAAACTCAACACTTGGCATAGACATTCCCAAATCCAAACAAGTCATGTATAAATGGACTGATTCTCCAATACGACTTTGAGACAAAAATGGGATTCTCTATTACGTTAGTACTTAAGGTGCAGAGACTCAACTACCGAAGCGGACTTAAATGATGCGGGGATCAAAACAAAGTCTTGGCGGGATGATAGAAAAGAATAACTAGATCTTCAACAAGAATGTTATCCCCCTACTTAGGTACTCTAGTGAGGGTATACAACGATGATCTTGTCCTTGTACCACAATACTTAACTATCTGTCCCGTTTCACCATACCAAAGATACTTTCTCGTCATGGGTTTCATTGTTCATCCTTCTCTCTCGTCCTGGGCTGAGCCATACCAACAAGTTGCTCATCCTTAAGCTTGTATCCTTTATCCTCTTCCTCACCATCCTTTCTTATAATGCGGCCACTGGTCTCTCGAGAACCACCTCCATCGTAAGGAAAACACTTTCGTAGATAGAAAAGACTAGTCGCAATTAAAACCACTGTGACTACAGATGGAGGAAAGAAAGGAAAAGAGATTCAATTAAGGAAACAAGGATAGTGCAAATGGCTTTTGGGGAATAGCCTTTTTCTTTTAAAAGAAAATTTTCTTGAAAAATGCTTCTTTATAAACGATTTTTAAATAGTTTTCAGAAGGTCTTTAAAAACTTTTGCCCAGTCTGGTAACCTTCTGCTCTGATACCAAATGTAACACCCCGCCTCCGCTAGGGTCACTCGCAAAGGAATGCACTAGCTTTAGAGGGGCATTATTGGTAAACATGCACAGAAATATCACAAGACAGAACATATAGAATAGCGGAAGTAAAATCAAACTTTCATAACATGAGTAAATAAGGTCTAAAGCTTTTTACATCAGAGTACATCAAAACCTGTCTTGCAATAGTAAAGAAGCATAAAGACATTTTCATAAATTATTCCCCAAGTAAAAACAGTAAAGTAGCCATAGCCAAGAAAAGTCCAAGCCATCCATGATGACCTTCAAACAGAAGAAGTCCGAACTAAACAGCATTGTTTCCTCCCTGTAACGTGGAGGGGGGGGGGAAACGGAAGAAAAGAGGCGAAACAAAACGGGTCAGTCAAAAAGACTGAGTAAGTCCTATCTACTTCCAGTATAAAAACAGGTAAAGGTAACATGACATGCATAAACTGAAAGTAATCATAAGGATAACTACAAGATAGATAAACCAGGGTAGCCGGTTGAACTACTGTGGCAAAGTAAACTAAGGTATCATGATAAACTACGGTGTCATGATAAGTCAAGGTATCACATCGTCAGATTTCTATCGAGTACATTATCCCAAGGTATCCACCCCGTCTAACATCCCACGGTATCTATTATGTATATTCTTCTTAGTCCTAACATGTATATTTGCTCTGCACCTCTCGTACTAGTACCCCTACCCGCGTCATGTGTTAACCATGAATGTCCCTTGCTCAAAGTCGTGTAATGGTCCATGTCAACCTAGTATATCGCATATATAGGTTACTCAAATCATATGTTTCTTTCCATGTATATAAGTTCAGTCCTTTGCCGTACCTCGTACGGGCTTCCTCATGTCGTATTATCCTTGAATTCGTTTGGACTGTCACCCTTGTTCTAGCTAGGCTCTTCCATATGAATCATCGTTTGAACTACTAGGACTTACGCCACCTAGCACCACTAGGGATTACGCTTACCTATTGCACGCTTTCGTATTTCGGTTTGGGTTAAACCACCTAGGCCACTAGGGATTACGCTAACCCTCAACCGCGCCCTTTTTCCCACGCATTCATCGTGAATCGTTTTTCTATAACTGTATGCACATGTATCACATCGTGCCATCCGAGTCCTGTCACAGGGCAAACCAAGAAATACAGGACTCGGTCGGGAGCTTTAGATTTATCTGCCGATGCAGATACTAAGGTCTGCTTTTCTACACGTGGCTATGGTCCCACGAGACCCCTCCCTCAACTAGTGAAAGGCAACACAAGAGAAAATCTTGCATGAGAACTACACTCCGGCCAGCCCACATCCTACGGCCTACCTCACCCATAATTAGATAGCAATTATGGTCTGTTGGGTGTTCCCTGCCTTTCCGTACGTACACGCTTGACTCAAGATGGTAGATGATCGACGAACTTGCTATCTCGGGCACCTTATGTATTCGTCGACTCACTGCTATCCACCCCAGTCTTTAGGTCGCTCGCATAGCAACCAAGGCATATTCTTGGTTCTTCTACCGCAGACCTCAACCTCTCGTGAGCCTAGTATAATGACCTGGCAGCTCACAGAGGGATCCCAAGAATATCCTCACGTTCCCCGAAGCCGCTGCTTCGTTACCCAGTTCGTTGGAGCCTTTATCTAAATCAGATAGCCTGCTCCTACACGCATACTTAAACGTTGACCTAACGTATCGGGTTACTAATCTATCTAAGAAATGGTCCAAATTTCCTTGACTAAGAATTATTACTTAGTTTCCCTTAACTAAGGTTTACCACTTAGCCTTATTTCCATAATCCTTGTTAATTATGGTTATTTACCTAACCCTCCGAATTAGGGTTTATCTAATGGGTTAAGTGTCACTTAAGTTCATAACTTAGCCCGTCTACAAACCATGTCAAAATTGGCTAAGTATACAAGTCCAAGACTTAACCCTACAAACCATGTGTCAAGTTGGTTAAGTATATCAAGGAATCCATGACTTAACCTCGTCTAATTATCATTTTAGATTGGTTAATTATATAATTTAACTTGACCTTGTCATCAAATCGGTCAAGCGTATTCAAGTGATTCGTGACTTAGCCTTATCATGTTTTCACGTTAGATTGGTTAAGTATAGATTAACTTAACCTCATCAAATTAACGAGTTAGATTGGTTAAGTATAGGTCACTTAACCTCATCAAATCATCGTGTTAAATTAGTTAAGTGTTTAACTTAACCCCATTAAATTACCAAGTTGGATTAATTAAGTCTAGGCTAACTTAACCCCATCCGATTACCATGTTTAGATTAGTTAAGCCTAATCTTAACCCCATCCATTAACTGTATTATACGGTTAAGTGTCATTAAGAAAATTTACTTAACCTTATCACGTTATCGTGTTGGATTGATTAAGTGTTGGCTAACTTAATCCCGTCCACTAGTCGTATAAAAATGGTCAAGTGTCATTAGGCAAATCAAGTTACTAAACCTACCCAAGCTTATCATGTTTTGTTAAGTATCATTAGCCTAATCAAATTACTTAACCCATTTGTCCATATCATATTTGGTTAAGCCTCATTAATCAAATTAACTTAACCCTATTATGTGGCATTAATTTAATTAATGCACCCTCAACCTCTCACATTAGACCTTGTTGTGGTTACTAGTTAAGCCGGGCGGGTCCGGGTAGATTTACACCACAACCTAGTCTAACCTCGGGTCTTAAGCGCGACATGACCAACTTCTCACATTGGGTCCTATTGTTTGCAACTACTAGTTAGGCCGGTCGGTTCCGGGTAGTTTTACGTTGCAAACTCAACCCAACCTCGAGTTGGCCATACTTACATTATCTAAGTTCATCATGTTTCCAAAACATGTTACAAGTTTTCAAGCATTTGGGTAGACCTAACTTAATAGGTAAATTCCCAAAGGGTAGACCTAACTTAATAGGTAAATTCCCAAGCTCATGTTTTTATGCATACTTACATGCCAACCTCCATGTTATCTTTCAAGTCATATTTTCAAGTATAAACACATGTCATATTCAAGTTAAGATTTTGCGACATGTTCATGTTTATCTAACTACCCAAAATCGTGTTTTCCCAACGCAAGCAAAGCGAGTCAACATAGTAAGGATACTATGTCACATATTGGTCTCAAAACATGCATGATGCCAAAAAGGGCTTGGCTTCCACATGCATAACATCATAAAGGGATTGGCCATAAACATGCATAGTGTCATAAGGTAATTTGGCCACAAACATGCATATTATCAAAAAGGGTTTGGCCATAAACATGCACAACTTAAAAGAGGGGATTGGCCACGAGCATGCATAATCTCATAAAGGATTTGGCCACAAACTTGCATGTTAGCATAAGGGGTTTGGGTTCATAAACATGCATAAGCCCCAAAATCTTGTCTTAGCCAATGTTTCACAAGTAAAGTGGTTCCTAAAGGTTCATGCTAGCATTTCATGCATAAAGATCCAAACTTGCAAGATAAACTAGGTTATGCATAGCATGAGAGGCATGATTAAGTCACTCACATGGCCTAAAATCATAAAGATGAACACAAGAGGCAAGGTAAGGTTCATATAGGTTCGCATAATCATGTTTAGCCTCATTTTATCCCATGTCATTATCAAAACTACCGTTTCCATCTAAAAGTAGCTAGAACTTACATAGTTAGGCCTAGGGAAAGAAGCATGAATCATCTTGGCTAAGAAAGGTGCCTCCTTTGTTGAAGAATCGTCATGGAACTCGCATAGCAACGTTGATTTTGCCTCTCTTTGGTGTAGCAAGCTTGCATCTTTTGATTTGAACCCGATTTGAATGCATAGGCTCTAGGGATTTGAGATGGAGGCCATGAGAGTAGAAATTTGGCCATAGTTTAGTTACATGAGTGAATAATGAGGGTTTAGGATAAGTTAGGGTCTTATTTATAGATTAGGCAAGTGTTTTAGGCCATAGGATTAAACCTAGATTCAATCCAAGCCATCAAAGCATGTCTTGGGGAAGAAGTCAAGTGTAGGAACCATCTAGGGCCTTTAGATTAAAGATGAACCATGAGAACCATCCAAATGCAAAATCTGCATTTGAGCGAATCGGCCCACGGGTTGACAGCCAAACACCCTGGATTAACCCCTAGTCGACCCAGCGAGCTCGGGTCGACCTCAAAAATGGGCCGGTTCGGTTATTCCCCTCTCCCAATTCGCTGTTTTGAACATTTTTGCATATTTATTTATTTAATTTTCAATTATATATATATATATATATATCAATATATATATATTTCTCTGCGCAACCCATTTCACTTAATTAAGTATACTTTAATTTGGGAATTTTTCGTGAAACTTCGCGAGGTCATATCTTGGTCATACGGACTCCGATTCTCGAAAACTCATACTCTATTTCGCGTATTTTTCCGAGACGAACGCAATGGCATAGCCCATTTTACTTGATTCAGAATTTAAAATTAAATTCTGCCTTGATTCTCGTCTTAACACGTTATCGAAAAATACGGGTTGTTACAATTCGTTTTTCAATGGCTCACGCGAGGCGATTCGGCAGAGAAAAAGAAGAAGGAGAATGAAGAGGGGAGCGTCGGCTTATATAGGCAAAGAAGGTGACCGTTTGTCTCCCCTCCTTTGTCTTATTCGGTCCACGAAGCGCCATACAGGCCACGATCCAAAGATGGAATCGCAATGAAGCCCACGGACCACTTTGAAATGATGGCCCACAAAACTCAAAGCCCGACACGACTCGAAGGAAGATATGCCCCGTTTCGCACAAGAGCCTAGGAACTCGGCACGAGACAAGCAGATGACCAAATCGGACCGTGTCGTCCTATGGCGATCCGACTCGTACATGTGTCGATTTGAACCAATGCGACTATTGACTTACATCCTTTCAGGAGAGGGTAAATAAGAATCTTCGAAACATGTTTCATCATCAATAAAACATACTTCGAGGGGGCAAAAATGTTGGCTCGCTTTTTGACCAAGCCATCCAGGATCATTCATAAAAGGAAAACGGGAGACCAAGTCCCCCAAGAAATTGGAGGAAAGGATCGCACGCCATCGTCTCGCCCAACAATGGATCGCACGCCATCGTCTCGCCCAGGGATGGATGGCGCTCTATCGACTCGCCTAGGAACGGATCGCTCCCATCTCGTCAACGAACGGCACCTCCAGGCGATCCGATCCAAACTTATATACTGTTGCCCAGAACGATCCGATCCGATCCCTTGGTACGAACCGAACCCTCAGACCCGTTCAACCACGAGCTGGTCTTCAGCG
The DNA here is from genome assembly GCA_030737875.1 of Allium sativum. Classification (NCBI taxonomy): domain Eukaryota; kingdom Viridiplantae; phylum Streptophyta; class Magnoliopsida; order Asparagales; family Amaryllidaceae; genus Allium; species Allium sativum. The sequence goes on along the minus strand of CM060922.1, from coordinate 191,206,837 downwards.
ATCCGAATCGCACGGATCTGGCGACACGTGTTCCTAACCGTCATCTGGACCAATTCTCCCCATCTGCACGATCCGATTTTCAAGCAAGTCACGACAACTGTTCACAACGGCTAGTTTGACTGTTTCTTCAATGGTGGCGATGCGATCCGATGATCTCGGGATTCGTGCCACGTGTCCGCGATCCGCCTGACAAAATCAGCTATAAATAGCCCAGAGCTTGGCATTTTTCGGGATCCTTTTGGCAATAGTGAGTACTGAATCCGCCATTGTTGTCAAACCACTGAAATATTGAGAGAAATTACTGTTGTACTAGCTTTTAAAGCATAATCAATAAGATATAAAGTGGACGTAGGCTCATTAACGCCGAACCACTATAAATTCGGAGTGTTATTTTCTTTTTCCTTGTTCCTCATTTAGAATTCTCTACAGTTTATAACAATTTGGGTGTTAGGTCCAAATTTCGATCTAACAAATATCATAAGTGATATTGAACTATATAAAAGGGAAATAGGCCAGTGGATATTAAATGTAACTATTTTACAAAATCGATGGATTTTATAAAAGGAAATGTTTGGAAAATTTATAGAATTTTAAAAGGGAATTCATGAGATATTAAAGAATTACGAGAAGTTTGATTTAAAGCAGATATTGAATAGAAATATGTTTTAACATATAAATTAAGAAGAATAATTTATAAATAATGTTTGTAAATTAAGTAGAATATTTATCATTGGGTAAATAAATAAAATATAAAGTCTGAATTATATTAAGAAGTAGAAATCGATTTTAATATCGATATTCTTAGGGAGTATAAACGTAATATTTATAAATGGATTTATAAAGGAGTTTTTAAGTGATTGGAAATAAAAATAGGATTTTTTTTGAATAATTCTATAATTAAAAGTATAAATAGGATTTGGGTTTGAGATATTGTTTTTAAATTGCATAAATCAAACTGTTTGATTGGATAAAAGAAATATTATTCACAATCGATGTGAACAAGGGATTGAAGTAAATATTTTTCAAATAAAATATTTATTAATAAAATTGGGTTTTGAAATAGGATTTCAAAATGGAGTTAAGGGAATTACATAAGATGGTATATGAATTTGAAAATGGGAAAATCTGTTTTTTAAAATAGAAATGAAATTATGAATGGATAGAAATAAATAGCTTGTTTAATAATAAAAAAAAGTAGTGTGATTTATAAACAATGTTTATAAATGAAATAAAAATAATTATCAGTGGATAATTTGGATGGTAAATTCAGCAGTAAATTGGAAACATGAAATTGGGAATTTGTTTTGAAAAGGAGTCGATGGAATTTATTTAGATGATTCGAAACGTGAATAGGATTTGAATAAAATCCATAAAGATTTGTAATTAGAATTCGACTAGGTCTAATGTTATAAAATAATTTATTTTAAGAAATTATATATTGAATAAATTGGGATTTGACAAGTTAATAAATATTCGGATGGAAGTCGATATTTTTTAATCGAATATAAAGTCGATAGAGAATTATAGACTTAGTAAATAAAATCAACTATGAAGTTGACATGTAAACGAGATTTTGATAAATAAAATGGAATGTGAATAAGAAGTTATAAAATGAGTTGATAATTGGAGTTTAAACCTGCGTTAGTATTTAAAATATGAAATCAAGTTTTGATCTGATAAAAGGACTCCAGTTTCTATAAAGGAATAATATTCATGGTTTAAAGTGAATAACAATTTGAAAGCAAACGTTTTGCAGAATTAAAATAGTTATAAAAGGAAATTGGTAATTGTTGGGATGTACTAAATTCAAAAATGAATTTAGAAATTGGTTTGACTCGAAAGGGTACAATAGGCTGGAGTTCGTAACGTAAATCAAATATAATTTATTCGAAAGAGAGATTATTGAATATAGATTATTCGAGAGAGAATTATACATTGGGATTCGACTATATCAAATATAGGAAAGTACTATTTACTTTCTGCTTTTTAAATCAAGATTTATTATTTAATAAATCATTTATTTTTATATTTAAATCAACGTATAAAAGATATATTAAAGCTATTATATTTCGGAAGCACGGAATCATAACACTATTGTTATAATCAAATGGTTTATGTAAAAAAAGTGGATTTGTAAATTAAAACTGAGAATTCCAAAGGAAAAATTTGTTAAAGATTAAAGTGGTGAACTTTGGCTATTTCAAGGTTAATAATGTTGTTCAGTTAAGGTTTGAGAGGTAGTTATACCCCAACTTGATTGCTTCATTTTTAACTTAGAAATCGTTAAGGTTCGTTAGCGAAGGTTGGTTAAGTGAATTAAGTTAATGAGTGTTAATGGTTTGAGTTGTCATAGCGGTGTTTTATTTAAACATCTATTTTAATCCAATGAAGGAGCTTTTGGAAACATTTTCCAAATAAAATCAAAAATGTTTTCTAATACTGAAAATAAGAAATGGAAATATTTTTCCAATGTGATAACGTATATTTTCTAAATTTAGAAAATAAGAATTTATGAATACATGGAAACGGGCAATGGTGAAATGAATAAATTAATGATAAATTAATTTAAAGGAAAAAATGTTGATTGATGATTGATCGATAAAATTTCCATTTGAAAATAAGATCGTTGTGTATTTGGATATTTTCCTTTGATAGTTAAATAACCGACTATCAAAGTTTTGACCATTTTTGCGTCACACTACGGAGAGATCGGGATCAGATTTATTATCTGAAAACCACTTCGTATGGGCACTAGCATTACGAATCAAATATGATGAAGATAATTTTAGACGAAGTTTATGCAAGGGCAGTTCTGGCAAATCGTAGATAGAAATTTCCTAAGATGGGCTTATAGAATAGTGCCTTTGGCTTGTCCAGTCCCAGGACAACCTGTATGGAAGAATGTCTGACAGATTATATTTAATAGATCGTGTAAGTTGATCTCTTCAAACGTATTTTCATTTGGGGTGGAGGAATTCGTTTCTCTTAGCTGTATACCCATGGTATTTTTGGGGAAGTCAATTTGTGATTTAGCAGGTATGACGATGTGACATTCAACGTAAATAAAGGTGTGATATGTACATTATGGCCTCCAGCCTCACAACCGATAAATGGTATAAAATCGGGTAGGTCGCATGGCTAAGTGGTTAGCTGCCAATTAGGGTGTATTGTCACCTGATCTAGAAAAAATCCATTTACTTCTATAATCTATTTCGATGTTGTCTCTTTTGGGAAACGATTGCTGATCCCAACCGTTGGTGGTAATACATTTGGTACACCCAAGAAAAATGAGTGACCGGTCATTTTTAGCCTGGGTTACAAGATGTTCTTGTTGAACCGGTGTATTCCTCTCCAGGGATACGCTGTCGGAAGGTAGTCCCATACCATGCCAGTTGGAATCCATAACCCAATAAGCGCTTGCGGATTTTAATTATATATTATGTATGTGGAACGTGAGATGAAAGCGTTCTGCTAGATGATTATTTAGTTGGGGTTGATAGACACTATTATAATATCAAAAGATTTTTTGTATAAAGATTATCGTTTCTATCAAAAAGGATTTTGAATGTTAAATCAAATGTTTTGGATTCTCATAAGGGAAAAACCTGCTCCGTGTTATACGTCGTGGTCTTATGAGTTTTCGTTTATTTTCTCAAACTATTTTAAATTGTTTGCTCATACCAGTCCCATGACTGACCCAGAGTTTATTTTGTTTTGTTTTCCCTATACTCTTTGGTGCCCAATTTTGTACATGCATTCAAGTAGTTGGGATTTTCAGATATACTTGGAGAGCTGGAGCAGGAGGCTTCAGGATTATATAGCTATGGTTTATTTCCGCTGTGTTGTAAATGTTGTGCTCCGATAATAGTATTGTATACATATATTGGTTTTATTTTAAAGTTATTTTATATACTACATTTATTTGTTCCGCTGTCAGATCCGTGTTACTCTGATGTTGTCTCTATGTTCTTCTTCTATTCTAATTTTCTATCTTATCTATTCTCACCCTCTAATTTCTTTCCATTAATGATCTGGAGTGTTCGTTGCCTGAATAGTCGACATGGGTTTACGTTGATTTTCTAAATAGTAAAATCCCAGTTCATTACACTTTAGCATTACCTAAGATAAAGTTCACTTAGTAAAATATAAAATGGATTGGACCATGTAGTGATTGACAAATAACAGTAACATCTATTCAGATAAAAGAAATGATAGCTCTTATATGACAATAAATTAAAATTCACAGAAGTAAAATTAGTAAGATACGTGAATTTTTAACTTGGAGAAAATATGTGTTCTTGCCTGCCAAAACTCCCAAATAACTTCATTTTCAAATCAAAAACATACAAATTTAGAAGGTAGGTAAAAATTGTAAACTTTTACATTGAGGAAAAACTGTGAACTATACATTACCTTAGACATTGTAATAACCCGGAAAATGTGAACCAATTTAAATTTTTTATAATTGGTTATTGTTAAAGAATTTAAACAATTGAAATAGCATATTTCAATAAAGTAAAGAATTGGGAATAGTGAGGCAGTTTGAAAATTTGAATACAAACTTTGTCTAACTGTGCCGGGTGGAGAATATAACAAATTTTAGTGAAACCAAAAATATTTAAATCTGTTTATGAATACCTTTCTAACGAATCTGAAAAATCGAAGTTTCATAGCAGGAATCAAAAGTTATGGCCAAATGAATTTTCAGAGAGGTCGCTATATAGAATATATAGCCCTTGAAAATAGATATTTTGCATACGACCTCGGAATTCGACGAAACCACTTTTGTTGGATCCGGGATGTCAAACTATTGCTAAGTTTCAAATATCATAATTTTTGAAGCTAGTATGTGAGCGGGGCAAAAGAAAATGTGATTGGTCAATTTCTGTTAAAATGGGTCGACCTGAAAATGGCCATTTTGCATACGATCTCAGAATTTCACGAAACTAGTTTTATTGGGACCGTATCGTCAAAACAAAGCAAGATTTATTTTAGTGGAATTTTTCGATTCAGTTTGTGGCCCTGGCAAATTGAAATGTACGTTCAAATTGAATATTAAATGTTTTATACTTTAATTTGAAAAATAACTGACTGTAACAGTCGAATTGGCCAACGAAACATATCCCATTGTGTCCGGAATGGAGGTATTTAGCTAGGGGCGACATTCGTTGGGTTGAAATTGGTGTACGTTGGTTAAGAAGGATATTTTAGGAATTTAAAATTTAAATATAATAGAAAATATCCTCACTTTTCTCTCTCATCTGAAAAGTCGGTCAAACCTTACGAACGAATGGCGAAACCCCTTCAAAACTTCCAGGACTGATCGTCGCCGCCACAGGCGTTTTCGCCACCCCCTCCAGTTGGCTTTTCCGTTCGCCTTTCCCCCCTCTTTCAATCAACCCAAGCCTCGACTGAAACCATCCAGTATTTTCGTCGAATTCCAGCTAGGAAGTCGCCAACTTTGGAGCGCCGCCGAGCATCGGAGAGGCCATCGAGTTCGCTGCCACCACAGGCGCTGGAAAGCCTCTTCGAAGCTCTTCGACGTTGCAGCATCCGATCGTGACAAAACTGCACAGATCGATCGAAAAATAAAAACCTAGTTTCGAAGGTTTGAAAAAATATCTGCTCTGAAATTTCTGAATTTAAAATAACACTTTTAAGTGTTGCAAAACTTTGAAAAATCATATCTTTTTTGTGTGTTAACGAAATTCGATGAAACAGGAAACATCGGTACCGCAGGGAGGCTCTCTACCATCTAGCAGAAGCCGCGGGTTTTTCTGATCTACATACGATTTTTAGCACTCCAAAAACCAATGTGAGGAATCTAAATTAAATTGTGTGAATGGAAATCGTGTTGTATAAATTATATAAGCGAAGTGTAAATTATATACGCATTGTATTCCTCATGTACATTTGTTGTATACGTTATATTAGCGATGTATAAATTATACAAGCATTGTATGAAACATATATGCTTTGAATTGTGATGAAATGCAAGTGAATTATAGAAATAATATATATACACACTCCCCTCGTCCACAGACCATGGACGATATTTATTGCTTGTGATTGGCGTGAAATTATATAGTATGACGAATGGTTGGAAATAATTGTTTGTGGTTGTATTGTGGTTGAAAAATACCTTTGTGGTTGAAAAATACCCTCTTGTGGTTGAAACAAATTAGAATAGGATTGTGGAAATGAAAATAAAACATGCCGCCTGCATGCAAATTAGATGCATGATTCCCCATTGTCAAAAACCGCGAGGTTTTAAGGTAGAGCGAGGAGCCGTACTAGGGACGGTCCTGGTTTTAACTACCCTGCCGTTATGCTGCCGAAATTTTCTGAAATATTCATGTGTTAGAATAATTTTCATTTGTTGAAATTAATTACATATGTTGAAACCAATATTCATGTGTTAGAATCATTTGTTGAAATTAATTACATATGTTGAAACCAATATTCATGTGTTGAGTTGAAATTCATTCGTTGAATTGAAATTCATGTGTTGAATGTTATTCGAATTTTAAACAAATAGATTTAACGATATAAATCACATTTATATATATTATATATATATACAAACTATAGAGAATATTCATGTGTTGAATTAAAATTCATTCATTGAGTTAAAATTCATGTGTTGAATGTTATTCGAATTTTAAATAAATAGATTTAATGATAAAAATCACATTTTTATTTATATACAAACTGTAGAGAATATTCATGTGTTGAATTGAAATTCATTCGTTGAGTTGAAATTCATGTGTTGAATGTTATTCGAATTTTAAATAAATAGATTTAACGATAAAAATCACATTTTTATATATATATACAAACTATAGAGAATATTCATGTGTTGAATTGAAATTTATTCGTTGAATCAAAATTCATGTGTTGAATGTTATTCGAATTTTAAATAAATAGATTTAACGATAAAAATCACATTTTTATATATATACAAACTATAGAGAATATTCATGTGTTGAATTGAAATTCATTCGTTGAATTGAAAATTCATGTGTTGAATGTTATCCGTATTTTAAAATAAATTGAATAGACAATAAAAATTAATTTTTATTTTGAATATGAACTGTTAAAAACATCCACGTGTTGAATAAATATTTTTGATGATAAAAATATTACTTTTATCATGTATACGCTTTGGTAAAAATACACACATGTAGAAATAAATATTAGTTTGTTAGAAATATTATTATTAGCTTTGTTCTGCATATATATACATGTGTCGAACAAGAAAAATGGATTAGCTGTAGAGTAAAGAAATTATTTGCGTGCCCGACAAATAGGTAAGCCTTCATGAGTTGGCTGCGCAATTTTATTTTTATATCAACTCCTGTGAATGCCATTGGATGCGGAGTGCTGGTTATTCTGTGTGAAATAATAAACATCTCCACAGGATAGTAACATTTTGTTTTGAACTACACTACATGGCATACTCCTTGACGATAGGCATACTTCATCATATTCCACATAAGCATTTGGAGCTTGTGTGACGAGGTTGAAGATTTACCATACGAGCGAGAGGCTTGTATGGCGATGATTATATACTACAGGTTGAACTGATGACTGATATGGACTATATAAAATATAACGATAAATTGCCAGATTAATAAAAACCCCACACGGGTCTGAAGTTGACAATAATCACGTCTCTCTAGTCATTAGATACGGCACATGGACTATTTATTCCCACACGGGATGAGGTGAAGAGGATTTATCCTCTGGAGTAATTAAAAATACACGCTCCCTCAGGCTTGACAGGGTAACAAGAATTTATTCTCTGGATTTATTATCTATACACGCTCCTCTGTAAACACCAGAATATATCACTATAAATATGTGGATGCTTTATAGGATTTATTGGGTACCTAACACGGCCCAATAAATTTCCAAACCCCTTCCCGTACAAAGGAGGTTGTGGAGAATTTTTTTGAAATATTAAGGCGTTAGTGAAATATTTGAAGTGAAAACGATATGGAATTTAAAGAATGAACAATATATATATATATATATATAAATAGAATTGAAAGCAATCGAAGCCGTGCAGTTCGTGTTTTGAAATCGTAATTTGAATCGATTAGTACAAGAGATCCGACCTTCGGATTCCCCCGAAACCGCAACTGTTGGGTTCACCTTGGAAATATCTTTCCAACGGCACCAACTTTGTAAAAATCCAACGGTTGGATTGTCTGGAATGTTTAATTCAAATCTGAAGAAAAACAACGCCAGAATCGTTTATATTTATATATAAATATAAATATAATTAAATTAAATCGAATAATGACGCTGCAGTTCGAATTTTGAAACCGTAACTTCAAACGACTAGTGTGGAAGAACCGACCGTCGGATTTTCACGAAACTGGAACCGTTGGGTTCACTTTGGGAATATCTTTCCAGTGGTATAGACTTTGTAGAAATCCAACAGTTAGATTTTCCGATATGTGTAAAACAAATTAGGGGGAAAACAGCGCCAGTGCCACAGCACGACCTGAAACGTCGTTTAATTAAATATGGCCATTTTAAAAAAAATAAAAATGGCGAAAAATCGTTATAAAATATTATAAGCAACATGGATTGGAAATAAACCAGTTTGGCTTGATCTGCTTGATATTTGATGGTTGTATGTGTTTGACACGAAAATAATACTAAAGAACTGAAATATGAATGTCGAATAATATAACCATGGAAATAATTGATTTGAATTCTAATTACGTGAATTATTTGAAAAGGCCGAGCTAACCCTCATTTCAAATAATTGATCGAACGATTCGAATTGGAAAATACAAAGACGATTCAAGACCGACGATCTTCATATCGGTTGGATGGGCGCTGTTGAGGTTCCTGATTGGAGTAGCTACCATGAAGGAATAGAAATAGTAGCCGTCTGAACGTATGTTTTGATTGTACGGATATATAAGGAATTTGGTGCCTCCGGTTTCGTTCAGACCCAGAACGGACTTGTAAATGGACTGTGTGTCTGACATTGGATTTTGTTCTATACTGATTGATCTCTGTTAAATATATATCTGTTTGGCGGCGGAGAATTTACTCTTTTGCTTAACGCCCTTCTCTGAGACGTACGAGCTCAGAGGTTATATATCGATAGAAATCAGTCGTATGGAGTGGATTGCCTTTGTGGCATGCCAAGATGCAATGATCAAGGCTTTTGTTGCAAAGCAAAGTCTTGTGTTTGATGATCAAAGCACGACCTACATGGCCTGGCTTTGTGTATAGCGTGGATTCGCGAGCCGCACACCTCGGTATGAGTAAAAAACGGGATACGGACCGCTGGGAGAGCACGACGTTTCTTTCTAGCTATGGTGGTGTCAGTGACCTACCATCCCTGACATTTATATCTACTTTTCACCTTTGTGGTTGTTGGAATGCGAGGCGCCTCGATTTTAGGTCTGTAAGGACCGGGAAACGTGTGTTCAAGAATAACTAATCCTCAAACGTAAGAGAGGACCGGCCCAGCCGATCCAAGGGTTACCCAGAGTTTGTAGTCCTGAGGCATTTGCTACAATGTCTCGAAGCGGAGAGGATCTTGCCCCCTGCCTCGACTCATGACGGAAATCCAATTTACAATACGAAATAACGGACTCGATTGTAGAACTAGTATGGCGACATAGTAGATGGTAGCCATGCCGCCTATGATTGATATTTATGATGCTATTCGTTTTTGAAACATATATGCATTAGTAATAATATCAAATGATTTTGCTTTACACGTATTAAGCATATTTGGCCATTATAAGGTAAAACTCTATCCTCCGGCTTGCGTTGCATTGTATGATGGGACTTGGGTCTTATAATGGCTACATTCTTTTTAAAAGCATTGTGTTGTTTTAAAGAATTTACTTTGTTTTAAATGCACCAGCAATCACTGGAGTAAACCCGTTCCGCAAAAGTGGCGTGGTCCTATGATTTGCTTATTACTGTTGTTTAAACTGTTAAGTAGATTTCTCACACCAGTCCCTATGACTGACTCGTTGTTTGTTTCACTTTGCAAACGCGGGTGCCCTTATATTCACACGGTCAGCCTAGTTCACAGGTGACAGGTTGTTTTGCCTCAGCACTGTAGTATGCAGTGCACTTTTGGCTCATGGCGAGGCTGACTTCACTGAGAAGACTTTGACATTTTCCTCCATTATTGTATATATATTATGATTCCGCCATGGGCGATGCAGACTATTTTACTTCCAGTACTTATTATCATATGTGTAACAACCCGAAATTCTGGGCCAGTTTAAAATTTTTAATTTGGCAATTTTAGCGAATTTTGAATATTTAAAACAGATTATTTTAAATAATATCGACGAGAAATTTATTTTGAATACATTTAGAACGTGTATATTTATACGCGTCATCGTTAGAATATAAATAATTATATATAATTATAAATAGAATTAAAAATGGCGCGGTAGTTCGATAATTCGATTTCAAACTTCAATTGAATGTACCGGGTGCAAAACAATCCGGATTTTAGTGAAACCAAAAACATTAGGATCTAATTGATAATATCTTTCCAACGAATCCGAAAAATCGAGATTTCATAGCGGGAATCAAAAGATATGTCCAGTTGAAATTTCTGAATAGTCGCTATGGAATTCAGGCCCTTAAAAATGGGAATTTTGCAAACGACCTCGGATTTCGATGAAACCAGTTTTGTTGGATCCGCAGTGTTAAATTATTGCTAGGTTTCAAATTTCATAATTTTTCGAATCAATACGTGAGCGTGGCAAAGGAAAACGCGTTTTGACCATTTTAGTTGATTTTAATCGACTGGAAATTGGCCATTTTTCCAGCGGTCTCAGAATTCAACGAAACTAGTCTTGTTAGGACCGTATCGTCAATACGAAGCTAGAAATTATTTTTTTGGAATTTTTCGAGTTAGTATGTGACCCCGGTAATTTGAAATGTACGTTTAAAATTCAATATAGTGATGTAAATGTAAATTCAACGGAAACTGATCGAAACGACCGAATCAGCTTACGATACATATCCCATTGTGTTCGGAATGGGGGTAATACGCTATGGACGACAGGCACTGGGCCTCGTTTCGAGGTCATATGTAAAAGTCAACCTTTTGCAATTAAAATAAATTAGAAAATTAAATCCTCTCTCCCTTCTCCTCAAAACCCGTTGCCCCCCCCCCCCCCCGATATAATCAGAAATCGATTTCAAAAAAAAAAAGAACGAGGAAGTCGTTCGAATCCGCCGCCTCCTGGCGGACTTTCGCCGCCGCACCTTCGTCGGAGGCCCTCCGACGTACTCCCCCTCGCTCGCTCCACGCTCCCTCTCCCCTTCTGAAAGACGAAACACCCCCTTCTCCTCCTCAGACCACCACCGAGTCGCCCTCAACGCCGCCCCGCCGCCTGAGGGCCCCACTTCGCCGCCACCTGGAACTACCCTGGCCTCCAGCGCCTCCAACAACCTCCTTCTCCTCTCAAACCGTACGCGAGGAACCCCAAACCCCGTTTATCCGCTGCTCCGACCAATGTGACGGCCGGGAATTTCACACGGTCCGAATCAGTCGTTAAACCGATCTAGACCGTTCGAAACCCCTGATCGTTGAGAATAGGACAAATCAGAATCCACACAGAAGAACATTATTGTTATTACAACAATTCCATCAGATACAAGAATATACAGAGTATAAAAGAATAAATTACATTCGATAAATATCAGAGATTACAATAAATTACATAGCAGCGGAAAATAATAAAAAGCACAACTGAAGGTGATATACAGATACAGAGCTTTCCGGATATCATTCCAGCTGTAAACCAGGATCCTGTGAATATAAATCTGCAAAACCAAAACTACTAGCTGCCCGTGCGGAAAATAGGGGCACCCAGAGTTTAGGTTAAAACAATAAACTCCAGGTCAGTCATGTGACTGGTGTGAGAACTAAAACAGTTATTAAAACTTTATTTTAAAAGAGAGTAATTCAAGGGACCACGCCGTATAACATGGAACGGGTTTCCTCCCAAGAATACCAGTGCATAGAAAAGACAACGCAATGCTTTTTCGAAAAATGAAGCTATTATAAGACCCAGGTCCCATCACACAATGCAACGCAAGCCGGAGGATAGGGTTTTACCTTATAACAGCCAAACATGCTTGATACGTTTAAAACAAATCATTTGATACTATAATAAGTGTATAGTGTCAAAACAATTTCAATCATAAATATAAATCATAGACGGCATAAGTGCCCCATCCCACAATGTCGCCATACTAGGCTCTACAAATAAAACCGAAATACACGTATTAGAAATTGGATTTCCGTCATGAGTCGAGGCAAGGGGCAAGCTCCTCTCCGCGTTCGAGACACTCTAGGAAATGCCTCAGGACTACGCACTCTGGGCAATCCTGGATCTTCAGGGTCGGTCCTCACTTACGTTAGAGGATTAATTATGCCTGAACACACGTTTCCCGGTCCTTACAGACCTATAATCGAGGCGCCTCATCCAACAACCACAAAGGTGAAAAGTATATATATGTCAGGGCTGGTAAGTCACTGACACCACCAAAGCTAGAAAGAAACATCGTGCTCTCCCTGCAGTCCGTATCCCCTTTTTGACTCATACCGAGGTGTGGGGCTTGCGAATACACGTTGTACACAAAGCTGCCACGTAGGCGTGCTTTGATCATCAACCACAAGACTCTGCTTTTCAACAAAAGCCTTGATTTTTGCATCTTAGCGTGCCACACAGGCAATTCATGCCATGCGACTGATGTCCATCGATATACAACCTCTGAGCTCGTACGTCTCAGAGAAGGGCGTTAAGCAAAAGAATAAATTCTCTGCCGCCAAACAGATGTATATTTAATAGAAATCAATCAACACAGAATAAAATCCAGTGTCAGACACACAATCCATTTACAAGTCCGTTCTGGGTCTGAACGAAACCGGAGGCACTCTCCTCGCATATCCATCCATCTCCAAGTACGTCCGGACGACCACCAACTATTTCCATCCTTTTGGGTGTACTGCCTAATCAGGATCGTCAGTAATTACCCAAACGATGTGAAGACTTCCGGTCTTCGACCACCGTCTTCATCTTCGACATATCGTCGAATCGATTATTCAGAATGGGTATAAACCCGGACTTTCCGAACAACCCGCGTATATTAAAACAAATGTTACACAAACACAACATACGCCTCATTCCAATTCAGAATATTCTTTTATTCACAAAATCACATTTTTAGGGAAAGGTTCCCATTAATTTTATCCAAGATAAATTCTTAAAAATTTATCCTTTAATCTTCCTTTGGATGTCGTTTCAAACCAAAGTATGGTTTTCTGAACTAGTCGAGATTAGCGAACCACACCGAAGTAATTATTTATTTTATTTCCCAATCCCAACCTATTCATCCCATGAAGCAAAACTGGTGATACTCCATATCTAATACCACGGTGTTATCGGTAAAGTTAATTACCATTTCACGTTCAAATCTAATTAAAGATTTAACTATCGTTTTGGAGCAAAACTGGTGATACTCCATTCTCGCTTATTTTCTAAGTTGATAATTTAAATTATCAATTCACATTTCAATCTAATTGCAGATTCGTTAAAACTCCTTTTACTGGGTTAAAGAACTAGGTGTTATTTAAACCACAGTTCACGACAAACCCAAATCACATTCTATTTATTATCGGGTTAAAAAACTAGTGTTATTTAAAACACCGTTCACGATAAACCCATTTCAAATCCAATTAAATATATCAGAAATTCCGATTATTTAAAACCCCTTTTTAAATCTAATTTATTTAAAAATAATTGGGTTTTAAATTTAGTTCAAAACTAGTTCATTTCGATAAAAATCCATTTTTATCTTTTCAAATATGGAGTTTTTCACCCCAATTTTTCCCAAATCATTTCTTATGATTTTACACAAATTATTACTATTTTTAATAATTTTATCAAGGTCCGTACAGTCGATTTCCAACAATGGCCATCGAACTGCACTTACAATGACCTTTTTCAAATTTGATTTGGACGTATCTCCAAATCCAACCGTTAGATTTTGAATTTCCAATATTCGTTAGAAAGCTCTTTTCGATACGAACCCAACGGTTCTGGTTTTAGGAGAATCCGACGGTCGGATCTCCCGTAATGTCTGTTTGAAATAAATGGTCGAAATTCACGAACTGCCGCGGCGCGACGCGTTCTATTCAGGCCATTATATTATATATATAATATATATTTCGTCGATTTCTATTCAAAACGAATTATATAAATAGTTTTTAAATTCGTTTCAAAATCCATTTCAACTTCCATTTCAATTCAAAGCAAAATTGAATTCTTCTTTATAAATTCGTTTTAAAATTCACTTCTATTCAATTCAAATTACAATTCAATTTGAATTTATTTCAATTCTCTTTCAATTCAATTCAATTCAATTTCAAAGTCGTTTTCTATTCAATTCAATTCAAATTGGTTTTCTATTCGATTCAATTCAAATTGGTTTTCTATTCGATTCAATTCAAATTGGTTTTCTATTCGATTCAATTCAAATTGGTTCTCTATTCGATTCAATTCAAATTCGTTATATATTCCATTGAAATCAAATTCGTTATATATTCAAATCAAATCAAATTCGTTTTCTATTCAAATCAAATCAAATTCGTTTTCAATTCAATTCATTTCGAAATCGTTTTCTATTCAAATCATTTCGAAATCGTTTTCAATTCAATTCATTTCGAAATCGTTTTCAATTCAATTCATTTCGAAATCGTTTACATCAAAATGGCATCAATCTAATCAACACGGCTTCATATATTTCTATTTTCAAATATTCTATTTCAATATTTCTTTTTCAAATATTTCCCTTTCAAATATTTTTATTTCAAATATTTCCATTATTAAAATATTTTGTTCAACACATGACTAATCTCAACGGATGAGTATAGTCAACACATGAACCTTATATTATATAATATTGATAAAGATGTAAATTTTATTATTAAAATATTTCGTTCAACACATGACTAATCTCAACGGATGAGTACAGTCAACACATGAACCTTATATTATATAATATTGATAAAGATGTAAATTTTATGATTAAAATATTTCGTTCAACACATGACTAATCTCAATGGATGAGTACAGTCAACACATGAACCTTTATTTTATATTGATAAAGATGTAAATTTTATTACTAAAATATTTCGTTCAACACATGACCAATCTCAATGGATGAGTACTGTCAACACATGAACCTTTATTTTATATTGTTCTTTATTTTTCAAATTGGAATGAGGCCCAATCAATTACCATATAAAGTTAATTATATGGATTTTCATACAACACATGCATAATAGCATTGAAAAATAATCAACCATCAACCAAAGTGCACTACACTGTATAAGCATCAAATATAGATATCTAACGCTTATAACAGCCTGTCAATCAATCGATCGACATATTTAATCAATCAGGATGAGTGAACTTCAAATTTCATCCCAACACCCGTGTAGGGTTTCAAACAATCAAACACAGATTTTATTTGTGCAGTTGGGCGATGTGTAAAATTTATCGTCCCAATCAATGTCATTCAAATAGGTGTACATAAACAAACCGTCCGGTTTGTAAATGAATATTTTATTTTATTCACTTCACGTTAAAAATTATATTTTTAACGATAAAACATTTTATTTCAACATATGAATTTCTATTCAGTTCATTCTTTAAATAAAATGATATTTTTATTTTTCTAACATATTTTAGAAAATTTCGGCGGCATAACGGCACGATACTAGAAACGGGACAAGGCCTAGCCTTATCCCCGGACTAGTGAAGGCCCACGCCATTCACACATCAATCAAATTCACCAAACAACCAAATTCAAATCAAATCATCTAACTAATTTATACAACCAAACAAACAAGTCCATGGTCTGTGGACGATTGTGTTGGGTGCTACTAAGCACCGTCTGCATCCTAGTATATATATATAACTAGGAAAAGAAATTGAAAGGTGAGAAATTCTCACCGATAGCTATCCAAATTCCACGACTCTTCTTTTAGAGAAATCTTCATCGTTATCGCATTTTTGTCATCTTCGTTGCTGTAGCCACTACATATGAAAAAATCACACAATTTTATACTTTGATGTCTTTAAAATAAAAATCACATTTTTATTTATTCACCTTCAATTTAAAAATTATATTTTTATAATTGCTTCATACCTTTAAAAAACAAATTTTTTACTACATTATCATATAGATAAAATTCTATTTCAAACAATATAGATTTCGCATTTTTACATCTAAAAATTTCGCCTTTTCAGAAATAAAGATTTCGCCTTTATAAAAATAAAGATTTCGCCTTTTCAAAAATAAAGTTTTCGCCTTTTCAAAAATAAAGTTTTCGCCTTTTCAAAAATATCATTATAAAAATCATATCTTTATTTTGCTACACATATAAAGATGAGGATTGCCCAGAGTGCGTAGTCCTGAGGCATTTGCTAGAGTGTCTCGAACGCGGAGAGGAGCTTGCCCCTTGCCTCGACTCATGACGGAAATCCAATTTCCAATACGTGTATTTCGGTTTTATTTGTAGAGCCTAGTATGGCGACATAGTGGGATGGGGCACTTATGCCGTCTATGATTTATATTTATGATTGAAATTGTTTTGACACTATACACTTATTATAGTATCAAATGATTTGTTTTAAACGTATCAAGCATGTTTGGCTGTTATAAGGTAAAACCCTATCCTCCGGCTTGCGTTGCATTTTGTGATGGGACCTGGGTCTTATAATAGCTTCATTTTTCGAAAAAGCATTGCGTTGTCTTTTCTATGCACTGGCAATCTTGGGAGGAAACCCGTTCCATGTTATACGGCGTGGTCCCTTGAATTACTCTCTTTTAAAATAAAGTTTTAATAACTGTTTTAGTTCTCACACCAGTCACATGACTGACCTGGAGTTTATTGTTTTAACCTAAACTCTGGGTGCCCCTATTTTCCGCACGGGCAGCTAGTAGTTTTGGTTTTGCAGATTTATATTCACAGGATCCTGGTTTACAGCTGGAATGATATTCGGAAAGCTCTGTATCCGTATATCACCTTCAGTTGTGCTTTTTATTATTTTCCGCTGCTATGTAATTTATTGTAATCTCTGATATTTATCGAATGTAATTTATTCTTTCATACTCTGTATATTCTTGTATCTGATGGAATTGTTGTAATAACAATAATGTTCTTCTGTGTGGATTCTGATTTGTCCTGTTCTCAACGATCAGGGGTTTCGAACGGTTTAGATCGGTTTAACGACTGATTCGGATCGAGCGAAATTCCCGGCCGTCACATTTGGTATCAGAGCTTTGGTTTACAGAGCTCGAGAACAAGGCACATTAGAACCATACGAAAGAATTCATCAGATATTGGATTAGTAATATCCAATTAGAATGACTCGTTAGAGATAGGATCAGTGGTATCCTAGAACGAGTGTGAAGAGTATATTTTTCAAATGAAATAATTTTGTTTTAAAATTTAAATCGTTATATACGTATTTGAATATTTGTTTATTTTGAATATGGACAATCGAGTATATATAGATTTCGCGTATACGCATCATGAACGTATATTCGAAGTTTTAATATATTGGATAGATATAGAATCACGCTCTAGTGGCCCGAAGATGATTCTGATGATTGACTAGTTGTCATTAGTATTCATGTTCGAGTAACGAAGGTGTGGTATCGATATATTTCCATTAGACTGGTGTGAGAACCAAAACCTATATATATAGCTAGAACACATTGTTGTGAATTGGCATCAAAAACATGATTTTTGTGTATGTATCAAATTATGAATTTGAAAACTCTAATCCACTAATTAATTGATGTTTGTGTTGTTTGTTTATTTGTTTGCTAATTTTGAACCATTATGCCTAATTGCATCAAATATTGAATTATATTGAAAATTTGTCGCATTTGCTTGCATATACATATACTTACATTGAACAGGTCATAGCAAGGAGGCTAGAGCAGAGAATAAAATTTGTTTGCCCGACAAATAGGTACATGTTTGCTACATAATTTAATGTTTTGTTTGGGTGATGATGATTTTATGAGCCGATTGGCTAGCCGCTTGGCTTTTTCTTTTTCTTTTTGAGATTAGAAGGACCGGGGAAGCTATTTGAAATTCCCCGATGCTCCCGGTGCAGGGGAGGTTATGGCGAAATTTTTCGAAAATTTAGGGTGTTAGCCAAATTTTTGAAAATTTGAAAATTCTCAGAAACTGAAAAGTTGGAGAATGGAAGCCAGATCGAACGTAGAGTTGATTAATCAAACCACTTTCGACTTTGTTCCTTTTCGGGGACGAAAAGTTTTAAGTGGGGGAGATTGTAACAACCCGAAATTCTGGGCCAGTTTAAAATTTTTAATTTGGCAATTTTAGCGAATTTTGAATATTTAAAACAGATTATTTTAAATAATATCGACGAGAAATTTATTTTGAATACATTTAGAACGTGTATATTTATACGCATCGTCGTTAGAATATAAATAATTATATATAATTATAAATAGAATTAAAAATGGCGCGGTAGTTCGATAATTCGATTTCAAACTTCAATTGAATGTACCGGGTGCAAAACAATCCGGATTTTAGTGAAACCAAAAACATTAGGATCTAATTGATAATATCTTTCCAACGAATCCGAAAAATCGAGATTTCATAGCGGGAATCAAAAGATATGTCCAGTTGAAATTTCTGAATAGTCGCTATGGAATTCAGGCCCTTAAAAATGGGAATTTTGCAAACGACCTCGGATTTCGATGAAACCAGTTTTGTTGGATCCGCAGTGTTAAATTATTGCTAGGTTTCAAATTTCATAATTTTTCGAATCAATATGTGAGCGTGGCAAAGGAAAACGTGTTTTGACCATTTTAGTTTATTTTAATCGACTGGAAATTGGCCATTTTTCCACCGGTCTCAGAATTCAACGAAACTAGTCTTGTTAGGACCGTATCGTCAATACGAAGCTAGAAATTATTTTTCTGGAATTTTTCGAGTTAGTATGTGACCCCGGTAATTTGAAATGTACGTTTAAAATTCAATATAGTGATTTAAATGTAAATTCAACGGAAACTGATCGAAACGACCGAATCAGCTTACGATACATATCCCATTGTGTTCGGAATGGGGGTAATACGCTATGGACGACAGGCGGTGGGCCTCGTTTCGAGGTCATATGTAAAAGTCAACTTTTTACAATTAAAATAAATTAAAAAATTAAATTCTCTCTCCCTTCTCCTCAAAACCCGTTGGCCCCCCCGATATAATCAGAAATCGATTTCAAAAAAAAAAAGAACGAGGAAGTCGTTCGAATCCGCCGCCTCCTGGCGGACTGTCGCCGCCGCGCCTTCGTCGGAGGCCCTCCGACGTACCCTCCCCCTCGCTCGCTCCACGCTCCCTCTCCCCTTCTGAAAGACGAAACCCCCCCTTCTCCTCCTCAGACCACCACCGAGTCTCCCTCAACGCCGCCCCGCCGCCTGAGGGCCCCACTTCGCCGCCACCTGGCACTACCCTGGCCTCCAGCGCCTCCAACAACCTCCTTCTCCTCTCAAACCGTACCCGAGGAACCCCAAACCCCGTTTATCCGCTGCTCCGACCAATGTGACGCCGCCGTTGACCGTCCGTGGTTTCCCCGAGCTCCCTCCGACCGCGGTGAGCGTTTACTTCATTTTCTAGCTTGTTTAAACAATTAAAAATGTGATTTTTAATTATAAATATCAAAAACAAAAATATATATGACTTTTATATATGTGTGTAGCTAAATAAAAACATAATTTTTATACTAGAGGCATAGTAAAAATATGATGTTTTATATTTTTAAAGTATTAAAAATATAATTTTTATATTTTTAAGGTATCAAAAATATAATCTTTAGTATATAGAAGATGTAAAAATTTGATTTTTACTTATGTAAAGGATTAATAATATAATTTTTACATGATAGAAATATTAGAAACATCATCTTTATATGTGTAGCAAAATAAAGATGTGATTTTTATAATGATATTTTTGAAAAGGCGAAAACTTTATTTTTGTAAAGGCGAAAACTTTATTTTTGAAAAGGCGAAATCTTTATTTTTATAAAGGCGAAATCTTTATTTCTGAAAAGGCGAAATTTTTAGATGTAAAAATGCGAAATCTATAT
Source organism: Allium sativum (assembly GCA_030737875.1). NCBI lineage: Eukaryota > Viridiplantae > Streptophyta > Magnoliopsida > Asparagales > Amaryllidaceae > Allium > Allium sativum. The sequence goes on along the minus strand of CM060922.1, from coordinate 191,186,630 downwards.
TGTTTGAAATGGAATTTTATCTATATGATAACGTAGTTAAAAATTCGTTTTTTTAAAGGTATGAAGCAATTATAAAAATATAATTTTTAAATTGAAGGTGAATAAATAAAAATGTGACTTTTATTTTAAAGACATCAAAGTATAAAATTGTGTGATTTTTTCATATGTAGTGGCTACAGCAACGAAGATGACAAAAATGCGATAACGATGAAGATTTCTCTAAAAGAAGAGTCGTGGAATTTGGATAGCTATCGGTGAGAATTTCTCACCTTTCAATTTCTTTTTCTAGTTATATATATATACTAGGATGCAGACGGTGCTTAGTAGCACCCGACACAATCGTCCACAGACCATGGACTTGTTTGTTTGGTTGTATAAATTAGTTAGATGATTTGATTTGAATTTGGTTGTTTGGTGAATTTGATTGATGTGTGAATGGCGTGGGCCTTCACTAGTCCGGGGATAAGGCTAGGCCTTGTCCCGTTTCTAGTATCGTGCCGTTATGCCGCCGAAATTTTCTAAAATATGTTAGAAAAATAAAAATATCATTTTATTTAAAGAATGAACTGAATAGAAATTCATATGTTGAAATAAAATGTTTTATCGTTAAAAATATAATTTTTAACGTGAAGTGAATAAAATAAAATATTCATTTACAACCCGGACGGTTTGTTTATGTACACCTATTTGAATGACATTGATTGGGACGATAAATTTTACACATCGCCCAACTGCACAAATAAAATCTGTGTTTGATTGTTTGAAACCCTACACGGGTGTTGGGATGAAATTTGAAGTTCACTCATCCTGATTGATTAAATATGTCGATCGATTGATTGACAGGCTGTTATAAGCGTTAGATATCTATATTTGATGCTTATACAGTGTAGTGCACTTTGGTTGATGGTTGATTATTTTTCAATGCTATTATGCATGTGTTGTATGAAAATCCATATAATTAACTTTATATGGTAATTGATTGGGCCTCATTCCAATTTGAAAAATAAAGAACAATATAAAATAAAGGTTCATGTGTTGACAGTACTCATCCATTGAGATTGGTCATGTGTTGAACGAAATATTTTAGTAATAAAATTTACATCTTTATCAATATAAAATAAAGGTTCATGTGTTGACTGTACTCATCCGTTGAGATTAGTCATGTGTTGAACGAAATATTTTAATCATAAAATTTACATCTTTATCAATATTATATAATATAAGGTTCATGTGTTGACTGTACTCATCCGTTGAGATTAGTCATGTGCTGAACGAAATATTTTAATAATAAAATTTACATCTTTATCAATATTATATAATATAAGGTTCATGTGTTGACTATACTCATCCGTTGAGATTAGTCATGTGTTGAACAAAATATTTTAATAATGGAAATATTTGAAATAAAATTATTTGAAAGGGAAATATTTGAAAAAGAAATATTTGAAATAGAATATTTGAAAATAGAAATATATGAAGCCGTGTTGATTAGATTGACGCCATTTTGATGTAAACGATTTCGAAATGAATTGAATTGAAAACGATTTCGAAATGAATTGAATTGAAAACGATTTCGAAATGATTTGAATAGAAAACGATTTCGAAATGAATTGAATTGAAAACGAATTTGATTTGATTTGAATAGAAAACGAATTTGATTTGATTTGAATATATAACGAATTTGATTTCAATGGAATATATAACGAATTTGAATTGAATCGAATAGAGAACCAATTTGAATTGAATCGAATAGAAAACCAATTTGAATTGAATCGAATAGAAAACCAATTTGAATTGAATCGAATAGAAAACCAATTTGAATTGAATCGAATAGAAAACGACTTTGAAATTGAATTGAATTGAAAGCGAATTGAAATAAATTCAAATTGAATTGTAATTTGAATTGAATAGAAGTGAATTTTAAAACGAATTTATAAAGAAGAATTCAATTTTGCTTTGAATTGAAATGGAAGTTGAAATGGATTTTGAAACGAATTTAAAAACTATTTATATAATTCGTTTTGAATAGAAATCGACGAAATATATATTATATATATAATATAATGGCCTGAATAGAACGCGTCGCGCCGCGACAGTTCGTGAATTTTGACCATTTATTTCAAACGGACATTACGGGAAATCCGACCGTCGGATTCTCCTAAAACCAGAACCATTGGGTTCGTATCGAAAAGAGCTTTCTAACGAATATTGGAAATTCAAAATCTAACGGTTGGATTTGGAGATACGTCCAAATCAAATTTGAAAAAGGTCATTGTAAGTGCAGTTCGTTGGCCATTGTTGGAAATCGACTGTACGGACCTTGATAAAATTATTAAAAATAGTAATAATTTGTGTAAAATCATAAGAAATGATTTGGGAAAAATTAGGGTGAAAAACTCCATATTTGAAAAGATAAAAATGGATTTTTATCGAAATGAACTAGTTTTGAACTAAATTTAAAACCCAATTATTTTTAAATAAATTAGATTTAAAAAGGGGTTTTAAATAATCGGAATTTCTAATATATTTAATTGGATTTGAAATGGGTTTATCGTGAACGGTGTTTTAAATAACACTAGTTTTTTAACCCGATAATAAATAGAATGTGATTTGGGTTTGTCGTGAACTGTGGTTTAAATAACACCTAGTTCTTTAACCCAGTAAAAGGAGTTTTAACGAATCTGCAATTAGATTGAAATGTGAATTGATAATTTAATTTATCAACTTAGAAAATAAGCGAGAATGGAGTATCACCAGTTTTGCTCCAAAACGATAGTTAAATCTTTAATTAGATTTGAACGTGAAATGGTAATTAACTTTACCGATAACACCGTGGTATTAGATATGGAGTATCACCAGTTTTGCTTCATGGGATGAATAGGTTGGGATTGGGAAATAAAATAAATAATTACTTCGGTGTGGTTCGCTAATCTCGACTAGTTCAGAAAACCATACTTTGGTTTGAAACGACATCCAAAGGAAGATTAAAGGATAAATTTTTAAGAATTTATCTTGGATAAAATTAATGGGAACCTTTCCCTAAAAATGTGATTTTGTGAATAAAAGAATATTCTGAATTGGAATGAGGCGTATGTTGTGTTTGTGTAACATTTGTTTTAATATACGCGGGTTGTTCGGAAATTCCGGGTTTATACCCATTCTGAATAATCGATTCGACGATATGTCGAAGATGAAGACGGTGGTCGAAGACCGGAAGTCTTCACATCGTTTGGGTAATTACTGACGATCCTGATTGGGCAGTACACCCAAGAGGATGGAAATAGTTGGTGGTCGTCCGGACGTACTTGGAGATGGATGGATATGCGAGGAGAGTGCCTCCGGTTTCGTTCAGACGCAGAACGGACTTGTAAATGGATTGTGTGTCTGACACTGGATTTTATTCTGTGTTGATTGATTTCTATTAAATATACATCTGTTTGGCGGCAGAGAATTTATTCTTTTGCTTAACGCCCTTCTCTGAGACGTACGAGCTCAGAGGTTGTATATCGATGGACATCAGTCGCATGGCATGAATTGCCTGTGTGGCACGCTAAGATGCAAAAATCAAGGCTTTTGTTGAAAAGCAGAGTCTTGTGGTTGATGATCAAAGCACGCCTACGTGGCAGCTTTGTGTACAACGTGAATTCGCGAGCCTCACACCTCGGTATGAGTCAAAAACGGGATACGGACTGCAGGGAGAGCACGATGTTTCTTTCTAGCTTTGGTGGTGTCAGTGACTTACCAGCCCTGACATATATATACTTTTCACCTTTGTGGTTGTTGGATGAGGCGCCTCGATTATAGGTCTGTAAGGACCGGGAAACGTGTGTTCAGGCATAATTAATCCTCTAACGTAAGTGAGGACCGGCCCTGAAGATCCAGGATTGCCCAGAGTGCGTAGTCCTGAGGCATTTGCTAGAGTGTCTCGAACGCGGAGAGGAGCTTGCCCCTTGCCTCGACTCATGACGGAAATCCAATTTCCAATACGTGTATTTCGGTTTTATTTGTAGAGCCTAGTATGGCGACATAGTGGGATGGGGCACTTATGCCGTCTATGATTTATATTTATGATTGAAATTATTTTGACACTATATACTTATTATAGTATCAAATGATTTGTTTTAAACGTATCAAGCATGTTTGGCTGTTATAAGGTAAAACCCTATCCTCCGGCTTGCGTTGCATTGTGTGATGGGACCTGGGTCTTATAATAGCTTCATTTTTCGAAAAAGCATTGCGTTGTCTTTTCTATGCACTGGTATTCTTGGGAGGAAACCCGTTCCATGTTATACGGCGTGGTCCCTTGAATTACTCTCTTTTAAAATAAAGTTTTAATAACTGTTTTAGTTCTCACACCAGTCACATGACTGACCTGGAGTTTATTGTTTTAACCTAAACTCTGGGTGCCCCTATTTTCCGCACGGGCAGCTAGTAGTTTTGGTTTTGCAGATTTATATTCACAGGATCCTGGTTTACAGCTGGAATGATATCCGGAAAGCTCTGTATCCGTATATCACCTTCAGTTGTGCTTTTTATTATTTTCCGCTGCTATGTAATTTATTGTAATCTCTGATATTTATCGAATGTAATTTATTCTTTTATACTCTGTATATTCTTGTATCTGATGGAATTGTTGTAATAACAATAATGTTCTTCTGTGTAGATTCTGATTTGTCCTGTTCTCAACGATCAGGGGTTTCGAACGGTCTAGATCGGTTTAACGACTGATTCGGATCGAGCGAAATTCCCGGCCGTCACAATATGTATATGTACTGCCTTCGGTGATGTAGACTGATACACTTATTATGTCTCACTGTATGTATATATTCCGCTTATGGCGATGGTGACTGATCATTCCCCCCTTTATTTACTAAGTTATATCCTACGTTGTGCTATTCTGATGTTGTTACATGTTATGAATCCGCTGTCATATCTATGTAAAATGATTCTATTTATTGTTTTTGCTATTATCTGTACTCTGCTATGATGATTGATGTGTTATATTCCAATGATTATCCTTAATACCATCACATGGATTTTGGGATCGTCATAGACATAAACATGGCATGAAGCACAAATGCTTTATTTGAGAATTTAGAAATTAACTATCTTCTTGCTTAAACCTGCATTAGCAGAGGAAAAAAGTTAGTTATGCGATAGTTTCAACCATTTTATGTGCACACAGAAAGAAGCAAACAAAAAGAAGAAGAAAAATATGAATTATTAAAAATTTGAACATGAAACATTATTGCAAACAATTTATGTGCATACAAATATGTATATGGCACTTACTTATTTTATATGTATAAAAAATCTACTTCACTATACATAAATATAAAATTCAAAATGAAAAGAATAAAAAATATTTTGAAAACACCCAAATAAGAATGTAACGACCCGTATTTATACGGATAATAATTTATTTATTTAATTATTTAAGTAGTGAAAATGGTTATTTAATTAAATTATATTGAATGTTTAATTAATATAAATAATAGAATAATATATTTAATTTCTGAAATGATCAGAAATAGTGAATTGACAATATAATGTGAACTGGACAATTCAAAGTATTTATTTCAGCTTAGAATTGAATTAGAATGACGAATATATTATTTAAACGAAGTTTGAACGTATAATTATATTATAATTAAAATCTAGCTCGAAATGGCGAGGTAGCTCGCTATTTGGCGATTTGAACTTCAACCGAATATACAGAAGCCGTTTTAAATCGGATTTCTATGAAACAGGAAACGTTCAGAGCTGGTGAAGTATATTTTTCTAGTGGAAGAGAAAAATCGGGATTTCGTCGTGTAGATTTTAATTTATGTCCAAGTCAAATTTTAGAAAAGTCGCTATGGAATTCTTTATAATTTATAACGAATTATTTATATTTTTAAAAGGGTTTTTCAATATAAATTGAATATCGATTCAACCGGGATTTGAATATCGAGTTGTAAATCCCAGTGGAGCTGTATGATATTCTATTGTGAATATATACGATAATATTTATTTTTAAATATTAAATTGAATTATTTTTAAATATATTTATATATTTCAATGGGTTATTTAGAGCTTTAAAAATAGCCAATTTTGCAAATGACCTCAGAATTCGATGAAACTAATTTTGTTGGATCCGCAATATCAGATTATTGCTAGATTTCAATTTTTGGGATTTATGAAGTCAGTATGTGGTCGTATGGGATTTTAACATGAAATACAGTCAATAATTTGACCTTTAAAAATTTGCTGTGTGAGCAAACGGAGTCGGAATTCGACGAAACCAGTTTCGTTGGGTACAAAATGTCGAACTGTAGCTACATGACCATTTTCGTGATTTTTGAATTTTCGTGTGTGATCACACGGATTTTTAGAAGGCGAAATGAATATAAAAACTAAAATATCCTAAGTTATTTGTGAACCTAAATATGCCACATCCTCATCTTTTTCAGCCACACAAGATTCTTGTCCCCGTTATAAGATCATTCTCATAAGCCGCCGCCAGTTTTGCTAAAACGTTGAAAACATCCTCTTTAGAAAATCAAACTAAATTCCATAAATCCTAATTTATATATATTCGGTTTCCTGCGGTGATTCTCTTCAATTTGGTACCCATTCTGGGGTGTTCGATCATGAATTGTCGACGCTGATTTTGGGTATAGCGAACTAGGGTTCGACATAAGGGGAGATGGAGTCATCCATGTGGGTTCCCGATCTAGTTGTTGGTCTTAGCTTGGAGTTTAGCATCACTCGAGAGTTTTTGGGGGAAAACCGTGGAGTTTGAGTTCGGTGTGTTTACAGTAATTCGACGAACTCCTGGTCGAACGTGATTTGATCCTTGGGACCAAGATGGAAATGATGGTGTTGGGATTGGTGTACTAAAGAAGAGAAGTTCAACGGTGGTTTCCTTGTATGATTTCATTATAGAATGGAGGGGCGGTTTGGATTTGAAATTGGACGAATAGTGTTCGATGGTGGTAAGATATAGAGTTGCGGGTTTTAGTCATCGGGGAAGAAAGACTCCAGTAACGGGTTTGGGGAAATATAAGGTAATGGGTCGGGAAATAAAGTAAGCCCAATTAAAAGAAAATGCTAATTAATTTTAACTGTATATTATAACTTGTATAATGTATAACTTCATCATACGTTATCAGAATTGGACAAAACTGGATCCATTAGGACCGTATGGACGAGCACTACACAATGGAACCGACTGTGAGTGGATTGGAGCTCGTTTGAATCTATGGCGAAATAAATTGTTTGATTCTAATCAAACAGCAGTTTATCGTTCTTTAACGATGAACTGCCAAAGTGAGTAAAACTCACTATCTCTGATCATTTTATATTTTTGATAAATAATGATTGATTGTTGTGTATTGATTGTTTGGACAGTAAAATAGATTTGATTTAAAACATAGATATAGTTATATATATATAAATCGATAATCGAATATTGATCATGTTTAACAGTATATTTGATGATGAAATGAAATTGATGTGAATTATATTGTGTAACATCTGTGGATGTAGGGAAACAGGTTGGAGGGATCCAACTGGATTCCTCAACATTTATTTTACTGTTGTTCATATATTGTGATATATGATGTGATATATAATCTGTTATAGATTATGTGTGTTTGGATAATATTTATCATTGTTATATGGTATGTTAAATACCATAAGAAATACCAGGATGATAAAAAGGGAATTTTCAAAAACGTATATTGAAAATGAAATGTTTATAAAATCAAAGGATTTTGTAAAGAGAATATTTATAACATCAAAGGATATTATAAAAGGATGTATTTAGAAATAAATAGAATAGATAAAGAAATATTTGTAAAATAAATAGAAAAAAGAAATAGTTTGAAAAAAGGAGTTTCTTATGAAATCAATGGATTTTATATATAAAATGAAAAGGACTTTTTAAAAGAAAATAATTATAAAATCGAAGGATATGTTATAAAAGGAAAATATTTGTGAAACAAATATAAAATGAAAATATTGTGAAACAAATAAGGAAAGAAATATTTATTTAGAAAATAAATATATGGAATTGAAAAGGGAGTATTTGTAAAACATTTACAAATAGATTTAAAAAGGAGATATTTGTAAAACATTTACAAATAGAATTAAAAATGGAATATTTATTTAGAAAAATAAATAGAGTTATAAAAAGGAAATATTTATTTAGGAAATAAATAGAGTTATAAAAGGGATTTATTGGGAAATGAAAAGAATGTCACATAAGGAAATATTTGGCAAATGAATAGAATTTTACATCAGGAAAATTTAGACCCATGCTTCGCACACGTGTATAACATGATATGGATTTAAAGCAAGGATTTTAAATAGAATCTGTTGTAACCAATAGATTGAGAAGATTAATTTATAAATAATATTTTATAAATTAAATAAAATATTTATCATTGGATAAATAGAATATGTAAGTCAGGGCTTATATAGAGAAGTTAGAATCGATTTCAACATCGATATTTGAAACTGAATATGGACGTAGAGTTAATCAAAGGATTTAATCAAAATGTGTTAATCAAAATGAGTTAAAGGAGTTAATCGATTAGAGTTAGAGTTAATCGATTAGAGCTAGAGTTAATCGATTAGAGTTAGAGTTAACCAATTAGAGTTAATCGGTTAGATTTAATCGATTAGAGTTAAATCGAGCTAGAGTTATTCGAATAGAGTTAATCGAACAAGAGTTAGTCGAATATTTGTTATTCGAATAGAGTTAATTGAATTAGAGTTAGTCGGATTAGAGTTATTCGAATATAGTTTATTCGAAGAAGGAGTTATCAAATAAGGTTATTGAAATAGGAGAATTAATCGAATATAGTTTATTCGAATAGAGAAAGAAATTATCGAATATTAGTTATTCAAAAGAAATTATCGAATATGAGTTATTCAAAAGAAATTATCGAATATTAGTTATTCGAAAGAAATTATCGAATATTAATTATTCGAAAGAAATTATCGAATATTAGTTATTCAAAAGGAATTATCGAATATTAGTTATTCGAAAGGAGTAATCGAATATTAGTTATTCGAAAGGAGTTATCGAATATTAGTTATTCGAAAGGAGTTATCGAATATTATTTATTCGAAAGGAGTTATCGAGTATTAGTTATTCGAAAGGAGTTATCGAGTACTAGTTATTCGAAAGGAGTTATCGAATATTGGTTATTCGAAAGGAGTTATCGAATATTGGTTATTCGAAAGGAGTTATCGAATATTAGTTATTCGAAAGGAGTTATCGAATACTAGTTATTCGGAAGGAGTTATCGAATACTAATTATTCGAAAGGAGTTATCGAATATTGGTTATTCGAAAGGAGTTAATCGAATATTAGTTATTCAAAAGGAGTTAATCGAATATAGTTTATTCAAAAGGAGTTAACTAATAAGAGTAAATTAGTTAGAGTTAATTGAATAGAGTTAATCCAGCTGGGTAAATAAGATAGAGTTAATCCAGTAGAGTTAATCAAATAGAGTTAATAGAATTGAGTTAATCAAATAGAGCTAACTGATAAAGTAAATCGATTAGAGTTAATCGAATAGTGTAATGACCCGCATTGGTAGAGGTATTGTAATTAATTTATTTTATTATATAAATATTGGTATAGTGAATTAAATGGTCGTGGAATTAAATAATGATGAATATTTAATTAAAATAATAAATTAAATAATATATTTAATTCTGAAATAATCAGAATTGGCTGAAATGACGACATGTTGTGAACTGGATCATCTGTGATATTTAATTCAGCTTGGAATTGAAATTGAATAATGAATATATTCAATCGTCGACAGTTGAACATATAATTTATATTATAATTAAAATCGAGCTTGAAATGGCGCTGCAGTTCGTAATTTGGCGATTCAAACTTCAACTGAATGTACAGGACTCGTTTTAAGCCGGATTTCTGTGAAACAAGAAACATGTAGAGCTGGTGGAGTATATCTTTCTAATGGAAGAGAAAAATATGGATTTCGTCGTGTAGATTTTGAGATATATCCAAATCAAATTTTAAAATAGTCGCTATAGAATCGTTTATCGATCGTATCGGTTTATTCGATATAACTAGCGATCGGGTTTGAATTTAGACAAGGTTTTTTTGGGACATAGTGGTAATTTAATTTTTAGAATTTTACTGTAATTTTTAAATAATTTAATAAGCGACTTTTTATTTGAAGTATTTCGCACCCTGAAATCAACATTTTGAAGTTTCAAAATATGAGTTAACCTACCGATATTTTTATATTTTTGGGACCCGGGGACATTGCTCGTCATAATGGTACTGTTAGTTCTGTCGTTATCAGTTCGCACATGACGAAATTTTCATGACAACTTAACTTCTCTAAGCCTAGTGTCATTTTCTCAACATGGTCAAATAGATGCCACGACCTTCATTTCTTCCCAGCCGTAGGTTCTCGTTCTAAAACGTGGAAGAGACTAATTCATACAAACTAAATCATATCACATAAATACTCTTAAAAATCCAAGACCTAAACTCAATTCTACTGAAAAGTGAAAAGAGGCACCTCCTCTTTAATATCATCCACTGTAAATCAAAACAAGATGGCGCCTCCCTTTTCAATCCTTCTACAGAATGAAATCAATGCCCAAGTATCTAAATGGCTTCTCTGAAGGGGATCAAAACTTACACTGTGGAAGGAAGTCAACGGTGGATTTAATTATGGGGTTGGTGGTAAAACGAGTGATGAAAGAGTTCGTAGCAGTGTTGTTGCTGCGACAAGGAGCAAGCAACTTTGAGATTTGAATGAAAAGGGGAGAGTGAGTTGTATTGTATTAGGTGGAAGAGGTTAAGGGCGGTTTTGGTTGACGTTTTCATGGGAACTGGTGCATCCTTTGGCTTGATTGTCTGTGCGAGGACAATGGTCTGAAACCGCTGTTTAGGGAGGTGGTGTATCTGGCGCTTGCGTCGGGTTGATGTGCTTGGTGCTGAGTAGAAGGGAGTGCGATCTGAAAGGGGTAGTTTTGTTTGGAAATTTACTAGGATCGACGAAAATGGTTGAACGATGGAAAGGGTAGGAGTCCAACGAGTTAAGGAGCGAGGTGGTGGTGGAGTGCTCGAGAAGAGCAGTTCGGCGGTAGTGGTTGTGCGTGGAATCGATGGAAAATTTGAGGTGCGGTTTGGGATCAATGTTTGGGCATGGTGAGTGTTGTCTGAAGCAGGAAGGAACGAAGTGTTTGGGAAGGAAGGATGGAGTGGGTGGGCTGTTACAATCGGGTATGGGCCTTGGTGGTACGGAGATGGGCCGTTAGTTAAAGGGTAAAGCCAAATTTGTTTATAAAGGAAATTTAATTAAGTTTAATTCAAATTTGTGCAAAGCTTATATATTGTATAACTCGATCATACGATATCAGATTGACGAACCGTAAGTTGCGTTGGGATCGTATGGACGGTTGCTACGCACTGGAACTGACTGGGAGTGGTTTGGAGCTTGTTACAATTTATGGCGAAATAAATTGTTTGATTCAAATCAAACAACAGTTTATCGTTCTTTAACGATGAACTGCCAAAGTGAGTAAATCTCACTAACTCTGAACATTTTATTATTTCATGTTGTATTTTTAGAACTGTTAAATGTTAGCTGATTGACTGTGTGTTGATTATTTGATTGAGCTGCTAGTCAGTTAGTTGAATTTCTATATTGATTCTGTTTAACAGAATATATCATATGGAACTGAAAGTGATGTTATCTATATTGTTTAACATCTATGATGCAGGAAAACAGGTTGGAGGAACCCAACAGGGTTCCTCAACATTTATTTTACTGTTTTTCATGTATTGTGATATATGATGTGATATATAATCTGTTGTCGATTATACGTGTTTGGACGATATTGATCATCGTGATTTGATATGTTGAATACCATAACATACCGAAATGTTGATAAGGGAATATTTTCAAAGTGATATTTGAAGTAAAATATTTATAAATGGAATATTTATAAATAAGAAATATTTATAAATTGGGATATTTATAAGTAGGAGATATTTAGAAAAAGGGAAAACTTTATAAAAAGGAAACTGTTATAAGAAGGAAATCATTTTTAAAGTGGAGAACCATTACTAAAAGTAAATCTTTAAAATGAATAAATGTTGTTAAAAAGGAAATCATTATAAAGCGAAGAAAGGAGTTAAATCGAGTATGGTATTCGAAAGGAGTTAAATCGAATATGGTATTCGAAAGTAGTAAATCGAATTAGTTATTCGAAAGGAGTTAAATCGAATATGGTATTCGAAAGTAGTAAATCGAATTAGTTATTCGAAAGGGGTTAGTCGAGTCGAGTCAGTCGAATAGAGTAATCGAATATTTGTTATTTGAATAAGAGTTAACCAGTTAGAGTTAACCAGTTAGAGTTAAACCAGATGGAGTTAATCAATTAGAGATAACCAGTTAGAGTTAAACCAGATGGAGTTAATCAATTAGAGATAACCAGTTAGAGTTAAACCAGATGGAGTTAATCAATTAGAGATAACCAGTTAGAGTTAAACCAGTTGGAATTAATCGATTAGAGTTAAAGCAAATAGAGTTAATCGAATATAGTTTATTCGAATAGAGTAAGAGGAGTTAATCGAATATAGTTTATTCAAATATAATAAAGGAGTTAATCGAATATATAGTTTATTCAAATAGAAGTAAAAGAGTTATCGTATATAGTTTATTCGATAGGAGTTAAGTGAATAGAGTTAGAGTAAAATCAAAAGAGTTAAGTGAATAGAATAAATTGAATAGGGTTATCGAATATACCTTATCGAAGAAAAAGAATTATCGAATAGAAAAGATTTGAAAGAGAGTTACGTAAGGAAGTTTGTTAAAGAATTAGAAGGGTGAACTTTTTCTATTTCAAGGTTAGAAACGTTGTTCAGTTAAGGTCTGAGAGGTAGTATTACCCCAAATTGATTGACTTCATTTTTAACTAAGGAATGGTTAAGGTTCGATAGTAAAGGATGGTTAAGTGAATTTAGTAATTAAAAGAAATGGTTTGAGTTGGCATCGCGATGGTTTGTTTAAATATCTGTCTAAGTCCAATGAAGAAGCTTTGGAAATGTTTTCCAAATAAGAAACCAGAAATGTTTTCTAATAAAGAAAACAAGAAATGGAAATGTTTTTCCATTGTTAATAACGTATATTTTCCAAATTTAGAAAAAAAGAAATATTGAATATAGGGAAACATAAGGTAAGTAAATTAATGAAATAAAGAGATAAATGTTGAATGATGTTTGATCGATATAAATTTCCATTTGGAAATAATATCGTTGTTTGCACATCTGTTTTTCTTCGATAGTTAAATCACAGACTATCGAAGTTTTGACCATTTTAACGTTGTTAATATGGAGAGACCGGTTGGATTATTATCCAAAGAACCACTCTATATTGGCATAAGTGTTGCGAATCATATATGCCAAAGATAATTGAAGACGGAATAGAGTGCAAGGGCTATTGTATGAGTCTTAGATAACAGTGTCTAAGATTGATGTATTGAATAGTGCCTTCGGTTCATCCTGTTCCTGGATGGCTTGTATTGATGGTTGTCTGACAGAGTATTTCCAGACGATCACGTATATTGATTTCTCCAACCATACCAAGAGTGGAGGCGGAGAAGGAAACTTCTTTTAGCTAACACATAATGTATGGTTGAGGACGTCAATCGGAGATTTGATGGATTTGACGATGTGGCATTCAAAGTGAATATGGTGTGATGATAAAGCGTAGCTTCTAGCCTCACATCCGGTAAATGACAGAAATCGGGCAGGCAGCATGGCTAAGTCGGTCGCACCGAAGTAGGGTGTATAATCACCTGATCTAGAGTTTCATCTACTTCTAAAAATCTATTGTTGATGTTGTCCCATTCGGGGTAACGGTTGCTGATCCCAACTGTTGGTGATATACATTCGATACACACAAGCGAAATGATTGGCCGGTCATATGTGGCCGGGTTGCAAGATGTTCTTGTTGAACCAAGTGTATTACTCTCTAGAGGTACACTAGCGAAAGGTGGTTCCATACCTTGTCATAGTTGGAAATCCATTACCCAATACGTGCTTGTGGTTTTGATTGTATACTATATATGTAGAACGTGAGATGAAAGCGTTTCTGCTAGATGATTATTATATTAAGTTGATAGACATTATTATAATATCAAAAAGGTTTTGATGTAAAGATATTTGGATTCTCATAAGGGAAAAACCCGTTCCATTATACGGCGTGGTCTTATGAGATATCGATTACCTGCTTGAACTGTTTTAAACTGTTTTACTCACAGCAGTTCCATGAATGACCCGGAGTTTATTTTGTTTTGTTTTCCCTAAACTCTTGGGTGCCTAAATTTGTACGGGAGGTCAAGTATTTGGGATTTACAGATACTTGAAGAGCTGGAGCAGGAGGCTTCAGGATTATATAGCTATAGTTATTTCCGCTGTATTGTAAGTGTTGTACTTTGATAATGATATGTATATGCAAGTACAGATTTGTATTTCAAAGTTATCTTATGAAATATATTTATTCGTTCCGCTATGAGATTCGTGTTACTCGGATATTGTGTTCTTCTTCTTCTATTCTAAGTTTCTATCTTATCTATCCTCACCCTCTAATTTCTTTCACTAATGACCGGTATTTTTTGATGTTTGGTTAGTCATCATTGAGTTTATGGCGATAACCAAAGTCGACAAAATCCCGGGTCATTACAGTTGGTATCAGAGCAGAAGGTTAATTGATTAACTTGGCTCTGTGGTGTGACTCGATAGAGATAGGGTTAGTAATACCCTAGATTGAGTTGAGTGTATATATACGAGTGAACGTATTTGTATTTGATATAAAAATTTATTTTATATTGTGGAGATTTATTGGTTAAGTTGTTTATGGATTCTGGTCGATCAGTTCGATCCACTGTATCGGTAGGAGTTACTAAACACTTGAATACGATGAACCGTCACAATATGTTTTGAATAGGGGGTAAATTAAAATAAGTTTACCCAAGGTATATCTTGATATAGAGAAGATATATATATATCGAAATTTTAATATAGTGGATATATTGGTTGTTATTATAATCGAGTAAGATTATAAGTAAAATGGTTATGTAAATAATCAATCAGAATTCATACAAGTGAGATATGTGAAATCAGATGAGTTATATCTGAAATTTAAACCGGAAATGGAATTGAAACTCTGGAAAATTAGATAAGTGTTTGTAAATGGATTTGGATTAAAAATAAGGAAAATTTAAGATCCTGGGAGATTTTAAATTGTTTTACAAAGCAGTGTGAATTATATTTTGAAATGAATTTCAAAGTGGAAATGTTTAGAAATGGTCCTATAGTATTGAACTCACTTCGATCGCTGGAAAATAGATTCTGATGATGACAGCTGCATCATCAGTATTCATTTTCGAGTTGTAAGTGACGAATTACTACCAGAGATACTGTTTTGAATTTGTTTTGGGAAAGACAAGTTGTGTCGAATTTCAAAATGGGATTTATAATATAGAACTGGATATATAGATTCAAATATAGAATTTGAATAAAGAGAATTCAAATAGATTTAAATATATGAAATTCAATGAAATTGAGATAGAATTGAATATAGAAATTCAAAGGGAGTTTGAATATATGAAATTCAATGGAATTGAAATAGAAATTGAATATAGAAATTCAAAGGGAGTGTGAATATAGAAAATATAAAGGAATTCAAATATAAAATTTGAATAGAATTTGATATACAAAATTTGAATAGAATTTGATATACAGAATTTGAATAGAATTTGATATATAGAATTTGAATAGAATTTGATATATAGAATTTGAATAGAATTGAAAATGAAATTTGAATAAAGAAGATTCAAATAGAATTGGATTTGAAATTTGAATATAGAAGATTCAAATAGTTTGAAATGAAATTTGAATAAAATTTCAAAATAGAGTTGAAATGGGAATTGGAATATATATAATTCAAATGGAATTTGAAAATAGATTTGAATAATGAAATTCAAATATGGAATTTGAATAAGGAAATTGAACAAAATTCAAATATAGAATTTGAATAAGAGATTTGAAATGAAATTCAAATATAGAATTTGAATAAGAGAATAAAAATGGAATTTGAATATAGGAAATTCAAATAAAATTGAAATGGAATTCAATTAGTTGATAAACAAGATAAACTTATATTTGAACATGTATATTCAAATAAAAAGGTGAAATGGGCAAACCAGTAATTTGAAAATCACTTAACGAACTAAGTTAAAATGATTGGATTAAGTTGAAATGAATTAGAAATGTATAAATATACATGAGATAGGTATGGATAAGGTATGAAGGTATATAAATAGAATGCTCGACGAAAAGGTATGTATTTAATTCATATATGAGATTTTATGCACCGTATCGGCTAGCCGCTTGGCTTTTTCTTTTTCTTTTGGATTGGTAAGGGCCATGGGAGGCTATTTGAAATATCCCGATGCTCCCAGTACAAAGGAGGTTATGGCGAATTTTTCCGGGAATTTAAGGAGTTAGAATATTTTTAAGATAATTTGATAGATAGAAATCAACGTATCGATATATATATATATATATATATATAAGTCGATAAGGAAACGAACTTAGAAATAGAATAGTAAAATTAAAAAGGAAGACTAAGAATAAAATCTAGTACGAATAGAAAGAGGAAGCGTATACGTGTTTAAAAGTGAATAAGTAGTTGTATGGTATTGATTATTCGAGTGAGTAGTCATATCTTTTTTGACATTATAGATGTTATTTAGTCAAGGTCTGAGAGGTAGTTATACCCCAACTTGATTGATTTCATTATTAACAAATAAATAGTAAGATTTCAGGCTCGAAGATCAATGTTGAATAAGAGTTAGTTGAATATAGTATTTGGGTTGTCGTAACGATGTTTTACACAACATCTGTTTTAACCCAAATAAGTGTAAGCTTGGAAATATAATAAAGAATATTTCCTAAGTATAGAAATAAACGAGATCGGAAAAGAGATAAGTAATTGGAATACTTCCCAATTATAAATAGCATATATTTTCTAAAGTTTAGAAAATAAAGGAAGGCGATATTCAGAAATGTTTTCCAAATAACATAAAAGGGCCAATATGGTTATTGAAAATATTTGGTTAACAAATATTGATAAAGAAATAGAGAAGTGATTTAACTAATGGAATATTAATTAAGGGCTCAGTGAATTTGAAAAAGGAAAATTTGATTTTTGAAAAGAGTAAACTGTTTAAAAACTCCCAGGGAAAGACTGTTTGAATTTAAAACAAATTTAACAGAAATTTGTGAAAGAAAATTTGAATTAAAGTCAGTAAAGTGGTAACTGAGATTGAATTAGAATGATATCAAGACAAATTGGATTGTGAGATTTAAATTTGAAGTGTGATGTGATAATCAAGTTAAGAGTTGGGAATCGAGAATGAAACTCGAGTTTGAAATGATATTTGGCTTGGATATAAGCGAATGGTTGTACGGATAAAAGCAGATTCGAATTTGATTGGGATGACCCTTGTATCTGTTGAATTGATAACAGGTGGAAAGGATATAATGATATGCCGACAAAAGGTACAAGTTTATATTTCATATGGTATGAGATTTTTGATGAGCCGAATTGGCAAGCCGCTTGGCTGTTTGATTTTCTTTTGGGATGGAGATGGCCCAGAGAGGCAAGTTGGAGTTTGACCAATTGACTAGTACAAAGGAGGTGCTGGCTAAATTTTTCGAAAAGTTAAGGCATTAGAAAATTTTCAGGATTTTTGAAAATTTTCGTTGGTAAGAATTAATTAATATTTAATTGAAATTAAATTGGTTCAGTTTGAAACTAAAGTTAAGAAGTGAACAAATATGTTCTAACTAGTCAATAGGGTCATCCTCTACCATTTAGCAGTTTCGAGGACGAAATTATTTTAAGTGGGAAAGATTGTAATGACTCGCATTGGCAGAGGTATTATAATTAATTTATTTTATTGTATTAATAGTGGTATAGTGAATTAACTGGTCATGGAATTAAATAATGATGAATATTTATTAAAATAATAAATTAAATAATATATTTAATTCTGAAATAATCAGAATTGGCTCAAATGACGATATGGTGTGAACTGGATCATCTGTGATATTTAATTCGGTTTGGAATTGAAATTGAATAATGAATATATTCAATCGTCGACAGTTGAACGTATAATTTATATTATAATTAAAATCGAGCTTGAAATGGCGCTGCAGTTCGTAATTTGACGATTCGAACTTCAACTGAATGTACAGGATTCGTTTTAAGCCGGATTTCTGTGAAACAAGAAACGTGTGGAGCTGGTGGAGTATATCTTTCTAATGGAAGAGAAAAATCTGGATTTCGTCGTGTAGATTTTGAGATATGTCCAAATCAAATTTTAAAATAGTCGCTATAGAATCGTTTATCGACCGTATCGGTTTATTCGATATAACTAGAGATCGGGTTTGAATTTAGACAAGGTTCTTTTGGGACATAGTGGTAATTTAATTTTTAGAATTTTACTTTAATTTTTAAATATTTTAATAAGCGACTTTTTATTTGAAGTATTTCGCACCCTGAAATCAACATTTTTGAAGTTTCAAAATATGAGTCAACCTACCGATATTTTTATATTTTTGGGACCCGGGGACATTGCTCGTCATAATGGTACTGTTAGTTCTGTCGTTATCAGTTTGCATATGACGAAATTTTCATGACAACTTAACTTCTCTAAGCCTAGTGTCATTTTCTCAACATGGTCAAATAAATGCCACGACCTGCATTTCTTCCCAGCCGTAGGTTCTCGTTCTAAAACGTGGAAGAGACTAATTCGTACAAACTAAATCATATCACATAAATACTCTTAAAAATCCAAGACCTAAACTCAATTCTACTGAAAAGTGAAAAGAGGCGCCTCCTCTTTAATATCATCCACTATAAATCAAAACAAAATGGCACCTCCCTTTTCAATCCTTCTACAGAATGAAATCAATGCCCAAGTATCTAAATGGCTTCTCTGAAGGGGATCGAAACTTACACTCTAGAATGAAGTCAACGGTGGATTTAATTGTGGGGTTGGTGGTAAAACGAGTGATGAAAGAGTTCGTAACAGTGCTGTTGCTGCGACATGGAGCAAGCGACTTTGAGATTTGTCTGAAAAGGGGAGAGCAAGTTGTATTGTATTGGGTGGAAGAGGTTAAGGGCGGTTTGGTTGACGTTTTCATGGGAACTGGTGCATCCTTTGGCAGTGATTGTCTTTGCGAGGACAGTCGTCTGAAACCGCTGTTTTGGGAGGTGGTATACCTGGCGCTTGCGTCAAGTTGATGTGCTTGGCGCTGAGTAGAAGGGAGTGCGATCTGAAGGGGGTAGTTTTGTTTGGAAATTTACTGGGATCGATGGAAATGGATGAACGACGGAAAGGGTAGGAGGCCAACGAGTTAAGGAGCGAGATGGTGGTGGTGGAGTGCTCGAGAAGAGCAGTTCGGTGGTAGTGGTTGTGCGTGGAATCGATGGAAGATTTGAGGTGCGGTTTGGGATCAAAGCTCGATCATGGTGAGTGTTGTCTGAAGCAGGAAGGAACGGAGTGTTTGGGAAGGAAGGATAGAGTGGGTGGGTTGTTACAATCGGGTATGGTCCTTGGTGGTATGGAGATGGGGCGTTAGTTAAAGGGTAAAGCCAAATTTGTTTATAAAGGAAATTTAATTAAGTTTAATTCAAATTTGTACAAAGCTTATATATTGTATAACTCGATCATACGATATCAGATTGACGAACCGTAAGTTGCGTTGGGATCGTATGGACGGTGGCTACGCATGGAACTGACTGGGAGTGGTTTGGAGCTTGTTACAATTTATGGCGAAATAAATTGTTTGATTCAAATCAAACAACAATTTATCGTTCTTTAACGATGAAATGCCAAAGTGAGTAAATCTCACTAACTCTGAACAGTTTATAATTTCATTTTGTATTTTTAGAACTGTTAAATGTTGGCTGATTGACTGTGTGTTGGTTATTTGATTGAGCTGCTAGTCAGTTAGTTGAATTTCTATATTGATTCTGTTTAACAGAATATATCATATGGAACTGAAAGTGATGTTATCTATATTGTTTAACATCTATGATGCAGGGAAACAGGTTGGAGGAACCCAACAGGGTTCCTCAACATTTATTTTACTGTTTTTCATATATTGTGATATATGATGTGATATATAATCTGTTGTTGATTATACGTGTTTGGACGATACTGATCATTGTGATTTGATATGTTGAATACCATAACGTACCGAAATGTTGATAAGGGAATATTTTCAAAGTGATATTTGAAATAAAATATTTATAAATGGAATATTTATAAATAAGAAATATTTATAAATTGGGATATATATAAATAGGAGATATTTAGAAAAAGGGAAAACGTTATAAAAAGGAAACTGTTATAAGAAGGATATCATTTTTAAAGTGGAGAACCGTTACTAAAAGTAAATCTTTAAAATGAATAAATGTTGTTAAAAAGGAAATCTTTATAAAGCAAAGAAAGGAGTTAAATCGAATATGGTATTCGAAAGGAGTTAAATCGAATATGGTATTCGAAAGTAGTAAATTGAATTAGTTATTCGAAAGGAGTTAAATCGAATATGGTATTCGAAAGTAGTAAATCGAATTAGTTTTTCGAAAGGGGTTAGTCGAGTCGAGTGAGTCAAATAGAGTAATTGAATATTTGTTATTCGAATAAGAGTTAACCAATTAGAGTTAAACAGTTAGAGTTAAACCAGATGGAGATAATCAATTAGAGATAACCAGTTAGAGTTAAACCAGATGGAGTTAATCAATTAGAGATAACCAGTTAGAGTTAAACCAGATGGAGTTAATCAATTAGAGATAACCAGTTAGAGTTAAACCAGTTGGAGTTAATCGATTAGAGTTAAAGCAAATAGAGTTAACCGAATATAGTTTATTCGAATAGAGTAAGAGGAGTTAATCGAATATAGTTTATTCAAATATAATAAAGGAGTTAATCGAATATATAGTTTATTCAAATAGAATTAAAAGAGTTATTGAATATAGTTTATTCGATTGGAGTTAAGTGAATAGAGTTAGAGTTAAATCAAAAGTGTTAAGTGAATAGAATAAATTGAATAGGGTTATTGGATATACCTTATCGAAGGAAAGAATTATCGAATAGAAAAGATTTGAAAGAGAGTTACGTAAGGAAGTTTGTTAAAGAATTAGAAGGGTGAACTTTTTCTATTTCAAGGTTAGAAACGTTGTTCAGTTAAGGTCTGAGAGGTAGTATTACCCCAACTTGATTGACTTCATTTTTAATTAAGGAATGGTTAAGATTCTATAGTAAAGGATGGTTAAGTGAATTTAGTAATTAAAGGAAATGGTTTGAGTTGGCATCACGATGGTTTGTTTAAACATCTGCCTAAGTCCAATGAAGAAGCTTTGGAAATGTTTTCCAAATAAGAAACCAGAAATGTTTTCTAATAAAGAAAACAAGAAATGGAAATGTTTTTCAATTGTTAATAACGTATATTTTCCAAATTTAGAAAATAAGAAATATTGAATATAGGGAAACATGAGGTAAGTAAATTAATGAAATAAAGAGATAAACGTTGAATGATGTTTGATCGATATAAATTTCCATTTGGAAATAATATCGTTGTTTGCACATCTGTTTTTCTTCGATAGTTAAATCACAGACTATCGAAGTTTTGACCATTTTAACGTTGTTAATATGGAGAGACCGGTTGGATTATTATCCAAAGAACCACTCTATATTGGCATAAGCGTTGCGAATCGTATATGCCAAAGATAATTGAAGACGGAGTAGAGTGCAAGGGCTATTGTATAAGTCTTAGATAACAGTGTCTAAGATGGATGTATTGAATAGTGCCTTCGGTTCATCCTGTTCCTGGATGATTTGTATGGATGGATGTCTGACAGAGTATTTCCAGACGATCACGTATATTGATTTCTCCAACCGTACCAAGAGTGGAGGCGGAGAAGGAAACTTCTTTTAGCTAACACATAATGTATGGTTGAGGACGTCAATCGGTGATTTGATGGATTTGACGATGTGGCATTCAAAGTGAATCTGGTGTGATGATAAAGCGTAGCTTCTAGCCTCACATCCGGTAAATGATAGAAATCGGGCAGGCAGCATGGCTAAGACGGTCGCACCGAAGTAGGGTGTATAATCACCTGATCTAGAGTTTCATTTACTTCTAAAAATCTATTGTTGATGCTGTCCCATTCGGGGAAACGGTTGCTGATCCCAACCGTTGGTGATATACATTTGATACACTCAAGCGAAATGAGTGGTCGGTCATATGTGGCCGTGTTGCAAGATGTTCTAGTTGCACCCAGTATATTCCTCTCCAGAGGTACACTAGCGAAAGGGGGTTCCATACCTTGTCATAGTTGGAAATCCATTACCCAATACGTGCTTGCGGTTTTGATTATATACTATATATGTAGAATGTGAGATGAAAGCATTTCTACCAGACGATTATTATATTATGTTGATAGACATTATTATAATATCAAAAAGGTTTTGATATAAAGATATTTGGATTTTCATAAGGGAAAAACCCGTTCCGTTATAAGACGTGGTCTTATGAGATATCGATTACCTGATTGAACTGTTTTAAACTGTTTTACTCACACCAGTCCCATGACTGACTCGGAGGTTATTTTGTTTTGTTTTCCCTAAACTCTTGGGTGCCTAAATTCGTACGGGTAGTCAAGTAGTCGGGATTTACAGATACTTGAAGAGCTGGAGAAGGAGGCTTCAGGATTATATAGCTACAGTTATTTCCGCGGTGTTGTAAGTGCTGTACTTTGATAATGATATGTATATGCAAGTACAGATTTGTATTTCAAAGTTATGTTATGAAATATATTTATTCATTCCACTGTGAGATTCGTTTGACTCTGATATTGTGTTCTTCTTCTTCTTCTATTCTAAGTTTCTATCTTATCTATCCTCACCCTCTAATTTCTTTCACTAATGACAGGTATTTGTCGATGTTTGGTTAGTCATCATTGAGTTTATGGCGATAACCAAAGTCGACAAAATCCCGGGTCATTACAAATAGTGTTAACTGAATAGAGTTATTCAAATATAGGTTATTCGGAGAAGAGAGAATATAGAATATAGTTTATTCGAAGGAAAGAGTTATCGAATAGAGATTTATTCGAAAGAGATTTATGTAAGGAAGTTTGTTAATGATTTAAAGATAAACTTTGACTATTTCGAAGTTCAAACGTTGTTCAGTTAAGGTTTGAGAGGTAATTAAACACCAACTTGATTGACTTCCTTCTTAACTAAGTAATGGTAAGGTTTGATAGTGAATGATGGTTAAGTGAATTTAGTTAATGAGTGAAATGGTTTGATTTGGCATGGCGATGTTTGATTTAAACATCAGCTTAAATCCAGTGAAGGAGTTTAGAAATGTTTTCCAAATAAGAATCAGAAATGTTTTCTGATAATAGAAAATAAGAATTTAGAATATATGGAAACGGGAGATAAGTAAATTAATGAACTAAAGAGATAAATGTTAAATAATGATTGATTGATAAAATTTCCATGTGGAAGTAATATCGTTATTTGCACTTGTGTTTTTCTTTGATAGTTAAATCACAGACTATCAAAGTTTTGACCATTTTTCCGTCGTCAATACGGAGAGACCGGTTGGATTCTTATCCAAAGAACCACTCTGTATGGGCATTAGCGTTTCTTAAAATCAAATAGATCGAAGACAAAAGTAAGATGGAGTAAAGTGCAAGGGCTGTTGTATAAGTCCTAGGTAGAGATTGCCTAGGATGGGTGTACGGAATAGTGCCTTCAGTTTGTCCAGTCCCAGGACAACTTGAATGGACGAATGTCTGATAGAGTAAATCTGGTAGATCGCATAAGTTGATCATTTCAAACATATTTACGTTGGTGGCGGTGGAATTCGTTTCTCTTAGCTTATACCCTTGGTATTTTTGGGGAAATCAATTTGTGATTTGACCGGTATGACGATGTTGAGATGACCCCAAACCCCCTACTGATGGTGGCAAGGGTAATCTTTGGAATATAACACATAAACAGATAACAGAAGAACAGAATTAAATAAATACACCAAATAATGTACAGATAATACACTGGATAAACGTAATCATCAGAGTTACATAGTATACAGGATCATACTTAGTACAAATACAGTTCAGCTATACATAAATGTCTACAGCGGAAAACAAACATAATATGTACAATAGGAGCTGAACAGCAGAAAATAGATAAATGATAGAATCCATCTTCAGCTCCAGCTATCCAGAAAGAGCCTGCTAAAACCTGAATACAAGGCTTCCCGTGTAGAAAAAGGGGCACCCGAGTTTGCAAGTGAAACAAACTACGAGTTAGTCATGGGACTGGCATGAGAAATCTACTTAACACATTTTATAACATGGCTAATCACAGGACCACAAAACTTTCGCGGAACAGATTTACTCCATTGGATTGCCAGTGCTTTACAACAGTAAATCTTTTAAACATCGCAATGCTTTTTATAAAAATGAAGCCATTATAAGACTCAGTTCCCATCACAAAATGCCACGCAAACCGGAGATAGAGTTTTACCTTATAATGGCCAAAATATGCTTGATACGAATAAAACAAAAGAATTTGATATTATTGCTAGTGTTTATATGTTTCAAAAACAATTTCGAATCATAACTATCAATCATAGATGGCATGGGTACCATATATCATGTCGCCAAATATATAGGTATACAATCAAAACCGCGCAATCACGTATTTGGAAATTGGATTTCCGTCATGAACCAAGGCAAAAGACAGTCGTTACCGAATTCGAGACTCTCTAGCCCGAGCCTCAGGATCAGAACGCATCAACCCTTTGGATCGTCAGGGCCGGTCCACCGATGTGGATTATTATGCCTGAACACTACGTTTCCCTGTCCTTTGGGGCGTAAATGAGCCAACGAATGACTCCATTGGTCCCGAATCAACCGATATAACCGAGGCGCCTCGCAACAGCAACAACCACATAGGTGAAAGAAATATAAATGTCAGCCAGTTCAAGCACTGACACCACCTCTAACTAGAAGGAAACGCATGCCCTTCCTGAGGTCCTCTCCCGTTTCTGGTTCATACCGGGGTGTGAGGCTCGCGGATTCATGTTATACACAAAGCTACGCCGCACAGGCGGTGCTTTGATCATCAACCACAAGACTTTGCTTTTCAACAGAAGCCTTGATCACTGCATCTTAGCATGCCACACAGGCAATTCACACCTTGCAACTGATGGCTATCAATCACACAGAATGAAATCCAATGTCAGACGCACAGTCCATTTAGAAGTCCGTTCTGGGTCGGAACGAAACCGGAGGCACTATATACCTCGTATACCCATCGATCTCCACGTACGTCTGGACGATCACCACTCATTATCCATATTTCGGGATGCCTCCCAATCAGGACATCAGTTATCTTCCAACCGAGGTTAAGATCTCCGGTCTTCAACCACCGTCTTCATCATCGATTTCTTATCGTCGTTTCAGTTATTTAGAATGGGATAAACCCGGTCTTTCTGAGAAACTCGTGTATATAATAAACAAGTGCTACACAAACACACATACGCCTCATTTCAATTCATCAGTCACTAACCGAAATCAGTAAGAGAACAATTTCCCAGATATTAAACACGAAGGCCGAAACCAACATCAGATCAAAACCCAGGAAACCATTCGACTTAGCTAACCTTCAGTTAGTTTCTAAATATCGCATTCCATATCGTTTATAATATTTTATAATGATTTATCGCTATTTTTATTTATTTATAAATAACCAATTTATTCAAATGACGCTTCAGGCCATAACGCAACTGTGGCGCTGTTATTCTTCAGATTTGATTTACACATATCTGAAAATCTAACTGTTGGATCTTCACAAATTTTATATCATTAGAAAGATCTTTTCAAACCGAATCCAACGGTTCCAGTTTTGGGAAAATCCGACGGTCGGATCTCCCGGTACACTCGTTTGAAGTTTAGATTTCAAAATACGAACTGCAGCGTCGTTATTCGATTTAATTCAATTAATTATATATATATAATCGATTCTGGCGCTGTTTTGCTTCCGATTTGAGTTAAACATTCCAGACAATCCAACCGTTGGATCTTTACAAAGTTGTTGTCACTGGAAAGATATTTCTAAAGCGAACCCAATGGTTTCGGTTTCGGGAAAA
The DNA here is from genome assembly GCA_030737875.1 of Allium sativum. NCBI lineage: Eukaryota > Viridiplantae > Streptophyta > Magnoliopsida > Asparagales > Amaryllidaceae > Allium > Allium sativum. Next base: position 191,160,337 of record CM060922.1, on the reverse strand, counting down.
TCCGATGGTCGGATCTCCCGCACTAATCTTTTGAAATCATGGTTTCAAAACACGAACTGCAGCTTCGTTATTCGATATATTTCAATTCTATTTATATATATATATATATATGTAAATATAATCGATTTTTTGATTACAAAAATATATTCTTTTCATACATATGATAAAAAATGATATTTTATCCACCCGACATTTATTTCAACACTTCACTATTTTTAACAATTCATGTATATAATAAAAATGTGATTTTTATTGCAAAACAATTTATTTCAAAACACGACTATTTTATATAGTTCATATAGATGATAAAAATATGATTTTTATTATAAAACAATTTATTTCAAAACACGACTATTTTATATAGTTCATATAGATGATAAAAATATGATTTTTGTTATAAAACAATTTATTTCAAAACACGACTATTTTATATAGTTCATATAGATGATAAAAAAAATGATTTTTATTAAAAAACAATTTATTTCAAAACATGACTATTTTATATAGTTCATATATATGTTAAAATTATGATTTTTATTGTAAAACAATTTATTTCAAAACACGACTATTTTATATAGTTCATATAGATGATAAAAATATGATTTTTATTATAAAACAATTTATTTCAAAACACGACTATTTAATATAGTTCATATAGATGATAAAAATATGATTTTTATTATAAAACAATTTATTTCAAAACACTACAATTTTATATAGTTCATATAGATGATAAAAATATAATTTTTATTATAAAACAATTTATTTTAAAAACATGACTACCATTCAACACATGAATTTCTATTCAACGAATGAATTTCTATTCAACACATGAAGGTTTTCTATTCAACACACGAATATAGTTTCAACACATGAAAATAATTCTAACACATGAATATTATTCAAAATTTCGGCAGCATAGCGGCAGGGTAGTTAAAACCGGGGCCGTCCCTAGTACGGCTCCTCGCTCTAACTTAAAGCCTCGCAGCTTTTGACAATGGAGATTTCATGCATCTAGTTCGCACGCAGGCGGCATGTATATTTTTTTCATTTCCATAAACTAATCCTATGTGGTTTCAACCAAATAATTCTCAATAACAAACGGGTATTTTTCAACCACAATCAATCAATTTCAACCACAAACAATTCTAATCAACCATTCGCTATCAACCAATTTTCACACCAATCACAACAAATAAATATCGTCCATGGTTTGTAGACGAGGGGCATATATATATATATAAGTAAATTTCACTTCTGTTCAACACATATATAATTTTTACAACGCATATATAACTTATACATCGACCGTATAACTTATACAACGCTTATACATGAGGTGTACAACGCTTATATAACTCAAACATCGACTATATAATTTATACATTATCGTTTTCCATATCGTTTATAATTCAGAAATCTCACCTTGGGTTCCACTCTACCAAAAATAGCAGAAGGCTCAGAAAAATATGCGGTCTCTTCTAGAATGTAGAAGACGTCCACACGATTCCACTGTCTCTTGTTTCACTGAATTTCGTCAACAAATGAAAAAGTTATGAATTTTACAGTGAAATCGAAAACTGTAGCACTTTAAAATGCTATAAATAGTTTAATATAATTCAAGCCGTTACCTTTCTGAAATGTTAAAAACTAGGTTTAGGAATTTCGATCCAATCTCGCAGTGATTCGATGATCGGCCTTCGCAGCGACGAAGAGCTTGGAGAGGCACACAAGGGGGTGGGGGTTTCCTTGAACTCGATGGCAGTGGGTGGCTCCGGCGGCGGCTCGAAGTCGTCGACTTCAGGAGGTTGATCCGGCCTCGACACGCAATGAAAAAATCCAATCTTTATATGGATTTGAAGCTGAGGATGTCCTCTACAAAATTCTCAACTGGAGGAAGGTCTGATTTATGAATCATCCTTTTTCCGCCGTTGCATGGAACGTGTTGTCGGGGAGAGAGAAAGTGGCCAATGAATTTGATTGGCCCGTGTATTTTTTTATTTATATATTTTAAAAAATCCAAAAATACCCTCTTTCACACAAGAACACCAATCCAAACCCAACGATTGTCGTCCCTAGCTAAATACCCCCATTTCGAACACAATGGGATATGTTTTGTAGGCCCATTCAACTGTTTCAGTCAGTTTCTCTTCAAATTAAAATATAAAACAATCAATATTCGATTTGAACGTACATTTCAATTTGCCGGGGCCACATACTGATGCTAAAAATTCTATGTTTTGACGATACGGTCCTAACAAAACTAATTTCGTCGAATTATGAGACTGTTTGAAAAATGGCCCTTTTCTGGTCGATCCAATTTAATAGAAATCGACCAAACACATTTTCCTTTGCCACGCTCACATACTAGCTTAAAAAAAATTTGAAATTTGAAACCTAGCAATAATTTAACATCCCGGATCCAACAAAAGTGGTTTAGTTGAATTCCGAGGTCGTTTGCAAAATAGCCATTTTCACGGGCTATATAAACTCTATAGCGACCTTTCTGAAAATTCGTTTGGCCATAACTTTTGATTCCAGCTATGAAACTTTGATTTTTTAGATTCATTAGAAAGATATTCACTAACAGATTTAAATATTTTTGGTTTCACTCAAATACGTTTTGTTTTGCACCCGGTATAGCTAGGCAAAATTTGAATTCAAATTTTGAAACTACCGCGCCTTTCAGGCCTTGTTTATAATTAGAATTAATTATATTTATTTTCAAACGTCGATTCAAACTTACTTTTCGTCGTTATTATTTAAAATATTTATTTTAAATTTTTACAATCCACTAAAATAGCCAATTTAAATTTTTTAAATTTGTTCAAATTTTCCGGGTTGTTACAATCTCCCCCACTTAAAACTTTTCGTCCCCGAAAAGGAACAAAGTCAAAGTGGTCTGATTAATCAACTCTACTTTCAATCTGGCTTCCATTCTCCAACTTTTTAGTTTCTGAGAATTTTCAAATTCTTCAAAAATTTGGCTAACACCCTAAAATTTCGCCATAACCTCCTTTGTACGGGGAGGGGTTTGGAAGTTTATTGGGCCGTATTAGGTACCCAATAAATCCTATAAAGCATACACATATTTATAGTGATATATTCTGGTGTTAATAGGAGAGCGTGTATAGATAATAACTCTAGAGAATAAATTCTCGTCACCCTGTCTAAGCCTGAGGGAGTGTGTATTTTTAATTACTCCAGAGAATAAATTCTCGTCACCTCGTCTCGTGTGGGAAATAAATAATCCATGTGTCGTATCTAATAACTAGAGAGACGTGATTATTGTCAACTCCAAACCCATGTGGGTTAATTTTTATTAATCTGGTAATTTAACGTTATATTTTATATGGTCCATATCAGTCATCAGTTCAACCTGTAATATATAGTCATCGCCATACAAGCCTCTCGCTCGTATGGTAAATCTTCAACCTCGTCACACAAGCTCCAAATGCTTATGTGGTATATGATGGAGTATGCCTATCTTCAAGAAGTATGCCATGTATATCACTTCAGGAAAAGGAAGCTTCACATTCCTCATTACACTATTCTGATATTTTCTTCGTAGGCCATGAATAAACCTCAGATTCTTCCTCTTCGGATCTTTAATCAGCTGCGGGGCAAAATGAGAAAGTTCATTGAATTTCTTATGATATTCGGGAATGGTCATATCTCCTTGTATCAGATAAGAGAATTCATCACATAACCGCTCAGTCGCTTCTGGAGGAGTAAATCTTTCTAGGAAAATCACTTTGAATCTATCCCAGGTGATATCAGCTTCTGGATTATCTTTAATAATTGAGTCCCAACAGAATAAGGCTTCGTCTTTGAGTGCCCAGGATGTTAGCAATCTTTTCTGGTCATCCCTCAGCTTTAAACCGTCAAAGATTTTCTCAGCTGAACGAATCCAAGCTTGTGTTTTCATAATAAATTCTTCGCCCGAGAACGGTTTTCCACCCAGATTTCTATATTTCATAAATAGAGCTTCTATATCCGGGTCCGTATTACTTCTTCTGTTTCTGGCACTCATTTTCTAGTACGTCTGCAAATGGCATACAAAGTGTCAGGTCAATAGAAAGGATATTTTAAAACATAGAAACACATACTTGAATGTAAATGTGTCTATCGGGGTGTATTTCATTCTGCTATACTCATACTAGGATATTACTGATCCTATCTATAATGAGTTATTTGTCCTAGAACACTACTGGTTCTATTTCTGATGAGTTCGTTAATATGTTATATTCCAGCACTAAGCTTAACCAAGGCTCTGATACCAGCTGAGATGACCCCAAACCTCGTACTGACAGTGGCAAGGGTAATCTTTAGAATATAACACATAAACAGATAACAGCAGAACAGAATTAAATAAATACACTAGATAATGTATAGATAATACACTGGATAAACGTAATCATCAGAGTTACACAGTATACAGGATCATACTTAGTACAAATACAGTTCAGCTATACATAAATGTCTACAGCGGAAAACAAACATAATATGTACAATAGGAGCTAAACAGCATAAAATAGATAAATGATAGAATCCATCTTCAGCTCCAGCTATCCAGAAAGAGCCTGCTAAAACCTGAATACAAGGTTGCCCGTGTAGAAAAAGAGGCACCCGAGTTTGCAAGTGAAACAAACTACGAGTCAGTCATGGGACTGGTATGAGAAATCTACTTAACACATTTTATAATATGGCTAATCACAGGGCCACGCCACTTTCGCGGAACGGGTTTACTCCATTGGATTGCCAGTGCTTTACAACAGTAAATCTTTTAAACATCGCAATGCTTTTTATAAAAATAAAGCATTATAAGACTCAGTTCCCATCACACAATGCAACGCAAACCGGAGGATAGAGTTTTACCTTATAATGGCCAAAATATGCTTGTTACGAATAAAACAAAAGAATTTGATATTATTGCTAGTGTTTATATGTTTCAAAAACAATTTCGAATCATAACTATCAATCATAGATGGCATGGGTACCATATATCATGTCGCCATATATATAGGTATACAATCAAAACCGTGCAATCACGTATTTGGAAATTGGATTTCCGTCATGAACCAAGGCAAAAGATAGTCCTTACCGAATTCGAGACTCTATAGCCTGAGCCTCAGGATCAGAAGGCATCAACCCTTTGGATCATCAGGGTCGGTCCACCGATGTGGATTATTATGCCTGAACACTACGTTTCTCCGCCCTTTGAGGCGTAAATGAGCCAACGAATGACTCCATCGGTCCCGGATCGACTGATATAACTGAGGCGCCTCGCAACAGCAACAACCACATAGGTGAAAGTAATATAAATGTCAGCCAGTTCAGGCACTGACACCACCTCTAACTAGAAGGAAACGCATGCCCTCCTTAAGGTCCTCTCCCGTTTCTGGTTCATACCGGGGTGTGAGGCTCGCGGATTCACGTTATAACAAAGCTAAGCCACACAGGAGGTGCTTTGATCATCAACCACAAGACTTTACTTTTCAACAGAAGCCTTAATCATTGCATCTTAGCATGCCACACAAGCAATTCACACCATGCAACTAATGACTATCAATAACACAAAATGAAATCCAATGTCAGACATACAGTCCATTTACAAGTCCGTTCTGGGTCGGAACGAAACCGGAGGCACTATATACCTCGTATACCCATCGATCTCCACGTATGTTTGGACGATCACCACTCATTATCCATATTTTGGGATGCCTCCCAATCAGGACATCAGTTATCTTCCAACCGAGGTGAAGATCTCCGGTCTTCAACCACAATCTTCATCATCGATTTCTTATCGTCGTTTCAGTTATTCAGAATGGGATAAACCCAGTCTTTCTGAGCAACTTGCGTATATAATAAACAAGTGCTACACAAACACACATACGCCTCATTTCAATTCATCAGTCACTAACCGTAAATCAGTAAGAGAACGATTTCCCAGATATTAACCCCGAAGGGCGAAACCAACATCAGATCAAAACCCAGGAAACCATTCGCCTTAGCTAACCTTCGATTAGTTTCTAAATTTCGCATTCCATATCGTTTATAATATTTTATAACGATTTATCGCTATTTTATATTTATTTAATAATAGCCAATTTATTCAAACGACGCTTCAGGCTATAACGCGGCCGTGGTGCTCTTTTTCTTTAGATTTAATTTACACATATCGGAAAATCTAACCATTGGATCTTCACAAATTTTATATCATTAGAAATTTCTTTCCAAAACGAATCCAACGGTTCCAGTTTTGGGAAAATCCGACGGTCGAATCTCCTGGTACACTCGTTTGAAGTTTCGATTTCAAAATACGAACTGCAGCGTCGTTATTCGATTTAATTTAATTATATATAAATATAAATATAATCGATTCTGGCGTTGTTTTTCTTCAGATTTGAATTAAACATTCCAGATAATCCAACAGTTGGATCATTAAAAAGTTGGTGTCATTGGAAAGATATTTTTAAAGCGAACCCAACAGTTTCGGTTTCGGGAAAAATCCGATGGTCGGATATCCCGCACTAATCGTTTGAAATCACGGTTTCAAAACACGAATTGCAGCTTCGTTATTCGATATATTTCAATTCTACATATATATATATATATATATATATATATATATAATCGATCTTTTGATTTCAAAACTATATTCTTTTCATACATTTGATAAAAATGATATTTTTATCTACCCGACATTTATTTCAACACTTCACTATTTTTAACAATTCATGTATATAATAAAAATGTGAATTTTATTGCAAAACAATTTATTTCAAAACACAACTATTTTATATAGTTCATATAGATGGTAAAAATATGATTTTTATTATAAAACAATTTATTTCAAAACACGACTATTTTATATAGTTCATATAGATGATAAAAGTATGATTTTTATTATAAAACAATTTATTTCAAAACACGACTATTTTATATAGTTCATATAAATGATAAAAATATGATTTTTATTATAAAACAATTTATTTCAAAACACGACTATTTTATATAGTTCATATAGATGATAAAAATATGATTTTTATTATAAAACAATTTATTTCAAAACACGACATTTTATATAGTTCATATGGATGATAAAAATATGATTTTTATTATAAAACAATTTATTTCAAAACACGAATATTTTATATAGTTCATATAGATGATAAAAATATGATTTTTATTATAAAACAATTTATTTCAAAACGCGACTATTTTATATAGTTCATATAGATGACAAAAATATGATTTTTATTATAAAACAGTTTATTTCAAAAACATGACTACCGTTCAATACATGAATTTCTATTCAATGAATGAATTTCTATTCAACACATGAAGGTTTTCTATTCAACACACGAATATAGTTTCAACACATGAAAATAATTCTAACACATGAATATTATTCAAAATTTCGGCAGCATAACGGTAGGGAAGTAAAAACCGGGGTCGTCCCTAGTACGGCTCCTCGTTCTACCTTAAAGCCTCGCAGCTTTTGACAATGGGGATTACATGCATCTAGTTCGCACGCAGGCGGCATGTATATTTTTTTCGTTTCCACAAACTAATCCTATGTGGTTTCAACCAAATAATTCTCGACCACAAACGGGTATTTTTCAACCACAATCAATCAATTTCAACCACAAACAATTCTAATCAACCATTCGCTATCAACCAATTTTCACACCAATCACAACCAATAAATATCGTCCATGGTTTGTGGATGAGGGCATATATATATATATAAGTAAATTTCACTTCTATTCAACACATATATAATTTTTACAACGCATATATAACTTATACATCGACCGTATAACTTATACAATGCTTATACATGAGGTGTACAACGCTTATATAACTCATACATCGGCTATATAATTTTGTAATGGCGTGTTTTGTTAGCTATCGAATAATTAATTTATTTAATTATTAAATATCGATTGGGCGATATCGATGACTTGAATTAAATAATGTTGAATATTTAATTAAAATAAATAATATAATAATATATTATAATGTCGAAATAATCGGAAATCACCGAATTCACAATACTGTGTGAATTGGATCAGCTAAAATATTTAATTCAGTTTAGAATTGAATTTGAATAACGAATCGATTTAATAATCGACGTTAAAACGTATTAATTATATTATAATTAAAATAGAGCGCGTAACGACGCGACAGTTCGCAATTTGGCGATTTGAACTTCAACTGAGTATATAGGGTTCGTTTTAAATCGGATTGCTGTGAAACAAGAAACGTATGGAGCTGGTGGAGTATATCTTTCTAATGGAAGAGAAAAATCGGGATTTCGTCGGGTAGATTTTGATGTACGTCCAAATCAAATTTTAGAAAAGTCGCTGTGGAATTCCTTTATAATTTGCAACGCTTTATTTACGTTATAAAAGAGTTTTCAATATACTTGAATATCGGGTTTGAATTTAGACAAGGTTCTTTTGAGACGTAGTGATAATTTAATTTTTAGAATTTTACTGTAATTTTTAATTAATTAAATAAGCAACTTTTTGTTTGGAGTATTTTGCACCCGGTAATCAACATTTCGGGGTTTCAAAAAATAAGCCAACCTACCGGTATTATTATATTTTTGGCATCGTAGCGCATTTCTTATCATAATGGTATTCTGGTTTCTGTCGATAGAAATTAGTAAATGCATGAAATTTTATAAAATGAGATATGGTATCCTAACTTCTTAAAAACAATAATCCTAAGTCATTTGTGATCCAAAAGAAGGCAACGTCTCCTTCGTTCTTTTAGCCTTACAAAATCCTTGGTCCCCAAAACCATTCCGTGGCCTTCCAATGTCCAAGTAAAATCAAAGAAAATATCTAAAATCCTAATAGTATAAATACCCTTTTATAAACGTTAAAACCTAATTCCTGAAACTAAAAATATCCGCCGCACTTTATTCCTTCAGCAAAACAAAGGAAATCGTGACCAAGACCAAATCAAAACAATTCCTATAAATTAGGAAATTTATACATTCGAATTCCCGAGATAATTCTCTTCGTTTGGGTATGTGTTTGGAAGGGTTCGCATTCTTTTCGTTCGCTGGCTTCTAACACAGCACGAGGCATGGTTCCAGGAATCGCGATTTTTGAAGCTTCGATCAGTGAAACTATAGTTGTTTTGGGATCGTCGTGCTTTTTAGCAATGTTTGGTGAAGTTCCGATCACTTGAAGCTACACTAGTGATCTTTAAAGGGGGTCAGGTCCTCTCGTTTTGACTGGAATTGGGATAGGGCGTGAGATGTTGGTTCGAAGTACATGAAACTGGAGTGCGGTTGGGCCTTGAAAGACTGGATGAAGAAACAGGAGGGGCGGTGTGTAGTTGAAGGAAGTGGAAGAAGATAAGCCGTGAATACCATATGTGGGGTTAGCAGTAATAACCGGTCAGCTGAAATAGCGAGTTAATCATGGAGGGTATGCGTGGAAAGAGAAATTTAAGGAGATAATTATGGTGTATTGGGGAAGACGTAAACATTTGAGGAAAATGTGGTGTAACTTGAAAACAGTGAGTGTTGGAGTCATTGTCGGTGATGAGTGTGAAGTCGTGATGTAGAAAGGGTGATGGAAGGAATGGGATGGTGGTGTTCGAAAGGGATTAGTTGTGGTGTTTGTTTGAATTTATGGTGGAGTTCTGATGTGGTATTTTGGAGATGGAAATCGAAAATGGGTATTGAAGAAACGAGTTTGAGTTCGGGGAAGAAAAGGGATGTGGCGGATCTGGACGGTTACAAGGAGATGGGCCAATGGTTATGGGTGAGGCCCGATATTAATGTTTATTTAGTTTAAATTAAATTCAAATAGTGTATACACTTGTATAATGTATATCTTTCACATACGGAATCAGAAATTCGAACGGTCAGTCACGTTGGGACCGTAAGGACGGACACTACGCATTGGAACCGACTGGAGGTGGAGTGGAACTCGTTTGAATTTATGGCGAAATAAATTGTTTGATTCAAATCAAACAAACAGTTTATCGTTCTTTAACGATGAACTGCCAATGTGAGTAAATCTCACTAACTCTGAACAGTTTATAATTCCATGTTGCATTGTTAGAACTGTTAAAATTGTCTGTTTGACTGTGTGTTGATTGGTTGATTGAACTGCTAGTCAGTTAGTTAAAATTCTATATTGATTCTGTTTAACAGAATATATCATATGGAACTGAAAGTGATGTTATCTATATTGTCTAACATCTGTGATGCAGGGAAACAGGTTGGAGCAATCCGACTGGATTCCTCAACATTTATTTTACCGTTTTTCATATATTGTGATATATGATGTGTTATGAAATCTGTTATTGATTTCATATGTTTGAATGATACCGATCATTGTTATACGATACGTTACACACCGTAGGTGATACTAGAATGTAAAAAGGTAATTTTCAATGTTTATATTGAAAATAAATCTTATTTATAAAATCGATAGGATTTTATAAAATGAAACCATTTATTTATTTAGGAAATAAATAAAGGAACATTTATTTAGATTATAAATAAATGGAATAAAGGAATATTTATTTAGGGAATAAATAAAGGAACACTTGTTCGGAAAATAAATAGAATTATACAAGGATAGATTTAAACACGTGCTTCGCACATGGTATAACACGATATGGATTTAAATGAGATATTAAATAGGAAATCTGTTTTAAACAGATAAATTGAAGTAGATTAATTTATAAATAATGTTTTATAAATTAAATAAATTATTTATCGTTGATAAATGGAATATATATAAGTCTGGACTTATATAGAGAAGTAGAAACGTTATTAAAAGGACATTTAAAAAGTGAAGAACCGTCACTAAAAGTAAACCTTTATAAATGGATAAACTTATAAAAAGTAATCTTTATCAATGGATAAACGTTGTAAAAAGGAAATCTTTCGAAATGAGTTATTCGAATTAGATATTTGAATAGAGTTAAACACATTAGAGTGATTCGAATTTCTTATTCGAATAGAGTTAAACAAAGTAATTTGTTAGGTTAACCAAAGCAGGTTAGTCGAGTTAATCAAAGTAATTGGTTAAGTTAACCAAAGTAAATTAGTTAAGATAAACTAAGTGGTTAATCGAAGTGAATTAGTTAAGTTAAACTAATTTGTAAATCAAAGTGAATTAGTTGCGTCAAACTAAGTGAATTAGTCAAGTTAAACTAATTGGTTAATCGAAGTGAATTAGCTGAGTTAAACTAAGTAAATCGATTAGAGTTAATCAAAGTGAATTAACTAAGTTAAACTAAGTGGATTAGTTCAGTTAATCGAGACAAGTAAATCAAGTTAGGTTAAACCATTTGAGTTAACCAGTTAAAGTTTACCAGTTAAAGATAAACAGTTAGAGTTGACCAGTTAGAGTTGACCAGTTAAAGTTGACCAGTTAGAGTTGACCAATTAAAGTTGACCAGTTAGAGTTGACCAGTTAAAGTTGACCAGTTAGAGTTGGCCAGTTAGAGTTGACCAGTTAGAGTTATCCAAGTGGGGTTAATCGAGTAGAATCTTCGAATATCACTTATTCGAAGTAGAGTTATCGAATATAGGGTATTCGAGGGAAGAGTAATCGAATATAGTTTATTCGAGTGGAGAAAATCAAATGTTATTCATTTGAGAAGAGTTACCGAATATTATTTATTCGAAGAGTAGTTATCGAATATTGGTTATTCGAAGTTAGTTAATCGAAAGGAGTTATTCGAAGTTAGTTAATCCAAAGGAGTTAGTCGAAGAGTTAATCGAATTTAGTTATTCGAAATGAGTTATTCGAATTAGATATTTGAATAGAGTTAAACATGTAAGAGTTAATTGAATATTAGTTATTCAATTGGAGTTAATCGAATTTAGTTATTCGAGAAGAGTTAAATCGAATTTAGTTATTCGAAAGGAGTAAATCAATTTGAGTTAAGTTAATCGATTTGAATTAAGTTGAATCGAAATGGAGTAAATCGATTAGAATTAAGTTAATCGAGTTAGAGTAAATCGAATATTGGTTATTCGAAGGTAAGTTATTCGAATTAGTTATTCGAAGGAGTTAATCAAATGAGTCGATCCCAAAAGAGTTAGTCGAATATTAATTATTCGAATAGAGAAAGGAGTTATCGATTAGTAAATCGAAAGGAGATTTTCGAATATAGCATATTCGAAAGAAAGAGATCGAATATTGTTTATTCGAAAGAGAGAGATTTCGAATATGAGTTATTCGAAGAGAGAAAATCGAATATAGGTTATTCGAAGAAGAGTTAATCAAATAGAGATTACTTGAAAGAGAGTTATACGTCGAATTCGATTATAGCGAATTCGGGGAAGTACTATTTACTTTCTAGGGTTTAAATCAAGATTTAGTTATTGATTTAGAAATTTGGTGTCTGTTAAATTATTCGAGTTAGGAAATAAATTATAATTTAGGTTAGATATTTTAGGGGTAGGAATTATAACGTTATAGTTATAATCAAACACTGTCATATAAGAAGTGGATTCGTAACCTGAATCCGAGAATTTGCGTAAACAGATGATTGTGAAAAGTGAGTGATGAACTTCATCTATTTCACAGTAAAGGACGTTGTTCAATTAAGGTCTGCGAGGTAATTATACCCCAACTTGATTGACTTCAGAATTGACAAAGGAATAGTTGTGGTTCGATCTAAAAGGTTGATTAGGAATAAAGTTAAGGAATAAACGATAAATGGATTAAGCGAAACGATGTTTTATACAACGTTCATTGGAAATCCGTAAATGAGTTTTGGAAACGTTTTCCAAATATAGTCAGATATGTTTTCTAAACATAGAAAATGAAATGTTTTCATGATAAGAATTTAAGAAATAGAGTTAAGCAAATTCAGAAACTAACTGGAGAGGGTAAGTTGAACGGTTTTCTATGTGACGATCTGATGTTGGTTCCGACCTTCCGGATTGATACTTAGAGAATTGTTCTCATACTAGTTACAGTTAGGGACTGATAGTTGCGAAATAATAGTGATGTGAAAATAAGCTATGGAAATGTTTTCCAATGATTAATAACATATATTTTCTAAATATATGAAATAAGGAAATATTAACATATATATGTATATGATGATTGATCGATCGAATTTCCATTTGGAAATAAGATCGTTGTTTGTACACCGACATGTTTTCATTTGATAGTTGAATCACAGACTATCAAAGTTTTGACCCTATTTACGTTGTAAATATGGAGAGACCGGTTGGATTATTATCCGAAGAACCACTCCGTATTAGCATAAGCGTTGCGAATCAAGTACGCTGAAGATAATTGAAGACGGAGTGAAGTGCAAGGGCTATTGTGAAAAGCCTAGGTAGGATGGATTCACTGAATAGTGCCTTCGGTTTGTCCAGTCCCAGGACAACGTATATGGAAGAAGGTCTGACAGAGTATATCCAATGGATCGCGTAAGTTGATCTATTCAAACGTATTCACGTTTGGTGGCGGAGGAATTCGTTTCTCTTAGCTATATACCCGTGTTATTTTTGGATAAGTCAATTTGTGATTTAGCGGGTATGACGATGTGGCATTCAAAGTGAATGGTGATCAGATATTCTGAAGATTGACGTAGCTTCTAGCCTCACACCGGGAAGTAACAAAAGTTGGGCTAGGCAGCATGGCTAGTTGGGTCATCCCCAAGCAGGGTGTATTGTCACCGATCTAGAGAATATTCATATTTATACTTCTTTTTGATTCTGTATCTTCGATGACGGTTTGATGGCCTACAACCGTGGTGGCAATATATTCGCGACACTCAAGCTAAATGAGTGAGCGGTCATGTGTGGCCGGGTTGCAAGACGTTCTTGTTGAACCCTGAGTGTATCACCTCTAGAATACACTATTCAGAAGGTGCTCCCATACCTTGTTTGTCGGAATCCATTCTCCGATAAGCGCCCTGCGGTTTATGATTTTATACTATGTATGTAGAACGTGAGATGCAAGCGTTTCTGCTAGATTGATACCTATTTGTACTTAAACATTATTATAATATCACAATGATATTGCTTGTCAAAGTTGTTCAGATACTCATAAGGGAAAAACCCGTTCCGTATTCACGGCGTGGTCTTATGAGATATCCTATACCTGTTTTAAACTATTTTACTCATACCAGTCCCATGACTGACCCGGAGTTTACTTTGTTGTTTTCCCTAAACTCTTGGGTGCCTAAATTTGTACGGGCAGTCAAGTAGTCGGGAATTACAGATATAATTGGAGAGCTTGGAGCAGGAGGCTGCAAGATTCTATAGCTATAGTTATTTCCGCTGTGTTGTAAGTGTTGTACTCTGATAAGTGCTATTGTATATATATAACTGTTTACTTCAAAGTTATGTTATATATTATATGTTATTCGTTCCGCTGTGAGATTCGTGTTACTCTGATGATTCTGATTTTCTTCTTCTTCTATTCTATTAGTTCTATCTTTTCTTTCTCACCTTCTAAATTCTTTCACTAACGTCTCGGAATTTCCGACTCTCGAGGAGTCGAAAATTTTCAGCCGTTACAAATTTATACATCGTCGTTTTCCATATCGTTTATAATTCAGAAATCTCACCTTGGGTTCCACTCCACCAAAAATAGCAGAAGGCCCAAAAAAATATGCGGCTCTTCTAGAATGTAGAAGACGTCCACACGAGTCCACTATCTCTCTTGTTTCACTGAATTTCATCAACAAATGAAAAAGATATGAATTTTATAGTGAAATCCAAAACTGTAGCGCTTAAAAATGCTATAATATAGTTTAATATAATTAAAGCCCTTACTTTTTTGAAATGTTCAAAACTAGGTTTAGGAATTTCGATCCAATCTCGTAGTGATTCGACGATCGGCCTTCGCAGCGGCGAAGAGCTTGGAGAGGCGCACAAGGGGGTGGGGGTTTCGTTGAACTCGACGGCAGTGAGTGGCTCCGGCGGTGGCTCGAAGTCATCGACTTCAGGAGGTTTATCCAGCCTCGACACGCAATGAAAAAAATCCAACCTTTATATGGATCTGAAGTTGGAGATGTCCTCTACAAAATCCTCAACTGGAGGAAGGTCTGATTTTGTGTGTTGAAGGAGAAATCGGGGGAGAACGAATCATCCTCTTTCCGCCGTTGCCAGGAACGTGATGTCGGGGAGAGAGAAAGTGGCCAATGAATTTGATTGGCCCGTGTATTTTTTTATTTATATATTTCAAAATTTCCAAAAATACCCTCTTTCACACACGAACACCTCCAAACCCAACGACTGTAGTCCCTAGCTAAATACCCCCATTCTGAACACAATGTGATATGTTTCGTAGGCCTATTCGACTGTTTCAGTCAGTTTCTCTTCAAATTAAAATATAAAACATTCACTATTCGATTTGAACGTACATTTCAATTTGCCGGGGCCACATACCGATTCTAAAAATTCCCGAAAAATAAATCTAGCTATGTTTTGATGATACGGTCCCAACAAAACTAGTTTCGTCGAATTATGAGACCATTTGAAAAATGGCCCTTTTCTAGTCGATCCAATTTAACAGAAATCGACCAAACACATTTTCGTTTGCCACGCTCACATACTAGCTTCAAAAATTATGAAATTTGAAACCAAGCAATAACTTAATATCCCGGATCCAACAAAAGTGGTTTTGTCGAATTTTGAGGTCGTTTGCAAAATGGCCATTTTCACGGGCTATATAAACTCTATAGCGACCTTTCTGAAAATTCGTTTGGCCATAACTTTTGCTTCCAGCTATGAGACTTCGATTTTTCAGATTCGTTAGAAAGATATTCACTAACAGATTTAAATATTTTTGGTTTCACTCAAATCCATTTTGTTTTGCACCCGGTAAAGCCAGGCAAAGTTTGAATTCAAATTTTGAAACTACCGCGCCTTTCAGGCCTTGTTTATAATTAGAATTAATTATATTTATTTTCAAACGTTGATTCAAACCTACTTTTCATCGTTATTATTTAAAATATTTATTTTAAATATTTAAAATTCACTAAAATAGCCAATTTAAAAATTTTAAATTGGTTCAGATTTTCCGGGTTGTTACAGATGTGGCATTCAAAGTGAATGAATGAATAATCTGTTGAAAGATACGTTATGACCTCCAGCCTCATCAACTGGGAAATGACAGAAATCGGGCAGGCAACATGGCTAAGTGGGCTGCACCCAAGTAGGGTATGTTGTCACCATTTAGACAATATTCATATTTGTTACTTCTTTCAATTCTGTATCTCCCGGGAATGGTTATGTTGGTTTCCAACTGTAAGGTGACAATATATTCGATACACTCAAGAGAAATGAGTGGTCGGTCATGTGTGGCCGAGTTGCAAGATGTTCTTGCTGAACTCCAGTGTATCGCTTCTAGAGAACACTGAGTGGAAGGTCGATCCATACCTTGTCATAGTTGGAATCCATTCCCCAAATAAGAGCCCGTAGATTTGATTGTACATTATATATGTAGAACGTTAGATGCAAGCGTTTCTACTAGATTGATAATACTTGTGTTAGATATTATTATATTATCAGACCAGTATTGTTTTAGAAATATTTGGGTTAGCATAAGGTAAAAGCCATCTGTGTTTATGTGTGGATCGGTCTTATGATTATCCTTTGTTTCATAAGAATTTTGAAAGTTAAGTCAAATGATTTTAGTTTACTCACACCAGTCCATGTTGCTTAACTGGTACGTCTGATAGGGTGTTCTCGCTTCACGGTTTGGTGGCGAACGGGAGACTCTTACCCCTACAGGTCCTGCAATATAGCGGGTTGGTCGAGTCGAGAGGCTAGTCGTAAAGCATGGAGTTGGGGTACCAATGTAAGCCATGGGGGACGGTAACCCTCTACCTTGGAGGATGAGCGGATGGTTGAAAAGCCTACTCAACTTTTTTCCCGGACGTTACAGTTGGTATCAGAGCTTAAGGTTAAGTAATTACCTTGGCTCTGTGGCGTGACTCAGTAGAGATGGGGTCAGTAATACCCTAGATTGATTTGAGTGTATATATACGAGTGAACGTATTTGTTGTTTGATATAAAATGGTTTTATATTGTGGAGATTTATTAGTTGAGTTGTTTATGGGTTCTGGTCGATCAGTTTGATCAACTGTATCGGTAGGAGTTTTTAAATACTCGAATACGATGGGTCAACACGATATGTTTTGAAAAGAGGGTAAATGAAAATAATTTTATCCAAAGTATATTTTGATATAGAGAAAATATATATTGGATATATTGGTTGTTATTATGATCGAGTAAGATTATAAACTGAAATGGAAGTAAGTAACCAATCAGAAATCATATAAGAGAAACATATGAAATCCGATGAACTGAATCTGAAATTTGGATCAGAATTGGAATTTAAAACCCTGAAAATTTGAAAAGTGTTTGTAATTGAATATGGGTTAAATATATGTGAATTTTAAAATCCTGGGAGATTTTAAATTTGTTACAAGCATTGAAAATGGTATTTTGAAATGTATTTCAAAGTGGATGTTTTTAGATATGGTTTTGAAAGTGATATAGTATTGAACTCACTTCGATAGCTGGGAAGTAATCTTGGTAATGAATCGCGACATCATTAGTGTTCATTTTCGATTTTTAAGTGACGGATTACTACCAAAGGTTTTGTTTTTGAATTGTTTTGAGAAAAACAGGTTAGTTTGAATCCGGAAAAGGAAAGTGGATTTTTGAGAAAAAAACAAAGTTGTTTAAAACTCCCAGAAATAGGTTGTTTAATTTAAAACAAATAAAATATGAATTTGTGAAAGCAAATTGAAACTAGAATTGAAAACAGTTAAGTGGAAATTGAATTGTAATAGAAAATATCAAATAAAATTTGTATTCCGAGATAAGAAGTTGAAATATAACTGGTTTGGTAAATTAAGAGTTGGAATCGAGAATGGGACTCGAGTTCGAAATGAAATTCGACTTAGGTATAAGCGAATGGTTGGGTTTGTGGATAAGAATTGATTGGAGTTTGATTGGAAATACATTGGTATATGCTAACTTGATAGCAGAGATGAATGCCCAACAAAAAGATATAAGTTTATATTTCATATGGGTATGAGATTTATGAGCCGAATTGGCAAGCTGCTTGGCTGTTTGATTTTCTTTTGGGTTGGAGAAGGCCCAGAGAGGCGAGTTGGAGCTTGAGTTATTGACCAGTACAAAGGAGGTGCTGACGAATTTTTTTGAAAAGCTAAGGTGTTAGATATTTTTTAGAATTTTTGAAAATTTTTGTTGGTAAGAATTAATTAATATTTTAATTGAAATTAATTGGTTCAGTGAAACTGGAGTTAAGAGGTAAACAAAAAAAATTACCCAGTTAATAGGGTCTATTTTCTACCTTAGCAATTTCGAGCACGAAATTATTTTAAGGGTGGAAGAATGTAATGACCCGTATGTACACGGATAATAGTTAATTTATTTAATTATTTAAATAGTGAAAATGGTTGTTTAATTAAATTATATTGAGTATTTAATTAATATAAATAATAAAATAATATATTTAATTTCTGAAATAATCAGAAATAGTGAATTGACAATATAATGTGAACTGGACAATTCAAATTATTTAATTCAGCTTAGAATTAAATTAGAATGACGAATATATTATTTAAATGAAGTTTGAATGTATAATTATATTATAATTAAAATCGAGCTCGAAATGGCACGGTAGTTCGCTATTTGGCGATTTGAACTTCAACCGAATATACAGAAGCTGTTTTAAATCGGATTTCTGTGAAACAGGAAACGTTCAGAGCTGATAAATTATATTTTTATAGTGGAAGAGAAAAATCGGGAATTCGTCGTGTAGATTTTGATTTATTTCCAAATAAAATTTTAGAAAAGTCGCTATGGAATTCCTTTATAATTTATAATGATTTATTTATTTTTTTAAAAGGGTTTTTCAATATAAATTGAATATCGATTCAACCGGGATTTGAATATCGAGTTGTAAATCCCAGTGGAGCTGTATGATATTCTATTGTGAATATATACGATAATATTTATTTTTAAATATGAAATTTAATTATTTTTAAATATATTTATATATTTAAATGGGTTTTTTAGAGCTTCAAAAATAGTTAGGTTTGCAAACGACCTCGGAATTCGATGAAACTAATTTTGTTAGACCTGCAATATCAGATTATTGCTAGATTTCAATTTTTGTGATTTTTGAAGTCAGTATGTGGCCGTATAGGATTTTTAACGTGAAATACAGTCAATAATTTGACCTTTAAAAACAAGCTGTGTGAGCAAACGGAGTCGGAATTCGACGAAACCAGTTTCGTTGGGTTCGAAATGTCGAACTGTATCTACATGACCATTTTCGCGATTTTTAAATATCGTGTGTGATCACAAGAATTTTTAGAAGGCAAAATGAATATAAAAACTAAAATATCCTAGGTTATTTGTGAACCTAAACAAGCCAAATCCTCATCTTTTTCAGCCACACAAGATTCTCGTCCCCGTTATAAGATCATTCTCATAGGCTGCCGCCTGTTTTGCTAAAACGTTGAAAACATCCTCTTTAGAAAATCAAAAGAAAATCAAACCAAATTCCATAAACGCTAATTTATATATATTCAGTTTCCTATAGTGATGCTCTTCAATTTGGTACCCATTCTAGGGTGTTCGATCATGAATTGTCGACATTGGTTTTGGGTATAGCGAACTAGGGTTCGACATAAGGGGACATGGAGTCATCTATGTGGGTTCTCGATCTTGTTGTTGGTCTCAGCTTGGATTTTAGCATCACTCGAGAGTTTTTGGAGGAAAACCATGGAGTTTGAGTTCAATGTGTTTACTGTAAGTCGACGAACTCCTGTTCGAACGTGATTTGATCCTTGTGACCGAGATGGAAGTGATAGTGTTGGGATTGGTGTACTAAAGAAGAGAAGTTCAACGGTGGTTGCCTTATATGATTTCATTGAAGAATGGAGGGGCGGTTTGGATTTGAAATTGGAGGAATAGTGTTCGGTGGTGGTAAGATACATAGTTGGGGTTTTAGTCATCGGGGAAGAAAGACTCCAGTAACGGGTTTGGGGAAATATAAGGTAATGGGCCGGGAAATAAAGTAAGACCAATCAAAAGAAAAAGTTAACTTATTTTAACTATATATTATAACTTGTATAATGTATAAATTCATCATACATTATCAGAAATGGACAAAACTTCGTATGGACAAGCACTACACAATGGAACTGACTGTGAGTGGATTGAAGCTCATTTGAATTTATTGCGAAACAAATTGTTTGATTCTAATCAAACAACAGTTTATCGTTCTTAAACGATGAACTGCCAAAGTGAGTAAAACTCACTATCTCTGATCAATTTATATTTTTATAAACTGTACTTTATTTTTGATAAATAATGATTGTTTGTTGTGTATTGATTGTTCAGACTGTTAAATAGATTTGATTGAAAACGTAGATATAGTTATATATATATAAATCGACAATCAAATATTAATCATGTTTAACAGTATATTTCATGATGAAATGAAATTGATGTGAATTATATTGTGTAACATCTGTGAATGCAGGGAAACAGGCCCTCCAACTGGATTCCTCAACATTTATTTTACTGTTATTCATATATTGTGATATATGATGTGATATATAATCTATTGTAGATTATGTGTGTTTGGATAATATTTATCATTGTTATATGGTATGTTAAATACCATAAGAAATACCAGAATGATAAAATGGAATTTTCAAAAACGTATATTGAAATTGAAATGTTTATAAAATCAAAGGATTTTGTAAAGAGAATATTTATAACATCAAAGGATATTATAAAAGGATGTATTTAGAAATAAATAGAATAGAAAAAGAAATATTTGTAAATAAATAGTAAAAAGAAATAGTTGGAAAATAAAAAGGGGTTTCTTATGAAATCAATGGATTTTATTTATAAAAGGAAAAGGATTTCTTAAAAGAAAATAATTATAAAATCGAAGGATAAGTCATAAAAGGAAAATATTTGTGAAACAAATATAAAAGGAAAATATTGTAAAACAAATAGGAAAAGAAATATTTATTTAGAAAATAAATATATGGATTGAAAAGGGAGTATTTGTAAAACATTTACAAATAGATTTAAAAAGGAGATATTTGTAAAACATTTACAAATAGAATTAAAAAGGGAATATTTATTTAGAAAAATAAATGGAGTTATAAAAAGGAAATATTTATTTAGGAAATAAACAGAGTTATAAAAGGGATTTATTGAGAAATGAAAAGAATGTCATATAAGGAAATATTTGGCAAACAAATAGAATTTTACATCAGGAAAGTTCAGACCCGTGCTTCGCACACGGGTATAACATGATATAGATTTAAAGCAAAGATTTTAAATAGAATCTGTTGTAACCAATAGATTGAGAAGATTAATTTATAAATAATATTTTATAAATTAAATAAAATATTTATCATTGGATAAATTGAATATATAAGTTAGGGCTTATATAGAGAAGTAAGAATCGATTTCAACATCGATATTTGAAACTGAATATGGACGTAGAGTTAATCAAAGGAGTTAGTCAAAATGTGTTAATCAAAATGAGTTAGAGTAGTTAATCGATTAGAGTTAGAGTTAATCGATAAGAGTTAGAGTTAATCGATTAGAGTTAGAGTTAACTAGTTAGAGTTAATCAGTTAGAGTTAATTGATCAGAGTTAAATCGAATTAGAGTTATTCGAGTTGAGTTAATCGAACAAGAGTTAGTCGAATATTTGTTATTCGAATAGAGTTAATTGAATTAGAGTAAGTTGGATTTGAGTTATTCGAATATAGTTTATTCAAAGAAATAGTTATTGAATAAGGTTATTCGAATAAGAGAATTAATCAAATATAGTTTATTTGAATAGAGAAAGAAATTATCGAATATTAGTTATTCGAAAGAAATTATCGAATATTAGTTATTCGAAAGAAATTATCGAATATTAGTTATTCGAAAGAAATTATCGAATATAAGTTATTCGAAAGAAATTATCGAATATTAGTTATTCTAAAGGAGTTATCGAATATTAGTTATTCGAAAGGAGTTATCGAATATTAGTTATTCGAAAGGAGTTATCGAATATTAGTTATTCGAAAGAAGTTATCGAATATTAGTTATTCGAAAGGAGTTATCGAATATTAGTTATTCGAAAGGAGTTATCGAATATTAGTTATTCGAAAGGAGTTATCGAATATGAGTTATTCGAAAGGAATTATCGAATATTAGTTATTAGAAAGGAGTTAATCGAATATCAGTTATTCGAAAGGAGTTAATCGAATATAGTTTATTCGAATGGAGTTAATTGAAAAGAGTAAATGTTAGCATTAATTGAATAGAGTTAATCCAGTAGGGTAAATCTAATAGAGTTAATCCAATAGAGTTAATCAAATAGAGTTAATAGAATTGAGTTAATCAAATAGAGCTAACTGATAAGAGTAAATCGATTAGAGTTAATCGAATAGTGTTAATTGAATAGAGTTATTCAAATATGGGTTATTCGAAGAAGAGAGACTATCGAATATAGTTTATTTGAATGAAAGAGTTATCAAATAGAGATTTATTCGAAAGAGAGTTATGTAAGGAAGTTTGTTAAAGATTTAAAAGATAAACTTTGACTATTTCGAAGTTAAAACGTTATTCAGTTAAGGTTTGAGAGGTAATTATACCCCAACTTGATTGACTTCCTTCTTAACTAAGGAATGGTAAGGTTTGATAGTGAATGATGGTTAAGTGAATTTAATTAATGAGTGAAATGGTTTGAGTTGGCATGGCGATGTTTAATTTAAACATCAGTTTAAATCCAGTGAAGGAGTTTGGAAATGTTTTCCAAATATGAATCAGAAATGTTTTCTGATAATAGAAAATAAGAATTTAGAATACACGGAAATAGGAGATGAGTAAATTAATGAACTAAAGAGGTAAATGTTAAATGAAGATTGATAGATAAAATTTCCATCTGGAAATAATATCATTGTTTGCACACGTGTTTTTCTTTGATAGTTAAATCACAGACTATCTAAGTTTTGACCATTTTTCAGTCGTCAATACGAAGAGACCGGTTGGATTCTTATCCAAAGAACCACTCCGTATGGGCGTTAGCGTTTCGAATCAAATAGATCGAAGACAAATTGAAGACGGAGTAAAGTGCAAGTGCTATTGTATAAGTCCTCGGTTGGGATTGCCTAGGATGGGTGTACGGAATAGTGCCTTCGGTTTTTCTAGTCCCAGGACAACTTGAATGGACGAATGTCTGACAGAGTATATCTGGTAGATCGCGTAAGTTGATCATTTCAAACATATTTATGTTGGTGGCGGAGGAATTCATTTCTCTTAGCTTATACCCATGGTATTTTTGGGGAAATCAATTTGTGATTTGACGGGTATGACGATGTGGCATTCAAAGTGAATGAATGAGTAATCTGTTGAAAGATACGTTATGACCTCCAGCCTCATCAACTGGGAAATGACAGAAATCGGGCAGGCAGCATGGCTAAGTGGGCCGCACCCAAGTAGGGTATATTGTCACCATTTAGAGAATATTCATATTTGTTACTTCTTTCAATTCTGTATCTCCCAGGAATGGTTATGTTGGTTTACCAACTTTAAGGTGACAATATATTCGATACACTGAAGCGAAATGAGTGGTCGGTCATGTGTGGCCGAGTTGCAAGATGTTCTTGTTGAACTCCAATGTATCGCTTCTAGAGTACACTGAGCGGAAGGTCGATCCATACCTTGTCATAGTTGGAATCCATTACCCAAATAAGAGCCCGCGGTTTTGATTGTATAGTATATATGTAGAACGTTAGATGCAAGCGTTTCTACTAGATTGATATTACTTGTGTTAGACATTATTATAATATCAGACAAATATCGTTTTAGAAATATTTTGGGTTATCATAAGGTAAAAGCCTTCTGTGTTTATGTGTGGATCGGTCTTATGATTATCCTTTTTTTCAAAAGAATTTTGAAAATTAAATCAAATGATTTAAGTTTACTCACACTAGTTAAATGACTGACCCAGAGTTTATTTTGTTTTGTTTTCCCTAAACTCTTGGGTGCCCAATTTTGTACGGGCAGTCAAGTAGTCAGGATTTATTGATACTTGGAGAGCTTGGAGCTGGAGGCTTCAGGATTATGTAGCTATTGTTATTTCCGCTGTGTTGTAAGTGTTGTACTGTGAAAATGTTACAGTATACATATACTGATTTTATTCAAAGATATGTTATTTATTATATGTTGTTCGTTCCGCTGTGAGATTCGTGTTACTCTGATGTTGTGATGTTCTTTTTCTTCTATTCTAAGTTTCTATCTTATCTATTCTCACCCTCTAACTTCTTTCATTAACTACCTGTATTTCCGACCCTTGGATGTTCGATATGTGTTGTATATCGGATAACCAAGATCGACTTTTTCCGGGACATTACAAAGAAGTAGCTTTTATTAGAAATAATGTATATAAGGATTGCCTGATATAGGTAATTTTTATATGATTGAATTGCAAAGAGAAACATAAAAGTAAACAACATATAGCAAATCAGATGTCATACATTAAAATCATCTTGTTGGGCCAAAATAACATGTAGTTAGAGTAAGTAACACCTAGTGTGCAGTTTGAGCCAATTTGTTGGATAAATCTGCATGGAACATTCTAGTTGTGATCTAGACAGAAATCTGCACAATGAATTGTAAAAGATTGTTAGATTCAAATAACAAATCATGAAATCCACTCTATAATTCAATATCAAATAAAATTTATGATCAGAGAAAACACTAATAGATCATGTGATACAGCAGTCAATAGAGCGCAGAGCACCAAAACAAAAATAGCGACTGAAGTAGGCTGGGAAAAGCAATTTACACGATAAACCATTATATTATGAATGAGTTTGCCATTCAGACAACTGTTTGGCGGTAGTAATATGGATCAAACATCTACTGCATCAAACTTGAGTCAACGCTGCCAACCATACACTTCAATTCCTTATATTGAGATGCAACAGCAGTCATTTTTGTCATAAAAAGTTTGCAATAAAATTCACGTTTTTGAGTTGGAAAACAAAAGAAAATGGAATACTTCAGTTGGGTATTAGGATTAGTGGTTTAGAAATAAACTTTGGGGGGAACTGATTTTGAGAAATAAAGATGAAGGAAGATGGTAGAAGGAGCGGGTCGTGGGTAGTTTTTAAAAAAAGTTAAAAGAAAAAATAAGGAGGTGGGGAAAACTTTAAATAATATAATGAAATAAGAACTAAGGTTTCTCGACGAGGCCAACCAGGCCCGCCGAAGCTAAAACCGAACCCTGGACAAGTGCTTCATAGATTAAGTTATGGTCTAAAAATATGAAAACACTAGTAGCAAAAAACATATGCAGGAACTGAACCCTGCACTTCCAGTTTACCAGTTAAAGCACTTACCATTGCACCACTTGAATTTTCAATAATAGATGTATTTCTATATTACACATTTTGGAAAAATCTTACCGAGATGGGTCCTCCCCGCTTGCTGGGCCCTAGGCGGTTACCCAAACAGCTCAGGCCCAGGGTCGGGTCAAAGATCAACGATGCAAACACTATGGTTCGAGACTAATAAAGAAGTTATTAGTGAAAGATGTAAAATGTTGAATGGGAAGCAAGAGAGGGGCATCGGAAATCAAAAGACACGGGTTGTTTGAAGGGATAGGATGGGGATTAGTGAGAAACACAAAATAGCCTGTGGTGGGACTTGATGAGGCGGCATTGCCGAGGGGGTTGGAAAAGAGGAGGGGATGGTGGAGTAGCGTTAAGGGGGTAGTTTGGAAGTTCGGGTAAAAGTGTTTGGGGGGTAAAAGAGGTGCTATTTTGGGTTCATGAGTTCTAGTTACAGGAAGTTGAGTCTGAAAATGAGTTAATTGTAATAACCTGAATTCTGACAGACCGATTTTTTTTTAAAACCCTAATCTATCGAAATTCGAGTTGGCTTGCCTGATATCCTATAGAAAAGACAGAGATATAAAATATATCGGAGCTCAGAAAGCATCTCACACCGGACTGTAATAAAATATAATATAATCAAATATAGCCTTACCAAAGTAATAATACTGTCTAGCCTATATCCAAAGCTATCATATTTCATCCAAAAGCCTAACCTATTGGTATGTTATGAGGAGATGGTCAGAACACAAGTTCTGGTGACTGGACTTAAATTACACATTTTAAAATAACCCTACATATATCGTTCAATTACATTTTCTTGTCTATTAGATTATTTTGGGTTAATGGCACACAAGGCTTTTCACAGCGTGGTACCCATCTAACTCCAAGTGAATTAATGTAATACAGTATATATGTAGCTACCCCCAATATCAAGGTACTTCCCATGGTACCCTCCTCGCACGGTCTCCACTGTCACGCCACAGAAGCATATGCAACTCACATCCTACACCGAAGCAACATACGGATATCAATAAAACTAACAACGTTATGCAACTATTATCCTATGGCGGAGCGACATACAGATTTCTATAAAACTATGCCACGTTTCACAAAAAACTACCATCTCAATTCTACGTAAGCATACAGACAGCCATATCCGAAACTCCTCGGCCAAGCTCGATCTTAACACGGAGTAATGCCCTAGCATTTACGATACACCACGCGATGTGGCGTGCATGTATCCATATCCTCACATGTACGCACTATCTACTATACCCCAAGTTCAATAATAGCGTTGCATCTGTATGCACGGAACTCAGTCGGGAGTTTTCCATATCTGTATAGATCTGCTAAAGCGGCCTAAAGTACATAAATGTAGATTATGTTATGCATTTCTATAGTGGCTATGGTCCCACCTAGATCCCTCCCTCAACCAGTGAAAACTACATCAAGAGGTAAGTAATGTGCCCTTAGCAAACAATCTACATCCAAATTGGTGTGTCCCACAACCAAAGTCTCGATAGTGAAAGATCAATGGCCTGTAGGTTTAGCACTAGTCCTTCCGCTTCACACTAACTGCCAATGACAGGCACCCGATGATTACTATCCTTTATTTGGTCCTAAATAGCCTATCTGTAGGCAAATCATTGATCACCCCAATTTCACACCGCCACAGCCTTCTAACTGCCAAACTACCGTTGCATTCAAGGTATACTAACCGGATGGTAACGCGCAGACCCAATCTCTGTGAGTACAGCATGATCATTCACCACAACATAGGACCACCACGAAGTACCCTACAACATCCCTCGGAAGCCACTGCTTCCTTCTACTCCCGCAGACCCAGCAAGAAGAATATCAAGCAGAAGAATCAGATGGAGTGCTACTCCTGTGCCTCCACACACCTCAATGAGCTACCCCATTCAGTTCTTCACCTTCGTATGTGCGGACTGGTCCAAGTGCATCATGCTAACGTGTTATTAGACCGTATGTCTAATCTTTTAATCGTGCGCTTACCTTACCTTATTGGATTGCCAATTAACTTGATTATCCACATTTTATCTTTTCTTTCAAGTTACTGGATTTTCTTTGAGCCCCTTATATCTCTAAGGAATGGACCCCTCTCACTTATTAACTAAGTGATATAACTTAACCCATTTAAGTTCATTAATAAGCCCATAACATGTTATTCCCTAGATTGTAATTAACGAAAGTAATCTACAATCTGGATTATTACCATGTCAATCATTTTCCAATTTCAGGTTTTCAGGTTATAATAATATGTTCTACTTAATGTATAATTAAGTATATCTTATCCCCATTCACGCGTATTCTTTTAACATGTTACATTAATATATATATATATATATATATATATATATATATATGATTAAATATACGTTATTTCATTCCATAAGTCTACCTCATTCTTTTTTATTTAATCATAACCTCATCTTACACTGTCATTACAACATGTTGTTGTTTACTTTCCATTTATTATAACCTATGTTATAATTTCCACTTGTCCCTAAGACAAGCCTATGTATTATATTCCATTCTCATTCACATAATCAGTTATAATAGATTACAATACCCATTCATCACATTTTCTGTAGTTCTTTAATGTTAACCAAACTCTTATTGTTGTAACTTTTATCTCTTTACTGTCTTGTAAGTTTTCACACATATCATTTATTTCCGTTGTATAAATATATTTTTATATATGTTTAGGCACCAGACCCCTCGCATAAGTTGACCACTTGTGGACGTTGGATTTGCTGAGCGGTACCAGGCTTCTTCAGTGCAGTTATCTACAATTTCAATTGCTGTAATTTTTACATGCAAATTAGGCTTCTTCAGTATTCCTAAATCTTTCTGTAACTCAATTTACACTCTCTTGACATAATAATATTCTAAAGAAAATATTCATGTCTAGTGTAAATTCCATAATTACAGTGTTTACAACAACTCCCAATTCAGACAGATGTTTAACGAAAACATGCCTTATACAACGGAAATGTTCTCGACAGGTTCTGCGTAGATTTAATCTCACAAGTATTCCCAATTTCACTGTAATTTGATTCACATTATCCAATTTTTCATTAACACTATTTTCTGCAACATATTCCCTTTTATTTATAAATCTCACAAATTCAGTATCACAACAATTTTCAATAGGTTCATAGAACAGATCTATACAACCGTAATATTCTTAACATAACTGAAAAATGAATTATACCGCAACTATCACAATTCACATTTATCTATGTTAAGAATGATGGGGAATGCAAATGGTAAATATACCATTATTTAAGAAGGAATAATTTAAATCCACTCACCTAACATCTTTCTAATCCATAAATCTGATCCAGATTTGTTGTTTCGTGACATCCCTAACTGAATCTATTATTAAAACAACCATGAATTCACTAATCTAATGCTAAAAAGAGGGAAAAAGGAAGAGAAACCTATATAAATCAAATTCAAGAACTTACCTCACGTTGACCAGAATTCTAAACACCTATTTGTAGATTTACAGCCTTTTATCTTCAATTCTTGAATATTTCCTAAAACTAATATTCTAATTTTCTGAAAAGATTTGGAGGAAGAAGAGAATTGCAGAGCCTAGGCAGCACCTTAGAAGATATAAGTTTAGAGCTAGGCTCTGCTAGTCCATTTATAGGTGTGTAAGAATGTCTAGACCATCAGATTTAATCTATTAAAATCCGAACCGTACACATCAAAAATAAATGTCATAGAAAAATGGATCTAGACCTGATCGTTTTGACCCCTGGTAAGACATACTCTTGAGTGTGTCGACCTACAGGTCGACCCATAGTTTGGCTCAGCCTATCATGAGTTGACCCATTTGGGTCCAGGCGTGTTGTCGGGGATGCTATTTTCGAATTTAACGTTTTTCATTAACAACGTTTAATAACCGGCCTTGTATGCCTCT
Organism: Allium sativum; assembly: GCA_030737875.1. Taxonomy (NCBI): domain Eukaryota; kingdom Viridiplantae; phylum Streptophyta; class Magnoliopsida; order Asparagales; family Amaryllidaceae; genus Allium; species Allium sativum. Next base: position 191,130,957 of record CM060922.1, on the reverse strand, counting down.
CCTAATTTATTTTATTCCTATTATGAATCATGGTTAAGTTTGAATTTCAAATTTATTCATGTATATACACATAAAATCTTTTAGTTCCTTGGCCGATAATCAATGCAATTAATACTACCATCAACTAGTTGTTTTATTTCTTTTTATGCACTCTGATTTCAAAAGCAGTTAATTTCTTTGTTCATTTCCATTTATTATGCATTAATTATATTATGCTCTTAACTTGCACATTTTATCTCAACATTTGAATTTGTGCGTATATATATGTGCAACTTTATTTCTTTTTCAAAATTTGACTAACGTTATGCCGTCATTTAATTCTTACCTATTTTTCATTGATTGCATGTTTATTTTGGATTTCTCTTTCATACGTATATATTTTCGCACATACAAATGCATGTATACATATTTTTATACTCACTTTTATGTATAATTTTCCTTTTATGTGCATTTATACATATTTTCCGCATAGAATATGTATTATTTTAGTCATTCCTCTAAAATAAAAATATGAACTCGAACTTGCGCCACTCACTCGGGAGAGACATGTATTTACCAACTGAGCTACATAGGCTTGTGTTAACAAGAATAAAAACAATAATAGTCATTGTTCTCTTTAGTGTTCTTCTTATACCTTCTTTTCATGTTTGCTGTAATATTTCATTTAAAGATATCTTTTTCGTCTTAAATCCTTTTCCTGCAAACCGTAGGTTTAAATTGATCGGAAAATCTCCATGGATGCAATGATGCCAATTCTATAATCAAATTCTAAATAGAAAAATTCAAATTTTATTATTTAATTAAAAATGTGTGGTGTTACATTCTCCGACTCTTAGGAAATTTTGTCCCCGAAATTTGTAAGGGTAAAATTAAATAATTCTTCGCATAATTTACATCCATCAGGTGTACATCCAAATTTTCAACCATTTGTGCACTTGTGCAAATTGTAATACTATATAATAATACATGAATGAAATGAATGCTTAAGCGGCACCTCCTATATGATTGCAATTTTTTCTGGAAAATCTTTTTAAAAACATGATGCAAACATCCTAAATATACTGCAAAATTTTGAAAATCAAAATACTTTCTCATCATATTTTCCTACACTCTTACAGAAAAAGAATGTAGTTCATCCAATTTTTGCATCCAAACCCTGCCAAACAACTTTAAATTTGCAAACTACAGAAAAAAAATCTAATTTTCTAAATACGATTTCTTACGTTATAAAAAGGTGGAAAACAGAAAACGTCACATCTTCCATTTTTCTTTTATGTGCCTTTTCTATATATGCTTGGACTTTATGTATCTATTATATGAAGGTTCTTTATTTTCCAATCCAAGCACAGTTTGCATAAGAAAAAATTCTTTGTTAATGATTTTCTTCTTCAACTTACTTAAGAAGAATCCATTTTTCTCAACTTTCATGTCTTTTCTTTACTGGATTTGTTGTTTTCTGTTTAGTTATGTTGTTTTTCTTGGCTTATTTAACTTAATCCACTGATCCGAGCTTAATTTTTAAACAAGTATTCTAATCCTTCGGCTCAATAGGAAAACAATCACTCTACACAACTACTACCAAGGGCTAAGAATCCTAGGACTATGTCCTCACTGACAAAGAAAAGTACAAATCACAAGATCTAAACAATTTGCTTGCCCACTACCATCTACTTATCAAAACTTGTCCATGTTATGTACTAACCGTCTTTTCCAAGCAATAAACTAGGATCTATAGTCCTTATACACCCTAAGGTAATTCACTGTCATTCCAAAAAAATTGTTGCTATCTACATTATAGCCTCAAAAACATGTCATCCCAAAAAAACGCAAACCATTTATTTGCAAATCACTAAAACTAGAGTAGACAAGGACAATTGCTTCTCTATGAATTTCACAACCATTCATGCTTACAATGTCAGTTCAATAACTTATATCTAGATGTAAATATCTACCCTATTCTTAATTCTTACAACTTATTTTGTCTGTCCAACAAAACTTTATGTTAAAATAATCATAAGAAATTATTGTAAAAAGAATAGAGATTTACAAAATTTTCTTTACCAAAATTTTTAGTTTTTAACGAAATGCAATCTTTTCTGTGCTTTGTTATTTAACTCTTTCTTACATTATAGTTTAAAACTAGTGGGCGATATTCTATAATGTGCACATTTTCTGAAAGAATTCATTTAAGACAAAAATTCCATAAGAAATCATCATTTCCAATATATACCCTAATTTTTTTTTCATAACTTTCAAATATTTTCCTTACATATTTTTTCAAACTTCAATATACCTTCATTTTGTTTTAAAAATAGTTTCTACACAACTTAGCTAATAAATATTCTAAAATTGTAACTTTAACGTCAAAACTTGAAAAACCCCATAAACTATCACCCAAAAGCTTTTAATTTTTTCGAGTTCTCGAAAGTTAACAATGGGGCTAGACTCAATATGAGACCCAACTTACCTAGATTTACCTAGATATCATCACAAAGTAATTTTTCTCAAATATATGTATTCCTAATCCATTTTTTTCTTTCCTTTTCCCAATTTATAAGGCTCAACTATCAAACCCACTAACAAAAGCATTAGCATATGGGATACATCTTTCTTCGTTACCTAATACATTGTACACTTTTCACCCAAACCACCTAAGAGTCTCAGATTTCCATAACTATTCTTTTAGTGTACATAACTGATATCATAATTTTATCCATAGGCTTGTTTTCCTATTTAGTAGGCTCCTTTATGGATATAGGTATATATATAATATTTATATTTCTTCAAAAACACAAGTATGTTCACTCACTATCGATACAGGAATCCTAAACCTAAGCTCTGACACCACATGTAACAACTCAGATTCCGACAGACCGATTTTTTTTTCAAAAATCATTATCAATCAAACTCGAGTTGGCTTATCTGGTATCCTGCAGAAAAGACAGAGATATAAAATATATCAGACCTTAGAAAATATCTCAGAGCATAATGTAATAAAATATAATATAATCAAATATAGCCTTAACAAAGTAATAAAACTGTCTATCCAGTATCCAAAGCTATTGTATCTCAGCTAAAATCCTAACCTGCGGGTACGTTATGAGGAGGGGGTCAAAACACAAGTTCTGGTGATTGGACTTAAATTACACATTTCAAAATAATCCTGCATATACGGTTCGGTTACATTTCCTTGTTTATTAGATTATTTTGGGTTAATAACACTCAAGGATTTTCACACACGCCGTACCCATATACATCCCAGTAGATTAACTTTATATAGTATATATGTAGTTACCCCCAATATAAGGGTACTTCCCATGGCACCCTCCTGGCACGGTCTCCACCGTCGCGCCACAGAAGCGTATGCAACTCTCGTTCTAAGCCAGAGCGATGTATGGGTCTCCATAAAACTACGCCATGTAATGCAACTCTTATCCTACACCGGAGCAATGTACGAATTTCCGTAAAACCATGCCATATTTCACAAAAAACTACCATCGCCATGCTAAGTAAGCGTACAGACTGTCATATCCAAAACCTCGGACATGACCGATCTTAACAAAGAGTAATGATCAAGCGTTATGTTACACCACCCGGTGCGGCATGCATGTAACTGGATCCTCACACGTATGTACTGTCTACTGTACCACGAGTTCCGTAATAGGGTTGCTTCTAAATGCACGGAACTCGGTCGGGAGCTTTTCCATATTTGTATAGGTCTGATAAAGAGGACTAAAGTACATATATCTAAACTATGGTCTGCATTCCTAAAGTAGCTATGGTCTCACCTCGATCACTCTCTCAACTAGTGAAAGACTACATCAAGTGCTATGTGACGTGCCTCTGGCAAACAATCTACATCGAGATTGGTGTGTCCCGCAACCAAAGTATCGATAGTGAAGGATTAATGGTATGTAGGTTTAGCTCTAGTTTTTCCGCATCACACTGACTGCCGATGACAAATACCCGATGATTACTATCCTTTATTTGTTATTGAATAGTCAAACTGTAGGCAAATCATAGAATCATACCAAGGTCATACCGTCACAGCCTTCTGACTACCAAACTACCATTGCAATCCAGGTATACTCACCGGGTGGTTAGGCGCAGACCCACCCTTTGCGAGTACAACTTGAGCATGCACCATAACAGGGGACCACTACGGAGTACCCTACCACATCCCTCGGAAGTTGCATGCTTCCTTCCAGTCCTGTAGAGCCAGCAAGCAGAATATCAAGTTGTAGAATCAGATGGATGTGCTTCTCTTATGCCTCTAGACACCTCGATGATCTACATCGTTGGCTTCTTCACCTTTGTACGTGCAGACTGATCCATGCACATCATGCTAACGTGTTATTAGACCCTATGGATAATCTTTTAATCGTGTGCTTGTCTTATCTTATCAGATTGCCAATTAAATTGATTATCCACATTTTATCTTTTCTTTCAAGTTACCAGGTTTTCTCCAAGCCCCTTATATCTCTAAGTAACAGATCCCTCTCGCTTATTAAATTAGTGATATAACTTAACCCATTTAAGTTCATTAATAATCCCATAACATGTTATTCCCTATATTTTAATTAACGAAAGTAATCTACAATCTTTTTACATTATTATCGTCTCATTCATTGTCCAATTTCAGGTTTTTAGGTTCCAATAACATGTTCTACTTAATGTGTAATTAAGTATGTTTTAACGCCATTCACATGTTTTCTATTAACAAGTTACATTAATATATATATATATATATATATATAATTAAATATAACTTATCTCATTCCATAAGTCTACCTCATTCTTTTTTATTTAATCATAACCTCATCATACACTGTTATTAACCCTCTTTTTGGCAAGAGCTTCAACGAGCCAGATCAAAGCCCAAAGCACAACTGGAATTATTTCGCGCTTCAGGAAGCCCAGTAGATGCACGGTTCGAAACATTGACATATCGGCCCAACTCCAGCCTCATCCGTCGACAGCTCACTCCGGAAGAATCGCTCGACCGAATATTATGCTTCCATATAAAGCGTATTAACCAGATATCTCGTGCCAACGTGGAAATATTCAATAGATCTATTCCACTGTATATCTCGACTTTCAAGGCAATAAAATTGGTCAACCATATCTGGACAAAGCTGTACTTTTGATATACCTCACAGTGGATGCCACATCAACCGCAACCTCCGAGGATACTATTTATAAATAGTGGAATCAGTCTTCCAGCCGCTATTCTAACCAAGAAATGTACTCCACATGTCCGAGCTTTCACGGAATGGCCGGACCACATCACAACAGCCTAAGCTGTAATCTCCACCTATAAATACCTTTAAGCTTAAAGAGGAAAAAACTGGACCTTCTTCCGACTCCTTTACACTTCATTTCTAGAGTTCACTTCTCTCAATCTCTCCCAAAAGGAAGAGGAGCTAGCCGCCTTCTTTCTCTTCTTCAAATAGAAAAAGAATTGTATTTGTAATCCAAAATGAGAAATAATATATAAAGTGGACGTAGGCACAGTCTTTACCGAACCACTATAAAAATTCTGTGTGTGCTCCCCGTTCTTTTTACCTTTTTATGCATTTTATAATCATAGTTCGTGTGTTCATCACCCGATTGGGGGTTGACTGTCACTAGTGACCAACTTTTGACGTCAACACTTTAGTGCGCCAGGTAGGGGAAGCGCACCAATATTCTGTTAGAACCTTTGCTCACTTCTGATTATGGCAAACAAGCGAAAGAAAGATGCAACATCCTCCCGCCATACTACTGCCGGTGCTGGCGATAACAACGCCATGGAAGTAAGTCCTGAAACCTCCTCTCATGAAGATGTATCTGGACATGTTACCCAAGATGACATGGATAAAATCATGGTTGAGTTCAGAGAACAAATGGCATATCAGGGTAAACTCCTTGAACGAAAGCAGCAGTTGATGGATCACCTTCTCGATCGACTAGAGATGGGATTGCACGCTTCCACATCAATTCCTCCACCGGCCGAAGCTGGGGCAACAAATTATCTTCAGCATGCACGGAATTAGGCCACTGATCAGGTTACACCTTTATTTCATCCTGGTTTGGACCCACCAACCGATCGATCACAACCAGGAGTATCGCTTCAAGCGACCAACGCAGGTGCAGCAGTAGAACCTCAAGAGGTGGGCGATCTCTAGATCGTTCGAACACTTTGCCTGCATTATTGGGAATAGCTCGACCTAGCAGACTAGCCGAGCAACCACCGGGTCCATTAGAATCAATGACATTCCCATTACAACCCAGAATCTTACTACAGGCCAGTCTAACCGCTCTTCCCCTACAACGAAGAGCTGGTGCGGCCTTCACTTTGAACCAGGGAAGCCACCCTATGCTACTGGTCCATACCGTGGCGGAAGAAGACGCTACTGTAGACCCTCCTAACCTCGCTCTAAGAGGGGGCAACCCCGAGCTCCGAACATCACATGCTACGCTGGATCAGCCTAGGCCCTCTGTTACGGGTACGGCTCAACCCGCTACTCCTCAGGTTTAGGAGGGGCCATTCTACCCGGAACCACCTACCAGATCTCATCTTCCCTTACACTTTCACTCAACCCACAGAGGTTGACCCCATTCAACGGCCGCCCTTTTGTGCATTCTTTTACCAAATCCCCGCACAGAAGCTCTTCTGAATACAGAGCTAAATTCATGGCAACGACTCCTCGAAGATGGGAGCTAGCTTGCAAGCATCATCCGGCGCCTCACTCGGGGCATTTCCTCGCAGTAAGCGATAGATAATGTCAATCGCAGCCCCTTCACCAGGGAAATCAGGAACTCCCGAAACCCTCCGAACTTCAAGTTCCTAGCTATCGAGCCATACAACGGCCGCACTGACCCAACCATCCACCTCATGCGATACATGCGATATATGGAAGTACTTGGTGCGTCGACTAACGTCATGGCTAAGTGCTTCCCCCTCTTTCTCACGGATATAGCTAGCATGTGGTTTCGACAGCTGACGACGGAGTCGATCGGCAACCGGAACACTCTGGTCACCTGCTTTATCAAGCGGTTCCAAGTACATATCTCTCGACCAAAAAGTGATTTTTTCCTATCTCCCATCAAGCAGCGATCTGGAGAGATGCTCAGATCCTTCCTTGAAAGATTCAACGTGGCCGTAGCATCTGTCGATCGGCTTGAGCCATCAATGGTGCTCATGGCCGCCATCGCAAGAGTTCAAACTCGACCAGAATTCTCAATCTCTTTAACCAGAGATCCTGCCAAGGATATAGATGACTTTTACTCCGAGGCCGAGCGATTCCTCCGACAAGAGGATGCCTGCCTTGAAATGGAGAGCCTAGGGGTTTTAGTAGCCAAACAACAAGGTCCATTCAATGGCAACGACCAGAATAAAGGAAGACGAAAGGCTCTGGAGAAGAGCGAGCACAAAGTGCGACCTCGAAATGAAAATAAGTACAACCAGTACATTGAGATCAATTCCTCTTTGTTCGACATCTATCTCGTCATACGAGGGTCCTTGCCCACTCTAAGACCACCTCGATGTGAACCAACCCAGATGGAACTTGATTCTGACAAGCATTGTATATTCCACAACATAGCTGGACATAACACAAATGAATGCCGGCATCTGCGCGATCTCATCGAGGGACAAGTCAAAAAAGGAGAGCTTCCGAATATGTCAATAGTCGCGCCCCGGCCACACTGCCACGACCTTCTACCCAAGCTCCTCAGGTTGGTCCTCGAGCTCCTAGAAACAGAAAGGACCCTGAGTGTAATAACCCGTATTTTAATAACATGTTGAAACCATAAATTAAGGCAGAATTTAAATAAGAATCAAGCAAAACAGGTTGTGCCATTGCATTCGTCTCGAAATTCTACTTGGAAACGAGTCCGAGTTTTCGAGAAACGGAGTTCGTATGAGGGAGATATGACCCTCCGAAGTTTCAAGGATTTTCAGAACAGAAAAACAGCTCGAATTCGAAATTTGAATTCAAACCCCAGCGCAGACTGTGCTGGAATTTTCCCGCCCAGGACCAGGTCGACCTGAGGGACGACACTATGGTTGACCTCCCAGGGACTAGGTAGACCCTGTGGTCGACCTGGGGGTTGACCTGGTGATGAAACCCAGTTTTGAGCCTGGGTTCATTCTGATGTTTATGGTCTCGTTTTCAGTCTATATTCGTCCGCCTAATCCTATATAAACATCCCCCTAACCACATTCTCTTTACACCATTCTTCTCTAACCTTATGCTACACAAATTCTTGATGGACATGGCTTCTTCTCCTTCTTCAAAATTAAATTAAAAAATAAATAAATTAAAATAAAAGACGAAGACTATTTCTTGAAGACTACGGCTAGGAATTGCATATTGGGGACTTTCTGCTACAGTCAAATCAAGATTCAACGATTCAACAATTCAATGACTAGTTTCTAGATTCAACTTCTGCATCTCAATTTCTTAGTCCACGATCTGTAATTTCTTGTTACTTTGAGATTTAGACTTGTTAATTGAAATTTGGACATGAGATAAAGTGAAATTGGACTTAAGTATGATAATCGATTCACATCTATTCTAGTTTCTATCTTGGATCTTGACATTTGGGAATATTGTTATGAAATTAGTTTGGACCTATTCATGTTGTAAATCAAACTCTTTCATGTCCATAACATTATCATGCCTGTGATGTTGAATCAGTCTATTATTTACAAGTTTGGGACTATCACCTTTTGCCATGACTATCAACTTATTATGCTAGATTTGAAATCCTATTATTTTCTATATGTCAGTGATGTTGTAACCAATTATCTCAAGTTATGTCATGCTAGTCTTGTAATCCCTTTTATCACCTTATGCTCGTCCTTTTTGCCTTTCATAGTTTTGATGTTATTACCTTTATTTCTGGATTTGGATGTACTTGTAATTTAGATCGATTCACGTTCACATTCGATGGGAATACGACTTGGGTAGATTAGGCAAAACATGAATTGGTTATGAACATGAATCATGAACTTTATAATAGGCATGAGTTGAAACATGAAACTTGACATGAAACTTACCATGAAACTTGACATGAACTTGACATGAAATTTGAACATGGACATAACACTAGAATGAACTTGAAAATGGACAACTCGAGGTTATGTTGAGTTTGTAGTGTAATTCTACCCGGAACCGCCCGACAAATCCAGTTACTGCAAACAATGGGATCCAATGTGGGTAGTTGGTCATATCGCGCTTGAAACCCAAGGTCAGACTGAGTTGTGGTGTAATTCTACCCGGAACCGCCCGGCATATCCAGTGACCACAACAACAGGTCTGATGTGAGAGGTTGGGGTGCATTAATGAATTAATGCCACATGATAGGGTTAAGTCATGAACATGAAAGACAACACTTAACCAACTTGACACATGATTAGTGGGGTTAAGTCATGAAATTGAAAGACAACACTTAACCAACTTGACATGCTAGACTGATAACGGTTAAGTCACGAATTTAAATGACAACACTTAACCTATTGGACGAAAACCCTAGTTACGCAGTCCATTTCACAGTAACCCACTTAGATGTATCATGGTACCCTGGAACTAGGCAGGGTGGGGCACGATTACTGGGCTGATTGTAAGCGACCAGAACAACGGCTGAGTTGGTGTGCCAGTGTAGGTTCTGGCGGACTACGGTCATGCACGTAGTCCGTAGTTGAAAAAGCAGGCATTGGGCATCAGTAGGTTTACACTGTGCGTGCTTGATTCGTGTCGATGGTTTCCCCCTAGGGCTTGATACACCCTATGGTGGACCTAGCACATGTGACTGCATTCGTGATAGGGCCGTATGACACAGACACATGATGAAGTAGAACTTGTAGGGAGCCGATCGATTAATGGATCGTTCCGTAGGACCCCGAAATGGTTCATTTCATGATATTGGGCCAAGGGATCATTTCATGGTTAATATACGACATGGGTTTGGGATACTAGTACAGTTGGTGCAACGAATCTTGAACATGCGATGTTATACTTGATTTATACTTGATTTATCATGTTATCTTAGTCTATCTTGCCCATCTTGACAGCATCCTTGTGTTTACTTCAGTTTATACATGTCATGTTACCTTTACCTGTTTTTATGCTGAAAGCCACTAGGACTTACCAGTCTTTATGACTGACCCGTTTTCTTTCGCCTCTTTTTATTTCGTCCCCCCCTGGTTCTCAGGGAGGAAACTCTAGCACTTAGCTTGGGTTTTGCTTGCTTTCGGTTCAGCTCATGTACGGTTTGATCTTGAGCTATGCTATGGCTGCATTTCTGCTACCTTTGGGGAATTAAGCTAATTTTGTTGTTTTAAGTTTATGCTTCTTTATTTATTCAAGGCAGAACTTGTTGTAATGGAAAATGATAGTTGGTACTTTGGATGTAAAAGGTTTTGACTCTTTTTGAAAGTAATGAAATTTTGCTTTTGATTCTTCCGCTGTTTTATTTATGTTCTATCTTGTAATATTTCTGTGTTGTTTACCTCGATAACGCTCCTCCAAAATTAGTGCATTCCCTTTGTGGGTGACCCTAGCGGAGGTAGGGTGTTACATTTGGTATCAGAGTAGAAGGTTACTAGACTTGGCAAAAGTTTTTAACCTTCTAAAACTATTTTCAAAATCGTTTACAAAGAAGCATTTTTCAAGAAAAATCTTGTTTTATTTAAAGGCTATTCCCCAACAGCCATTAGCACTATCCTTTGTTTCCTCGTTTTGAATCTCTTCTTTTCATTTCAACATGTCTGGGAATCTTAACCTTCCAGAGGGTGTGCCTATACATGGCTGGTTCAGGAGGTACTTAGAGGCTAGGGCCAACGATGCAGGCCCAACAGATATTCCTCCTCTAGCTGCAGCGGCTCCTTTTCCTCCTCCTCGTGCAAATGCTTTCTCAAAGATCTGTAGAGATTTTAGGTCCATGGGTGGAAAGGATTTTAAGGGAACTGAATCATTCGTAGAAGCGAGGAACTGGCTCAAAGAAACTGAGGATCTGTTCGTTATCTTCGAGGTGGACGATAGGAAGAATGGTTGCTCAAAGACGAAGCTTCCTATTAGTGGGAAGTCAATAACATTGAAAGACCTGTTGACACATGGATGGATTTCAGGATATGGTTTGAGATGAAATTCCTCTCACAAGCGGAACGAAGTTTACAACTGGAAAAGTTCTTATCTCTTAAGCAAGGGAGTATGACGGTGAAGGAGTACGTCAATCAATTCAATCAGCTTGCCCGGTTTGGGCTAGACTTAGTGAATACTCCTCATAAGAAGGCACTCTGTTTTGTCAAGGGATTGAATGAGCCACTTCACAGCTTGGCTATGACCCACATACCTATGGGGACTACTTACAAAAGGTTAGTAGACATGGCGCTCTTAAATGAAGAAGACAAGAATGGAAAGAAGGAGGTCAAGGAGAATGAGTCTCAAAACAAGAAGGTAGACTCTGAGAAAGGAGGCAAGAACAATAACAACAATAATGACAATAAGTCACGTGAGAAAAGAAAATGCAACTTCTGTGGTATTGATGGGCATATAGTCCAGGATTGTAGAAAGAAGAAGATGAAGATGGGAGCATGCTTTCAATGTGGTGATACTGGACATATCAGCAAGAACTGCCTAAGAAGCAAGGGCAAGCCCCGCAAGCAGGACCTTCTAGGGGTACATATTTAACTTCTCCTAGATGCTTTGTTTTATCTTGCTTATCTTCTCAATCCTATCTTGAGAACCTTAGGTAGAACCCTATGAATGTAAATATGTATTTGAAACATGTTATGGATGATGTTTGCAAGTGGTTGCTCGTGGTTGCATAACACACATTAGGCACTAGATGAGCTCAGTCACATTTTTTCTGTTGCATATGCATGGGTGCTTATACTCGTATATGGATGGAAACTTGATATGCTACCATTTGGATGTTGCATATGAATGAATGTTTATGCACTCATGTAGAGATTATAAAGTATGTTAGGAATTTGCATACATGTTGGACTCATTACACTAACATATTTTGCATTATGGAGGTCTACTGAATCAGTAACCGCTTGATCTTTTGCATTAGATAAGTACATATACATACACTCTTTCATAAGTTCATACAGCATTAGAAATCTTTTAAGGACAATGGTTTCTTGTGTATAATGGTTGAGTAGATGGATGATTGGATGATAGGATGCATTCTTCTTAACTTGAAGATTTCGAAGACTAAATCCTTTAAGGAGGGGAGAATGTAACAACCCGTATTTTAATAACATGTTAAAACCATAAATCAAGGCAGAATTAATTTTTAAATTAATAATCAAGGGAAACGTTTTACGCAATTGCGTTCATCTCGAAATTCTTCTAGGAAACGAGTCCGAGTTATCGAGAAACAGAGTCCGTATGAGGGAGATATGACCCTCCGAAGTTTCAAGTATTTTCAAAACAGAAAAACAGCTCGAATTCGAATTCGAAATTCGAATTCAAACCCAAGCGCAGACTGGGCGGGAATTTTCCCACCCAGGACGAGGTCGACCTCCCAGGGACCAGGTCGACCTGGCGGTCGACCTGGTGATGAAACCCAGTTTTGAGCCTGGGTTCATTCTGATGTTTCTGGTTTCGTTTTCAATCTAGATTCATCCGCCTAATCCTATATAAACAGCCCCCTAACCCCATTCTCTTTACACCATTCTTCTCTAACATTATGCTGCACAAATTCTTGATGGACATGGCTTCTTCTTCTTCTTCAAAATTAAATTAAAAATAAATAAATTAAAATAAAACACGAAGACTATTTCTTATAGACTACGGCTGGGAATTGCATATTGGGGACTTTCTGCTACAATCAAATCAAGATTCAACGATTCAACAATTCGACGACTAGTTTCTAGATTCAACTTCTGCATCTCAATTTCTTAGTCCACGATCTGTAAGTTCTAGGTACTTTGAGATTTAAACTTGTTGATTGTAATTTGAACATGAGATAAAGTGAAATTGGACTTAAGTATGATAATCGATTCACATCTATTATAGTTTCCATCTTGGATCTTGACATTTGGGAATATTGCTATGAAATAAGTTTGGACTTATTCATGTTGTAAATCAAACTCTTTCATGTCCATAACATTATCACGCATGTGATGTTGAATCAGTCTATTATTTACAAGTTTGGGACTATCACCTTATGCCATGACTATCACCTTATTATGCTAGATTTGAAATCCTATTATTTTCTATATGCCATTGATGTTGTAACCAATTATTTCAAGTTATGTCATGCTAGTCTTGTAATCCCTTTTATCACCTTATGCTCGTCCTTTTTGCCTACCATAGTTTTGATGTTATTCCCTTTAATTCTGGATTTGGATGTACTTGTAATTTAGATCGATTCATGTTTATATGTGATGGGAATATGATTTGGGTAGATTAGGCAAAACATGAATTGGTTATGAACATGAATCATGAACTTGATAATAGGCATGAGTTGAAACATGAAACTTGACATGAAACTTGCCATGAAACTTGACACGAACTTGACATGAAATTTGAACATGGACATGACTCTAGAATGAACTTGAAAATGGCCAACTCGAGGTTGGGTTGAGTTTCCAGTGTAATTCTGCCCGGAACCGCCCGGCAAATCCAGTTACTGCAAACAATAGGATCCAATGTGGGTAGTTGGTCATATCGCGCTTGAAACCCGAGGTCAAACTAAGTTGTGGTGTAATTCTGCCCGAAATCGCCCGACATATCCAGTGACCACAACAACAGGTCTGATGTGAGAGGTTGGGGTGCATTAATGAATTAATGCCACGTGATAGGGTTAAGTCATGAACATGAAAGACAACACTTAACCAACTTGACACATGATTAGTGGGGTTAAGTCATGAAATTGAAAGACAACACTTAACCAACTTGACATGCTAGACTGATAACGGTTAAGTCACGAATTTAAATGACAACACTTAACCTATTGGACGAAAACCCTAGTTACGCGATCCATTTCACAGTAACCCACTTAGATGTATCATGGTACCCTGGAACTAGGCAGGGTGGGGCACGATTACTGGGCTGATTGTAAGCGACCAGAACAATGGCTGAGTTGGTGTGCCAGTGTAGGTTCAGGCGGACTACGGTCATGCACGTAGTCCGTAGTTGAAAAAGCAGGCATTGGGCATCAGTAGGTTTACACTGTGCGTGCTTGATTCGTGTCGATGGTTGGCACCCTAGGGCTTGATACACCCTATGGTGGACCTAACACAGGTGACTACATTCGTGATAGGACCGTATGACACAGACACATGACAAACTAGAACTTGTAGGGAGCCGATCGATTAGTGGATCGTTCCGTAGGACCCCGAAATGGCTCATTTCATGATATTGGGCCAAGGGATCATTTCATGGTTAATATACGACATGGGTTTGGGATACTAGTACAGTTGGTGCAACGAATCTTGAACATGCGATGTTATACTTGATTTATACTTGATTTATCATGTTATCTTAGTCTATCTTGCCCATCTTGCCAGCATCCTTATGTTTACTTTCAGTTTATACATGTCATGTTACCTTTACCTGTTTTTATGCTGAAAGTCACTAGGACTTACCAGTCTTTATGACTGACCCGTTTTCTTTCGTCTCTTTTTCTTTCGTTTCCCCCCTAGGTTCTCAGGGAAGAAACTCTAGCACTTAGCTTGGATTTCGCTTGCTTTCGGTTCAGCTCATGTACGGTTTGATCTTAAGCTATGTTATGGCTGCATTTCTTCCACCTTTGGGGAATTAAGCTACTTTTGTTGTTTTAAGTTTATGCTTCTTTATTTATTCAAGGCAGAACTTGTTGTAATGGAAAATGATAGTTTGTACTTTGGATGTAAAAGGTTTTGACTCTTTTTGAAAGTAATGAAATTTAGCTTTTGATTCTTCTGCTTTTTTATTTATGTTCTGTATTATAATATTTCTATGTTTGTTTACCTCGATAACGCTCCTCCAAAACTAATGCATTCCCTTTGTGAGTGACCCTACCGGAGGTGGGGTGTTACACTGAGACTAGCACTCGCGGAATTATCATTAATTAGATTTTTATCTTTCCTTTTGATGTATTTCTTTCAATAATAAGGACATCTTGATGTACAGATGTATGGAGTTGGAATTTCTTTTCTTTGTAGTAATTATTTAGCAGTTATGAATTTTCTTTTGCAAACATGGTAAATGTTTGAAAACCTCTAAGCCGAGCATGGATAATGCTCGCCCCCCTTTTTTATGTGGTCTGCGCGAAAGTCCACCACCGTTTTTTAAACACCTACTCCTTTAAGCCGAGTGGGGTCATGTTTTCTAAAAAGATTATACTCTCTCTTTTCTTTTTACACCACGAGAATTTATAGCTCGCAGGACAAATTAATTTAGCATGAGTCGAGCATAAAAAACATTTGCCCTAGGCCGAGTATGGTTGATACTCGCCACCTATCTAAGCTGAGCATGGTTAATGCTCGACACTAATCCGAATATTGTTAATGTTCGCCACTAAGCCGAGTATGTTTAATGCTCGCCACCAAGCCGAACATGGTTTATGTTCGCCACTAAGCCGAGTATGGTTAATGCTCGCCACCCTTCAAAGCCAAGTGTAATTAAATGCTCGACCCATCAGCATTCTCCAAAACCGAGAATGGTTTATTTCGTATTTACAGGAACCAACTCTCAAATAGGTAGCGATTATCATCTCGGCCTTAATACGGTTCCCGATAGTTGTCGGTTTTTCGGCCTTAATACGACCTAGTATGGTCGTTGGTTTTTTGGCCTTAATACAACATCGGGACCGTCGGTTTTCTGGCCTTGATATGGTACGACATGACCATAGCTGCTCAAGCTTTTGGGCTTCGGTTCAAACTTCAGAACACACCTCCCTCTATCGGCGAAGATGCATTCTGAGGGGCAAAGTGTTAACCCTATTTTTGGCAAGTGCTTCAACGAGCCAGATCGAAGCCCAAACGCACAACTGGAATTACGTCGCGCTTCAGGAAGCTCAGCAGATGCACGGTCCAAAACAGTCGCATATCGGCCCATGTCCAGCCTCAACCGTCGACAGCTCACTCAGGAAGAATCGCTTGACCGAGTATCATGCTTCCGTATAAAGCGTATCGACCAGATATCTCGGGCCAGCGTGGAAATCTTCAATAGAGCTATTCCACTGTATATCCCGACTTTCAAGCAATAAAAGTGGTCAACCGTATCCGGACAAAGCTCTACTTTTGATATAACTCACAGTGGATGCCAAGTCAGCCGCAACCTTCGAGGATATTATTTATGAATAGTGGAATTAGCCTTTCAGCCGCTATTCTAACCAAGAAATAGACTCCACGTGTCTGGGCTTTCCCGGAATGACCGGATCACATCACAACAGCCTAAGCTGCAATCTCCACCTGTAAATACCTCTAATTTTAAAGAGGGAAAAAAACTGGACCTTCTTCCGACTCTTTTACACTTCATTTCTGGAGTTCACTTCTCTCAATCTCTCCCAAAAGGAAGAGGAGCTAGACGCCTTCTTTCTCTTCTGCAAATAGAAAAAGCATTGTATTTGTCATCCAAAAAAGAGAAATAGTATATAAGTGGACGTAGGCACAGTGTTTGCCGAACAACTATAAAAATTCTGTTTGTACTCCCCTTTTTTGTACTTTTTTCTGCATTTTATAATCATTGTTCGTGTGTTCATCACACGATTGGGGGTTGACTGTCACTAGTGACCAACTTTTGACGTCAACAACTGTCATTACAAAATGTTGTTGTTTACTTATTTACTTAGTTATGTTAACTAAGGTTTATTAATAAGTTTCCTTACCATTTATTATAACCTATGTTATAATTTCCACTTGTCCCTGAGACAAGCCAACGTATTATATTCCATTCCCATTCACATAATCAGTTATAATAGGTTACATTACCCATTCATCATATTTTCTTTAGTTCTTTAATGTTAACCAAACTCTTACTGTTGTAACTTTTATCTCTTTACTGTCTTGTAAATTTTCTCACATATTATTTATTTCCATTGCATACATATATTTTTATATATGTTTAGGCACTATACCCCTCACATTAAGTTGACCACTTGTGGACATTGGATTTGCCGAGCGGTTTCAGGCAGGCTTCTACCACACGTTGAACTTAACCTCGTGTCTTAGTGCAGTTATCTACAATTTCAATTGCTGTAAATTTTACACGCAAATTGGGTTTCTTCATTATTCCTAAATCTTTCTTTAATTCTATTTACACTCTCTTGACATAATAATATTCTTAAGAAAATATTCATGTTTAGTGTAAATTCCATAATTACAGTGTTTACAATAATTCCCAATTTAGATAGGTGTTTAATGGAAACAGGCTTTATACAACAGAAATGTTATCAACATGTTCTACGCAGAATTAATCTCACAGTTCTTGCCAATGTCACTGTAATTTGGTTCACAATATCCAATTTGTCATTAACACTATTTTCTACAACATATTCCCTTTTATTTGTAAATCTCATAAATTCAGTATTTACAACAGTAATATTCTTTACATAACTGAAAAATGAATTGTACCGCAATTATCCCAATTATCATTAACTTAAAATGTTAAGAATGACGGGGAATGTAAACGGTAAATATACTACTATTTAAAATGTATAGTTTTAATCCACACACCTGCAACTTTCCAAACCATGAATCTAATCTAGATTTGTTGTTCCATGGCATCCCTAACTAAATCTATTATTAAAACAACTACAAGCACAAATCTAATGCTAAAAGAAGAGGGAAAAAGGAAGAGAAACCTATGTAAATCAGATTCAATAACTTACCTCACGTTGATCAGAATTCCAAACACATATTTGTAGATTTACGTTCTTCTATCTTCGAATCTTAAATCAGAATTTCATAAAACTATTATTCTAATTTTTTTAAAAAAACTGGAGGAAGAATAGAATGGCAGAGCCAAGGCATTATCTCAAAAAATACGAGTTTAGAGCTTGGCCGGCTAATCTATTTATAGGTGCACCAGGAAGTCTGGACCATCGTATTTAATCTATTAAATTCTGAACCATGCACATTAGAATTACAGGTCACAAAAAACGAATCTGGGCCAGCTCGGGTTGACCAGTAGGTAGAAACGCCCTTGAGTGGGTCAACCCGCCTTTGAGTGTGTCGACCCACGGGTTGACCCATAGGTCGACCCAGCCTATCGTGGGTCGATCCATTTGGGCCCAGCATCATTTTTTGGGATGCTATTTCTGATTTAATTTTTTTCATTAACAACGTTTAATTACCTTCTTTGTATGCCTCTCCTTATTTATTTTATCCCCATTATGAATCATGGTTAAGTTTGAATTTCAAATCTATGCATGTATATACGCATGAAATCTTTCAGTTCCTTGCCCGATAATCAATGCAATTAATACAGCCATCAATTAGTTGTTTTATTCCTTTTTATGCACTCTACTTTCAAAGCTAATTAATTTCTTTGTTCGTTTTCCATTTATTATGCATTAATTATATTATGCGCTTAACTTGGACATTTTATCTCAACATTTGAATTTGTGCATATATATTTACGCACAACTTTTATTTCTTTTTCGAAATTTAAACGACGTTATGCCATCATTTAATTCTTACCTATTTTCATTGATTGTATGTTTATTTTGGATTTCTCTTTCATATGTATATATTTTTGAACATACATACACATATATTTACATATGCATGTATACATATGTTTTTTTGTACTCACTTTTATTTATAATTTTCCATATATGTACATTTATAAATATTTTCCTCTTAGGATATGCATTATTTTAGTTGTTCTTCTAAATAAAGATATGGCGCCAGCAGGACTCGAACTTGCGCCACTCACTTGGAAAAGACATGTATTTACCAACTGAGCTATATATGATTTTGCTTACAAGACTAAAAACAATGATGGTCGTTATTCTCTTTAGTGTTCTTCTTATACCTTCTTTTCATGTTTGTTGTAATATTTCATTTAAAGATATCTTTTAACTTAAATCCGTTTCCTGCAAACCATAGGTCTAAATTGACCATAAAATTGCCACGGACGCAATGGTGTTAATTCCATGATTAAATTTTCATTGCTTTTCAAATTTTATTATTTAATTAAAAATGTCGGATGTTACATTATTGGCCTAGAATGACTGGTGTTAATGTTAACACAAGTCCCACATCAGGGAATTTAAAAAATAAATCCTGTATAAACATCAAGAGTTCACCCTTCACACTGCCAATTGGTTTTGTGATAATTCAGTGTTCTCTAACATGATATCATAGCAGGTTTAATTCGTGTGCACATAACTGCCACACTTGTCCACGTCACCCAATAAGATCCGCGTGTTAGGTTCAAGATATTCTGCACGTACGAGGGTGTGTTGAGATAAGTCTCACATCGAGGAATTTATAAAATGAATCCTGCATAAACATTAAGAGTTCATCGTTCACATTATTGTCAATTGGTTTTGTTATAATTTAGGGTTCTCTAACAGTTAATGTATAAATACACCCACATGCACTCTCACATCACACACCTTGAATTTTTCTTCTTCTACAACAATATTTTATATAAACAAAATAGCCACCCTGGCAAATATCTTATTCAAATGGGCTAAGACACTTGTACACGGAACAATCAAGAAACCTACATATCATTCTTCTGAATGCTAAGATACTTGACCTTCCCACAAACGTTAAAACATCTGCAATAGTTACATATTTATTTATCAACAATGAAAAAATATTTATCTTCCTCAATAACGACAAACTACCTCAATGCAGGCTGCCTCCACAACTTCATCATTATTACATTACTCCATCTTACCTTTATATTGCACCTCAAACACATCAAAATTAATCTCATAATAAAAACATGATCATCCATAAGAACTACATCTTAATGCTAAAAAACTAACAAATAGAGATGGAGAAGTTACACAAAACTTAAGCAGACAATGTTGTTGCAATATATAATTTCTTGAATCCAAATGTTATAGAAAATGTTGTTGAATATGAATTAGGCGATGAAGATGACGATAAAAACGAAGAAAAAAAGGCCAAGAAACAAAACTATCAACAAGTAATTAAATCCAAAGGCCCCACATAAAAAATTGCAGTGGAAATCCTTAAAAGGTTTGCTTGGTCGAAAGAGAAATGAATTGGCTGTTGTCATTGATAATGTTTTTAGACATTATAGTATTAAAGGGATTAACAAGCTAAGAAGAATTATTAAAAGGTTTCAATAAGATAGATTTACTGTTAAGAAAGTGTTTATCTCTTATAATAGGTTGATTATGAATTTCAACATGTTAGAATTTGATTTAGAGAAAAAGAGTGAAACTAAATGTAAAACAGTTGAAAGAGTACATTATTATTAACTTATTAAACATGATTACATCGAATAAGCTTTAAATAAAGAAAGAAAAAGAAACTACTTTCTAAACTCTAGGTACATTCCTAAAGACTAGGTAAAACATGTCCTATTTCCTATAGAATACAGATACTTTTTCCTAATAATTCCTTCCTAAAACTGAATGTGTCTCAAACATTCAGCTTATAGGATATGTATGTTAACTTTCATAAACTGCATGTTATGATCTGATTGGGCGTGCTCGACTATTCAAGTCTCACTCATGGTTTTTCAGCGGGACTTACTAAGCCTCTCCACTCGGGCCATCCCATGATTGTCAGCTCCTTCAACAAGTGAGAACTGCAGCTCTTCTTCCATACTTGTTGGACAACATAAAACTACATCTATTTCACCATAGACTACATACTGCACTCGTAAGGCATACCTATTTTCCTTTTAGGTACTGAACAGTTTCCGCACTCTTCGTATAATCCAAATCCCTCGGGCATACATACAACAACATTGTCTCTCATATCACCATCACATTTTGGTGTACTGGTCAAACACTCAACCTACAACTACTCCATTCCCATGCCCACTTCGGTCTCACCTTGCAAGCTCCTGTAAACACTCCTCTACACTTATGCACCACTTCCTCAAACTTACTTCTCTAATGAAGAATCAACACGTACATCATCGGTCCTTGAAATACAACAAAACGTGCTCTTTATATGGGCAATGCTTGTTGTAATAGGGTTTTCGCAACGGGCTTGCCGGCCATTGTAATAGGCCACATTGTAATAGGTCCCTTTTTACAACGGTCGTTGCCCATTGTAAACAATTTATCACAACAAGAAATGCCCGTTGTAATATGGTTTTCGCAACAGTCATTATGACTGTTGTATTAGGCCACATTCTAATTGATCACAGTTGCAATAGACTCTATGACAATAATTAATGCCTGTTATGGAAAGTTGAAACTTGCAAAGGGTTCTAATCGTTGTAATACAAAATATATGTAAGAATTAAAATATTCAAATCAAAATTTCTAATTTTGAATAGATATTTTATTCAAAAAATATTTTATTACACTTTTGAATTGTACAAAGTTCCGTTTTTCTCTAATACACAATCACTATACAAAATACTCATTTGTACAAGCCTTGCCTCACTACATGCACTCAGTTATACTCATTCTCACACTCTATGTCCTCAGCTTTAGTGATTGATCTGGAAACAATTGCTAAAATTGATGCAACCTATGTAGCTCTTCAAATATTTGTACTCAAACAAAAAAACTAGTAGCAGCTGGAAATAAATGCACTACATAGTTAATGTAAGCTTAATCAATTTAAACATTTTAATGCATGTAGAGTTGGTGGTTTCATCAAAGAAATCGAATATCAACAAAAATTGAAGACATGAAGGTGTCAGGATGAGGAAAAGGAAATCAAGTCGATCTCCTCAAGAAGACTAAAGTCGTACAAATACCATACATGGTCTGATCATTCAGTCATTTTAGGTGTTCAAGCTTCTAGCTACTGCTAGAAGTAGTTTATCCAATTGAGTCAAGAAGGATATCATTTTTGATAAAACCCATCAAGTGGAGAGAACACATAACACAAAATGTGGCACTACCTATTACACTAGAAGAAAAATAAGTTAAAGTTACAAATATGATTGCATAGCTCCAGCCATATGAAATTGAACACTATGCCAAGTAAAAAAATGATTATACTCTATGCAAAATGATTATACCCATGTGCACACACTCTTAAAAAACATAAGATGATTTCATGGGGCATGCTTACTGTGAGATTCAGATCCTAGTACCAAATCAGACCCACTATCATTAGACTTATTTGTTCCGCTTCGATTATTGAGCATATAACATATCGCAGTTGTAACATAAGTTACCTTGTGTTAACGAAATTTTGACGGATAAACCTGAATGCAAAAACAAGCCAAATTATTGTATTAGTAACAACCTGGAATTTTGACAATAAATTAGTTATTTAGTTAGATCTTGAAAATAGGAATTTCTGCAAATGATGGAATTTAATCATAAACTTTAACTGTTGTGTCGTCTCGGAATTCTGGTCAACTTTCGTGTTTGGAGTTTTGTGAACGGAGTCCATATGAAAAAGTTACGGACAAAAAATGGAAAACGGATGAAAATAAATAAATATAATATATCTTACCCTTTATACCTAGTGTTCACTGGGATAATCGACACAAGAGGTGTAGGCCGCTTCGTGCTTGATGCGCCCAGTGACGGCTAGGGTTGGAAGGAATGGTTTTATATAAAATATTATATAAACGGAAGGATGTTTATCTGATCAAATCTAATTGTTCATACCCATTTCCACTCCTATAAATAGAGGGGGTAAGGCCGCATTCTTTTCCACCTATTTTTGATAACAACAACGGAGCTCTGCCATTTCCCTTTCTCTTCAAATAAATTTCTAAATAAAAAATTGATTCATATACAATCAATTCAAACATAACCCTTATGGTTTTTAAAGGGATTATCAGATTCAAGTGAAAAAGGATATGAATTGAAGTCTAAGCTATTATTCATCAGATTCTCCCCTTTTTACTTATTTTCGTGCAAATCTACAAATCTGAAAGTATCCCTTTTCCAGAATAACTATAGATCTGTAAGAATTTGAGGATTGTAGGCCTAAAAGATTATTAAGATGTCAAATTTGGATGCTTTTAGGTAGGGGAAATTTATATACAAAGTTAAAATAACTTATTATCTTGTTTGTATCAGATCTTAAATCTTTTCCCAACATTTATCAGATATGTTCATAATATTATTAGATCTAAAATGATACCTACCAGATATGTTTATGAATGCTGTCAAAAACCTGAAAGTATAGATTTGTGGTTTTAAATAATATTACTTGTAGGCTTACTTAACTATTTAAATTATTGTCTACAATTGTGTTGGAAAATATATCGTGGTTATTGCAAAACACTATGGATTTGGAAACCAGTCCCATAAAACACCATTAAGATGTAGTTTTACTACAGATCTGTAGTTTCAATATTAAACAGTAAATTATGTAATTATGATTAGAAAGGTGTAAACCTGCTGGTACTCAATTTTGTTGGGGTTTTAACTTATTTATTGTAAATATGTATTTTTCCTCTTTTAAAATAAAAAGAACATTATTTGAAACCAATATGAAATATGTCAAATATTGAAAGAGGGAAAATTTCTGTAAATTCACGTATAAATATAAATATATGTATTTGTGTGTAGTTTACATCAACTATCCCAAAACATAAATAAATATATATTTCTTGTGGTTTGAAATATGTTTATTCCAATGTCCAGGCATGATTTACAATAGTTATAGTTGACGGTTTTTTTATAAGATTTAGAATCTTATTACAAGATTGAATATAAAAAGGAATGTTTGGTTATTAGTTGAACCAATCAATAATCTTAATATTGGTAAAAGAAACAAATAATTACGTTAACTACGCAAAAAAATAAATATATATACATTATCCGTTTGAATCTTCGTAAATAACAAAATATATATATATAATAATAAATTTTTGAATCTTTGAATGAATTCATTTTATGGAATTATACATGTAAATGTAGTCTAAATTAAATGAATTTATTTTTGGTTACCATCGTAGCAATTTGTGTAATTGATTTCTATAAATTGGGCCATAAATAAATAAATAGCTATTGAAACCGACATTTATTGGGGAAAACAAATTAAATTATGTAGATAAGCCTAACGGTAACAATTTTTAAATTGGCTAGTATTAATGTTGCGAACCCCAATTAGGAAATTTGAATTATAACCGCATTAAGACACGAGGTTAAGCTCAAATTATTGTAGAAGCCTGCTCGCAACCGCCCAACAAATCCAGCATCCACAAGTGGTCTGCTTAATGTGAAAGGCCTGGTGCATAAATATACGTATATACACAAAAGACAATGTCTGTTGAGGTACACCAAATAGATATTTCAAGATTGATAAAATAAGGATATTTCATTGTAAATTAACGTCTTAGGGAAATTATGACCATTAGACTCATAAATGACATTAATTATAATCAATTGAAATACAAGGTATTTAAAGATTAATTGTTGCCTTAGGAAAATATGATCGTTATGGTCATAAGTGGCAATAACCCTATGAAACAGAAATAAATGAAATAAAAAAGGGACTAATGGGTATCGATTGCCATTTTAAATACTAAGTCCAATTAGTAAAACAATTAAACAAATATCCTAGGATAAGGAGGATACTACTTTCCCTATTTTATAATAACAAATCTAGAAAATTAAGACTGGACTTAGCTGTAAATAATGTTAGTTATTATTTACCATAGTAGCCTGGGACAATAATTAGTTTGTATATGAATGGTATTTCTACTAAGGAAAACTAAATTGGAATAACTCAATAACGTAGTTTGATTTGGGATTAAGGTCTTAAGTGCTTAGATACACCTACAAAAAAGTATTAAGTGATCGCGTAGCCAGCCTCCCATAAATGAAAGCATTAATAGCTAACTGGGTACGAGCTTGATCATCCCCGTGAATAGTCTGCTTCTTCGGGTCATAAGTGACTTAGGATGAGAAGCCCACCTAGTAATAGGTCCTCCAGCCTAGGGGTCTTAAATGTTGTGTGAATCCAAACCAAACTTAGATTTAAAAATGTATGGTATGGCCATTTCATAGGGCTACCTATCCTGCGGGAAGTTTTAAGCGTCTAAGAGATTATCCAATAAAGCCAGCTAGATAGTAATGAAGGGGCCCTCCATCGGCTTATTTTAAATAGTGAGCTACGTCTACCTAACTGGGTGATCTTAAGTTAAGTGGCTTCTAACTATCCCTCACCTTATGCGGGATATGGGTTAATATGCGTGAATGACATAAGCCTTAATTAGTAGGACCTATAGCTAGTGTCCTCTAGTTTAGATTAGCATTGAGTAAACCATCAAGAGGTATTAAGTGACTAATATGTTCGCCTAGGGTCTTAAGTGATCAAGAGAGTCCACTCTAAATCTATCATTTGATGGTGAGGCGTTAGTGGCTAAATATGTATACGTAAATAACTAGGTTCTGTGGTTAAGACCCCCCTCTAGTAAGAGTAAGCGGTTAAATGATGGTTTAAAGGATTCGTAAAATATATGCATAAATGTTCTATCTAGATATCAATATTATTGGGAATACTACCTTGGGAAGGGTAGTTAGAGTGGTGCTTAAATGTTTACAAGGTTAGGTTAGAATTACTAGCCTTGGAAGACATATATTACTGGTTGAGCCAAACAGGATACATTTGTGCATTGTAATTTGTGTTGTACCTTTCTTGTTCACCAGAACTTGTTGTTATGATCCACTCTTCATTACAACCTCCCAGGTTTCTTTAGAGAAGGTCGGGTTTCTCATATATGTCTAAGTTTGGCTTTAGGTTCTCGTTCTCCCTCATGCTCAGTATTGACTTAGTGACTCGCTTTTATAAGGTAGTTTCTTGGGTTACTACTAGTTTATCATGTTTTGTTTCCGATGTGAGTTAACTTATTGTACTCCGATTATGCTCATGCTATTTTATTTGTAGGTACCATATTTACACTCTCCATGCTTGGATGTGTTCAAGTTTCGATTTTGTCGAAATTTGGGCCCAGAAATGTGTAGGTTGTTACATTTGGTATCAGAGCATAGGTTAGACAATCAGAGGAATTAGTTAAAATTAGTACTCGTGTGAGAATGTAATTCTTTTTTCTTTTCTATTTTTCTTCATCATTTATTCTTACATGATTTAATTTATTTCGATGATGAACTAGTCGTGGACCTATAGAACAGTCTTAAGCGACTAAGAGTTGAAATATTTTGAGATCAAGTTTTTAGCCAATTCTGCCTTAGGGTCGATCAGATTATTTTACAATCCTGTATATATTAATATACATCTCATCCACACAATGAGGCATCCCAAATAATGGGGAAACAGTCATATATCAACCCAAATACAATATTTAATCTGAAACACGTACCTTATTTATCGTTTTAAAGCATGTTTGTTAATAATTTAGCAAATAGTGCAAAAACGAGCTCCAAATTAAAGTGCACGCCATTACAGCCTATTAAAAACTCAACAAACCAATTAGAATCCAACATATAAGTTAAACTTATATAAACAAATAATAACATAACAAGCATATCATACTAATGACAACAGAGTTCATGAACCCAAATAATGCACAGAATCAAATGTTAATGTTCACTACTTGTTCTATTTATTCACATTTCAATTTATTGGTCGTTCAAGTTATACAAATTCAAATTACTTTGATTCACAGTTAAATCCATGCACATGTTGGTTTTATTGCATTCACTTATTTATATTCTACATACTCGAATTCAATTAAATTCATTTACATATGATTCATTGACTTTTGATTTATTTCCATTTCAATTATCATCATTTAATGATTCCATTCAACTTGCAATTAATTACGTTCATTTAGAATAACATCTAATTGCTTCATTTTAAATCTAACACATCCATTCTTATTGTCATTCATGCATCTATTTAATTTAGTTTCTTTCAATGTCCAATTTTAATTCATGCCAACTTATGTTTTATACAATTTATACATTCCATAAAATTTCTTTTATATATATTTTATTGACTCGTATTCAATTTTTCACAATCGTCATATTATTTTCAATCCATATTTTTGTTCAATTTACACAATTCATACATTTAATTGACTCGTTTCATTTTTACACATTCCATTCAATTTTCCACGAGCAAACTTTGAATTCAAAATTCTTTTTTTTTTTTGCAAATTTACCTTTGTTTGTAACAATTTGTTAAAGTTCATCTTTCTTAATGATTTAACAAATTTATATTCACTGAAATCAAATTCTCTTCCATTTAGTTGTTTATATGTATTTTTACAACTTCACTTTATATTATTTTATTTCAGTTCTATTTCATTTTTATTTAATCATTTCCAATCAAATGAAGATATAACTTTGTTTATAACTTGTTTACTTCCTTTAAGCCCACGCCAATTTTTTTCTTTCGTATATTTTATTTTCACTATACGTTTCAAATATTTACAAAATAGTTTTAAGTATCAACATAATATCTTAACTGGAATTATATATTTATCTCACTTTCGAAACCTGAAAATGGATATGGTGATGTCACGATCATCCCCAGAATTATTTTCAAGCGACTAGAGTGTCATTCTATATCTATAGAATACAAATAGGATTTATTATATACGTTAGCTAGGTGTATATCCAAAATCTTACATGTTTGATAGCCCAATCTTGACGTCAAATAAATACTTGAAACTCTTATTATTTG
Organism: Allium sativum; assembly: GCA_030737875.1. Taxonomy (NCBI): domain Eukaryota; kingdom Viridiplantae; phylum Streptophyta; class Magnoliopsida; order Asparagales; family Amaryllidaceae; genus Allium; species Allium sativum. Next base: position 191,103,236 of record CM060922.1, on the reverse strand, counting down.
TAAAACAAATATATATGCTCATTTTGGTATATGTATCAAAATAATATATTTCAAACATTTCTATTAAAAAATTCAAATAAAGAGAATTTATCTCCCCCACTTGTTTATTTGTTATATATATTTTAATTCAATTCATTCCCAAGTACATTGGCTTATAAGTTAACAATCAAACTCATATAAAATTATATTCTCAAATATATATTATATAAAATGTGACGGCCGGGAATTTCGCTCGATCCGAATCAGTCGTTAAACCGATCTAGACCGTTCGAAACCCTGATCGTTTTGAGAACACGACAAAATAGAACGCAGACGGAAGAACATTTCAATGCATTTACAACAATTCCATCAGAATACAAGAATATACCGAGTATAAATGAATAAATTACATTCGATAAATATCAGAGATTACAATAAATTACATAGCAGCGGAAAATAATACAAAGCACAACTGAAGGTGATATACGGATACAGAGTTTTCCGGATATCATTCCAGCTGTAAACCAATATCCTATGAATATAAATCTGTAAAACCAAAACTACTAGCTGCCCGTGTCGAAAATAAGGGCACCTAGAGTTTAGGTTAAAACAATAAACTCCAGGTCAGTCATGTGACTGGTGTGAGAACTAAAACAGTTATTTAAAACTTTACCTTAAAGGAGAGTAATTCAAGGGACCACGCCGTATAACACGGAACGGGTTTCCTCCCAAGAATACCAGTGCATAGAATAAACAACGCAATGCTTTTCGAAAAATGAAGCTATTATGAGACCCAGGTCCCATCACACAATGCAACGCAAGCCGGAGGATAGGGTTTTACCTTATAACAGCCAAATATGCTTGGTACGTTTAAAACAAATCATTTGATACTATAATAAGTGTATAGTGTCAAAACAATTTCAATCATAAATATAAATCATAGACGGCATAAGTGCCCCATACCACTATGTCGCCATACTAGGCTCTACAAATAAAGTCGAAATACACGTATTGGAAATTGGATTTTCGTCATGAGTCAAGGCAAGGGGCAAGCTCCTCTCCTCTTTCGAGACACTCTAGCAAATGTCCCAGGGCTACGCACTCTGGGTAACCCATGGATGCTTCAGGGCCGGTCCTCTCTTACGTTTGAGGATTAGTTATTCCTGAACACACGTTTCCCGGTCCTTACAGACCTAAAATCGAGGCGCCTCATCCAACAACCACATAGGTGAAAAGTATATAAATGTCAGGGCTGGTAAGTCACTGACACCACCAAAGCTAGAAAGAAACGTCGTGCTCTCACTGCAGTCCTTATCCCGTTTTTGACTCATACCGAGGTGTGAGGCTCGCGAATTCACGTTATACACAAAGCTATGCCACAAAGGCTGTGCTTTGATCATCAACCACAAGACTTTGCTTTTCAATAGAAGCCTTGATCCATGCAATTCAGCATGCCACACTGGCAATTCATGCCATGCGACTGATGTCCATCGATATACAACCTCTGAGCTCGTACATCTTAGAGAAGGTCGTTAAGCATGAGAATAAATTCTCCGCCGCCAAACAGATGTGTATTTAATGGAGATCAATCAACACAGAATAAAATCCAATGTCAGACACACAGTCCATTTACAAGTTCGTTCTGGGTCTGAACGAAACCGGAGGCACTTTCCTCGCATATCCATCGATCTCCAAGTACGTCTGGATGACCACCAATTATTTCCATCCTCTTGGGTGTACAGCCCAATCGGGATCATCAGTAATTATCCAAATGATGTGAAGATTTCCGGTCTTCAACCACCGTCTTCATCTTCGACTTATCGTCGAATCGATTATTCAGAATGGGTATAAACCCGGCCTTTCCGAACAACCCGCGTATATTATAAACAAATGTTACACAAACACAACATACGCCTCATTCCAATTCATCAGTCACTAACCGTGAATCAGTAAGAGAGCAATTCTCCAAATATTAACCCCGAAGGCCGAAACCAACATCAGATCAATACCCAGGAAACCATTCTTCTTAACTAACCTACGGCTAGTTTCTAAATTTCATATTCTTAGGGAAAGGTTCCCATTAATTTTATCCAAGATAAAATCTTTAAATTTATTCTTTAATCTTCCTTTGGATGTCATTTCAAACCAAATTATGGTTTTCCAAACTAGTCGGGATTAGCGAACCACACCGAAGTAATTATTTATTTTATTTCCCAATCCCAACCTATTCATCCCATGAAGCAAAACTGGTAATACTGCATATCTAACACCACGGTGTTATCGGTAAAATTAATTACCATTTCACGTTCAAATCTAATTAAAGATTTAACTATCGTTTGGAGCAAAACTGGTGATACTCCATGCTCGCTCATTTTCCAAATTTGATAATTTAGATTATCAATTCACATTTCAATCTAATTGCAGATTCATTAAAACTCCCTTTTCTGGGTTAAAGAACTAATGTCATTTAAAACACAGTTCACGATAAACCCAAATCACATTCTATTTATTATCGGGTTAAAGAACAAATGTTATTTAAAACACTGTTCACGATAAACCTACAAATCAATTCTATTTAAAACCCGTTTCAAATCCAATTTATTTATTTAAAAATAAATGGGTTTTAATATTAGTTCAAAACTAGTTCATTTCGATAAAAATCTATTTTTATCTTTTCAAATATGGAGTTTTTCATCCCAGTTTTTCTCAAATCATTTCTTATGATTTTATACAAATTATTACTATTTTTAATAATTTTATCAAGGCCCGTACAGTCGATTTACATCAACGGCCATCAAACTGCACTTACAGTGACCTTTTCCAAATTTGATTTGGACGTATCTCCAAATACGGCCGTTAGATTTCAAATTTCTAATATTCGTTAGAAAGCTCTTTTCGATACGAACTCAACGGTTCCGGTTTTAGGAGAATCCGACGGTCGGATCTCCCGTAATGTCCGTTCGAAGTCAATGGTCGAAATTCATGAATTGCCGCGGCGCGGCGCGTTCTATTCAGGCCATTATATTATATATAATATATATAATATATATTTTGTCGATTCCTATTTAAAACGAATTTTATAAATAGTTTTAAATTCTTTCAAAAACATTTCAACTTCCATTTCCAATTCAATTCAAATTCGTTTTCTATTCAATTCAAATTAAATTCGTTTTCTATTCAATTCAAATTCAATTCGTTTTCTATTCAATTCAAATTCAATTCGTTTCCTATTCAATTCAATTCAATTTCGTTTTCTATTCAAATCAAATTCAATTTCGTTTTCTATTCAAATCAAATTCAATTCGTTTTCTATTCAATTCAAATTCAATTCGTTTTCTATTCAGTTCAATTCAATTTCGTTTTCTATTCAATTCAAATTCAATTCGTTTTCTATTCAATTCAATTCAATTTCGTTTTCTATTCAATTAAATTCAATTTCGTTTTCTATTCAAATCAAATTCAATTTCGTTTTCTATTCAAATCAAATTCAATTCGTTTTCTATTCAAATCAAATTCAATTCGTTTTCTATTCAATTCAAATTCAATTCGTTTTCTATTCAAATCAAATTCAATTCGTTTTCTATTCAATTCAAATTCAATTCGTTTTCTATTCAATTCAATTCAATTCGTTTTCTATTCAGTTCAAATTATAAAAACGAATATAATTGATATAAATATCGTTCGCGTCAAAATAGCGCATCTCTAATCAACACGGCTTTATATATTTCAATAATTCCGTTATTCTATTCAACAAATGAATATTTATTCTATTCAATACGTGAATCTATATTTTTGTCAACACATGACTAATCTCAACGAATGAGTACTGTCCACGTGTGACTATTTTAGTTATTCAATATATTTTATAAAAATCATGGTATCTATCATTTGATTTAAATCAGACTCCAACCGTAAATTAGTAAGAGAACGATTCCCTAAATATTAACCCCGAAGGCCGAAACCAACATCAGATCAACATCCAGGAGACCACTCATCTTATCTATTTTCCAATTAGTTTCTAATTTTATATATGATAAAGATGTAAATTTTATTGTTAAAATATTTCGTTCAACACATGACTAATCTCAACGGATGAGTATTGTCAACACATGAACCTTTATTTTATTATAATGATAAGGAAGTAAATTTTATTATTAAAATATTTCGTTCAACACATGACTAATCTCAACGGATGAGTATGGTCAACACATGAACCTTTATTTTATAATATTCTTTATCTTCTAAATTGGAATAAGGCCAAATCAATTACCATATAACGTTAATTATATGGATTCCATACACACATGTATATAATAGCAACGATAAATAATCAACCATCATCCAAAGTGCACTACACTACATAAGCATCAAATATAGATATTTAACGCTTATAACAGCCTATCGATCCATCGATCGACATACAACTAATTATTGGGATTAGCGTATACCGTATTTTATCCCAATACCCATGTGGGGTTTCAAACAATCAAACACAGATGTTGTTTGCGCAGTTGGGCGATGTGTAAAATTTATCGTCCCAATCTATGTCCTTCAAATAGGTGTACATAAATAAACCATCCGGTTCATAAATGAATATTTATTTATTTACATTCACTATATTCATATTCACGTTAAAAATTATATTTTTAACGATAAAATATTTTATTTTAACACATGAATTTCTATTCAGTTCATTTACAGAGTAAAAATGATATTTTTATTTTTCTAACTTATTTTAGAAAATTTCGGCGGCATAACGGCGCGATACTAGAAACGGGACAAGACCTAGCCTTATCCTTGGTCTAGTGATGGCCCACGCCATACACATATCAATCCAATCAATTTCAATTCACCAAACAACCAACTCCAAATCAAATAATCTAACTAATCTATGCAACCAAACAAACAAGTCCATGGTTTGTGGACAGTGGTGTCGGGTGCTACTAAACACCGTCTGCATCCTAGTATATATTATAATATAACTAGAAAAGGAAATTTTAAAAGGTGAGAAGTTCTCACCGACTAGCTAATCCAACGCCACGACTCTTCTTAAGTAGAAAATCTCCGCCGTTCTCGCCTCTTGTCACTTTCTTTGCCCGTAGCCACTACATACATAAAAATCGCATTTTTATATTGTTGCTATGTATATAAAAATCACATTTTTATATTGTTGCTATATATATAAAAATCACATTTTTATATTGTTGCTATATGGATAAAAATTCTATTTTTACACCGCTACTATATAGATAAAAATTATAATTTTACATCGATGTTCATATAATAAAGATTAGATTTTTATATCGCCACCTATATAAAAAACACATCTTTGCTCCTTCTACAAAATAAAGATCAAATCTTTAACACATCTATAATGTAAAAATCATATTTTTAATCTTCTACTCATATAAAAAATATATTTTTAACCTTTCTTTATTATAAAAATTATATTTTTAAATTTTCTATAATATAAAAAGTATATTTTTTTTCATTCTTTCAATAATATAATTAAAAATCTATTCCTTTTTAAAATTAAAGATCTATTCCTTTTAAAAATTAAAGATCTATTCCTTACAAAGTTAAAAATCAAATCTTTTTCATGCTAACATATATATTATGATTCAAATTTTTCTATGGTTCTTTGTAAAAAAAAATCAGTTCTTAGATATCTTAAAAATCAGTTCTTTGTACAAAGAGGAAAAAAATAGTTTTAAGTACAAAGAAAAATCAATTTAAATAAAAAAAGAAAAATCAGTTTAAAATAACTCACTGCATGGGGGGAGGAAGGCGTTGTCGCTGGTGGAGTCTCGCCGGAGGTGGATCGGCGGTGCCCTCGAGGTGGCGCTGGCTCGGGGTGGCGGTCTTCAATTGCAGCATCGAGATGAGGAGAGGGAGGTCGGAGGCATGGGAGAGGGTTGCGACGCCGGGGGCCAAGCGGGGGTGGATCCGAACGGCGGTGGCTTCGGAGGGCGTGGAGGCGGTGCGTCGATCTGGGGAGGGAAGAACGAGAGCAGTGGGGTTTATTTCTTTTTGATTTGAGCGACGGGGGTAAAGGAATGAGAGGGTTGACCTAGAGAGTATATAATATATATATTATTTATTTAATTAATTTCATAAAGTAACTTTTTAATTCGAATTCAGAATCGAACTCGCCGACTGTCGCCCCTAGCTAATTACCCCTATTCCGAACACAATGGGATATGTATCGTAGGCTGATTCGATCGTTTCGATCAGTTTTCATCAAAATCAAAATATAACTCTATATATTGAATTTGAACGCGCATTTCAATTTACTGGGGTCACATACTAACTTGAAAAATTCCAAAAAAATATTTTCTAGCTTCGTATTGACGATACGGTCCTAACAAAGCTAATTTCGTCGAATTCCGAGACCGTTTGAAAAATGGCCATTTTCCAGTCGATTAAAATCAACTGAAACTGGTCAAACGCATTTTCCTTTGCCACGCTCACATATTGATTCGAAAAATTACGAAATTTGAAACCTAGCAATAATTTGACATCACGGACCCAACAAAAGTGGTTTCGTCGAAATCCGAGGTCGTTTGCAAAATGTCTATTTTTAAGGGCCTGAATTCCATAGCGACTATTCAGAATTTTCAACCCAACGTATCTTTTGATTCCCGCTATGAAATTTCGATTTTTCGGATTCGTTGGAAAGAAATTCACAATTGATTCTAATATTTTTGGTTTCACTAAAATCCGATTTATTTTGCACCCGGTATATTCAATTGAAGTTTGAAATCGAATTATCGAACTACCGCGCCATTTTCAATTCCTTTTATAATTATATATAATTATTTATATTTTAACGACGGCGTATATAATATATACGTTCTAAATATATTCAAAATAAATTTCTCGTCGATATTATTTAAAATAATCCATTTTAAATCTTCAAAATTCGCTAAAATTGCCAAAATAAAAATTTTAAACTGCCTCGCATTTCCGGGTTATTACATAAAAATTCCTTAACAAATTCAATATTTTATTTTACTTATGTATTTTTTTCCAATCCATATCTTGGATCATATAAAACATATACATAGGTTCACATTTAATAAGTCTTATTAACAAATTAAATATACCATTCAGGTCTATTTTAAATTCAATTCCAATAGATTAGATTCAAATCATTACTATTCCTTCCCTCCTAATATTACCATAGTTTAAATCATCTTTGATATATTTTTCAAATAACCATACTCAATTTAACACAATACTAATCAATTTTATTTTCCTAGCAAACATATCTTAAGAAAAACTTATGTTAGCTTAAATTTATACTTAAGAATATATATAATTAAGTTTCCATTTCAATATACATCATATACTAATTCAGTTTATTTTCATATTAACTAAGATTCATACTCATATTATATATGCTATTCTAATTGTTATATAAACTCAAAATTATTTTTAAGTAACAAATTTTTAACATATATGAACCATGGTCAGTTTATTATTGTCAAGTTATATTTATAACTTTATATAATTCCTTTTCACTTCATTAGTTTACATTAAATATATATATAATCCTATGCCATTATTCATTTCTAATTCAAATAAAACATATCAGTTTATTAGTTTTGAGTCATACCTATATACTAGTGTGTGACCTGTGCTACGCATATGGGCAGATGAGTAAGTATAGATAGATGTAAATTTAGTTATTTGTTGTTGTTTACACTTCATGTATGCGTGTGTATATATGTACATATACGAAAATCTATTTAGATGCAAATAATATGCACAACTGGTGATACACTATTGGTTTGTCTCCTGATTTTCACCTCTTTATACAAGGACAACATATTGTAACGCTAAAGATATTGTCACTCAATTTGTGTCTAAATTCTACACGCTAATGGTAGTTTATTACTTATCGAAAAGTAGGTAGATATTGTTAGTATCATGCTTTTGGTACCGCAATAAGCTCTACTTGAAAATTAGGTTGGCCATATTTTATTTTTATAAGTTGTTTTAATTAATATTTTATTGTGTAAATTATATTTTTCGCTGCATGTAATGTTGCTGAATCATACATATGCATATTGGGAATTGAATGCTTGTTATTTTGTTGCGATGTTGTATCATGCACAATTGAGAGAAACCCATCATTCTAATTTTTTCTTCAATGTATATTTATATATCATTTAAAATTTTAATACTTTCTGTGTGTGCGCGGTTAACACGCATAGAGACAATTGCCAATTTAAAATAGTGAATTTCATATTATAGGTATTAAAACTTTTTATGCTCTTTTTCTCCTATTTATTATTTGAAACTTTTTCCACGGTATAACTTGTATTAAGGCATAGTACTATAAATCATATGGTTAAATAAATAATTCCTATAATTAATGATCTATCTCCTAAGAGACCTATTATGATTATATGTTTTAGTTTAACGTTTTAGTGAAAATAATTGATTTTATTGGTTTTTGATAGTCATGAATATATTATTGTTGTTCACATGCTAGAATAGTCACATGTTAATAAAACCCACCGGATAAAATAAAAATGAAGCAAAGGCCCGTAAGAACAATATTCAATTAAAGTATTTGTTTGTTAGTTATGATAAGAAGAGGGTGTCAAATGTGTAAACACGAGCAATTTTTACAAAATAAAACATAAGATTTGACATGATAAATAGGGAATTTCATTTTGAAGGACAAAAATCCAATTTTTTTTACCTCAACGACAGCAGCCTCAAAATTTAGTCATAAGGACAACATAATAAAATAAACTATATAATATCATTATATGAATGTTCAAAACCAAAATATTTAACTTTGAATATACAGAGTGAAGACCAACATAAGAGTGCATATTTAATAGGTGTGTTCAAGCATTAGTGCTTATTAAATAAGTGGTTTAAACCAATTGTATATTAAATAGGCATTCGGTCATTTTAATAGAGGTCCAGAACTCCGGAAATGAATACTCAATGCAATAACATATGCTTTTTGAAATTGGTGATACGCAAATCACAATTTTGGGCAATAAATAGTCATACATATTTTGTAGAGAGATTTGTTGCTAGATTTTATGGAGAGATTTGGTGCTAGATTTGATGAAGAGATTTGGTGCTAGATTTGATGAAGAGATTTGGTGCTAGATTTTATGGAGAGATATTGGTTGCTATACTTGTGGACATTTATTGCAAGGATATTTGGTGCTTATCCAAATAGTTTTATAACATATATGAAGATAATTTGGATGCCAAGTTTTCTTGGGCAAGAAGCAATTCTCTCTATAAATAGGGCCAGCTAACATCTTCATTAGGTGTGGGTGAGAGCCACCAAGAGTGATCATTCTAGCTATTACAAATTGAGTGTTCTCCTTCAAATTTTTTAGCCATTAGATATTCTTTACCTATTTCACAATAAGGTTATTGGTTCAAGTTGTAATTTTTTTTAACGATAGTTGAGATTGATTGTAAACAATTTTTATTGGTGAATCAATAAAGATGGTGGTTAGGTGGAATATCATGTGCTCATATTTCCAATATTTTTGTGGTGTTGTTTATTTTTTTGGTCACATTCATTTTCAAATGATTGGGTGATAAATATCCTATTTTTCTTGGTGTTTTGTCAAACTTCTGTTGCGCACAAAATTCCAACAGTTTGGTATCTGAGCTCATTTTATCGCATAACTTGGAGTGTTTGTTGGATTGAAAATTGTATATGTCGGAGATGATGTTGCTTCCATGGATGATTATTGTGGAGCAGGAGATTTTGAGAATTTGGAATGAAGAACCTAGTCCGCAGCAAGGTGGAGAGGTTGGTTATCACTGTTGAAGATCCGTTGAGTATCATGTTATCGATTGTTGTCTTCACATTGATAATTCTCAATGGATCCATGTCCATGAAGAGGGATCAAGTGGTAGGTGTATATCGATAAAGAGGAGGTGTGATTGAGCCTGGAAATTAATTAGGTAATCTTGTGGCTTGATGAAATCAAGAAGGTGTGATTGAGCCTGTAAATCAATTGAGCCTGGACGTGAAGAAAAGACAGGATGGTTTTATCTCGTCTCCGTTTAAATCGAGATGGTGTTAATTGAGAAAAAAGAGGTTGAAAGTGAGAGCTAAGGGGATATTGTTTGAGTGAAGGAGATGTTGTTATTTGGTATCAAGGTGGAGTGCTGAAATTGGTGATACGCGAATCACAATTTTAGGCAACAAATAATCTTACATATTTTGTGAAGAGATTTGTTGCTTGATTTTATGGATAGATTTGGTGCTAGATTTGATGAAGAGATTTGGTGCTAGATTTGATGAAGAGATTTGGTGCTAGATTGTATGGAGAAATATTGGTTGCTATATTTGTCAACATTTATTGCAAGGATATTTGGTGCTTGTCCAAATAGTTTTATAACATATATGAAGATAATTTGGATGCCAAGTTTTCTTGGGTATGAAGCAATTCTCTATAAAAAAGAGCCAGCTAACATCTTCATTTGGTGTGGGTGAGAGCCACCAAGAGTGATCATTCTAGCTATTCCAAAATTAGCGTCTCCTTCAATTTTTTTACCCATTAGATATTCTCTACCTATTTCTCAATAAGGTTATTGGTTCAAGTTGTAATTGTTTGTAATGATAGTTGAGTCGATTGTAAACAATTTTTTATTAGTGAATCAATAAAAAGGGTGGTAGGGTGGAATATCATGTGCTCATATTTCCGATATTTTTTATGTTGTTGTTTATTTTTCAATCAAATTCATCTTCAAGTGATAGGGTGATAAAGTCCTATTTTTCATGGCATTTTATCAATCTTCCGCTGCGCACAGAACCACAATAGTTTGGTATTAGAGCGATTTTTTCATAACAGTTGTAATTGGAGATGTCGGAGATGATGATATTTTCAAAGATGGCTATTTTAAATGGGAAGAATTGTGGTATATGGAAGCCGAAGATGGAGGACATTCTATATCTCAATGATTTGCATGATCCCATTGATGGAGATGGGGTGAAGCCCTCGAATATGGATGAGGGAGAGTGGAAGAAAATGGAAAAAAAGGCGATTGCATTGATTCGCCAATATTTGGATGATTATGTATTCCACTATGTGGCTAGTAGTGAATCCACAAAGGCGTTGTTGGATAAATTAGTATCTTTGTATGAGTTGAGGAGTGCTACAAGTAAGGCTTTTCTAGTTCGAAAGTTGGTGCAACTTCGATTGGATGAGGAGAAGTCTGTTGCAGAGCATATGAACGAATTTCAAGATGTGATCGATCAATTGGAAAACATGAAGGTCAATTTTGATGATGAGTTGCAGGCTCTCTTGTTGATGAGTTCTCTTTCGGAAAGCTGGGAGACTTTGGTTGTCTCATTGAGTAACTCCAATGCTAATGGAACTATCTCTTTGGAAACAGTTCGAAGTAGTCTTTTGAATGAGAAGCTAGAAGAAAAGGGTCAGAGTTGAAATCGGTTCAAAGAGAGGCGATGGTAGCAAGGGACTCGGGGAAAGATACAAGAAGGAAGAAGAAAGGTGCTATCATTTGTCATTATTGTGGTAAGAAAGGCCACAAGCGCAATGATTGTTATTCATATATACGAGATATGAAGAAGAAGAAGCGCAAGGTGATAATAATAGTGATTTAGCACAAGCAGGCTTATTTGAAGGTACCGAAAGCGATTCTTCATGAGATGTCCTATATAGTGTTGTGGAGCCTTGGAAGTTGGATTCAAAAGCCATTTTTCACATATGCCGTGATGTGAAATGTTTTCTTCATATGAGATGAGTGTTGGCATGATAAAGACGGCCAATGGGGTAGAGCTACCAATTTCTGGAGTTGGTGCTGTTAGGTTTCGGATGCATGATGGAATGGTGAGAGAAGTGGCCGATGTGAGGCACATACCCACTTGTTCGCATAACCTCATATCTCTTGGTCAGTTAGATCGCCGCGGTTGCACTTATGAGACTTGAGGTGAAGTTTTGAGAGTGAAGAAGGGTGGTCGTGTGATGATGCGAGGAGTTTTGGAGGAGGCAAACCTTTGTAGTTTGGTCGGTTCGGTAGTCAACAATGGAAGGCGGGTGACGGTTGAAGAACCTAATCCACAACAATGTGAAGAGGTTAATATGGACACCGCTGATGGTCCAAAGGTGGAGGATCATGGTATCGACAAAGGTCTATATGTTGACGATGCTCGAGGGATCCCGAAGATGGAGAGATCATGTCAAACGGAAGATGGATATCGAGTTGTGAAATCCACAAAGACGAGATGGAGGTCTTTGTGGTATTACAAACGCTTTTGAAGATCGTTATTGGCATGATGCACGGATGAAAGAGGTGCATCATTAGTGGGCGATGATGGATGTTTGTAATGATATTAATTGAGAAAAGAAGGAAGAAAGTGAGAGCTAATTTGGATGGTTTTGGGGAGATGTTGTGATTTGAAAGTGAGAGCTAAGTTGTTAAATTGGTGATACGCAAATCACAATTTTGGGCAACAAATAATCTTACGTATTTTGTGGAGAGATTTTTTGCTAGATTTTATGGAGAGATTTGTTGCTAGATTTTATGGAGAGATATTTGTTACTATATTTGTGGGATAATTAAGGAAAGGATTATTTGGTGCTTACCCATATAAATTTATGACATATCTGAAGATAATTTGGGTGCCAAATTTACTTGGGTATGAAGCAATTCACTCTATAAAAATCCTAGCTAACATCTTCATTAGGTGTGGAAAATTTGCCATTATTCTTCATTGTCTTTCTCCTCAAATTTTTAGCCATTAGATATTCTCTACCTATTTCTCAATAAGGTTATTGGTTCAAGTCGTAATTGTTTGTAACGATAGTTGAGATCGATTGTAAACAATTTTTATTGGTGAATCAATAATGAGGGTTGTTAGGTGGAATATCGTGTGCTTATATTTCCGATATTTTTGTGGTGTTGTTTATTTTTTCAATCACATTCATCTTTAAGTGATTGGGTGATAAAGATCCTATTTTTCTTGGCCTTTTTTCAAACTTCCGCTGCGCACAAAGTTCCAACAATGCTGACACAAATGAATATTCAATGCAATAACATATGCTGACATGTTAAAGCTAACAAATTATTTAACACATACTATGTAAACAAATTGTGTCCCATTGCAAGCTGGCTTATATGCTGAGAAGATGAAACTAAGTTTTTAGTTAATGCATGTTATGTAAGTAACCTATGGTCTCATTATTATTGCAGAATATGTAAGATAGGAATGACTACTTACATTGGCGTCCATTTCTAAACGTATTAAACAGAAGTCTGAGACCAATTTTGAAATTTAAAGTGATCTCTAAATATTCAATATGTTAGCCATGTGCAATACATTTGATTTGAACATTCAAGCTAGGCTAATACCTACTCTTGATGCTCTTAGATTTGGTAATCATTATCTTCGAAAAAACTAGAGTCGATATATTATAGGCAAGTAGTGATAAATTTTCATACACAAAAGAAAAGAGACCATGAATGCATAAATTAAAGAAAGATGATATCGCTTAATAATGGGATTGTTCATAAGCATCGGATAGATAAATGGCTCCAGGCAAGATCTTATTAAGAGTTGAAGAATTTAAAATTCAAGATTTTTCCCTACATTTATAGGGGTATAGAAATTACAATAATTCTACATAAATTCCTATGTATCTTATGAAATTGAAGCTATATTTATTCAAAATGAAAGGCATCCATCTGCAATTCGTAAATAAGACTAATCTGACAATTGGCTGAAATTAGCTTCAAGGGAGGAAGTACCATGTTGGACTCTAATGCTTTATCTAATAGTAGTGTTTTGCAGTACCTTTAATATTTATCTACAAAACATTACTCACTCCTACATTGCTTTTACTATTTAACCTTATGCCACAATTTGTTTATTCTTTATCGAGTTGCATATTCAGTGGAGTAAGCATTCCTTTCTATCTAGGTGAACTAATCTTGCACAAAATTTTGTTAGGAACCATAAAAGAATTTCAGCATGAATTTTTAATTTCATTATCGGATAATGTACATATCTATTTGTATTTTCAATATGAAGGTAAAATATTACTGTGTCTATTTCCTTCAAGTAAGTATGAGTATGACATGAATGCTAATTAAATCGGGTATATGCTTCTTAAGGGTGGAGGAGTAGTGAATTTTCTAGGAGAATACACACCATGCATGTATAGATAGAAATGTTTGAGTTGCCCCATGAGGATTGATATCATCAATCAATGTACAGTCAGAATAAACTATTAATCATGTGTAATTATAGCCATGTTTAATGCACTTGAACAGGTTGAAGCCGCATAACAATAAAATTTAAAAGCCATCATAAAATTATTGTAATTACCAATGTGGCTAGAATTTATTATGATATCCCCAACAATTATAAACATCAATTGACCTATATATTTTGGTACAGATTTTTTTTCCTTGTCAATTTGTGTTGCAATAGTGGATAGAAAATCCAAAAATGAATAGTATTTCTACTATACCAAGCCTTGCATTGGAGACTTTAGTAAGGAAGTAAGCATTATAGTTAAATTTGTATAATGTTGCATTTTCATACTATTTATTTGTTGTAGTGGCATCAAAATAACCAAAGATGCTGGAAGTAGATTCTCATTTGGTCCAAATCTTGTGTAACGACCCGGCTTTTTGCCCGGTTCTCGCTGGTAATTAAACCAACTTAAACCTTTCGTAAAGACGGATTGCTATGGGTGCTAACATATTTGCGCAAAAATAACAGAACTTTTCATTTCATTATCATAATATAACATCAGAATTACAAGGAATACATCAGAGTACATTGATTTCATAGCGGAGGAGATACTAACGCAGCAGAAGAATGTGAATGCTCCAAGTCATAATAGCTTCAGCTAAAACAAGAATCCTGCTCCAACTAACTCCAAGGCTAAATCTGTAAACCAAACTACTAGGATGCCCGCGTAAAAATTATGGGCACCCAGAGTTTAGATGTGGGAACAATAAACTCTAGGTCAGTCGTGGGACTAGTGTGAGAACTCAAAACAGTAGTTTTTAGGGTTTATTTTAAAGTTAGGCAATTCACCGGACCACGTTGCTAATGCGGAACACGTTTACTCCATGTGGATACCAGTGCATAGTAATCCGCATTGACTTTTTTTGAAAAACGAAGCTATCATAAGCTCGTCCCACATCACACAATGCAAGCGCACACCAGATGGGCAAGTTTTTCCTTATGATAACCAAAAATGCATTCATATGTGAAAATCCTCTTTTACTATTATATATAGTGTGAAAAACCTTTTCGCAAATAAATGTATTAATCCTAGCCAGCATAGTTCCCCATCCCATTATACTGACAATCCTGTTGGTAACCAGCAGGCTATACAATCAAAACCGTACAGGCTCGTAGTGGAGATTGGGTTTCGAACACGATGGTTCCTGGTACGAAAGATCATTCGTGGGCTCACAAACTTTCTTGCGCACATCATCTCAGTACTCGCGGATAACGTCCAGACTCGGACTCCGTTATACTAACCCACCATACATGAATCAGAGTACCCAACAAATAGCATCCCAGACTGGGGACTTCGCAATACCCTTTCATCATCACATCCCGGTGCACCGAACATAAGAAACGAACATAAAAATCTGACCACCAGTTTACCATTAATCCGGGATGTGAGATTCGTCGAGGTCACGATATACACCAAGCTACGCTTAAATAAGCCATGCTTTGATCATCCATAGCTCATCTCATAACTTAAGTATGCTACATTGTCCATTCACAATGCATCACTGATTTTCATCAATATATAACCTCTAAGCTCATACATCTTAGAGAAAGGTGTTAAGCAAGAGAATAAATTCTCCGCCACCAAGCAGATATATATTTAACCAAGATCAGTGCTGTGCAGTCAATTACAATGTCAGACATACAATCTATAAAAGTCTGTTCTAGGTCTGAACGAAACCACAATCCGTAATTCCTTCACATACGTTCGGGATTCTTGCCAGTTAACTGATATAAAATCCATCTGCAAATGAAAGCGACCCATTCAAGACATTCAGCAAGTCGTCCTTACGACATGAAGGGTCCCGGTCTTTAATGTCGTCTCCAATGTCTTCAATTGCTCCACAACGTCGTATTATTACTTGGAATGGTTTTCAGACATACATCTGATCCCGACCGTTCTAAATAATAGGCGCAAATTAAAAAAAACACAATTATGGAACACACAGGCTTTCTACAAATCTCCTTCCATCTTGGATTTTGTCAAAATTAGACTTCTTTAAAACCATTCTCAAATTATTACAAAATCCATATTTAACCTTTCTCTTTTAAAACACATCCCTTAAATCAAAGATGGTTTAGCCTTAAAGCCTTAATTAATTTTCCGTTTGATAACTCGTTATCAAAATCCAGTTTCCTTTGAAAATCCTTAATCCACAACCATAGTTTCCAATTAAATTGATTTGCCAACATTCCATTCTTTAATCTGAACTAAAAGATTATACTTTCTTTCCCATTCCTCACTTTTAATTTCCTCAAGTCAAAGATCTGATTAAACCCTCAAATTGTGATATGAATTTCCATAACTCAATCTCATGGGGTTTCAAGAACGATATTATTGAAGATATGATTCACAACAAAACTCAAATCAATTGATATTGAACATAAGTTACATAAAAATTGTATCTACTTATATTCGATATCAATTCTCATAATCAACGAATACTATAAGCAGAATAACGATATAATAATATCTTCCAAATTCCTCAAATAGTATACATTTACACCACAGAATTTCATATCAAATATCTGAAATTAATTTGATCCAACTTATCCCAGTCAACTTAGGAAACTCGTATCTTAATTAAAAGATTTATCCAACTCTTTGACATTAGATCTGAATAGAAATACCATCAACGTATACTTAATATTAATCTCGATATCCAACTCACACTATAAGCAGAATAATGGTGAACTATCTTTTAAATTCCTCAAATAGTAAGAATCATCATCTACCGAATTAGTATCAACCATCCGAAGATTTATCTCCAACCATATCCAATTATTTAAAATTGAAAAACACATTTTAATTATGAAATAAATCAATTTAAGTTCCAAACAAATTATTTTCAATACTTTTAAACCTTTTAAAACATTCAACAAATCATTTACAAATGATTACTTATAGTTCGGAAAACATTTCGCGGTTTAAATACTTCAAAATGGGTTATTTTTGAAGAAAGCGTTACAGTAGTACTTCAAAAGTGTTATGAAAGCATTACAACACAGTTATCTTAACTACTTTGATAAAAACATCGTTTATCTTAGCCAAAACTTAAAATTTACAATTCAAAACACTTTTAAATAATTTATTATGATTTTACAAAAAATTTCCATATTTTAAAAACATTTAAAAATAGCTGTTTATAGTTATGGTCAACAATTGTTCTTACATCGATCTTTTCCAAAACGGTTTCAAGCATAACTCGAAAACTATAACTCGAATTTAAATTCTACTTTCACTCATTTGGAAGTTCTTATTAATGGAAATCAAACGTTTTTCAATTTATGGAAATCCGACTTAGATTGCAAAAGTTATAAGCGTTTAAAGTTTGTGAAACACCCCACCTCCGTTAGGGTCACTCTCAAAGGGAATGCCCTAATTTTGGTGGAGGTTTATAAGTATAAGTCACAGATATACAAGACAGAATATAAGAACACATATTTGTAAATAGCAGAAAAGCAGCAACTTTTATTTCATAAAAGATATGTGTTACAACAACATACCATAATTGTCTTACAATACTTCCAAAAAAACATAACACCTTCATAACTGTCTTGATTTCATTATTTAAAGAAGCATAAAGAAAACATAAATAAACTGCAAAAGCCCCATAGTTGTTGTCCAAAGCCATAGTTCAAAACGGAAAGGTCCAAGCAATACATTCTTTCTCTTCAAGATGGATATGAAGGCTGGTCAAGCTGCAGTATTCCCTCCCTGTGGGCCTGGGGGGGGAACGGAAGAAAAGAAGACGAAAGAAAAGTAGAGTCAGACATAAAGCCTGAGTAAGTCGAGGACTACTCTGTCTATGAATAAATAACTGGGTATGATAAGTATAAACTAGAAATGGGGAAAGCACTATAAACTTGGTTAAGTTGTCTAGGGTCGAATATACTATCGTACCCCATATTAATCTCTGTACCCATATAAACTAGTTCCCAATAGGCACCCCATAACCAGGGTGAAGTGATCCATTTTACGATGATCGGCTCCTACTCGCATAGTTACATGTGTCTTACGGCCCTCGATGTTGTAGTTACCTGTGCTGGTCCCACCATGGGGTGTATCAAGTCCCATGGCGGCGGCCCGACACAACCCTAGAATGCACAGGTATGCTACTGGTGCCCAGTGCCTTATTTTTCTGCGCCGGAGTGTGTGCACGCCCGCACCCCGTTAGAACCTACACTGCTGCACCACCGCCGTCGATTTGACCTCTTACAATCAGCCCAGTAATCGTGCCCCCACCTTGCCTAGTTTCAGGGTATCATGATACCTTGTAGGGTTACTGCGAAAAGGGTCCTCCGCTACTAGGTTTTCTATCTCTAGCCAACATGCTAATTTGGTTAAGTGTTTTGTGAACCTAACCCCCAATCAGTCTGTTTAGTTTAGCATGTCCCATTTTTGATTAAGTCTTTAGTTTACTTAATCCTATCAGTCCTGACTCAGCCTTAATTGTCTTATTAAAGCCTTGACCTCTCACATTAGACAGGTATTGTTGTGGCTGCCTGTTGCCGGTTGGTTCCGGGCAGTCTTACGCCACAACTCAGTCTAACCTCGGGTCCTTATTGGGCTCCATGTTTAACCACCCACATTGGATAGGTATTGTTGTGACTACTGGACAGCCGGGCGGTTCCGGGCAGGTTTACATCACAACTCAATCCAACCTCGGGTTAAACACATCGTATTTTCTACATTTACATACTTTGTCTTTCTTCTTTATTTTTCTTATATGTAAATATTTGCGGCCCATTAAAAATCAATGGTGTGAAGGTTACACCAATCATGGGCCCAACCCATACTTGAATTTGGGCCCCTTTTCTTTATATTTTCATTTATTAATAAATTTAACCCAACGTTATTTTCCCCCGTTTAATACGTCCGTTTATTATATATATGTTGGGCTTAGCCTTTCTAAGCCCAACCTAGCCATGCGAAAAGGGGAGGCTTAAAGCGTGATTACATACACAAAAAGGGGAATGTGAACGTATGAACTTGCAACGTGACGTTGGAACTACAAAATAGAAACTGGTGTACTTGCATAGTAGTAACATATACTTTGGTCATAAAGCATAGGTGACATGAATCAAACCATGTAAACTTGTAGTTAAGTTAAGAATATCACTATTAACACATAGGCTTAACTACAACATAAACCAATATTTTATTTAGGCATAATATCAAACATAAGCAAATCATGTTTATAAGATTACTACATGTTTACAAAGGTGCTTACTTTTGTGACTAATACAAAAGTATAATTCAACTAGAATTAATCCAACTTAATCATGATTCTAAATCTATTCACATAACCATGGCACACATATACTTATGGCATAAATATTTCTAACATGAAATCATGATTTTTACTTTAGTCATGCAAACTTGCAAATGGGATTTTGAATCTAACCTAGCTATGTACCACATATGTCATCATATAATTCTTGTTAACAATATAGACCTAACATGGTTTTCAATTATGCAAAATATCAATCATAGCCTAGTCATATTCATAAGTTCACAAAGAGGTTTTCTAGTACAAAAGTATGGCTTAATACATAGATCATGATGCCAAATTTTCAACATAATTTCATATGGATTATAATAACCCAAATTTGCTCCAATTACTCACAAAATGATTTTTGTATAAAAATACACATTATGATGGCATAGTAGCAAAACCCCAAACTTGCATGAATTTCAATTAAACAACTACATACATGTAGCTTCAACATGGATTACATAATTTGCGAATATTCCAAACGTATACTTGCATAAAACTACCGCAAACATGTAGTTTTTATAATGAATAACATGCTTTGCGAATATCCAAACGTATACTTGCATAAAACTACCGCAAACATGTAGTTTTTATAATGAATAACATAATTTGAGAATATCCAAACGTATACAATATTCCAAATCGATAAGAATCATAGTAACGCACAAATACGGATTACTTTATCACCACAAACCAAGTATACAAACCAACACAGTTATTTGTTCATACCAAAATAATACTCTACTTACAATCGTGTGGCGAATTCTCCAATTCAGGAATTTGGAGATGCGACTCCTTGTTGATTTGATTTGTTTAAGTTGCTTAATGCTTTAGAATTTGCCTCCTAATCTTCTCTCAAATTGGTGGCTACTCCTAGTCGCTCCTCTGCAGCATGATGGCCTCGTTCTTATTTTTGAATGAATAGATTAGGTAGAGTCTAGGGTCATTTTTATAGAGTTTATGAACTGATTAGGACCATCGATGTTGCTTGGATTGATCGTAGCCATTCATTCGAAAGAGAGACCAATTAGAGTCTGCCACCTAGCCCTAATGACAAAGCAAGCTTCTGAAAATCGACCAAACACAGACCTGGCCAGCCAGGACTAGACCAGACCTGGCCAGCAGGTCATTTTTGACCTGGGCGCACTTGGCAGGTGCGCCAGGTAAAAAATGTACTGGCGCACTTCCCAAGTGCGCCAGTGCATTTTTGTTCTGGCGCACTTCCCAAGTGCGCCAGTGCATTCTGACCCGTTTTCCGGTTTTTCGCCCAACTTCGTTCGTCCATAACTTCTTCATATGATATCCGTTTTACGCAAACTCAGACTCTATCTCAAGCAGAATTCCGAGACGAACGCAATGGCGTATCCCGTTTCCCTTAATTCTTTGATTTAAAATTATTTATTGTTTAATTTATGAATTTCACAGTTATAAAATACATGGGGTGTTACAGTTTGCATCCAAAATATGTAAATTGCCATTATGCGACAAGCTCTATTTTGACCATAATAATCATTATTCTACGATACTTCAAAATATCTTAGAAAATCATTCTATCCTTATATAACCCTTTTAAAATCATTTAAGTTTACTTTCCAAATTATTTTGGATCTAAAATTTAACTTTCATAAATCCCAATTCATTTCTAAATTCAAATAACTTCAAATTAACCTTCCCATTCGTGGATCAGTTAGGGATAGCCAGAGAGAGCAGGAAACTTCATTTCCAAACCCAAGCCTAGACACTAACCTCTCTGTCATCCTATAATGTTCCGGTATTTATTTATTCATTTCAAGGACTTTAACAATATATATGAATTCATACATATGGTCTTTTCCTATTATTAACCTTCAATTTCAATAATGATATTGCTTTTAATTATGAAGGAGATTTGTCGATCACCAATGTGATACCATAATTGTTGTGTCATAGTGTATGCAAAACAACAACAATCATTTAAACATCCATAGCAACCATCATCAACATGATTCAATAAATCATAATTATGCACAAGCGTTATAACACTAACGCTTAATAGTGTGTGTTCTAAACTTCGCATCCATCATCCATCACAACAAACATCAATCATCATTAACCAATAATAATTCATCACTATATTTAAATTAGTCTAGCTACTAATTAAATATATAAACCATGGTTAAAGAGTTCTCACCTAACAGCTTTTCAAATCTTCACGGTAGGCGAGCCTAGCTAAGCGAATCGTCGGGCAGTATTTCAGCGCAACGTCTTCTTCACCAAAATATATATAATATAATATACACTAATCTCTCTTTATATTATAAGAGTAGGAGGAGAATGATGAACTTTGGCAAGGTGGTGGTGGAAATGAGGAAGACCTATGCCAAGGAAACCATGGCTATAAGCTTTAAGAAGAAGAGAGAAAAGGAAGTGAGAATGAATGAAAAAGTGAAAGGAAAGGGTGGTATTTATAGGAAAAGAGGAATAAAGAGAGAGTGACACATCATAGGACATGTGTATTTATGCATGGAATGTTGCATGCAAAATTATAAGTGTCTTAACACTTGTAAAAAGGAGAAGGAATGTGCTTTTGGTAGCATTTACCTTAAATGTTATGAAAACAATGAGCAACGCATAATACTAATGCTATTAATTTATGTTATCTTTTGACAAATCCAATCGAACGACAAATATTATCAGTAAATCCAAACTTATTAATAATTATTTCCATTTATAAATGTTATAATTCAAATAAAACCTATTGTTTAACCTATCAAAATAATTAAATGTTCTCAAATTTATTTTATGTTCAGAAAATTCAAATTAAGTATTAAAAATTCCAATTTCAAATTGGTTCAAAATTCTGGATCATTACATCTTGTGAATTACTGAGAGTACCAATGGAGAGTTTGACATTCCAAGAGCATGTTTACCTCTCACTCAAAGACTAATAAGAAAAAATGGGAAAAATCTATCATCTTTTGAATGAGTGACAGAAAATGTAAACCAAAATTTTAAAAACCAACTAATCTAATCAGTATCAATGTTGCTGACCCCAATTTGTTCATAGTTGACAAATGTTTGAGCTTCCCTCATAAGTGAAGTCTGATTTAATCAATTTGTATAGAAAAGTGAAATAATCAACACCACGTCCTCTGGCAGGTTATTATCAATGATTTATGCGTATATGTGGATAACTTTTTTTTTATTGGATCACATTTATTATAATGTAGCATATATATAAAGGCTTTGTAAATTTTTATTATATCCATGTTTTTATATATCGTCAATGTAATAATGTGGTATGTTTTATCATGTCGTATTGTTGCTACAAATTGAATTTGATATTCAATACTTAGCTATTACAAAAGATAAAAAGTTTTTGAGATATAGCATATTAATTTGAAAGCAACTGCTACTTACCGAATTACTGCCACCAGATTCCGACATGATTAGCTTGATAGTTAAACGATATTTATTTTCTAATAAAATCAAACAATTATAGATTATTAATATGTTAATAGTAAAACAATTATATATAATGTAGCTATGGGTGTTGCAACACACCAAAACCAAAATGTACAAATTGTGACTATGAACTTATCAAAAATAACCTGTATTTAGTTTCTTATTCTGAGCAATAAGTTGAAAAACAAAATAGGAAAACAACACTGAATTGATAGATCTTAGAATTATATTGAAAAGAAAATTCATAATTAGAATAATTTGGGGGTATATGAACAAAAGTAAGGCTGTTGGAGTACTTGGACTAAAGTTTAGAAGGAAACATTTCGCAAAAGCCAAGGCGACACTTTTTGATATTTCATGATGTGAAAACAAATGAAAAGAGATAGCCTTTCCAAAACCATGGGAATGTTTCCTACTGAAGTGTTAATTTTAATTTTGATAGGTTTTATTTAAGGAGAGGAAAATAAAAGTAGGAGATGATAAAATGTGACACGTACCAATATTTATTATTCTCGTTTGAGAATTTATCGACATGTCTATCAATTGATTGATTTCAAATTGGGTCCAACAAAACAGATGAGAAGCAGAGTGGAAATTCCAACCATCTTTGAATTAATGAGTAAACAAAGTGTTTGGATGATCTTTTGAATTTCCAGGATAATGCTTTGCAAGCCAAGTGGATGAGAATTAAAGATTTGTTTCTCCTTTCATAATTAAACAATAGATAGGTTTACGGACATGTTATTACATTTGTAAATGTCGTTGTACTATTATTACATTTATAAATGTCATTATACAAATTGATGTAATATATACATCTTTGAAAACTTACCTTTATCTTAATGAATGCATTTAACGATAAGAAAAATTAAAAGAGGTTCTGAAGGCTACATCTAAATTATTTATAATAACTCACCATAAATGAATACTTATTATTATGTTAGGAGCACCTTGTTTTATATAGATATGTAGTTGTGAAGTTTTAGGTTGTTTTAAGTTTGTCCTTGTGCCTAAAAACCCCATTATATTTTATCCTACTATGTGTGAGAGATGGTAACATGAACAGTCATATATAGTTTTGAATGAAAATGAATATTGAAGTATATAAGAATGAACTTTATTTCATACATTTTAACAATTCGATGGTGGAAATATTCAGAAAATTTATAAGACGATAGGTCATGTGATATAATATATCTTTTTGGACTATATACAATATAGTTATAATTACAATTGAGCGAGTTATCTTTAAACTTGGATAAATAAAATTAGAACACTACACTCTTATATTTAAACATATTTAATTGACACTGGACTAAAACAAATTAAAGAATAATGTATACATTTAGCGTGTAATAACGTTACATTACATAGAAATGTTCATGTGGTCAAATTTTAAGATGTCTTTTGCTTCATTAAATTATATGGTTCTGTTAGAACATTTTTGACTTATGACGATGAATTTAACTATTTTAATTTTCTGAAATAGAAGTCTAACGTGATTGCATAATATAAGAAAGGATAAAAAAGTGTGGTTTGGCATTGAGAAAACATGACCCAAGATGCAGATAGTTTTTGAAATAAACATAAATTTCATATTTATTTCCCATTTGCTATATACCAGTGGAATTTGAAACACATAGAATTGTATTGTGATAATTTGTATTTTGTTCATTGTTTCACATTATATAATTTCTATACAGTGAGATATCTTTTTTCCCTAGATGCCTAGTATCTCTGCACGAAAACTAGAGTAACGCACACTTGTTATTTGTCATTTTCTTGGGTATACTTTGATAGATTCTTAATACAATATAATAGGAAAGCAACATACTAAACTGTGTTGGCTTATTTTTATTTTAGGTAGCTTGCATCTAGCCTAATATGCTATGAAAATGTTATAAAAGTAGTTGAACTTCCTATTATTTTAGTAGCTTCGACAACCATTGGAGAATAGTATACTATAAGTCTATAATATAATAAGTGCACACAGGCAATAGAAAGTTACTTTTCAACACTAATGTAGATGCTAAATATCAATAAAACCAAAGTAAATTACACAAAACAATGTTAAGAAATTTATAGCCGAATATAAGTACACATGAATACAAAATAAATTTAATGTGCAATGTACATGATTAAATACAATATACCATTGAAACAAAATCCGGTGCTAAAAAAGAATATTATCAATCGATCCAATGGTTCTCTAGAAGAAATAAGGGCGATCATATGGATAAACAATCATGATCCAATTAAAATGATATCTCAATTATAGTTGACTTCGGTGTTGTTGCTGAAGAAAATGGATGGGATTAAGTGACAGTTGCATGACGTGGCTACCTTGTTGTGGTAACTTAAGATCACTCTATGATTTTGCATCTTCATAAAGCGTCAATTTCTGATTTAGTATTAAGAATAGTCAACTAAAAACATGGGACTTTTTGCCCCCATTACAACATTACTTTCATTACTTACATGTATAAGCGAACACGGATAAAGCACTTAAATGTACGTATACATACACGTTTTCACTAACAAAAGGGTAACAGTTTACACATAAACATCAACGACAAAGAAAAGTACCAGGAAACAAATATTGAAGGAAAAAAATAACAATATTATTGATGGAAGAAGAGCTCATATTATTCAGGGTGAAAGCTTCACCTTCTGCTAAATTTTTTATTAATATGAGATACAGTTAAAACACATAGCCCTGTAACCATTTTTGCTATATTTTTTGAAATATTTGTTCTAGCAGTATATGCACCTTTTTTCACACATACCGCTTAAGCCACAATGCATGCTTAGCTCCAGCCTTCACTGTATATCCACTGTTGTTCAAGTGTTCCATTCGTCAGGGATTATCCATCCTTCTTTTGGTGCTTATCCAGACTTGCTTCACTTCAGTGTATATCCACGGTCACTTGTTCCAAACACGCTTCACTCGAATCATTTGCATGCAAATCCTGTTCCATCATCCTTGCAGCCTACTATTTTATCTATATCTCATTAATTTTGGCAAACTTAACAGTTACCGTCACTTTCAGTTTGAACCCAATGGCTCCATATGTGCCAAGACAAGCTCCCGCCCATCATTGTTCAAATACTCACTTCAGCTCGCTGGCCAGTGTGTTAGTACATGCATCATCCTTGGATACGTAATCTTAGCCGTCCAGTGTTCCCACATTCTCTTTTGCCTTTCTCTGTAGCAGCTCCATTACTGTTGATCAACGATCAGATCTTTAGCAGACCTCTAAACTGGTGCTTAGCCCTCATCTTACTTTAGCTTCTGTTATGGTAAACTGTGCCTTTGCGGAAGCGACCAGGATTTTCTTCACCCAATTACTTAAAGATGATTTCTGTGGAAACAAACACGGATATGAAATCACATGCGCGAACACAAGATAGTCCACCCAACCACCCTCTTTATTCATTCACAAAAACAAATTTTGTTTACACTCAATGGACTTGAACCAACAATAAACAAAATTACAAGAATCAATAACCTTATTGAGATAGGGAAAGAATATCTAGATGACTACAACTTTTGTTGGAGAAGGAGAACAATGAAGAACCATGGCAAAGCCTTGGATTAATTAATTCTGTTTCAATCCCATGCTTTTTAATCCAACCCTAAATGCTGCTTTTATAGGAGAATAGAAAGCCTAGGAAAAATATCTAGTTTTCCTCTTAGAGATATAGTAGGAATACATCCCCTCAATACTTGCAGAATAAGTCACAGAAAGACCGGGCCAAAATCTAGCAATAAATCCGCTCAAACGCCAAACTGCTCCTTTTAACCTTCTTTCTGTTATTGCACAATCTCCTCTACAACCAAGCACATCCATGCCTTGTCTCTATCAGCATATGTGATTTTATGTCATAAATCGCAACACTCCACCTTGATATGAAATCACATAACATCAAACGAACTTCCAATGCACAAGTTATCTAGCTCTTTCAACGACACCTACTCTCAGTTAAACCATTACAAACACAACCTACTGCCTGCCAACGATGCATCTTCCGTCTAAGATGCACCACGCATCTCTAACGGTCTAAAAGTGATTATAATACCACAAGGATGTCCACCTTGTGGATTTTCTGCATCGACACTTGTCTCCCACTTGATCTGAGCTCCTTACTTGATCACCCTGGATCCCTCGAGCATCATCAACATGAAGACCCCTGTGTAACACATTAGCAGTGACCAACTTAACCTCTCCACCTTGCTGTGGACTAGGTTCTTCAACTGTCACTCGCCTTCCACTGTCAACCACAGAACCAACCAATCTATACAGGTTTCCCGCCTCCAGGATACCTCTCATCACAATATGACCATCCTTCTTCACTCTCAAAACTCCACCTTGAGTGCAACCACGGCGATGCAACTGACCGAGGGAAATGAGGTTATGCGAACTAGCAGGTACATGTCTAACTCCAGAGACATCCCTTACCACGACATCAAGCATACGAAACCGGATAGATCCAATACCACAAACTAGTAACTGTACTCCATTGGTTGTTCTAATCACGTCGACATTCTTCTCATAAGAAGAAAAACACTTCACATCCTTACAAATGTGAAAACTGGCTCCTGAATCCATCTTCCAAGGATTAACTTCGCTAAACAGGACATCACAAGAAGTATCACTAATGGAACTTGCAGCAATATCTACTTGTGCCTAATCACTTCTATCACCATCCGCAACCTTCTTCTTATCCTTCTGATAAGCATAACAATCCTTGCGTATGTGACCTTTCTTACCACAATAATAACAAGCACCTTTACCATTAGCCCCTTTCTTCTTCCTTTTTGCATCTTTCCCGAGTCCTTTGCTACCATAACCTCGCTTTGAACTGATTTCAAACCCGACCCTTTTCTCCTTAGTTCCTCATTCAAAATGCATCTTCGTATCATTTGCAAAGAGATGGCTCCACTAGCATTGGAATTACTCAAAGAAACAACCAAAGTCTCCTAACTTTATGAAAGCGAACTCATCAGCAAAAGAGCCTGAAACTCGTCATCAATATTGACCTTCAGATTTGCCAATTGATTGATCACATCTTGAAATTCATTCAGGTGCCCTGCAACAGATTTCTCCTCATCCAAACTCAGCTAAGCAAGCTTTTGAACTAGAAAAGCCTTACTTGTAGCACTCTTCGATTATACAAAGATGCCAACTTGTCCCATAAATCCTTCCCGGATTCACAACTAGCCATATAATGGAATATTGAATCATCAAGGTACTGTCGAATTAAGGGAATCGCCTTTTTATCCATCTTCTTCGACATTCCCTCATCCACACCTGAGGGCTTCTCCGCATCTCCATCAACCGGATCATGGAAATCATTGAGGTAAAGCATGTCCTCCATCTTAGGCTTCCAGATCCCCCAATTTCTTCCGTCAAAAACAGTCATCTTTAGAAATGCCATCATATCCAACATCAAAAAAACAATTTTTTTCAGCAAAAAAAAAACAATTTTTTCTGAATAAAAATCAAATTTTCCAATTCAAAGTCACTCTAAGCTTTGCGATGGTCTAGCTCTGATACCAACTGTTATGGGAAACTGCACCTTTGTGGAAGCGACCAGGATCTTCGTGACCCAATTACTTAAAGATGATTTCTATTGAAACAAACGCAGATATGAAATCATACGCGCAAACACAAGATATTCCACCTAACCACCCTCTTTATTGATTCACAAAAACAAATTTTGTTTACACTCAATGGATCAGAACCAACAATAAACAAAATTACAAGAATAATAACCTTATTGAGATAGGGAAAGAATACCTAGATGACTACAACTTATGTTGGAGAAGGAAAACAATGAAGAATGATGGCAAGCCCTTGGATTAATTAATTTGGTCTCAATCTCATGCTTTTTAATCCAATCCTAGATGCTGCTTTTATAGGAGAATATAAAGCCTAGGAAAAATATCCAATTTTCCTCTTCGAGATATATTAGGAATATATCCCCTCAATACTTGCATAATAAGTCACAGAAAGACCGGGTCAAAATCCAGCAATAAATCCGCTCAAATGCCAAACTGCTCCCTGTACCCTTCTTTCTGTTGTTGTACCATCTCCTCTACCGCCAAGCACATCCATGCCTCGTCTTTATTAACATATGTGATTTTATGTCAAAAATCACAACAAGCTTCAACACTAGTTAGGCTTGTCTTCAGGCTAATCAGTCCATCTTGCATAGAAATCCTTTTGCTTTTTTCCTTTGTTAAAAATGGCTGGCTGAAGTCATCAATTGAAATAATTATAATAACATTATTAGTTTAGCTTTTTAGTTTACAAATTTTGTCAATTGTCATAGTGATGATCTACCTCATTTGTAATTGTTAATCTCATTAAACTATTTTATAGATTTTTCTTAATAATATATGAGTGCCATCCTCCTAACAGGACCACTCTTTTAAAAAAATGTGTTATACAAACTAAAGCAAACATATCTACTAACTAAAAATCAATGAGAAGAGCAATAGGTATTATTACTGCAGAAGATATAGCACAGGAGATTAAGCTAAGCTTTATTACAAAAAGTAAATAATAATTCTAAATTATATATTACAAATCCTAATGAGAAGAAATAGCAGCATAATTACACTCAGACATAAGAGGCAATAGATGTGTGAAAATATAGATAACTCATTTCCAATTTTATGTCCATGGTTGATGAAAATCCGTAGCCTTAATCCGCAGCAACAGTATATCATACGTGGAGTGCATTAGCAAAACTTTTCATTTACGGGGTATTTTGGCACAAAATTAAATGTTTAAACACAAATGTGCATGTCATAGTCCTGAAGATTAAACACAATAAAAAGTATAAGACAAACAACATAAGACATGATAATTGAGTTAGGATTAATGGACGAATAATATAACATGAAAAATAATGCATTAAAAAGAAGTAAAGCATCAGCTCACATTTAAAGATATGTAATGCAGTTGACTTTACTATCAATATAGAACCTCTATCAATAAACTCAAACCAAAGCTCATTTATATTCAAAGGGTAATTCTCAATAGTTAGTTTAGTTTCTTATATTCTATTAATATTGACCGTTGAAGAAATCAATGGAAAAAACATATCAAATGAATATGTTAGACATGAATAAATATATATTAAGTATATATACAAAAAATTGAAACTTGGTCTTGATGCATAATACTAAAATTTATTAAATTATCCAAATTTTCTTAATTATTTGTTTATCCTCACTGAATATTTTTGGTATCAGTATTAAATATTAATGGGAGGATATCTTACCAAATAGAATGTTACATGCAAGCGTGAAATGAAACTTTACAAATTTAAATGCATACTGACATAGGATTAACAAATTTGAATTTTGGCTAAGCTTAATTCACATGAATTCATTTATCATGGCAATATTAAATTTCCACTGCATGAATCAGGTCTTTTCAATAAAAGAATATAAATGAAAAATAATACGATGAATTCACCTAGATTCTCTTTTGATGTAATATAGTCTAGAAAACATAGATTAAATCAAAATTACAAATGTCAATAGAAGCAATAAGCAATATAAAAACTGAAAAGGCAGCCAAGCATAATCAAATTACCTAATAAAACTAATGTATCTATAAATAAACTAATTTGATTAAGACAAATGACATTATTATAGAACTCATACACTAGAAAAAATAAACTAGACACTATTATAGAACTCAACTTGTTGTCATTTGTCTTTGGTCTTAATCAAATTAGGCATAAGAGAATAGTAATGTCATTTGTCTTAATCAAATTAGGCATAAGAGAATAGTAACAAATATGAAACTTAACTTATTGCGTTCCATATATGTATGTAAAACTACTGAATAATTTATTCTGCAAATAAGCTAGTATAGTTAATTAAAACCTTGAGTTTTAGTACGAATACATGGTAAGACTATTGATACATTTAAACTTTAATATAAGACAGCAAATAAAATATAAATAATTTTTGATGTACTACATCCCTTTATAGAGTAGCACGGTAATGTGTTAAAGAAATTGATATGTCAACAACAAAATTGGGAGTGGACATACTCATTCATAACTATAAAATAGTCATAGACAATGAGTAAACAGTGAATTAAAGTTTTTGAGACACATACCTAAAATATTATAGACAAAGAATTATCATATCATATTTCATATGAGAGAATAAATTTTGCAGTAATAAAAAAAATGGAGGGTACAACTATGTTGAAATATGCGATACTATATGTTGGATTGAAGAGGATGAAGATAGCTTCGCATCGGAGAAGATGGTTCGCAAATCAGAGCTCGTATGCAGGCGTTATGAGCTGGAAGGTGCATGTTTTCAGTGGGCCGGAGCAACAAACGTCTGTCATGGGATGTGGCAGAAGTCTAAGTTGTCAGAGAAATTTTCTCAAGAGCTAAGACAGACGTATGAGCTGAGTGCTGAAGCCCAAGTAATTCCCTAGAAGGGACAGACGTCTTTCGCCTCCCACGATAGACATCTGACGAGACTTTTAGGCTATTTCGAGCCGGAAACTTGGCAAGCAAATTTGTGAATACTTGGGGGTAATTTCGGGAATTGGCTTATCTCTATATAAGCTATTATTCTGTTTTTAAAAAAGTGAGCTTTGGGAGCTTGGAGACTTGATTAGATCAAGAGGTTTATTGATCGTCGCCAATCTATGAATTAGAAAAGCGCGATATTTGTAATAAAATTCTGCAAGCGCACAAGTGTGTAGCATACAGGTCGAACACAGGGAAGTAAATTAAAATCAAATTATTTATCTAATCTCTTGGGCGAGTTAGACGAAGCCTGGAGATTTTGTTGAAATAAAAACAAACTGAAATTGCGAACTTAGGATTATCATTGAATCTAATCAACGATTAATCACTAAAGAAAGTAAATTGCAAAACAAGAACAACAATGCAAAAAATAAAAGTGCAGAATAAGAAGAACAACAAAAATAAAATTAGGATTGTCGTTGAAACTAATCAAATGACTAATCACTAATGAAACAAATGTAAAATACAATTGGTGCTCTTCCAAAACTAATTGTGAAGACAACACCTATTGCTAAGAAAGAAAAATGCAAAAATAGTAAAAAGGAAGAACTTTTATTAATGGAGAAGAAAATACAGAATAATGGATAGGATGGTGGCTACAATGCTATTACAAGGGTATATATAGGAGATAACCAAACCCTAACCCTAATACATAAATGGGCCTTAGGGAAATCACAAGAGAGTTTAAAATAAGAAACATAAATGGACCTTAGATAAATAAAGCAAATTTGGCCCTTTTCTCTTTTCCTCTTGCTTCCTTGACACTTCTTCATTGATTTGTGATGTGCTAAGCCTTTTTATCAATCCTTTTCTTGTCCAACATCAACTAGATGTGAGATCTTCATCTACAATTCTTCAAAATGTAAATATATATCAATTTCATCTCTATTTCTCTACTTTTCTGGTTGCATGCGGGCTGGGTTGGAATATCTGTAAAAGTAACAAAACAATACCCAAGTAATATTTATTTATATACAAAAGATAAGATATAAGAGCATAAAATAAACACATTTCTATGTCAATCAAATACCCCCACACTTATCTTTTACTCGTCCTCGAGTAAAAAAAAATTAAAAACTAACTAGATAGGTCGCACTTTCGTAGGAAACACGATTGCATTGAGCTTATGCAACAAGCCGTTAAACCTCTAGGTGTCCCTAGTAGGACGAGTGGTGTCTCGTGAGGGTTTTCAGTGGATACTACCCACAAAATCGAAATGCGATATGCTATGGTTCTAATGAAACTACATGAATGCAATGGACATATGCAAAATAAAAATAAAAATGAAAACATGACTTGTTTCTGAAGTGGCACAACAAATTAAGTTAACAGTTTCTAATCAGTTGATTGTACTTTAAATACCTAAATTTGTCACAAATTTTCCATATAAATCAAGTTTTCAAATGTTAAATTCCAGTTTGGCCAGTTAGTTCGGTCGATAACATAGTGCAGCCATGAAATAAATTCTTAGTTTGCTTGGCACAGTTTGCAAAGTGGTATTCTAATTTTCTCATGTATGACTAGTCAAATCAATAAGGTCAAGAAGTGTTTGGGCATCATCGCTTATTCTTTATTCTATAAAATTTTAAAATTTATGATTAAGTACATACACCTAACTTAGAAGACCAAGGTTTACCACCCATGCACTGCCTCGCGGACTAACGGAGAGTGGGTAAAGAGCTTGGCAGATTGTGCAGACCGACTTTGACTTTGTCAAAAACGTGTCGGTAATCCTTAGGTGTCCAATCTCATAAAATGAGACCATGATATTCCAACGCTAACTTTGTCAACAACGTGTCGGATAGAGCTTGGCGGGTTTGCACACCAACGCTCGATATACAAGCAATGTTGGATACCCTTGGATTACTATTATTATTATTGAATTTATAAGCACAAAAAGAGAGTTACGCGAGTTCAACTTAACACAACTTAGTTTTAAAGGTTTGACAAGCCATTATAAGTATTTTAAGTCCTCCACTTATTTAAACAAAGTCTACAATGTAGAATAGATTTCATGGCCATCACCTAAGAATCTCCCTATGTACCGGTTACACTATTATCCCTCAAAATTAACTTTTCATTATATTTCAAATTCGAACTTAGCTGAGAGAGAAAAATACTATCAACTGATGAAAAATCCTTCTTATTCTGCTGTACCAATCTAAAATGAGTCGTATTTCAAAAAAAAATGGCATGTTACTACAATCTAAAATGCATGATGGTCCTATTTAAATGGATGAAAAAAAAATAAAGAAAATGAATGAAATGCCGACTCCCCCCCCCCCCCCCCCCACACTTGAACTAAACAATGTCCACACTGTGAACGTTTCCTAAATTTGAAAGATCGTACCCAAAGGTGAATGTGATGCAAAATGATTTGAAGAATGAAATGCAGTCTAGCTATATGTAAAAATGGATCGTATTTACAATGATATATGTGTTTGCGGTGCATGCGACACAAAGAATTCCACCAACTTTTTCCCCCACACTTGGTTCTTGCCCTATGAGTCCCATTCCCACTATGTCTAGGCATGTTTTCTAACAAGCAAGAGTTTTTGAAAATCGTCTCATCTTTGAACCTAGATTTATAGTCCAGGAGATAAATATCCAGGGTCGTCCTAACATGAAGTTTTTCAACCAAGCCAACATTCCAAAAATAATTCATGTATTCAACAAATTTATCAGTGTAATTGTTCAAAAATTTGTGATCGTATATAAATTCAGTGAAATTTGACATCTGAGTGGTGTTCAAGACTGTGTGATCACATTTCTCATCATTAACTGACAACGTATTTTCGACACTGACAAATTCTAGTTCGTTTGAGACCTCAAAATCGAATTTTTCGAACTCGTTAAGTGAATCTACTTCTTTCTCATTTGGCAACTCATCCTCGTACAATCCAAAGAATTCATATTCATCCAAATCCATTTCCACTTCTGAGTTTTTGAAAAATTCAACATTTTCATTTTGTTCAATAAAATTTTCAGGTTTCTCGTATTTTGAAAGAGAAAGATCAAAATCCAAGCTTAAATCTTTTTTCTGAAAAGAGTTGAAGTCCAAATTGTTTGTTGAATTTTGAAAAACTTCATCAAGATCGCCATTTTCAATTTCCAAAGTTGTAATCTGAAAATTTTCAATGTCAGCAAAGAATGGATTATTTCCTGATTCATCGCATTGAATTTGATTTTGTTGCTCGAGTTGTTCTTTATAAGACGCCAATAAACAAAGAAGTTCATCCATCTTTTTATTTAGCCTTTCCGCTCTCTCATCAAAATTACATTCTTCAGAGTCGTTGATTTGAGAGCTCTCGCTTTGGATTTCTTGATTTTCAAAATAGTTTGAATTTTCAGAAAATTGAAATTAAGATTGGAAATCATTTTGATTTTGAAAATTAGGTTCGTAACCAAAATTGTTAAAATTGGTGGGAAAATTCCAATTTTGGTCATTCTCAAGATGTGGATATGGGTTGTAGCTTTGATAATTTTCATCGATTTGAAAATCATTTTCAAAATTATTATCGAATTGGTTTCCAACCCCATATTGATATTGATCAAAGGTACGTTGCGATTCAAAACCGTTTTGATGTGGATGTGGCCCATAATCGAAGTTATTGAAATTTAAATTGAAATCGTCATTTCGATCATAACATTGAAAACGTTGATCATTTTGAAAATTTTGAAAATTTTTGACATTTGGCTCGCCAAATTTTGGAAAATCTTGCCTCATGAGTTGTAATTCGTACTCATACTCTTCAAGAGGACGTCTACTCCGATTATTGTCCCACAATTCTCTCAAGGATTTTTTTGAATCAGACATTTGAAATGAAATCACGGCAAGACAGAAATTATTCTCAATTCAAAATAATATAAAATAATGAGTTGTGCTCTATTAATTAACTGACTCAATTGGAAGGGGGAAGAGGGTCTTATGGCCGTTCACGTATAGTATAAAACTAAGGGATACGACCAATGTTTTACAGGTAGTATGCAACCTCTTTTGCTAGAAGTTCAAAAAATTGAACTACTATATATCCGCGATCCAATTATACGAGACAGTCAACTTCCAAAGCACCACTTTTCAATTATATTATTTTGAAATATCTAATCAGATTTTATTGTTGAGAAACGATGAGAATGATGACAGTAGTTATGGAAATTTCAACTCACAACAATCAGATAGAGTAATTGCAGAAATTAAAAATTGTACATAGCAAGCCGCTGCCCCTGCAGAAGATTTTTACAAGCAATTTCTATATTTTCAAAGCAGCTTCAGCACCTGTAGAGTTTAGAAAATTTTACTGTGGGGGTATGGCAGTCCTTCCAGAAATTGAGTAGCTTCAGCTATTAAAATTCCAGTGTTTGCAAGACTTCTAAATTCTTGAGCTGTTTGCTTGAATCTGTTTCTTCACCTCACTTTGGCCCTTGAGTTGATTTGATTTTTTTTTTGGAAAAGAAAATAAACAAACAAACAAACCAAAAAAACAATTGAAAAGGAAGGGCAAAGAAACTAACAACTTACTCGACTAAAAAGATAAATAAACAAGCAAAACAATTCAGCTTAGAAAAAAAAGAAAATGAAAAATAAAACTCAAAGAACGATGCAAACACAAAACAACTGAGACTCAAGAGAAGTAAAAGTAAAATATACGCACTCAACCGGCCGCTAAACAAGGGTACATAAACTCCAAAGCAAACCCGACCTTAACTACCCAATATTCACCACTTCAATTATAAAAGTGACGCGACGCCCCTCTTTTCAGAAAAACAAAACACGCCCCTCTTTTATAAAGCAAAAATACAGAATCATGCCTCTCTTTCTCTTCTAAAATCATTCAGAAAAGATTCAATTCCAAAAAGGATTTCAATTTCAATTTGCAATTCGAGTTAATCAATTCTGGTTTTTGCGATTTTGTGGCCAACTTCGAATTGGGTTTTGCTTCGATTCGGGTCTCGATTGTGGGTCTGGAAAGGAGGCTGTTGCTGTTGAATGGATTGTGATGGGTTTGTGTCAAGACAATCGGTGGTTTGTTGGATTTGGGCGTGAATACTTGTTGTAAGGTGGAGGGTAATGATGGTTTGCGGTCTGAGGAAGTGGTTGGTGACTGAGAGTATTGGTTTAACAGTGTTCGATGTTGGAGTTTTGTTGACTATGGTGAAGCGTGTACAGAAAGGTGGCGTTCTGCAAGGGAAGGAGATTGGATTTTGGGATGATCAGGTACGCGTCGGTTGTTCAAATAATTGGGGGTTTTGAATCAGGGATTTCGGTGAACTGCTGAGGCGGATCTGGTGGATTGTTGGACGCGAATTTGTTCGGGTTTCTACCGTCCAATTGGGATGCGATCTGGGTATTCAGGCCAGGGTGCGTGACTTGATGAAGGGGATATTGATTGTTGGCAGAACCGTGATGGGGTTTGGTTGAGGGCAGAAGTGTTGTTGTTTGGTGGAAGGAGAACTGAAGTGGTGATGAGAACTGACAGTGGTTGATGGAGCGAATTGGGTTCAGAATTGTGTTTGCAGATTGGGGTACTTGATGGTGCTGGTTTATTGTATGGGTTGGTCTGTCAATGTGGGATTGGATGCCGATGTCTGGACGTGGAGTTGAGGGTGCGATTGGGTGGTTTTGTGGCAATACAAGGCAATGCGATGTGGGTATTCTGCAATGAAACCCGTATGGATGTGGTGACTCACAGTGAACACGGTTTTGGTGATGAAGGATAATGGGTGGTGATGCGTTAGAAATTGTAAGGGGATGGATACGGATTGATTCAGTGAAAGGGGGGTTTGAACGATAGTGTTTTGATGGTAGAAACAACGCGGGGGGAATTGTTGAGGGGGAGTTGGTGATGAAGTGTTGGTCTATGAGGAAGGCTGATGCTAGAGGATGGTTGATCAGTTGATGGCTTGGGAAGAGGATTTGCTGTGTTAATCGGTTGATGGACGTGAGGCGTGAGATAGGTTAAATGAACGTGGATTGGAACATTTGATGATCGGGAGGTTGTTAACACTGGTTTTGAGCGATGGAGATCCGAAGGGTGGCGAGGCTATGAAGATGACAGAGGTCGGATGGTGGTAGAACTTTGCTGGCGGCAGAGAATAAAAAAGAGGGAAAAATAGCAAAAGAAATTGTAAAGAGGATTTTTTTTCAGAAAGTTGTAAAAGAAGATGGTGAAAGGAAAGAATTAAAAAAATGTAAAAAGATTTTTTTTCTTTTTTTGTTTTCAGAGACTTGTATAGAAAGAAATTAATGTATTGACAAGAGGGAAGAAAATGAAAGGAAAGAAATCAGAGAACGAAATGGCAAGTTTTTTTTTTCCTTTATTTAGTAGATTACAGTATCATCAATTAATACCAAATCAACCAATCAAGAGATTTTTTTTGTCTATATATACAAGAAAATAAAAGGAACAAAATAAAAATAAAACTAACACGAATCAGAAATTAAATAAATAATAAAATTTAATTGTTACCTCCCCGGCAACGGCGCCAAAAACTTGATCGTCGCCAATCTATGAATTAGAAAAGCGTGATATTTGTAATAAAATTCTGCAAGTGCACAGGTGTGTAGCATACAGGTCGAACACAGGGAGGTAAATTAAAATCAAATTATTTATCTAATCTCTTGGGCGAGTTA
Organism: Allium sativum; assembly: GCA_030737875.1. Classification (NCBI taxonomy): domain Eukaryota; kingdom Viridiplantae; phylum Streptophyta; class Magnoliopsida; order Asparagales; family Amaryllidaceae; genus Allium; species Allium sativum. The sequence goes on along the minus strand of CM060922.1, from coordinate 191,065,054 downwards.
GACGAAGCCTGGAGATTTTGTTGAAATAAAAACAAACTGAAATTGCGAACTTAGGATTATCGTTGAATCTAATCAACGATTAATCACTAAAGAAAGTAAATTGCAAAACAAGAACAACAATGCAGAAAATAAAAGTGCAGAATAAGAAGAACAACAAAAATAAAATTAGGATTGTCGTTGAAACTAATCAAACGACTAATCACTAATGAAACAAATGTAAAATACAATTGGTGCTCTTCCAAAACTAATTGTGAAGACAACACCTATTGCTAAGAAAGAAAAATGCAGAAATAGTAAAAAGGAAGAACTTTTATTAATGGAGAAGAGAATACAGAATAATGGATAGGATAGGATGGTGGCTACAATGCTATTACAAGGGTATATATAGGAGATAACCAAACCCTAACTCTAACCCTAATACAATGATAAATGGGCCTTAGGGAAATCACAAGAGAATTTACAATAAGAAACATAAATGGGCCTTAGATAAATAAAGCAAATTTGGGCCTTTTCTCTTTTCCTCTTGCTTCCTTGACACTTCTTCATTGATTTGTGATGTGCAAAGCCTTTTTATCAATCTTTTCTTGTCCAACAGCAACTAGATGTGAGATCTTCATCTATAATTCTTCAAAATCTAAATATATATCAATGTCATCTCTATTTCTCTACTTTTCTGGTTGCATGCGGGCTGGGTTGGAATATCTGTAAAAGTAACAAAACAATACCCAAGTAATATTTATTTATATACAAAAGATAAGATATAAGAGCATAAAATAAACACATTTCTATGTCAATCATTTATTCTCAAGGGTGAATTAAGGTTTATAACCTAATTCTAATTCTTCAATTCTATTCTCCTCAAACTCTTTTATATATTGAAAATAGTGATCAATGGATCAATCTTTTGTATTTCTTTCATCGTGGTAATAAAATACTCTCTCCAAACGGATTTACACTAATAAGATGTGTAACACCCCACATCCGTTAAGGTCACTCACAAAGGGAATGCCTTAACTTCAATGGAGCATTATGGGTACTGGAACAGAAATATTACAAGACAGACATATATAAAACAGCGGAAAGTAAAGTAGAAGTACTTCAAATCATTTATTAAATAGAATTGTTTACAATAAAAGCCCATCAACTTCCAATACCCAAATACATCGCTAAAATATCTGTCCTTCTCAAAAACAAAAAAGCATGAAAATAAATCGTAGTATTCCCCAATAAAGCAATAAGGCAAGCCATAGCCAAGAGAAATCCAAGTAGCTCATGAAAGAGCCTTGAAGCTTGGTAAGATCCGAACTAAGCTATATTCCCACCCTGCGAACCTGGGGGGGGGGGGGGCGGGGGGGGCGAAAGAAAAAGAGGTGAAACAAACTGGGTCAGTCATAAAGACTGAGTAAGTCCTAGTGGCATTCAGCATAAAAACAGGTAAAGATAACATGGCATGAATAAACTGAAAGTAAACATAAGCATGATGACAAGATAAGCTACAGGCACAATAACTAAGAATAACATCATAGGATTTCTGTTATGTATAACATTGCAAGGTTCCCATTCAAGATGAACTAAGTATAGTTTCGCAAGATTTCTATCAAGCATCGCAAGATTTCTCTGCTTCACCATTAAAATGATATCTATTTGCTCTGCACCACCTAACTAGTGTCCCAACTAGTAATCTATATAAAATCATAACGTGATCCCAATCCTCGAAATTAAGGTTGCTTTCACATGAACATCTATTTATTTATTACCTAGACCTAATCTAGGGCTTTCTATCGAGCGCTACCTAGATTCAATCAGGATTTATGCCACCTAGGTCCAACCTAGGGATTATGCTACCTATTGAACACTTCTCGGATTTAGGGTTTATGCCACCTATGTCCAACCTAGGGATTATGCTACCTACGTGTGTCATACGGCCCCTAATGATTTGTAGATACCTATGCTTGTCCGACCATGGGGTGTATCAAGACCCATGGTGGCGGCCCGACGCAATCCTAGAAGGCTTAGGTTATACTACTGGTGCCCCCAGTGCCCTGTTTGCCTGCTCCGAAGTGTGTGCACGCCTGCACTCCGTTAGAACCTACACTGTTGCACCCACCGTCGTCGCTTTGACCGCTTATGATCAGCCCAGTAATCGTGCCCCACCCTGCCTAGTTTCAGGGTACCATTGATACCTGATTTGGGTTACTGCTGAAATGGGTCCCCGTTATTAGGGTTTCCTACTGGTTAAGTGTGTGGGCCTATATATACAGATATTACCCACCTTCCCGTGATGTACTTAACCCACCGATTCAAGCGTGCTTATTAATGGTTAAGTTTGTGGGCCAATATTTACTAATATTACCCACCAACCCGATATGTACTTAACCCTCTCCGTCCACTACGTAAAGTTGGTTAAGTTTTTTCTCTTGTTTTACTTAACCCTACCACACATCATGTTATATCGGTTAAGTGTTGTTCCTTGTGTTACTTAACCCTACCGCAAGCCTTGTTATACTGGCTAAGTGTTCTCCCTTGTGTTAACTTAACCCCATCGCATGTCATGTCATATTGGTTAAGTGTACATTGACTTAGCCCACCTACTTATCATGTTGTGACGATTAAGTGTTACCCTCTATTGTTACTTAACCTTACCATGCATCACGTTATATTGGTTAAGTGCATGTTAACTTAACCCCATCCACCAGTCATATTATAATGGTTAAGTGTTACCCTCGTGTGTTTACTTAATCCTACCACGCATCAGGTTATATCGATTGGTGTTATCAACCTATTCAAGTTAGCCCAACCCATCCGCTAGTCATGTTATAACGGTCAAGTGTCATTAGCCTAGCTATGTTACTTAACCTACCCATTCCTATCATATTGGTTAAGTGTCATTAGTCTAGTTATATTACTTAACCCACCCATTGGTCTGATTAACAGTTATGTTGGTTGAGCCTACATTTATAAGTTTACATGTTCTCACTCACACTGGTTAGGTCCACATTTACATGTCAAATTTCCATGTCATCCTACCTAAGCCCCTAACCATACCCACGTCTTATTATGGTTAGTATTCCTTAATTCATTCGTTATGACGAACGAATCCTGACCTCTCACATTAGACCGTGCACTTTGTGACCACTGGATTTGCCGGGCGGTTCCGGGCAGATTTACACCACAAACTAGATCTAACCTCGTGTCACAAACCATTACGCCTACAATTTGGCCTTCGACCTCTCACATTAGACTGACACTTTGTGGCTACTGGATTTGCCGGGCGGTTCCGGGCAGATTTACACCACAAACCGAGTCTAACCTCGTGTCAAAGGTTCATTAATGGTCGTATTTTACCCAAAACCCGAATATAAGTTCATGTGTTTAACATATAGAAACGTTCATGTTCGTGTTCAAGTCAATTATCCAATACACAGTCATTTTCATGTTTCAAATTCCCAACTTTACATATTAATAAACATATGCCCAAGTCCCAAAATTACATGCCAATTTATATATATATATATATATATATATATATATATATATGGATATTATACCCAATTCTAGTCAGTTTACATATGTCCAATTCTTGCCTATTTACATGTATGCCAAGTTTATGCTATTTCACCCATATCGAGTTCTAGCCAAAATTGCATGTATCATGCCCAAATAAACCCAAATCATGATTCATGATGTAGTTATCCCAAACTTTAATCTTTTTATTACAACATACGCCAACTACCCAAGTTCATAATACATATTTGTGCCAATTATCAAATTTACAATCGCTTTTATATTCAAATCCCCAATTCTACATATGCCCAATCGTAAGCCTAATCTTTTGATTTAACTTACATAGGCCCGAACTCGTGGTTTAATTTACATGCCAAATTACATACGTGTTATATATACCAAATCTCATGTTACATTACATAGATCCTATTTGTGCCAAATTCCATGTATATAATATTTATGCAAATTTGTTCATAACAAGATTATAACAAAATTTACAGATCAAGCCCAAACTTGCAAATACAATGATAATATCCAATTTCATGTTGCCAATTATTACATCATATTCATATAGGCAATAATCCCATAATTCCCCCGTATACATATCGTACGCAAATCATGATTTTAGGCCAAGGTCCGAAATTGACCAAGTTCATGAAAGAAAATAAATTGAGGGAGATAGAAATTGAACAAAAATGAGATCAGAGGAAAACATCATCATATGCATAAATATTACAACTTGATGATAACGTCATTACGAATCAAGGAAACTGCTGAATAGATCATAAACTTGTCATGAGCATAAAGATAGACAACTCCCAAAACACAAGATTAAAGGAGCAACAGAAATAGATCAGAATCGATAAACATACTTAAATCCAATTCCACTTTATTCCATGGCCACATTATAATTAAATGTTTAAATCTAAAAACAATTAGAACTTACAGAGCATGGATAGTGAATTAGGAACTGAAATTGTCATAGAATGTTGTAGTAGTGTTGATTTATTGTTTGAACTATTGTTGAAGCTTTGTTCTTCGAATTGATTTGAGTTTGAATGCTTAAGCTTTAATTTAGGGGCGGCGGCCATGGTTTAAGAGGGTGTTCAGCAGCATAATAGTGTAAGAATGATTTGATTTGAATTAGGTTAGGTCTAAGGGTGTTTTTATAGGGGTAGGAACTAATTTAGGCCCTTAGATTAACCCTAGAATCAATCCGGACCATCAAAACACGTCTCAGGCTTCAAAAATGAGTTCTGGGTCAAAACAGGCCGACCAGGTCGACCTGTAAGGGGGGATGTCGACACTATGGTCGATCTGGGGGGTAGATCGACCCTATGGTTGACCTGGGGGTGGGGGGGTAGGTCGATCCTATGGTCGACCCCCTGGTCCAGTGCTGCCTGAAAACTACTGAAACTTGTACAGGCCATAACTTCTTCATCCAGACTCCGATTTTCGAAAACTCGGACTCTATTTCATGTAAAATTTTGAGACGAATGCAATGGCGTAACCCATTTCCACTGATTCTGATTTTAAAATTTAATTATGCCTTGATTTCTTGTTTTAATATGTTATAAAAATACGGGTTGTTACATACTCCCCTCCTTAAAGTATTTCGTCCCCGAAATCTTCAAGTTAAGAAGAATGTGTCCTACCATCCAATCATCCATCTACTCAATCATCAATCACAGGCATTCATTGTCCTTAAGAGATTTCTAATGAGGTATGAACATATGCAAAAAGTGTGTGTATATGTTCCTTATCTAATGCAAATGATTAGGCCCGATTGATCTTCTTAATGCAAAATATGTTTAGTGCAATGAGTCCAACATGTATGCAAATAGTCCAAGTCACATAAACACTATATGTGTGCTCAAACATCCATCCATATGCATCATCCATATGATAACATATCCAATTTCATACATAAACAAGTATAAACACTCATGCATATGCAATATGGAAATGTGTCTGAGCCGATCTAGTTCCTAATGTGTGTTATGCAATCACAAGCATCCACTAGCAGCCACTTGCAACCACATGTAACCATCAATCATAACATGTCTCAAACACATGTTTACACCCAATTGTTCCTACCTAAAGTTATAGTCGAACAATAGAAGCAAGTAAAAACCTTGTGTCCATTAGGCAATGTCAAAACTGGAAATCTATGTCACATATATACTGATTTGGAGAAGAACTCCCTAAACACCAGCCCCGAAGACCGAAATCAACATCAGGCTGACATCCAATAAATTAACCAACCAATATATATGTTTCTAGGAAACTAAGCATGATGGACTCCTTTTAGGTCACAAGGAAATCCCTTCCTAAAACCAACCCGTATCCTATAAAAACCCAAAAAGTTTAGTCAACCCAACGACACCCTCAAGCCCCAAAATGTATTACTAACAGACGAGTCATGTTCCCTATGGGGTTTCTAACAGAAATGGGATTGAGAATAGGACCGAGAGGATATACCTGAAAGATAGCATGCAAATAAGCTCTACAGGAAAAGAGGAATCAAGGATATACTCTTAAAAAGAGATATGATACGCGTATCTAGTCTTCAATCTTCTGAGTCGCATTTCCTTGAGCTTAACTCCATTGTGCTTTCACCGTCTTTAACTTCAAAATTTCGTAGCTTCTTAATTCTTGTTTCCAAAATATGAGTTGGAACTCATTCCACTGTTGCCTCTCGTTCCACTTTTACTTGTTCTCCTTCAAGTATACTCAGCTTAAACATAACTGTTACTCATGGTTTTATGCAAGCTCTCCAAAATTCACTAGTGAATCTCGGATCTCTTTCACTTATTAGAAGGTATTCCACATAAATGAATTATCTCTTGAAAATAAACAAATGCTAACCATGTTGCCAAGTGTACTTACTAAGGTGATTTTCTATAACTCATGCATAAGCGAAATGAACCATCCGTCTTAGCGGCGAACACTACTCGAGCGGATTGATAAATGTATCAAGAGATTCTAGGTAACTAAGCATGGCAAAACCCTAAGGGTTACACTAGACTTCGAGGGTATTACCAAGGCAAGTCAAAAATCTAACTACCCTCTTTTCATACTCAAGAATGGCACCATTACTAGATAACCTCTCCATCCCTAGAATCAACCCATAGCCCCAAAAAACATAAGCATTAGTTCTAAACTCAACACTTAGCATAGACATTCTCAAATCCAAACAAGTCATGAATAAATGAGCCGATTCCCCAACAGGATTTGAGACAAAAATGGGATCCTCTACTACGCTGGTACTAAGGTGCAGAGACTCAATTATCGAAGCAGAATTAAAAGGATGTGATGTACAAAAACAAAGTTCTAATGGGATGATAGAAAAGAAAAGCTAAACCTTTAACAGAAACGTTACCACCTCCCTTAGGTACGCTAGTAGTGAGAGCATACAATTGTCCTCTCGACGATCTTGTTCTTTGCCCTTGTCCTTGTCCTATAATACTTAATTACATGTCCCTTTTTACCATACTAAAGATATTCTCTCTTGTCTTGGGTTTTTATTATTCTTTCACTTGGCCTTTTTCCTTTCACCTTTTTCCTCTTCGTGGATTAAGCCATATCAACAAGTTTCTCATCCTTAGACTTGTGTTCTTTAACCTCGTTCCTACTATCCTTGTATAGCTTGTTGAAAAGTTTCTCGAAAGCTGCTTCCATCGCATGACAACCCTGCAAAGCTTGAAATAATATTAGTCGCAAGTAAAACTACTGCGGCTACAGATGGAGGTTGTGCACTCCTTCGCTCCGACATGTGTCGTACGCCTACAAAACTATAGTGAAAAGAGAGAAAGAAGAGATTCAAAGAGAGAATCAAAAGATGGTGCATATGGATTTGGGGAATATGCCTTTCGTAAAAAAAAAACTTTTCTTTAGAAAAATGCTACTTTGTAAACGTTTTGAAAACAAGTTCAGAAGGTTTTTGAAAACTTTTTCCCAGTCTGGTAACCTTTTGCTCTGATACCAAATGTAACATCCCACATCCGTTAAGGTCACTTACAAAGGGAATGCCTTAACTTCAATGGAGCATTATGGGTACTGGAACAGAAATATTACAAGACAGACATATATAAAACAGTGGAAAGTAAAGTAAAAGTACTTCAAATCATTTATTAAATAGAATTGTTTACAATAAAAGCCCATCAACTTCCAATACCCAAATACATCGCTAAAATATCTGTCTTGCTCAAAAACAAAGAAGCATGAAAATAAATCGTAGTATTCCCCAATAAAGCAGTAAAGCAAGCCATAGCTAAGAAAAATCCAAGAAGCACATGAAAGAGCCTTGGAACTTGGTAAGATCCGAACTAAGCTGTATTCCCACCCTGCGAACCTGGGGGGGGGGGGGACGAAAGAAAAAGAGGCGAAACAAACTGGGTCAGTCATAAAGACTAAGTAAGTCCTAGTGGCTTTCAGCATAAAAACAGGTAAAGATAACTTGGCATGAATAAACCGAAAGTAAACATAAGCATGACGACAAGATAAGCTACAGGAATAATAACTAAGAATCACATCATAGGATTTCTGCCATGTATAACATTGCAAAGTTCCCATTCAAGTAGAACTAAGTATAGTTTCGCAAGATTTCTATCGAGCATCGCAAGATTTCTCTGCTTCACCATTAAAATGATTTATATTTGCTCTGCACCACCTAACTAGTGTCCCAACTCGTAATCTATATAAAATGATAAAATCATAACGTGATCCCAATCCCCGAAATTAAGGTTGCTTTCACGTGAATATCTAATTATTTATTACCTAGACCTAATCTAGGGTTTTCTATTGAGCGCTTCCTAGATTCAACCATGATTTATGCCACCTAGGTCCAACCTAGGGATTATGCTACCTATTGAACACTTCTCGGATTTCGGGTTTATGCCACCTAGGTCCAACCTAGGGAATATGCTACCTACGTGTGTCATACGGCTCCTAATGATTTGTAGATACCTATGCTGGTCCCACCATGGGATGTATCAAGACCCATGGCGGCGGCCCGACGCATTTCTAGAAGGCATAGGTTAAACTACAGGTGCCCCCAGTGCCCTGTTTGTCTGCTCCGAAGTGTGTGCATGCCCGCACTCCGTTAGAACCTACACTGTTGCACCCACCGCCGTCGCTTTGACCGCTTATAATCAGCCCAGTAATTGTGCTCCACCGTGCCTAGTTTCAAGGTACCGTTGATACCTGATTTGGGTTACTGCTGAAATGGGTCCCCGTTACGAGGGTTTCCTACTGGATAAGTGTGTGAGCCTATATATACAGATATTACCCACCTTCCCGTGATGTACTTAACCCACCGATTCAAGCGTTCTTATTAATGGTTAAGCTTGTGGGCCTATATTTACTAATATTACCCAGAAACCCGATATGTACTTAACCCTCTACGTCCATTACATTAAGTTGGTTAAGAGTTTTCTCTTGTTTTACTTAACCCTACCACACATCATGTTATTTCAGTTAAATGTTGTTCCTTGTGTTACTTAACCCAACCGCAAGCCTTGTTATACTGGCTAAGTGTTCTCCCTTGTGTTAACTTAACCCCACCGCATGTCATGTCATATTGGTTAAGTGTACATTGACTTAGCCCACCTACTTATCATGTTGTGACGATTAAGTGTTACCCTCTGTTGTTACTTAACCTTACCACGCATCACGTTATATTGGTTAAGTGCATGTTAACTTAACCCCATCCACCAGTCATATTATAATGGTTAAGTGTTGCCCTCGTGTGTTTACTTAACCCTACCACACATCAGGTTATATCGATTGGGTGTTATCAACCTATTCAAGTTAGCCCAACCCATCCTCTAGTCATGTTATAACGGTCAAGTGTCATTATCCTACCTATGTTACTTAACCTACCCATTTATATCATATTGGTTAAGTGTCATTAGTCTAGTTCTATTACTTAACCCACCCATTGGTCTGATTAACAGTTATGTTGGTTAAGCCTACATTTATAAGTTTTACATGTTCTCAACTCACACCGGTCTGGTCCACATTTACATGTCAAATTTCCATGTCATCCCACCTAACCCCCTAACCATACCCACGTCATATTATGGTTAGTATTCCTTAATTCATTCGTTATGACGAACTAATCATGACCTCTCACATTAGACCGTGCAATTTGTGGCCACTGGATTTGCCGGGCGGTTCCGGGCAGATTTACACCACAAACTGGATCTAACCTCGTGTCATAAACCGTTATGCCTACAATTTGGCCTTCGACCTCTCACATTAGACTGACACTTTGTGGCTACTGGATTTGTCGGGCGATTCCGGGAAAATTTACACCACAAACCGAGTCTAACCTCGTGTCAAAGGTTCATTAATGGTCGTATTTCACCTAAAACCCCAATATCAGTTCATGTGTAACATATAGAAATGTTCGTGTTCGTGTTCAAGTCAATTATCCAATACACAGTCATTTTCATGTTTCAAATTCTCAACTTTACATATTTATAAACATATGCACAAGTCCCAAAATTACATGCCAATATATATATATATATATATATATATATATATATATATATATGGATATTATACCCAATTCTAGTCAGTTTACATATGTCCAATTCTTGCCTATTTACATGTATGCCAAGTTTATGCTATTTCACCCATATCGAGTTCTAGCCAAAATTGCATGTATCGTGCCCAAATAAACCCAAATCATGATTCATGATGTAGTTATCCCAAACTTTAATTTTTTATTAAAACACACGCCAACTACCCAAGTTCATAATACATATTTATGCCAATTATCAAATTTACAATCGCTTTTATATTCAAATCCCCAATTCTACATATGCCCGATCGTAAGCCTAATCTTTTGATTTAATTTACATAGTCCCGAACACGTGGTTTAATTTACATGCCAAATTACATACATGTTATATATACCAAATCTCATGTTACATTACATAGATCCTATTTGTGCCAAATTCCATGTATATAATATTTATGCAAATTTGTTCATAACAAGATTATAACAAAATTTACAAATCAAGCCCAAACTTGCAAGTACAATAATAATATCCAATTTCATGTTGCCAATTATTACATCATATTCATATAGGCAATAATCCCATAATTCCCCCGTATACATATCGTACGCAAATCGCGATTTTAGGCTAAGGTCCAAAATTGACCAAGGTTCATGAAAGAAAATAAAGTGGGGGAGATAGAAATTGAAAAAAAATGAGATCAGAGGAAAACATCATCATAGGCATAAATATTACAACTTGATGATAACGTCATTACGAATCAAGGAAACTGCTGAATAGATCATAAACTTGTCATGAGCATAAAGATAGACAAGTCCCAAAACACAAGATTAAAGGAGCAACAGAAATAGATCAGAATCGATAAACATAATTAAATCCAATTCCACTTTATTCCATGGCCACATTATAATTAAATGTTTAAATCTAAAAAAAACTAGAACTTACAGAGCATGGCTAGTGAATTAGGAACTGAAATTGTCATAGAACGTTGTAGTAGTGTTGATTTATTGTTTGAACCATTGTTGAAGCTTTGTTCTTCGAATTGATTTGAGTTTGAATGCTTAAGCTTTAATTTGGGGGCGGCGGCCATGGTTTAAGAGGGAGTTCAGCAGCATAATAGTGTAAGAATGATTTGATATGAATTAGGTTAAGTCTAAGGGTGTTTTTATAGGTGTAGGAACTAGTTTAGGCCATTAGATTAACCCTAGAATCAATTCGGACCGTCAAAACACGTCTCAGGTTTCAAAAATGAGTTCTGGGTAAAAACAGGCCTACCAAGTGGACCTGTAAGGGGGGAGGTCGACAATATGGTCGACCTGGGAGGTAGGTCGACCCTATGGTCGATTGGGGGGGTGGGGGTAGGTCGACCCTATGGTCGACCCCCTGGTCCAGTGCTGCCTGAAAACTGCTGAAACTTGTACAGGCCATAACTTCTTCATCCGGACTCCGATTTTCGTAAACTCAGACTCTATTTCATGTAAAATTTTGAGACGAACGTAATGGCGTAACCTGTTTCCCCTGATTCTGATTTTAAAATTTTATTATGCCTTGATTTCTTGTTTTAATATGTTATAAAAATACGGGTTGTTACATTCTCCCCTCCTTAAAGGATTTCGTCCCCGAAATCTTCAAGTTAAGAAGAATGTGTCCTACCATCCAATCATCCATCTACTCAATCATCAATCACAGGAATTCATTGTCCTTAAGAGATTTTTAATGCGGTATGAACATATGCAGAAAGTGTGTGTATATGTTCCTTATCTAATGCAAATGATCAGGCCTGATTGATCTTCTTAATGCAAAATATGTTTAGTGCAATGAGTCCAACATTATGTGAATAGTCCTAGTCACATAAACACTATATGTGTGCACAAACATCCATCCATATGCATCATCCATATGATAACATATCCAATTTCATCCATAAACAAGTATAAACACTCATGCATATGCAATATGAAAATGTGTATGAGCCGAACTAGTGCCTAATGTGTGTTATGAAATCACGAGCAACCACTAGCAGCCACTTGCAACCATCAATCATAACATGTCTCAAACACATGTTTACACCCAATTGTTCCTACCTAAAGGTATAGTCGAACGATAGAAGCAAGTAAAAACCTTGTGTCCATTAGGCAATGTTAAAACTGGAAATCTATGTCACATATATACTGATTTGGAGAAGAACTCCCTAAACACCAGCCCCGAAGACCGAAATCAACATCAGGCTGACATCCAATAAATTAACCAACCAATATATATGTTTCTAGGAAACTAAGCATGATGGACTCCTTTTAAGTCACAAGGAAATCCCTTCCTAAAACCAACCCGTATCCTATAAAACCCAAAAAGTTTAGTCAACCCAACGACACCCTAAAGCCCCAAAATGTATTACTAACAGACGAGTCATGTTCCTTATGGGGTTTCTAACAGAAATGGGATTGAGAATAGGACCGAGAGGATATACTTGAAAGATAGCATGCAAATAAGCTCTACAGGAAAAGAGGAATCAAGAATATACTCTTAAAAAGAGATATGATATGCGTATCTAATCTTCAATCTTCTGAGTCGCATTTCCTTGAGCTTAACTCCATTGTGCTTTCACCGTCTTTAACTTCACAATTTCGTAGCTTCCTAATTCTTGTTTCCAACATATGAGTTAGTGCTCATTCCACTGTTGCCTCTCGTTCCACTTTTACTTATTCTTCTTCTAGTATACTCGGCTTAAACATAACTGTGTACTCATGGTTTTATGCAAGCTCTCCAAAATTCACTAGTGAATCTCGGATCTCGTTCACTTATTAGAAGGTATTCCACATAAATGAATTATCTCTTGAAAATAAACAAATGCTAACCATGTTGCCAAGTGTACTTACTAAGGTGATTTTATATAACTCATGCATAAGCGAAATGAACCATCTGCCTTAGTGGCGAACACTACTCGAGCGGATTGATAAATGTATCAAGAGATTCTAGGTAACTAAGCATGGCAGAACCCTAAGGTTTACACTAGACCTCGAGGGTATTACCGAGGCAAGTCAAGAATCTAACTATCCTCTTTTCATACTCAAGAATGGCACCATTACTGGATAACCTTTCCATCCCTAGAATCAATCTATAGCCCCAAAAAACATAAGCATTACTTCTAAACTCAACACTTAGCATAGACATTCTCAAATCCAAACAAGTCATGAATAAATGAGCCGATTCCCCCAACGGGATTTGAGACAAAAATGGGATCCTCTACTACGCTAGTACTAAGGTGTAGAGACTCAACTATCGAAGCAGAATTAAAAGGATGTGATGTACAAAAACAAAGTTCTAATGGGATGATAGAAAAGAAAAGCTAAGCCTTTAACAGAAATGTTACCACCTCCCTTGGGTACGCTAGTAGTGAGAGCATACAATTGCCCTCTCGACGATCTTGTTCTTTTCCCTTGTCCTTGTCCTATAATACGTAATTACATGTCACTTTTTACCATACTAAAGATATTCTCTCTTGTCATGGGTTTTTATTATTCTTTCACTTGGCCTTTTTCCTTTCACCTTTTTCCTCTTCGTGGATTAAGCCATATCAACAAGTTTCTCATCCCTAGACTTGTGTTCTTTATCCTCATTCCTACTATCCTTGTATATCTTGCTGAAAAGTTTCTCGAAAGCTACTTCCATCGCATGACAACCCTACAAAGCTTGAAATAAGATTAGTTGCAAGTAAAACTACTACGGCTACAGATGGAGGTTGGGCACTCCTTGCCCTCCGACATGTGTCGTACGCCTACAAAACTATGGTGAAAAGAGAGAAATAAGAGATTCAAAGAGAGAATCAAAAGATAGTGCATATGGATTTGGGGAATATGCCTTTCGTAAAACAAAACTTTTCTTTAGAAAAATGCTTCTTTGTAAATGTTTCGAAAACTAGTTCAGAAGGTTTTTGAAAACTTTTTCCCAGTCTGGTAACCTTCTGCTCTGATACCAAATGTAACACCCCACATCCGTTAAGGTCACTCACAAAGGGAATGCCTTAACTTCAATGGAGCATTATGGGTAGTGGAACAGAAATATTACAAGACAGACATATATAAAACAACGGAAAGTAAAGTAGAAGTACTTCAAATCATTTATTAAATAGAATTGTTTATAATAAAAGCCCATCAACTTCCAATACCCAAATACATCGCTAAAATATCAGTCTTGCTCAAAAACAAAGAAGCATGAAAATAAATCATAGTATTCCCCAATAAAGCAGTAAAGCAAGCCATAGCCAAGAAAAATCCAAGCAGCACATGAAAGTGCCTTGGAGCTTGGTAAGATCAGAACTAAGCTGTATTCCTACCCTGCGAACCTTGGGGGGGACGAAAGAAAAAGAGGCGAAACAAACTGGGTCGGTCATAAAGACTGAGTAAGTCCTAGTGGTTTTCAGCATAAAAACAGGTAAAGATAACATGGCATGAATAAACTGAAAGTAAACATAAGCATGACGACAAGATAAGCTACAGGCACAATAACTAAGAATAACATCATAGGATTTCTGTCATGTATAACATTGCAAGGTTCCCATTTAAGATGAACTAAGTATAGTTTCGCAAGATTTCTATCAAGCGTCGCAATATTTCTCTGCTTCACCATTAAAATGATATCTATTTGCTCTGCACCACCTAACTAGTGTCCCAACTAGTAATCTATATAAAATGATAAAATCATAATGTGATCCCAATCCCGGAAATTAAGGTTGCTTTCACGTGAACATCTATTTATTTATTACCTAGACTTAATCTAGGGTTTTCTATCTAGCGCTTCCTAGATTCAACTAGGATTTATGCCACCTAGGTCCAACCTAGGGATTATGCTACCTATTGAACACTTCTCGGATTTAGGGTTTATGCCACCAAGGTCCAACCTAGGGATTATGCTACCAACGTGTGTCATACGGCCCCCAATGATTTGTAGATACCTATGCTGGTCCCACCATGGGGTGTATCAAGACCCATGGTGGCGGCCCGACGCAATTCTAGAAGGCATAGGTTATACAATTAGTGCCCCCAGTGCCTGTTTGTCTACTCCGAAGTGTGTGCACGCCTGCACTCTGTTATACCCAATTCTAGCCAATTTACATTTGTCCAATTCTTGCCTATTTACATGTATGCCAAGTTTATGCTATTTCACCCATATCGAGTTCTAGCCAAAATTGCATGTATCATGCACAAATAAACCAAAATCACGATTCATGATGTAGTTATCCCAAACTTTAATCTTTTTATTACAACACACGCCAACTACCCAAGTTCATGATACATATTTATGCCAATTATCAAATTTACAATCGCTTTTATATTCAAATCCCCAATTCTACATATGCCCAATCGTAAGCCTAATCTTTTGATTTAGTTTACATAGGCCCGAGCTCGTGGTTTAGTTTACATGCCAAATTACATACATGTTATATATACCAAATCTCATGTTACATTACATAGATCCTATTTGTGCCATATTCCATGTATATAATATTTATGCAAATTTGTTCATAACAAGATTATACCAAAATTTACAGATCAAGCCCAAACTTGCAAATACAATGATAATATCCAATTTCATGTTGCCAATTATTACATCATATTCATATAGGCAATAATCCCATAATTCCCCCGTATACATATCGTACGAAAATCGCGATTTTAGGCCAAGGTCCAAAATTGACCAAGGTTCATGGAAGAAATAAATTGGGGGAGATAGAAATTGAACAAAAATGAGATCAGGGGAAAACATCATCATAGGCATAAATATTACAACTTGATGATAATGTCATTACGAATCAAGGATACTGCTGAATAGATCATAAACTTGTCATGAGCATAAAGATAGACAAGTCCCAAAACACAAGATTAAAGGAGTAATAGAAATAGATCAAATCGATAAACATACTTAAATCCAATTCCACTTTATTCCATGAACACATTATAATTAAATGTTAAAATCTAAAAACAACTAGAACTTACAGAGCGTGGCTAGTGAATTAGGAACTGAAATTGTCATAGAACGTTGTAGTAGTGTTGATTTATTGTTTGAACCATTGTTGAAGCTTTGTTCTTCGAATTGATTTGAGTTTGAATGCTTAAGCTTTAATTTGGGGCGGCGGCCATGGTTCAAGAGGGAGTTCAGCAACATAATAGTGTAAGAATGATTTGATATGAATTAGGTTAGGTCTAAGGGTGTTTTTATAGGTGTAGGAACTAGTTTAGGCCCTTAGATTTACCCTAGAATCAATCCGGACCGTCAAAACACGTCTTAGGCTTCAAAAATGAGTTCTGGGTCAAAACAAGCCGACCAGGTCAACCTGTAAGGGGGGAGGTTGACACTATGGTCGACCTGGGGTGTAGGTCGACCCTATGTGTAACGACCCGGAAAAATGCGATCTTGGTTATCCGATATACAACACATATCGAACACTCAAGGATCGAAAATAACCGAATAGTTAATGAAAGAAGACAGAGGGTGAGAATAGATAAGATAGAAACTTAGAATAGAAGAAGAAGAAGAACACAACATCAGAGTAACACGAACCTCACAGCGGAACGAATAAATATATTTCATAACATAACTTTGAAATACAAATCTGTACTTGAATATACATATCATTATCAAAGTACATCACTTACAACACAGCGGAAATAACTAAAGCTATATGATCCTGAAGCCTCCTGCTCCAAGCTCTTCTAGTGTATCTGTAAAATCCCGACTACTTGACTGCCCATACAAATTTAGGCACCCAAGAGTTTAGGGAAAACAACAAAGTAAACTCCGGGTCAGTCATGGGAATGGTATGAGTAAAACAGTTTAAAAACAGTTCGAACAAGTAAACGATATCTCATAAGACCACGCCGCATAACGGAACGGGTTTTTCCCTTATGAGAATCCAAATTATCTTTATATCAAAACCCTTTTGATATTATAATAATGTCTATCAACACAATATAATAATCATCTAGCAGAAACGCTTTCATCTCACGTTCTACATATATAGTACACAATCAAAACCGCAAGCACGTATTGGGTAATGGATTTCCAACAATGACAAGGTCTGGAACCACCTTTCGCTTGTGTACCTCTAGAGAGGAATACACTGGGTTTAACAAGAACATCTTGCAACCCGGCCACACATGACCGACCACTCATTTCGCTTGAGTGTATCGAATGTATATCACCAACGGTTGGGATCAGCAACCGTTTCCCGAATGGGACAGCATCAACAATAGATTTTTAGGAATAAATGAAACTCTAGATCAGGTGATTATACACCCTACTTCGGTGCGACCGTCTTAGCCATGTTGCCTGCCCGATTTTTGTCATTTACCGATTTGATGAGGCTTGAGGTTACGCTTCATCATCACATCAGATTTTACTTTGAATGCCACATCGTTAAATCCATCAGATCACCGATTGACGTCCTCAACCATACATTATGCATTAGCTAAAAGAAGTTTCCTTCTCCGCTTCCACTCTTGGTACAGTTGGAGAAATCAATATATGTGATCGTCTGGAAATACTCTGTCAGACATCCGTCCATACAAGTCATCCAGGAACAGGATGAACCGAAGGCACTATTCTATAAACAGGATAGCCCTTGCATAAATCCGTCTTCAATTTCCTTTGGCATATATGATTCGCAACGCTTATGCCAATACAGAGTGGTTCTTTGGATAATGATCCAACCGGTCTCTCCATATTAACAATGTTAAAATGGTCAAAACTTCGATAGTCTGTGATTTAACTATCGAAGAAAAACAGATGTGCAAACAACGATATTATTTCCAAATGGAAATTTATATCAATCAAACATCATTCAACATTTATCTCTTTATTCCATTAGTTTACTTATCTCATGTTTCCCTATGTTCAATATTTCTTATTTTCTAAATTGGGAAAATATACGTTATTAACAATGGAAAACATTTCCATTTTTTGTTTTCTTCATTAGAAAACATTTCTGGTTTCTTATTTGGAAAACATTTCCAAAGCTTCTTCATTGGACTTAGACATATGTTTTAAACAAACCATCGCGATGCCAATTCAAACCATTTCCTTTACTGCCAAAACTAAACTATTCCTTAGTTAAAAACGAAGCCTCAAGTTGGGGTAGAACTACCTCTCAGACCTTAACTGAACAACATTTCTAACTTTGAAATAGGCAAAGTTCACTTTATATTCCTTTTTTCTAACTTCCTTACTTAACCCTCCTTCGAATAGCTATATTCGATTAACTCTTTTCACTTAACTCTATTCGATTAACCCTTATCAATTAACTCTATTGGACTAACACTATTGGATTAACTCTATTTGACTAACGCTTTTGATTTACTCATTTCACTTAACTCCTTTCGAATAAACTATATTCGATAACTCCTTTTACTTTCTTCGAATAAACTATATTCGATTAACTCATTTGCTTCTATTCGAATAACTATATTCGATTAACTCATTTGCTTTCTATTCGAATAAACTATATTCGATTAACTCCTTTGCTTTCTATTCGAATAACTATATTCGATTAACTCATTTTACTTTCTATTCGAATAACTATATTCGATTAACTCATTTTACTTTCTATTCGAATAACTATATTCGATTAACTCATTTTACTTTCTATTCGAATAACTATATTCGATTAACTCCTTTTTACCTTAACTCTAATCGATTAACTAACATCGATTAATTCCTTTTACTTTATTCTCTAATCGATTAACTGACATCGATTAACTCCTTTTCGAATACCTTATTTCGATAACACCTTCGATTAACCAATAATCGATAACTCCTTCGATTAACCAATAATCGATAACTCCTTCGATTAACCAATAATCGATAACTCCTTCGATTAACCAATAATCGATAACTCCTTCGATTAACCAATAATCGATAACTCCTTTTGATTTAACTCATTCAATAACTCTTATGTGTTTAACTTCTATTCGAAAAACTAATTCGAATAACTCTTATTCATTTAACTTTATTCGAATAACTAATTCGAATAACTCTTATTTATTTAACTCCTGTCGAATAACTAGATTCGATCAACTCACTTCGAATATCTCTGATTCGAATATCTCACTTCGAATATTTCTGATTCGATTATCTCACTTCGAATATTTACTATATTCGTTTAACTCACTTCGAGTATCTCTGATTCGATTTACTTACTTGACTTAACTCGATTCGATTAGCTAACTTGACTTAACTCGATTCGATTAACTAACTTGACTTAACTCGATTTGATTAACTAACTTTCGAATACCATATATTCGATTTAACTCCTTTCGAATAACTAATTCGATTTAACTCCTTTTCGAATACCATATTCGATTTACTGACTTTATTCGCTTTATAAAGATTTCCTTTTTAACAATGTTTATTCATTTTTAAAGATTTACTTTTTTTTGTAACAGTTCTTCACTTTAAAAATGATTTCCCTTTTATAACGGTTTCCTTTGTATAACGTTTTTCCTTTTCATCTCTATTTATTTTCTAAATAAATTCTCCTTTGTAATTCTATTTATTTCCTAAATAAATAATCCCTTTATAATATCTTATTTATTTACCAAATAAATATCTCCTTTTAATCCTATTTATTTAACAAATAAATATCTCCTTTAATCTTTATTTATTTCCTAAATAAATAAACCTTTTTACTATTATTTATTTCCTAAATAAATAAATCCTTTTAACTCTTTATTTGTGTTTTACCAATATATTCCTTTATATTTGTTTTCAAATATGTTTCCTTTATATTTGATTAACAAATAAATTCCTTCTATATTTGATTTCAAATATATTCCTTTTATATTTGATTTTAAGTATATCTCCTTTTCAATTTCATTTGTAAAGGTTTTACAAACATTTCTATTTCATTTTGATTTCTGAAAAATATTCTTACTCCTTATATTCCCGGGAAAATTCGCCATAATCTCCTTTGTACCTGGAGTATCGGGAAAATCCCCAAACCCGCCACACAGTCCTTTCCATTCAAAAAGAAAATGATTTGAAATTTATTTCCTTTCTAAATATCTTCTATTTATAAATATTCCAATTTATAAATATTTCTTATTTATAAATATTCCATTTAAAAATATTTAATTTTCACTATCACTTTGAAAATTCCCTTATCAACATTCTGGTATGTTATGGTATTTAACATATCAAATTTCGATATCCACTATCGTCCAAACACATATAATCGACAACAGATAATATATCACATCATATATCACAATATATGAAAAACAGTAAAATAAATGTTGAGGAATCTAGTCGGATTCCTCCAACCTGTTTCCCTGCATCACAGATGTTAAACAATATAGATAACATCACTTTTCAGTTCCATATGATATATTCTGTTAAACAGAATCAATATAGAAATTCAACTAACTGACTAGCGGTTCAATCAAACAGTCAACACACAGTCAATCAGCCAATATCTAACAGTTCTAAAAATACAACATGAAATTATAAACTGTTAAGAGTTAGTAAGATTTACTCACATTTGCGCGTTAGACGTTAAATAACGGTTTGCGTTATTTGATTCAGTCGGACAATTTATTTCACCATAAATTGTAACGAGCTTCGATTCGCTTCCAGTCAGTTCCATGGTGTAGCCACCATCCATACGATCCTATCGGATCTTGTTTCACTGAATTTTGATAACGTGTGTGATAGTTATCGCATTTGCAATTTGAATAAATTTAATAAAACAAACATGAAATTTTATATTTTAAAGACTTGGGCCTTAACCTTTTTCAACACCAGCCCACTCCTCTATTAAGAGCCTAACCCGCCGAAAGGCCCTTCTCCAATCTGGTTTGCTACTATCAAACTGAAGTACACGCCCACTCCTCAATCCCATAGCCGTGAATCTTATATGCCCAAATAGTCATTTTCTTTGCATTTGGTTTATGCCAGCACACTTTTTTATACTTCTATATGAAACGCCTGGGATGGGGTCCACATGATCGCACCAACTTCCTTCACCATACCATATAATAGCGCCTGCTCTTGGTATATTCTTGTTTCCTTCTTAACTTCTTGTATCAGCCCACATCAAACGTTCTCTTCCCATATAAAACTACTTCCAGTAACACATATAATTCACCAATTACACACTCCATCTTCTTGCTATTTAAAACTTAACCTATTTCCATGCTTAACCACCGTGTAAAACAACACGCCCACCCTCTTCCTTTCTTGAATGCGTCAATGCATTGCCCCCATTCTACAGCAAACGCAACTCCCCATGCTCCCTGAATACAGTATAAACCGTACCCTGCTTCACCGGTATTTCTTCACCGTTTTAGACTCCCAGGCTTCCAATGCTTCTAAACTTCGTTCGTTCCTTTCTCAGCACCCTCTCTCTTCTCTCCGCATACTTCCAGTTCAAGGAACCCACACGTGAACAGTACGTACCTCATTCTCAAATTCGAAACACCTATGTTATTCAAAACTCATTGTTCATAAATCCCACCAACCCTACTCCATTGCGGTTGTAAACACAGCGTCCCTCACGGTGAGAACTGCAAACTGAAACTAATGAAGCGTTGAATTCCTTTGACAAAAACCCGGACGTTGCTGTGCGAAAGGTTAAGTATTAGGAATGGCGTTCGAGTCCGTCCCCTTTGCTGAAAAACAATATCACGAAAAGCCCGACATGCCATCTCGTTTTTTACTATTGCGTCTTTGCTCTCTTTTATTATTTAGTTTCAGATTTTTGATGTAGGAATTTGTTTGTTGGATCTCGTTTCTCTGCTGGACGATAAAGAAGAAGCGGCGGCTTGTTTGAAATGAATCCAGAATTAGGTTTTGAACGGTTTTAAGGGTTTTATATCATTGATCTTCTAGTGGATTATTAAAGGACACGTCGTTGTTTTTAGGCCATGAAAAACGGATGGCTCAGAAAAATGTAACGAGGCCTTGTTTTTGGCCTTGTAAATAGGTTAGGATATTTTTAAGGATATAATAATAATATCCCTTTTACTAATTTATACAATTCTGTTACTTCATGGATTACTGCCGACAGAAATAAAGATATCAGTGAGACGAGCGATGTCCCCCGATCCCAAATATATAAAAATACTGGTGGGTTGACTCATATTGTGAAATCCTGAAATGTCGATACAGGGTGTTAAATACTTCAAATAAAAAGTTGCTTATTTAATTAATTAAAAATTAAAGTAAAATTCTAAAAGTTAAATTATCACTACGCCTCCAAAGAACCTTGTCTAAATTCAAACCCCATATTCAAATATATTGAAAACCCTTTTTGTAACGTAAATAAAGCACTGCAAATTATAAAGGAATTCCACAGCGACTTTTCTGAAATTTGATTTGGACGTAAATCAAAATCTACCCAACAAAATCCAGATTTTTCTCTTCCACTAGAAAGATATACTCCACCAGCTTCACACGTTTCTTGTTTCATAGAAATCTGGCTTAAAACGAATCCTGTACATTCAGTTGAACTTCGAATCGCCAATTAACGGACTACAGCGCCATTTCGAGCTCGATTATAATTATATTATAATTATGCGTTCAAACTGTCGTGGATTTAATATATTCGTTATTCAAATTCAATTCCAAGCTAAATTAAATATCACAGATGATCTAGTTCACACCATATCGCCATTTCAGCCAATTCTGGTTATTTCAGAATTAAATATATTATTTAATTTATTATTTCAATTAAATATTCACTTTTATTTAATTCCATGACCAATAAATCCTCTTAATCACATTTTAAATAATTAAATAAATCAATTATTATACCTCTGCCAATGCGGGTCATTACAATCTTTCCCACTTAAAATAATTTCGTCCTCGAAATTGCTAAAGGGTAGGGGACGACCCTATCGACTGTTTAAAACATATTTGTTCTCTTCTAATCTTCAGTTTCAACTGAACCAATTTAATTTTAATTAAATTATTAATTCATTCTTATCAACGAAAATTTTCAAAAATCTTGAAAATTTTCTAATGCCTTAACTCTTCGAAAATTTCGCTAGCATGTCCTTTGTACTGATCAATAATTCAAACTCCCACTCGCCTCTCTGGGCCATCTCCAACCCAAAAGAAAATCAAACAGCCAAGCGGCTTGCCAATTCGGCTCATCAAAATCACCAAACTCATATATAATATAAACTGGTACCTTTTTGTCGGGCATATCATTATATCCTTTCCATCTGCTGTTAACTCAGCATATACCAATGTCATTCCAATCAAACTCCAATCAATTTTTATCCTCAACACAACCATTCGCTTACCCAAGCCAAATTCCATTTCAACTCGAGTTCAATTCTTGATTTTCAATTCCTCAACTCCTCAATCGAATATCATTTCGGATTCTAATTTCACAAATCCAATCTTATTCGATTTCAATTCAACTTCAGTTACCACTTTACTGGCTTTTCTTTAATTCAAAATTTCTTTCACAAATTTCTATTAAATTTGTTTTTAATTCAAACAGGCTTTCCCTGAGAGTCTTTAAACAGTTTGCTCTTTTCAAAAACCAAACTTTCCTTTTTGAAATTCAACACAACTTGTCTTTCCCAAAACAAATTTAAAACAGTATCTCTGGTAGTAATCCATCACTTACAACTCGAAAATGATTACTGATGATGCAGCTGTCATCATCAGAATCTATTTTCCAGCGATCGAAGTGAGTTCAATACTATAAAACCATTTCTAAACATTTCAACTTTGAAATTTATTTCAAAATATAATTCACACTGCTTGTAAAATAATTTAAAATCTCCCAGGATCTTAAATTTCCCTTTTTTTAATCCAAATCCATTTACAAACACTTATCCAATTTTCCAGAATTTTAATTCAATTTCTGGTTTAAAATTTCAGATTCAACTCATCTGATTTCACATATTTCACTTATATGAATTCTGATTGGTTATTTACATAACCATTTAATTTATAATCTTACTCAATTATAATAACAACCAATATATCCAATATATATCAAAATATAATTTGGGTAAAATTATTTCGTTTACCCTCATTTCAAAACATACCATGATTGTTCATCATATTCAAGTGTTTACAAAATCCCTACCGATACAGTGGATCAAACTGATCGACCAGAACCCATAAACTACTCAACCAATAAATCTCCACAATATAAAACAAATTTTTATATCAATAACAAATACGTTCACTCATATATATACACTCAATCTCAGTCTAGGGTATTACTAACCCTATCTCTACCGAGTCACGCCACAGAGCTAAGGTATTAACTAAACTTAAGCTCTGATACCAACTGTAACGACCCGGAAAAATGCGATCTTGGTTATCCGATATACAACACATATCGAACATTCAAGGATCGAAAATAACCGAATAGTTAATGAAAGAAGACAGAGGGTGAGAATAGATAAGATATAAACTTAGAATAGAAGAAGAAGAAGAACACAACATCAGAGTAACACGAACCTCACAGCGGAACAAATAAATATATTGCATAACATAACTTTGAAATACAAATCTGTACTTGAATATACATATCATTATCAAAGTACAGCACTTACAACACAGCGGAAATAACTATAGCTATATGATCCTGAAGCCTCCTGCTCCAAGCTCTTCAAGTGTATCTGTAAAATCCCGACTACTTGATTGCCCATACAAATTTAGGCACCCAAGAGTTTAGGGAAAACAAAAAGTAAACTCTGGGTCAGTCATGGGACTGGTATGAGTAAAACAGTTTAAAAACAGTTCGAACAAGTAACGATATCTCATAAGACCACGCCACATAACGGGACGGGTTTTTCCCTTATGAGAATCCAAATTATCTTTATATCAAAAACCTTTTGATATTATAATAATGTCTATCAACAAAATATAATAATCATCTAGCTGAAACGCTTTCATTTCACGTTCTACATATATAGTATACAATCAAAACCGCAAGCACGTATTGGGTAATGGATTTCCAACTATGACAAGGTATGGAACCACCTTTCGCTTGTGTACCTCTAGAGAGGAATACACTGGGTTTAACAAGAACATCTTGCAACCCGGCCACACATGACCGACCACTCATTTCGCTTGAGTGTATCGAATGTATATCACCGACGGTTGGGATCAGCAACCGTTTCCCGAATGGGACAGCATCAACAATAGATTTTTAGGAATAAATGAAACTCTAGATCAGGTGATTATACACCCTACTTCGGTGCGACCGACTTAGCCATGTTGCCTGCCCGATTTCTGTCATTTACCGATTTGATGAGGCTTGAGGTTACGCTTCATCATCACATCAGATTCTACTTTGAATGCCACATCGTTAAATCCATAAAATCACCGATTGACGTCCTCAACCATACATTATGCGTTAGCTAAAAGAAGTTTCCTTCTCCGCTTCCACTCTTGGTACAGTTGGAGAAATCAATATATGTGATCGTCTGGAAATACTCTGTCAGACATTCGTCCTTACAAGTCATCCAGGAACAGGATGAACCGAAGGCGCTATTCTGTAAACAGGATAGCCCTTGCATAACTCCGTCTTCAATTTCCTTTGGCATATATGATTCGCAACGCTTATGCCAATACAGAGTGGTTCTTTGGATAATGATCCAACCGGTCTCTCCATATTAACAACGTTAAAATGGTCAAAACTACGATAGTCTATGATTTTACTATCGAAGAAAAACAGTTATGCAAACAACGATATTATTTCCAAATGGATATTTATATCAATCAAACATCATTCAACATTTATCTCTTTATTCCATTAATTTACTTATCTCCTGTTTCCCTATGTTCAATATTTCTTATTTTCTAAATTGGGAAAATATACGTTATTAACAATGGAAAACATTTCCATTTCTTGTTTTCTTTATTAGAAAACATTTCTGGTTTCTTATTTGGAAAACATTTCCAAAGCTTCTTCATTGGACTTAGACAGATGTTTTAAACAAACCATCGCGATGCCAATTCAAACCATTTCCTTTACTGCTGAACCTTAACTATTCCTTAGTTAAAAACGAAGCCAATCAAGTTGGGGTAGAACTACCTCTCAGACCTTAACTGAACAACATTTCTAACTTTGAAATAGGCAAAGTTCACTTTATATTCCTTTTTTCTAACTTCCTTACTTAACCCTCCTTCGAATAGCTATATTCGATTAACTCTTTTCACTTAACTCTATTCGATTAACCCTTATCAATTAACTCTATTGGACTAACACTATTGGATTAACTCTATTTGACTAACGCTATTGATTTACTCATTTCACTTAACTCCTTTCGAATAAACTATATTCGATAACTCCTTTTACTTTCTTCGAATAAACTATATTCGATTAACTCATTTGCTTCTATTCGAATAACTATATTCGATTAACTCATTTGCTTTCTATTCGAATAAACTATATTCGATTAACTCCTTTGCTTTCTATTCGAATAACTATATTCGATTAACTCATTTTACTTTCTATTCGAATAACTATATTCGATTAACTCATTTTACTTTCTATTCGAATAACTATATTCGATTAACTCATTTTACTTTCTATTCGAATAACTATATTCGATTAACTCCTTTTTACCTTAACTCTAATCGATTAACTAACATCGATTAATTCCTTTTACTTTATTCTCTAATCGATTAACTGACATCGATTAACTCCTTTTCGAATACCATATTTCGATAACTCCTTCGATTAACCAATAATCGATAACTCCTTCGATTAACCAATAATCGATAACTCCTTCGATTAACCAATAATCGATAACTCCTTCGATTAACCAATAATCGATAACTCCTTTTGATTTAACTCATTCAATAACTCTTATGTGTTTAACTTCTATTCGAAAAACTAATTCGAATAACTCTTATTCGTTTAACTTTATTCGAATAACTAATTCGAATAACTCTTATTTATTTAACTCCTGTCGAATAACTAGATTCGATCAACTCACTTCGCATATCTCTGGTTCGAATATCTCACTTCGAATATTTCTGATTCGATTATCTCACTTCGAATATTTACTATATTCGTTTAACTCACTTCGAGTATCTCTGATTCGATTTACTTACTTAACTTAACTCGATTCGATTAACTAACTTGACTTAACTTGATTCGATTAACTAACTTGACTTAACTCGATTTGATTAACTAACTTTCGAATACCATATATTCGATTTAACTCCTTTCGAATAACTAATTCGATTTAACTCCTTTTCGAATACCATATTCGATTTACTGACTTTATTCGCTTTATAAAGATTTCCTTTTTAACAATGTTTATTCATTTTTAAAGATTTACATTTTTTTGTAATAGTTCTTCACTTTAAAAATGATTTCCCTTTTATAACGGTTTTCCTTTGTATAACGTTTTTCCTTTTCATCTCTATTTATTTTCTAAATAAATTCTCCTTTGTAATTCTATTTATTTCCTAAATAAATAATCCCTTTATAATATCTTATTTATTTACCGAATAAATATCTCCTTTTAATGTTGTTTATTTAACAAATAAATATCTCCTTTAATCTTTATTTATTTCCTAAATAAATAAACCTTTTTACTTTTATTTATTTCCTAAATAAATAAATCCTTTTAACTCTTTATTTGTGTTTTACCAATATATTCCTTTATATTTGTCTTCAAATATATTTCCTTTATATTTGATTAACAAATAAATTCCTTCTATATTTGATTTCAAATATATTCCTTTTATATTTGATTTCAAGTATATCTCCTTTTCAATTTCATTTGTAAAGGTTTTACAAACATTTCTATTTCATTTTGGTTTCTGAAAAATATTCTAACTCCTTATATTCCCGAGAAAATTCGCCATAACCTCCTTTGTACCGGGTGTATCGGGAAAATCCCCAAACCCGCCACACAGTCCTTTCCACTCAAAAAGAAAATGGTTTGAAATTTATTTCCTTTCTAAATATCTTCTATTTATAAATATTCCAATTAATAAATATTTCTTATTTATAAATATTCCATTTAAAAATATTTAATTATCACTATCACTTTGAAAATTCCCTTATCAACATTCCGGTATGTTATGGTATTTAACATATCAAATTTCGATATCCACTATCGTCCAAACACATATAATCGACAACAGATTATATATCACATCATATATCACAATATATGAAAAACAGTAAAATAAATGTTGAGGAATCCAGTTGGATTCCTCCAACCTGTTTCCCTGCATCACAGATGTTAAACAATATAGATAACATCACTTTTCAGTTCCATATGATATATTCTGTTAAACAGAATCAATATAGAAATTCAACTAACTGACTAGCAGTTCAATCAAATAGTCAACACACAGTCAATCAACCAATATCTAACAGTTCTAAAAATACAACATGAAATTATAAACTGTTAAGAGTTAGTGAGATTTACTCACATTTGTGCGTTAGCCGTTAAATAACGGTTTGCGTTATTTGATTCAGTCGGACAATTTACTTCGCCATAAATTGTAACGAGCTTCGATTCGCTTCTAGTCAGTACCATGGTGTAGCCACCGTCCATACGATCCTGTCGGATCTTGTTTCACTAAATTTTGATAACGTGTGTGATAGTTATCGCATTTGCAGTTTGAACAAATTTAATAAAACAAACATGAAATTTTATATTTTAAAGACTTGGGCCTTAACCTTTTTCAACACCGGCCCACTCCTCCATTAAAAGCCCAACCCGCCGAAAGGCCCTTCTCCAATCTGATTTGCTACTATCAAACTGAAGTATACACCCACTCCTCAATCCCATAGCCGTGAATCTTATATGCCCAAATAGTCATTTTCTTTGCATTTGGTTTATGCTAGCACACTTTGTTATACTTCTATATGAAACGCCTGGGATGGAGTCCACATGATCGCACCAACTTCCTTCACCATACCATATAATAGCACCCGCTCTTGGTATATACTTGTTTCCTTCTTAACTTCTTGTATCAGCCCACATCAAACGTTCTCTTCCCATATAAAACTACTTCCAGTAACACATATAATTCACCAATTACACACTCCATCTTCTTGCTGTTTAAAACTTAACTTATTTCCATGCTTAACCACCGTGTAAAACAACACGCCCACCCCCTTCCATTCTTGAATGCGTCAATGCACTGCCCCCATTCTACAGCGAACGCAACTCCCCATGCTCCCTGAATACAGTATAAACTGTACCCTGCTTCACCGGTATTTCTTCACCGTTTTAGACTCCCAGGCTTCAAATGCTTCTAAACTTCATTCGATCCTTTCTCAGCACCCTATCTCTTCTCTCCGCATACTTCCAGTTCAAGGAACCCACACGTGAACAGTACGTACCTCATTCTCAAATTCGAAACACCTCTGTTATTCGAAACTCATTGTTCATAAATCCCACCAACCCTACTCCATTGCGGTTGTAAACACAGCGTCCCTCACGGTGAGAACTGCAAACTGAAACTAATGAAGCGTTGAATTCCTTTGACAAAAACCCGGACGTTGCTGTGCGAAAGGTTAAGTACTAGGAATGGCGTTCGAGTCCGTCCCCTTTGCTGAAAAACAACATCACGAAAAGCCCGACATGCCATCTCGTTTTCTACTGTTGCGTCTTTACTCTCTTTTATTATTTAGTTTCAGATTTTTGATGTAGGAATTTGTTTGTTGGATCTCGTTTCTTTGCTAGACGATAAAGAAGAAGCGGCGGCTTGTTTGAAATGAATCCAGAATTAGGTTTTGAACAGTTTTAAGGGTTTTATATCATTGATCTTCTAGTGGATTATTAAAGGACACGTCGTTGTTTTTAGGCCATGAAAAACGGATGGCTCAGAAAAATGTAACGAGGCCTTGTTTTTGGCCTTGTAAATAGGTTAGGATATTTTTAAGGATATAATAATAATATCCCTTTTACTAATTTATATAATTATGTTACTTCATGGATTGCTGCCGACAGAAATAAAGATATCAGTGAGACGAGCGATGTCTCCCGATCCCAAATATATAAAAATACCAGTGGGTTGACTCATATTGTGAAATCCTGAAATGTCGATACAGGGTGTTAAATACTTCAAATAAAAAGTTGCTAATTTAATTAATTAAAAATTATAGTAAAATTCTAAAAATTAAATTATCACTACGCCTCAAAAGAACCTTGTCTGAATTCAAACCCCATATTCATATATATTGAAAACCCTTTTTGTAACGTAAATAAAGCATTGCAAATTATAAAGGAATTCCACAGCAACTTTTCTGAAATTTGATTTGGACGTAAATCAAAATCTACCCGACGAAATCCAGATTTTTCTCTTCCACTAGAAAGATATACTTCACCAGCTTCACACGTTTCTTGTTTCACAGAAATCCGACTTAAAACGAATCCTGTACATTCAGTTGAACTTCGAATCGCCAATTAACGAATTGCAGCGCCATTTCGAGCTCGATTATAATTATATTATAATTATACGTTCAAACTGCCGTCGATTTAATATATTCGTTATTCAAATTCAATTCCAAGCTGAATTAAATATCACAGATGATCTAGTTCACACCATATCGCCATTTCAGCGAATTCTGATTATTTCAGAATTAAATATATTATTTAATTTATTATTTCAATTAAATATTCGCTATTATTTAATTCCACGACCAATAAATCCTCTTAATCACCTTTTAAATAATTAAATAAATCAATTATTATACCTCTGCCAATGCGGGTCATTACACTATGGTAGACCTGGGGGGGTAGGTTGAACCTATGGTCGACCCCCTGGTCCAGTGATTCGTGAAAACTGCTGAAACTTTTACAGGCCATAACTTCTTCATCCGAGCTTTGATTTTCGAAAACTCAGACTCTATTTCATGTAAAATTTCGAGACGAACGCAATGGCGTAACCCGTTTACCCGGATTCTGATTTTAAAATTTAATTATGCTTTGATTTCTTGTTTTAATATGTTATAAAAATACGGGTTGCTACAAGATGTTAGTGAAACCACTATAAATCCTTAAGTGATTTATTTTTGCTACTATTGTCATTAGTTTCTTGCTTGTGATTGAGATTTGGAATGTTCGTGATTTGTTGATCATTGTTTGGTGACTAGAGTAATTGATTTGGTTGTTTTTGCATGTCTAACAGCGATCTAGTCTTCTGCTAGGCGCTTGTGGTTTAGATATTTGATTCGAGTGGTCTTGAATCGGATTAATTACAACGGTTCTAACAGTTGGTATCGGAGCAATTGGTGCTTGTTAGGTGTTTGTGAAAATGCCGGAAATGGATAATAGCTCGTTAAGTCCTTCAACCGGAAGTCTGAATAGTGTGGCGCCTTTTGTACGTGGTTCGTATGCGGCATCGAGTTCTCAATTTGTAATTAACAAGTGGAATGGTGATAATGACTTTGAGAAGTGAAAATGGAAAATGAAAGTAGTTATTAAGTGGAATCGGGTACACCGAATGGTATTTGATACTCACTTATTGCCAAGTGATATCTCATATATTGAGAGAGAGGAGTTAGAGGAATGGTCTTTCACTACTCTTCAACTTGCTATGGGGGAGAATGTGATCTCTGAAATTAGCGGTGAGACGACAGCTAAAGATATTTTGGACAAGTTGGAAGAATTGTATATAAAGATGTCACTCACTAACCATTTGATCTTATTGCGGACGTTTTTCACCTTCAAGATGAAGGAGGGTAATTCGCTTAAGGCACACTTGAATGCCTTTGATGACTTGCTTATGAAGATGAAGGCCGTTGATTTGAAGATTGAGGAAGAGCAAAAGGCAATGATATTATTGTGTTTGTTGCCGGACCGTTATACGGGTTTCTCAAATAGTTTGATCTATTACCGAACCGAATACTTTGATTGTTGATGATGTCAAAAGGGGTCTTATTAGTGAGGAGTTGAGAGATCAAATGAAGGAGATGAGTGAGGGTAGTTGTGGAGCTAGTAGTGGTCATGGGTTGTTTGTGGGGAAAGAAAAGAATGTGAAGAAAGGAAACCGGGGGCGTTCTAAATCAAGGAAGCCTGATGGGAGAGTTAAATTGAAAGAGAGAAATGGCTAGTGCTTTATTTGCAAGAAACTGGGACATTGGAAGAATGAATGTCTGGAAAAAGATAAGAAGGAAGTAGCATCTTCATCTGTAGCTGTGGAGAGAGGGGATGGAGAGATAGATGAGAATGTGTTGATGATGGTAGCATCAGGTGTTTTGGGTAGCGAATGGGTACTCGATTCGGGTGCATCGTATCATATAATGCCAAATAGAAATTGTTTTTCATCTTATGAAGTCAAAGAGGGAAATGCAATTGCTATGGGAAATGGTGCTATTTTTAAGTCGATGGGTATTGGCTCCATGCAAATAAGGATGTCTAATGGAGTAGTTCGCACGCTCACGAATGTTTGCTATGTTCCGGGGCTTAGGAAGTCGCTTATATCTTTGGGGCAATTGGATTCCCTAGGATGCAAGATCACTATTGAGAAGGATTGCTTAAGGGTTTCGAAGGGGGCACTTTTGGTTATGAAAGGTGCTAGGACTCATGGTATATATTTGCTTCAAGGTGTGACCGTAGGAGGTGAGACTTGTGTGGGTGTTGATAGTTCTTGTGACTTGGACGCGACACGATTATGGCATTTGAGATTCGGTCATGTTTCGGAGAGGAGGTTTGATATTCTTCGGAAGCGGGAGATGATCGAGGTCGGGAGTTTCAAAAAACTAGAGTTTTGCGAGGAATGTGTCATGGAGAAGCAAACAAGGGTATCATTCGATGAAGGCAAGCATGATTCAAAGGAGGTTCTTGAATATGTTTATTCGGATGTTTGGGGATCGGGACCGGTTGCTTCTTTAGGTGGAGCACGGTATTATAATTCTTTCACTAATGATTTGTCTTGAAAGGTATGGGTATATGTAATGAAGGCCAAGTCAGAGGTATTCGCAAAGTTCAAAGTGTTAAGGGCTCTTGTTTAGAATGAGAGTGGTAAGACTTTGAAGGTGTTAAGGACCGACAATGGCGGATAGTATGTTTCTTGGGAATTCTTGGAGTATTGTAAGCATCACGGAATCCGGAGACATTTTACTACACCAAAAGATCCACAATCTAATGGAGCAGCGGTGAGAATGAACCGAACTCTACTTGAGAAAGCGCTATGCTTGAGATTGACATTGGGTTTGTCTAAGCGATTTTGGACCGAAGCTTTGTCAACCGCGGTGCATATTGTGAATCAAATTCCGTGTTCGGCTATTGATAACAAAATTCTGGAGGACGTGTGGAAAGGGAAGAGTGTTGACTTGAGATATCTTCATGTGTTTGCGTAACACCTTGAATTTTATGAGAATATTAAAATTAACAAATTCAAGAACACTTAATTTTTAGAAGAATAATTAAGTGAAATGGGTTGCGCTATTACGTTCTTCCCAAAATTTTGGTCAAGATAGACATTTGGTTTGCATAAAACGAATCGGGAGGGAGAATAACCGAACCGGTCCATTTTCGAGGTCGACCCAAGCTCTACTGGGTCGACTAGGGGTTGATTCAGGGTGTTTGGCTGTCAACTCGTGGGCCGATTCGCTCTAAGGAAGATGTGGCATATGATTGGTTCTGATGGACTCCTTGCTGAGCCATTAGGGCTGATGTGGCTATTCTATCTTGTCAGAATGGCTTTGATTTTCTCTAGGATAATCTGATGGTTCCTATTAAATCAAACTTCTATATAAGCAACCTTGTAACATCCCACATCCGTTAGTGTCACTCACAAAGGGAATGCACTAAGTTCTGTGAAGTATTATAGGTAAAAGATGTAGATAAATTACAAGATAGATAAATAAAGCAGCGGAAAAGTGAATAAAAATTTATTTCATTTATAAACAACTTATACAAAGATTGTTTTCCAACACCAGAGTATCTATCTTGTTTAAAAAAATAAAGAAGCATAAATATACAATGATATTCCCCAATAAAACATTAGCCAGCCATAGCGGTGGAAAAGAGAGTCCAAAGCAGCACATCAAAGAGTCTTCAAGCTTGGAAAGAGTAACAGGTCCAAACAAATCTGAGCTATTCCCTCTCTGACTACCTGGAGGGGGAAACGGAAGAAAAGAAGATGGAAGAAAACATAGAGTCAGACATAAAGCATGGTAAGTCTAGTGGTGCTTCAGTATATGAATAAGGAAAAGGACATGATAGGCATAAACTGAAAAACGGGACAGTACCAGAATAACGGACTAATATAAACCAAAGCAAGACAGTTTAAGCCGAATATACTATCACACCCCATTCTATATCTCTGCACCACCTAACAGTATCCCAACTAGTAATCTGTATAAAGATGATAACGTGATCCTAATCCCTATAATTGCGGTTGCCTTTAGGTGTACATCTATTATTTATTACCTAGATCTAATCTAGCGTTTTCTTATCGAGCGCTTCCTAGATTCAACTAAGGTTTATGCGACTTATCTAATACTTCTCGGATTCAGGATTTATGCCACCTAGGTCCAACTAGGGATTATGCTACCTATCGAACGATGCCCCTAGTCTAGGACACACTACCTAGAGTGATATATGTTCCTAGACTTTCCTTACGTATGTGTCGCAAATCGTTTATCGCTGTCTAGATGCACATGTCCTGAAATGTGCGACCCAAGTCCCGTGGAAGGGCTATTCTAGAAACACGGAACTCAGTCGGAAGCTTTCAGATATCTGCCGATGCAGATGCTAAGGTCTGTTTTTCCAGTGGCTATGGTCCCACCTGACACCCCCCCCCCCCCCCTTCCCCCTCAATTAATGAAAGGCAATCCAAGAAAATCAAGCACGAGAACTATACTCCTGTCACCTATGCTCCACTTTCCTATTGGTCAGCCTTACCCATAACTAGATAGCAAGTATATGGTCTGTTGGGAGTTCTCTGCCTTTCCGCATGCGTACTACGATTGACTGCAGATGGTAGGTAGTCGACGATGTGCTATCACAGGGCTAAACTAAGTATCGCCGACCCACGCTGATCCACCCTAGTCTTTAGGTTGCTCATACTACAACCAAGGCATACCCTTGGTTCTTCTACCGCAGACCTTAACCTCCGTGAGCCCAGGCGGATCATCTGCAACCTCACAAAGGGTTACCAAGAGTACCCTCACGTCCCCTCGAAGCCTCGGGCTTCGTAACCCAATTCGTTGGGGCCTTCTTTAAGATCAGATGGACGTTCGCTCCTCCTCGTGTTATACAAAGGATTACTACTTAGTTTTCCTAACTAAGGTTTACCACTTAGTTTCCTAAATCGTCGTTTTCTTAACTAAGATTTACTACATAGTTCTCTTTCTCGTCAAGTTGGATTGGTTAAGTGTCATTAGTCGATACAAGTTAACTTAACCCATTCATTTGTCATGTTAAACTGGTTAAGTGTTATCAGTAATTCATGTTGACTTAACCTTATCACAAACCAAGTTATATTGGTTAAGTATTTCTTATTACTTAACCCTACCCATTTACCTTGTATTGGTTAAGTGTCCCTTTAACCTAACCTTGCCCATCTGTTTTAACTAACATGTTATAACGGTTAAGTGTTCCCTTAGTAAACTTAACCCTAACATCTGTTTAATTAACATGTTCTAATGGTTAAGTATTGTCCCTTCATGTTTCAACTTAACCCTGTTCAATTTGTCACACTATGATGGTTAAGTGTTCTAAGTTTACTTAACCCCACCCTCTAGTCCAGCTAACATATTAAATTGGCTAAGTGTATTTACTTAACCTTGCCCACTTATCTAGCTAACGTGTTATAATGGTTAAGTATTCTAAATTTACTTAACCTCACCCACTTATCTAATTATCAACTTATAACGGTTAAGTGTCCTGAATTTACTTAACCTCACCCTCTAGTCTAGTTAATATGTTAAATTGGTTAAGTGTATTAACTTTACTTAACCTCACCTTCTAGTCTAGTTAACATGTTAAATTGGCTAAGTGTTTTCTTAGTTACTTAGCCCTTACAAGTCTTGTCTTGTTAGCATGTTAAGTGTTCAGATTAACTTAACCCTACCAATCCTAACTTAGCTTTAATTGTCGTATTAAAGCACCAACCACTCACATTAGACAGGTATGTTGTGGCTGCCTATATGCCGGTCGGTTCCGGGCAGTCTTACGCCACAACTCAGTCTAACCTCGGGTCCTTATTGGGCTCAATGCCTTAACCACACACATTGGATAGGTATTTTTGTGATTACTGGATAGCCGGGCGGGTCCGGGAAGGTTTACATCACAACTCAATCCAACCTCGGGTTAGGCATGCTCGTATTTTTCTAGATTTACATATTTGTCAACTTTTATATGTAAATGTTTATGGCCCAATTATCCAAATTCACTAATTTTGGGTATAACAATTTATACCGCTTTAAATGTCACTAGTCATTGGCATGTGTCAAACATGCCAATACATGTATTTTATTTTAAACCCAACGTTTGTTTCCCCCGTTTGTACGTACGCAGCATTATAACATATGTTGGGCTTAACATTTCAGCTCAACTCGTAAACATAAAAAAGGGAAGCACAGAATCATGAATTGTTCTAGAATACATAAAAGTGTGTGGCGCATGGACTTGCAACATAGCGTTTTCACTAACATAGATTATGGGTCATGTGAACTTGCATTCAATAAGGATATAACTAAATTAGTGTCACATGAAATGGCGTACTTTTAGACTTATTTAAACATGATTTTATACACATATAACTAGGCATAATGTCAAACACCAAACTAGCATAAAAATGTCCACTTTTTGACATAACCCAAAGGTGTAAAATAACTTTACATTAAGTAGCCTATTTTAACATGAAACTAGTATAATTTGTGTAACCAAAAGGTACTTGCATAAAGCCAATTATCACTTGCAAATAAACATAATAATGTATACAAAGGTTTTGAGTCATGTAGGCATAAAAGGTTTCATCTTGGAACATTTTTACATGAGTCTCAACTTAGGCCTAAAAAGAATGTATGCTAACCATGTTAACGACATAACATAAAGATGTCAATTCTAGTTTTTACTACAAACTAGCAAGTGATATTTATCTTCATATACAAATGTCAATAGGCTCGCATCAACCAATTTATGCCAAAAACACCCAATACAAAATATGACATAATCAACGCAATACACAGAATATACATTAATATTTTACAATAGTAAAACCCCAATTTCAATTACATCGATTCACATTGCAATTTCTATTCATATTCAGAAAACCACTAAACTTACAACGGGCGTTGAAACTTGTTTTCTGGTTTCTGTTATTCTGAATTTGCAAAGCTTTCCCTTGGAGTAGAAAAAGTTGCGTAGAAATTAGATTAGAATTTTGTTTCTTGAATCATTGTTCGTCTCTTTTCAAGCAGAGGCTCTCCTTAGTTTTCTTTCGACAGTTTGGCGGCTCAAGTTCTTATTTTTGTGTGAATTTTAGTTGGAGACCTAGGGTGTTTCTATAGAGTTGCAAGTTAATTAGAGCTGTCGATGAAGCCAGGTTTAATCAAAGCCATCTGTTCTAAAGAGAAGCCAATCAAAAGAAGACAACTCAGCCCTAGTTACTAGACCATGCCCAGAAATTCGACCAGAACACAGACCAGGCCAGCCAGACCTGACCAGGTCGACAGGGAAGGTCGACCCTATGGTCGACCAGGTCGACACTATGGTCAACCCTATGGTCGACCTGGGTCCTGGGCAGGAATTTTCCTGCCTAGCCCGGGTCTGGTCCTATTTTTGAATTTTGAATCCGTTTTTCGAGCTATTTGAATTTTAAATAAATTCTTAAACTTCCGGAGGTCATATCTCCTTCGTACGGAGTCCGATTTATGCAAACTCGGACTCTATCTCAAGCAGAATTTCGAGACGAATGCAATAGCATAACCCTTTTCCCTTAATTCTTCTTCTAAAATTTAATTATACATTAATTCGTGAAACTTAATGTTACAGAACTACGGGGTGTTACATTCTCCCCCTCTTAAAAGGATTTCGTCCCCAAAATCTTCAAGTTAGGAAGAATGTGTCCTACCATCCAATCACCCATCTACTCAACCATTCAATCAAAGGCATTCATTGTCCTTAAAAATATTTCTAATGCTTCCATGTTCATATGCATAGTGTGTGTATAGGTCTTTATCTAATGCAAAATCAGGCGGTCTACTGATTCAGTTGACCTCCTTAATGTGAATTATGTCAGTGCCATGCGTCCAATCATGTATGCAAGCATCCCTAGTTATGTAAATACTACATGTGTGCATAGCCATTCATCCATGTGCAACATCCATATGATAACATATCAAGTTAAATCCGTTAAGCAAATACATATATACGAATGCAATATGAAAGTGACTAAGTCATTCTGGCGCATATGGTGTGTATATGCATCCACGAGCGACCACTTGCAACCATCAATCATAACATGTTTCAAATACATGTTTCAAATACATGTTTCAAATACACGTTTACATCCATTGGCTTCTACCTAAGCATCGATGATACGTCCTAGAGGATATACCTTAAAAGCTAGAAACAAGTAGGCATAAAACTCCTAGAGAAAGGATATACCCTTAAGAAAAAGGGTATGATGCACGTATCTAGACTTCAGTCTTCTAAGTCGCATCTTCTTGAGCTTCTTGACTTCCATTTCCAAAACTGTCATTGATCGGATAGCTGGCTTTTCATTGTCAACTGGATATATGTGGAAGTCTATCCCGCGTTTTAAGGGTAAACCCCTAACCTAATCAAAACATCTGCGTGCTCATGGACTATTCTAACGGATTGCAAATCGTCGATAAATGTATTAAGCGATTCTTGATAGCTAAGCCTAACTGATCCTTTTAGGATCACGTAATCTCGAGGGTATTTCCTAGGCAAGTCAAAAGGTCTAACTTTCAGAATTACTAGCTAACCAACCCATGCCTAGGATCAACTCATAGCCCATGGAACCAAAACATTATGCTTAAATTCAACATTAATGTGGCCGTTCTCAAATCCCTACAAACCAAAGGTAAACGGGCCGAACCACCAATTTGGATCTGAGAATAATTGGGATATTCTACTATACAAGTACCTAGGTGTAGAGACTGAACTATGAAAGCAGGTGTAAACAAATGCGAAGCGCTAAGATCAAAAGAGTACTAATAGGTTGATCAAATGAAAAGCTAAAATTTTCTAATGGAGACTTTTACTATCTCTCTCCCAGGTATTATGGTGGTGAAAGCACGTACTCGTCCTCCTGAAAATCCTTTCCCTCATCCTTGCCCTTGTCCTTAATTATATGCCCTATTATACCATAGAAAAGCTACTTCTTCTAGTCTTAGGTTTTATAATTCCTTCCTCCTTCATAAGCCAAGTCCATATCCACGAATTCCTCATCCTTGGATCATGCCCTTTAGACAAACTCCTCATCCTCTTCCTTGTGTAATCATGTTGACAAATCTCTCGAAAGCTGCCTCCATCGTATAGAAAACCCTACAAAGCCTAAAAGAAAACTAGCTGCAGGCGAAACTATTACGGCTGTAAATGGAAATCGGACACTACTTCTCCCTTCGATGAGGTTACCTCCCAGAAAGCCAGGAGCCCCAGAGACTCAAGAAAGAAGGAAACAAGGACTCAAACAAAGAATCAAAAGATAGTGCATATGGCTTTGGGGAATATGCATTTAAAACAAAACTTCTCTTTTGAAAATGCTTCTTTTAAACCCGTTTTGAAAATAACTTTTCAAATCTTTTGTCTGATCCAGTAACCTTCAGCTCTGATACCACGTGTAACACCCCACATCCGTTAGTGTCACTCACAAAGGGAATGCACTAAGTTCTGTGAAGTATTATAGGTAAAAGATGCAGATAAATTACAAGACAGATAAATAAAGCAGCGGAAAAGTGAATAAAACTTTATTTCATTTATAAACAGCTGGTACAAAGATTGTTTTCCAACACCAGAGTATCTATCTTGTTTAACAAAATAAAGAAGCATAAATATACAATGATATTCCCCAATAAAACATTAGCCAGCCATAGCGGTGGAAAAGAGAGTCCAAAGCAGCACATCAAAGAGTCTTCAAGCTTGGAAAATGTAACAGGTCCATACAAATCTGAGCTATTCCCTCCCTGACTACCTGGGGGGGAAACGGAAGAAAAGAAGACGAAAGAAAACATAGAGTCAGACATAAAGCCTGGTAAGTCTAGTGGTACTTCGGTATATGAATAAGGAAAAGGGCATGACAGGCATAAACTGGAAAATGGGACAGTACCAGAATAACAGACTAATATAAACCAAAGCAAGACAGTTTAAGCCGAATATACTATCACACCCCATTCTATATCTCTTCACCACCTAACTAGTTTCCCAACTAATAATATGTATAAAGATGATAACGTGATCCCAATTCCTATATGTGTGGTTGCCTTTAGGTGTACATCTATTATTTATTACCTAGATCTAATCTAGCGTTTTCTTATCGAGCGCTTCCTAGATTCAACTAGGGTTTATGCGACTTATCTAATACTTCTCGGATTCAGGATTTATGCCACCTAGGTCCAACTAGGGATTATGCTACCCGTCGAACGATGCCCCTAATATAGGATACACTATCTAGAGTGGTATATGATCCTAGACTTTCCCCACGTATGTGTCGCGAATCGTTTATCGCTGTCTAGATGCACATGTCCTGAAATGTGCGACTCGAGTACCGTGGCAGGGCTATTCTAGATACAAGAAACTCGGTCGGAAGCTTTCAGATATCTGTCGATGCAGATGCTAAAGTCTGTTTTTCCAATGGCTTTGGTCCCACCTGACCCCCCTCCCCCTCAACTAATGAAAGGCAATCCAAGAAAATCAAGCACGAGAACTATACTCCTGCCACCTATACCCCACTTTCCTATTGGCCAGCCTCACCCATAACTAAATTGCAAGTATATGGTCTGTTGGGAGTTCTCTGCCTTTCCGCATGCGTACAACGATGGACTGCAGATGGTAGGTAGTCGACGACGTGCTATCACAATGCTAAACTAAGTATCGTCGACCCACGCTGATCCACCCTGGTCTTTCGGTTGCTCATACTGCAACCAAGGCATACCCTTGGTAATTCTACCGCAAACCTTAACCTCTATGAGCCCTGGCGGATCATCTGCAATCTCACAGAGGGATACCAAGAGTACCCTCACGTCCCCTCGAAGCCTCAGGCTTTGTAACCCAATTCATTGGAGTCTTCTTCAAGATCAGATGGACGTTCGCTCCTCCTCGTGTTATACTAAGGATTACTACTTAGTTTTCCTAACTAAGGTTTACCACTTAGTTTCCTGAATCGTCGTTTTCATAACTAAGGTAAACTACTTAGTTCTCTTTCTTGTCAAGTTGGATTGGTTAAGTTTCATTAGTCGATACAAGTTAACTTAACCCATTCATTTGCCATGTTAAACTGGCTAAGTATTATCAGTAATTCACGTTGACTTAACCTTATCACAAACCAAGTTATATTAGTTAAGTATTTCTTATTACTTAACCCTACCTATTCACCTTGTATTGGTTAAGTGTCCCTTTAACCTAACCTTGCCCATCTGTTTTAACTAACATGTTATAACGGTTAAGTGTTCGCTTAGTTAACTTAACCCTAACATATGTTTAATTAACATGTTCTAATGGTTAAGTATTGTCCCTTCATGTTTCAACTTAACCCTGTTCAATTTGTCACACTATGATGGTAAAGTGCTCTAAGTTTAATTAACCCCACCCTCTAGTCCAGCTAACATATTAAATTGGCTAAGTGTAATTACTTAACCTTGCCCACTTATCTAGCTAACGTGTTATAATGGTTAAGCAGTCTAAATTTACTTAACCTCACCCACTTATCTAATTATCAGGTTATAACGGTTAAGTGTCCTGAATTTACTTAACCTCACCCTCTAGTCTAGTTAATATGTTAAATTGATTAAGTGTATTAACTTTACATAACCTCACCTTCTAGTCTAGTTAACATGTTAAATTGGCTAAGTGTTTTCTTAGTAACTTAGCCCCTACAAGTCTTGTCTTGTTAACATGTTAAGTTGGTTAAGTGTTCAGATTAACTTAACCCTACCAATCCTAACTTAGCTTTAATTGTCTTATTAAAGCACCGACCACTCACATTAGACAGGTATTGTTGTGGTTGCCTGTATGCCGGTTGGTTCCGGGCAGTCTTACGCCAAAACTCAGTCTAACCTCGGGTCTTTATTGGGCTCCATGCCTTAACCACCCACATTGGATAGGTATTGTTGTGATTACTGGACAACCGGGCGGGTCCGGGCAGGTTTACATCACAACTCAATCCAACCTCGGGTTAGGCATGCTCGTATTTTTCTAGATTTACATATTTGTCAATTTTTAGATGTAAATGTTTATGGCCCAATTATCCAAATTCACAAATTTTGGGTATAACAATTTATACCGCTTTAAATGTCACTAGTCATTGGCATGTGTCAAACATGCCAATACATGTATTTTATTCTAAACCCAACGTTTGTTTCCCCCATTTGTACGTACGTAGCATTATAACATATGTTGGGCTTAACATTTCAACCCAACTCGTAAACATAAAAAGGGGAAGCACAGAATCATGAATTATTCTAGAATACATAAAAGTGTGTGGCGCATGGACTTCCAACATAGCGTTTTCATTAACATAGATTGTGGGTCATGTGAACTTGCATTCAATAAGGATATAACTAAATTAGTGTCACATGAAATGGCGTACTTTTAGATTTGTTTAAACATGGTTTTAAACACATATAACTAGGCATAATGTCAAACACCAAACTAGCATAAAAATGTCCACTTTTTGACATAACCCAAAGGTGTAAACTAACTTTACATTAATTAGCCTATTTCAACATGAAACTAGTATAATTTATGTAACCAAAAGGTACTTGCATAAAGCCAATTATCACTTGCAAATAAACATAATAATGTATACAAAGTATTTGAGTCATGTAGGCATAAAAGGTTTCATCTTGGAACATGTTTACATGAGTCTCAACTTAGGCCTAAAAAGAATGTATGCTAACCATGTTAACGACATAACATAAAGATGTCAATTCTAGTTTTTACTACAAACTTGCAAGTGATATTTATCTTCATATACAAATGTCAATAGGCTCGCATCAACCAATTTATGCCACAAACACCCAATACAAAATATGACATAATCAACGCAATACACAGAATTTACATCAATATTTTACAATAGTAAAACCCCAATTTCAATTACATCGAATCACATCGCAATTTCTATTCATATTCAGAAAACCACTATACTTACAACGGGCGCTGAAACTTGTTTTCTAGTTTCTATTATTATGAATTTGCAAAGCTTTCCCTTGGAGTAGAAAACGTTGCGTAGAAATTAGATTATACTTTTGTTTCTTGAATCGTTGTTCGTCTCTTTTCAAGTGGAGGCTCTCCTTAGTTTTCTTCCGACAGTATGGCGGCTCAAGTTCTTATTTTTGTGTGAATTTTAGTTGGAGAACTAGGGTGTTTTTATAGAGTTGCAAGTTAATTAGAGTCGTCGATGAAGCCAGGTTTAATCAAAGCCATCCGTTCTAAAGAGAAGCCAATCAAAAGAAGACAACTCAGCCCTAGTGACAAGACCAGACCCAGAAATTCGACCAGAACACAGACCAGGCCAGCCAGACCTGACCAGGTCAACAGGAGAGGTCGACCCTATGGTCGACCTGGGCAACCAGGTCGACCCTATGGTCAACCTAGGTCGTGGGTAGGAATTTTCATGCCCAGCCCGGGTCTGGTCCTATTTTTGAATTTTGAATCCGTTTTTCGAGCTGTTTGAATTTTAAATAAATTCTTAAACTTCCGGAGGTCATATCTCCTTCGTACAGAGTCCGATTTATGCAAACTCGGACTCTATATCAAGCAGAATTTCGAGACGAACGCAATGGCATAACCCGTTTCCCTTAATTCTTCTTTTAGAATTTAATTATACTTTAATTTCTGAAACTTAATGTTATAGAACAACGGGGTGTTACATACCTAATACCTCAACCCTAAATCATATTAAAAATCAAACCAAGAGCAGTCATGCTGCCATTGGACAACCTCGAGTAGCCTCCGTTTAACTTGAAGCAAATTAAAAGAGACAAACCAAATCAAATCAAAATTAAACTAAAACAACGATTGTCTACATCAAAGGCGAGCATTTCAACTTTAGAATACAGATTCCAGAAATCAAGATTGTCTTTCGTAAGTGTAGTTATTTTTTAGATATAAATAAATTTAAGATGTGATTTGATATAAAGTGAAAAATAGAATTATACCATGTTGTATAATATTGACGATGCTAATTCATGTTTGTTTCTTGTGATGATTTTATCATGAATTGTCTTGGAATGTTTGTGGCTTATTGGACTTGGTGTTGGATCTACTAAAGATTGAGAATGAAACTATCAATATCATATGCAAGTTACATGTTTCATGTTAAGATCTACATATATATGTTTATATGATTAATGCAAGTTGTATGTATTATGTTAGATCCAAGTCAAGATCTACATATATATATTCATATGCTTTATGTTAGATCCATATGCCTATATATATGTTCATATATTCATATGCAAGTTACAAGTTTTATGTTGGATCCATGTCAAGATCTATCTAGGTTCATATGATTAATGCAAGTTATATGTTTTATGATAGATCCAAGTCATGATCTAATTATACATATGTTCATATGCAAGTCACATGTTGGATCCAAAACTAGATCTATATTTATATGCATGTTTGTA
Organism: Allium sativum; assembly: GCA_030737875.1. Classification (NCBI taxonomy): domain Eukaryota; kingdom Viridiplantae; phylum Streptophyta; class Magnoliopsida; order Asparagales; family Amaryllidaceae; genus Allium; species Allium sativum. Next base: position 191,020,246 of record CM060922.1, on the reverse strand, counting down.
AAGTGGACTTATGCAAGTTCACCTTGTTAGATCTAGTTCACACCTATATGTTAATGTTAAAATTATACATGCCTTGGGATTGGATATGGCATGATTATGTCATATGCTAGTTTATAATTGAGGTTATGTTCACACATGCCTAGATCTACATATTAATATGTTTTAGGCTTATGATTATCTAAGTTTATATTATATGCAAGTTCATGTGACATGTTAAATTATATGAATAATGTTTATGCAAAATTTACATGTTTGGTTGAATCTATATTATGCATGTTCCCTTCTTTACCTCTTGTTTATAAATTGGGCAAATATGCCGGCCCAATGACTTTATGTGATTAATACGAATGAACAATCGGGGGTAACGTTGGGATATTTATTTAATCAAAACATGTTAATAATGTAGGTAGGCCCAAAACCATGTAAATGGTTAAGGCCATGAATGGTATCATTTATGCCATTAGTCTTGAATATAATTAAAATATGTGACATGAAACACTTGTAGAAAATTCACATATATAAAATGTAAAAATGAATATGCCTAAACCAAGGTTAGACTGAGTTGTGGTGTAAACCTGCCCGGAACTGACCGGCACATCCAGTAACCACAACAATACCTGTCTAATGTGAGAGGTTAGTGCATCAAGCCCAGAAAGACCCGAGTTCTGACTGAGTTGTGGTGTAAAACTGTCCGGAATCGACCGGCACATCAAGTAACCACAGCAATACCTGTCTAATGTGAGTGGTTGGTGCTTTACTTAATTAATTAATTAAAGCTCATGAACAATCAAGCTAGAAATGGTGAGGTAAGTAATTAAGGGAACACTTAACCAACTTAACATGTTAACAAGACAAGATTGGTGGGATTAAGTAATTGAGAAAACACTTAACCAACTTAACATGTTAACTAGACAATATTGATAGTGGTTAAGTCAAACCAAGGACACTTAACCAATTTAGCATGTTGACTAGAAAAACCCTAGTAACGGGGACCTGTTTCAGTAGTAACCCACATGGATGTATCAAGGTACCCTGAACTAGGCAGGGTGGGGCATGATTACTGGACTGAATATAAGCGATCAAAAGGGCGGCGGTTAGGTGCATCAGTGTAGGTTCCGACGGAGTACAGGTATGCATGGCGTGCGTGGGCTCCGGAGTGGAAAAAGCAGGCATTGGGTACCATGCGTACACTTGTGCATCTTTTAATCGTGTCTGGGTTGCCTATAGGACTTGATACATCCTATACTAGAACCAGCACTAGTACTTAAAAATCACTTGGGGCCGCATGACACAGGGAATACATGAATGCGAGTAGGAGTCGATCAATACATGAATGGGATCACTTTATCATGAACATACATTGCTAGTTAAACAGCTCTTAGTGGGTGCAGAGAAGTAAAAGTGGGTGCAATTGCCAAATCTAGTTAAATCTTACTTTACCTCGTTTTAGGACTACCCTATCCTTGTGATATCATTCTAGGCTTAGTTTATTCATGTCATAGTCTTTTACTTGTTTGCATGCTATTAAATAACTGGGCTTACCAGACTTATGTCTGACCCATTTTCCTTTCGCTTATTTTCCTCCATTCCCCCCCCCCCAAAGGTCTGCAGGGAGGAAACACTTCTGCTTAGTCTAGGTTAGCCAAAGTTTGAAGACCGTAGATGTAAGGCTTGGACTTTCCTTTTTGAACTATGGCTATGGTCAAGCACTTATTGGGGATTTATGTCATTTTATTTTCAGTATTGCTTCTTTATGTTTTCAAGACAGACGAAAAGTTGTAATAATTTGGAAGGTTGAAACAGTTGTTGAATTGTTGTGTTGAACAAGTATTTATGAAATAATATTGATCTTTTTCCGCTGCATAAATTTTCTGTCTTGTAATTTATTAGTATCTTGTACCTTAAAACTCACTACCGAAGTTAAGGCATTCCCTTTGAGTGTGACCATAACGGAGATGGGGTGTTACACTTGGTATCAGAGCTAAAGGTTACCAGATCGGATAAAATTTATGAAACTATTTTTCAAAAAGAAGTCATAAAGAAGCATTTTCAAGAAAAAGTGTTAATTTAAAAAGGCATAATCCCCAAAGCCATATGCACTATCTTTCTATCCTTCGTTTTGAATCTTTTCTTTTTGTTTCAACATGTCTAGGGATCTTAACCTTCCAGAGTGTGTACTGATACCTGGCTGGTTCAGGAGATACCTAGAAGCTAGGGCCAATGACGTGGGCCCAGCAGACATTCCTCCTCCCCCAGCTGCTACTCCTCCCCCTCCTCCTCCGAGAGGAAATGCTTTCTCAAAGATCTGTAGAGACTTTAGATCCACGGGTGGAAAAGACTTTAAGGGGAGCGAATCATTCGTGGAAGCCAGAAACTGGCTCAAGGAGACTGAGGACTTATTCGTTATCTTTGAAGTAGATGAGAGGCAGAAACTACAGTTTGTGGTGTGGTTGCTTATAGACGAGGCCTCCTTCTGGTGGGAAGTCACTAATGCTGAAAGACCGATAGAGACTTGGGAGGACTTCAGGGAGAGATTTAAAATGAAGTTCATCTCATAAGCTGAGCAGAGTCTGCAAATGGAGAAGTTCCTATCACTTAAACAGGGCAGCTTTTCGATCAAAGAATACGTCAATAAATTGAACCAGCTTGCTAGATTTGGACTGGAGTTAGTAAACACTTCACACAAGAAGGCTCTCCGCTTTGCCAAAGGACAGAATGAGCCACTGCAAGGTTTTGCAATGTCCCATATACCTATGGGAGCGACTTACGAGAGACTGGTGGACATGGCTCTGTTGCAAGAGGAGAACAAAGATGTCAAGAAGGAGGTGAAGAAGGAAGAGCCTCAAAACAAGAAAGGAGATGGATCTCATAACAAGAAGATGGACCCCAAGAAAGGCGGGAAAGATAATCAATCCCGTAAGAAGATGAAGTGCAATTTCTGTGGGAAACCTAGACACTTGGCTAGGGACTGTAGAAAGAAAAAGAGGAAATTGGGCGCTTGTTTCCAGTGCGAGGATACTGGACACTTGTCTGCCCAAAAAGGCAAGGGCAGGGACAGAGGACTGGATCATCTTATGGAGGGCAGGTTCATGCTCTTGTTGCACCTCTGCAGGAACGAGGTAGACATATTTCTGTTGAGAGTATAGTTTATCTGTTTGATAATCATGTTCGTACTCTCTTTGATTCTGGCGCATCGCACTCTTTTATATCTACTACTTTAGTTGAATCTCTGCACCTAGACACCCATGTAGTTGAGGATCCCTTGGTTGTTTCAAATCCAATTGGGGGCTCAGTTTATTTGTCAATGATTTGTTTGGATTTGGAAATCTCTATTTTAAGCGTTGGGTTTAAATGTAATGCTTATGTTTTGGGCTTCACGTGCTATGTGTTGATTCTAGGCATGGACTAGCTATCCAGTAATGGTGCCATCCTTGATTGTGAAAAGAGAGTGGTTAGACTCATGACTCGCCTCGGTAACACCCTCGAAATCTCTTGTAATCCCATGAATTCTGTTATGCTAAGTTATCTAGAATCTCTTGATGCGTCTGTTGAGAATTTGCAGTCTGTTAGAGTGGTCCGTGAATACTCGTGTCTGAAGAGGTAAAGGGCTTACCTCCGAAGCGGGAGATAGACTTCCGCATATACCTCGTAGATAATGTAAAACCCGTTGCTTTACCCGTTAGACACATGGCTCCAAGAGAGAGAAAAGAACTCAGCAAGCAAGTTAAAGAGTTGCTCGAAAAGGGTTCATAAGACGAAGTATTTCTGAATGGGGTGCTCCAGTAGTGTTCGCGACCAAAGCCGATGGTTCACTCCGCCTATGCGTGGATTATAGGGAGCTGAACAATCTGACCAAGAAGAATAGGCAGTCCCTCCCAAGAATTGATGATCTGTTTGATCAGCTCGTAGGTGCATCCGTTTTCTCCCAACTAGATCTGGCTACCGGGTTTCATCAGCTAAGAGTGGCTGAGGATAGCATTGACAAGACCGCATTTAGGACCCCGGATGGTTTCTTCGAGTGGCTTGTCATGCCTAACAAACGCACCTACCTATTTCGTGGACATGATGAGCAGGGTGTTCCGGGAATTCCTCAATAAGTTTGTGGTGGTCTTCGTGGATGATATTTTGATCTTCTCGAAGATTGAGGAAGAGCATGCTCAGCACTTAAGGGAAGTCATGGATACTCTCCGTGCACATCAGTTGAAAGCCAAATTCTCCAAATGTCATTTCCGGAGAGAAGAAATTAGATTCCTTGGACATGTGGTATCCAAAGTGGGGTTAGCCGTGGACCCCACAAAAGTGGTTATTGTGCAAGATTGGAAGATTCCGCGAAATGCAACTGAAGTACGAAGCTTTCTCGGGCTAGCATGATTTTACCAGAAGTTCATCAAAGACTTTGCGAAAATCTCAGCTCCACTTACAAGGTTGACGAAGAAGAACCTAGTTCTCACTTGGGATTTGGATTGCGATATTGCTTTCCAATGCTTGAAAAGGGCTCTAACAACAGCCCCAGTTCTGACATTACCTGATGGGAGCAAGATGTTTACCGTATACATGGATGCATGCGGTATAGGATTAGGAAATGTCTTAATGCAAGAAGGGAAGGTAGTAGCTTATGTTGGAAGGCAGTCGAAAGTACATGAGAAAAACTACCCAAGCCACAACCTAGAATTGGCGACCATCGTTTTCGCTCTTAAGTCTTGGCACCATTGTCTCCTAGATGAGAAGTTTGAATTGTTTACTGACCGTAAATCTTTGAAGTACCTTTTCCCGCAGAAAGATCTCAACTTGAGGCAGCAAAGATGGATGGAGTTTCTTGCCTCATATGATTTTGAAATTTCCTATACTCCTGGCAAGGGCAATGTAGTAGTAGACGCTCTAAGTAGAAAGAAGCTGACCTTAAGCCCTCTCTTTGTAGAAAGGAAAAGCTTGGAGTACATAGCCAACTTTGACTTTGGACCCTCCTCTGAATTTGTACCTAGATTGTTAGCAGCACTGAAAGTGCGGCCTACACTTTTTGACTTAATAGGAACCACACAACGTGAAGACCCTCAGCTAGCAGATGTGATAGATAAGCTGATTAGGGGTGAGACTTCGAGTCACCTCAATAGATACTCCATCGATGATAAGGGATGGTTGACACGGGGTAGAAGGCTATGCGTCCCACAAGTAAGAGATTCAGTGAAAATGGTTCTAGAAGAAGCACACCATTCAAAGCTGAACATAAACCCAGGCAGAGACAAAATGTATAAAGACATCAAAAGAGTTTTCTTTTGGAATGGCATGAAGAGGGACATAGCTGAATTCGTCTCAAAGTGCATGATATGCCAGCAGGTCAAGGCGGAGCAGAAGAAGCCTGGTGGTTTTCTTCATCCTCTAGAGGTCCCACAGTGGAAATGGGATATCATTTTGATGGACTTTATTGATGGGTTGCCTAGGTCAAGAAGGGGCAATATCAGTATTTGGGTAATAGTGGACCGGCTCACAAAAAGCGCTTAATTTATACCTGTCAAAAGTAGAAGGAATGCCTCGTCTCTAGCATCTATATATCTTAAAGAGATAGTTCGACTGCATGGGATACCTTCCAGCATAGTAAGCGATCGGGACCCTATCTTTACAAGCGAGTTCTAGAAGAGTTTGCTAGAGGTTGTAGGCATACAGCTATGTTTAAGCACGGGCTACCACCCCCAAACCGGTGGACAGACAGAAAGGGTGAACAGAGTCTTAGAAGACCTCTTGAGATTGTGTGTTCTTGACTTTGGAGGGACATGGGAAGATCATCTTCCTCTGGTGGAGTTCGCCTACAACAATAGCTACCAAGCTACAATAGGCATGGCACCTTTCGAAGCCTTATACGGGAGACCGTGTCGACCACCAACTTGTTGGTGGGAATCCACAGATAAGCTTATACTTGGGCCAGACATGATTAGGGATACCTCAGAAAAAGTGGACCTAATGAGAAGACGAATGAAGACTGCTCAAGATAGACAGAAGTCCAATGCAGATAAAAGAGGACCGACCTTGAGTTTGAGGTTGGAGACAAAGTGTTCCTTAAAGTATATCTTTTGAGTAATGTTGTTCGCTTTGGATCCAAAGGGAAATTAGCACCTAGATTCATAGGACCATTTCCTATCATTAAAAGAATTGGGACGATGGCCTACAGATTAGAGCTACCTGAAAAGTTGGCTGGAGTTCACAATGTCTTTCATGTTTCTTACCTACTGAAGTGCTTACATGAGTCTGCGGAAGTGGTGGAACCAAAGATACTAGAAGAGGTAGAAGTGGAACAAGAAGCAACAGTGAGAAGAATCCCAACTCGTATCTTGGGAACGGAAGTAAAAAAGCTACGCAACCGTGAAGTCAAGCTTGTTAAAGTACAATGGAGTGACAATGAAGAAGACGCGACTTGGTAGACCGAAAGCAAGATACGCGCAGCCTACTGTTGTCTTTTTGAGGGTACATCTTTGATCTCTCCTTTATCATAAGTTTATTCATGCTTAGTTATCTTCTCGGTCCTATTTCCTGATCCTTATTAGAAATCAATGGATGTAAACATGTATTTGAAACATGTTATGGTTGATGGTTACAAAGTGGTTGCAAGTGGTTGCTAGTGATTGCTCGTGGATGCATATGCACATACACATTTGGTTCTAGATCGGCTCAATCACTTTCATATTGCATTTGCATATGAACGCATGAAATTGTATGTGGATTGAAACTTGATGTGTTATCATATGGATGTTGCATTCGTATGAATGATTGTGCACTCATGTAGAATTATGAATAGGAAAAATTGCATACATAATGGACTCATGGAACTCTCATGATTCGCATTAAGGAGGTCTACTGGATCAGTAGACCACCTGATTTTGCACTAGATAAGAGACATATACACACACTCTGCATATGTTCAAATGGCATTAGTAGTCTTTTAAGGACAATGGATGCTTGTGGATGATGGATGAGTAGATGGATGATTGGATGTTAAGATGCATACTTCTTAACTTGAAGTTTTCGGGGACGAAATCCTTTAAGGAGGGGAGAATATAACACCCCGAATTTTCTGAGAATATTAAAATTAACAAATTCAAGAACACTTAATTTTTAGAAGAAGCATTAAGTGAAATGGGTTGCGCTATTACGTTCATCTCAAAATTTTGTTCAAGATAGACATTTGGTTTGCATAAAACGGATACCTTATGAAGAAGTTATTAAGCCTTGAAGTTTGTATGCATATGAGAAAAATATATATATAGATATATATATAAATTAAATAAATAAATATGCAAAAAAGTTCAAAACAATGAATTGGGAGGGGGAATAATCGAACCGGCCTATTTTTTAGGCCGACCCGAGCCCGGCTGGGTCGACTAGGGGTTGATTCAGGGTGTTTGGCTGTCAACCCGTGGGCTGATTCGCTCTAAGGCAGATGTGGCATCTGATTGGTTCTGATGGACTCCTTGCTGAGTCATTAGGGCTGATGTGGCTATTCTATCTTGTCTGAATGGCTTTGATTTGCTCTAGGTTAATCTGACGGTTCCTATTAAATCAAACTTCTATATAAGCAACCTAATACCTCAACCCTAAATCATATTAAAAATCAAACCAAGAACCGTCAAGCTGCCGTTAGACAACCTAGAGGAGTCGCCGTTCAACTTGAAGCAAATTAAAAGAGACAAACCAAATCAAATCAAAATTAAACTAAAACAACGACTGTCTACATCAATGGCGAGCATTTCAACTTCAGAATACAGATTCCAGAAATCAAGATTGTCTTTTGTAAGTGCAGTTATCTTTTAGATGCAAATAAATTTAAGACGTCATTTGATATAAAGTGAAAAATAGAATTATACCATGTTGTATAATATTGACGATGCTAATTCATGTTTGTTTCTTGTGATGATTTTATCATGAATTGTCTTGGAATGTTTATGGCTTATTGGACTTGGTGTTGGATCTACTAAAGATTGAGAATGAAACTATCAATATCATATGCAAGTTACATGTTTCATGTTAAGATCTACATATATATGTTTATATGATTAATGCAAGTTGTATGTATTATGTTAGATCCAAGTCAAGATCTACATATATATATATATATTCATATGCTTTATGTTAGATCCATATGCCTATATATATGTTCATATATTCATATGCAAGTTACAAGTTTTATGTTGGATCCATGTCAAGATCTATCTAGGTTCATATGATTAATGCAAGTTATATGTTTTATGATAGATCCAAGTCACGATCTAATTATACATATGTTCATATGCAAGTCACATGTTGGATCCAAAACTAGATCTATATTTATATGCATGTTTGTAAAGTGGACTTATGCAAGTTCACCTTGTTAGATCTAGTTCACACCTATATGTTAATGTTAAAATTATACATGCCTTGGGATTGGATATGGCATGATTATGTCATATGCTAGTTTATAATTGAGGTTATGTTCACACATGCCTAGATCTACATATTAATATGTTTTAGGCTTATGATTATCTAAGTTTATATTATATGCAAGTTCATGTGACATGTTAAATTATATGAATAATGTTTATGCAAAATTTACATGTTTGGTTGAATCTATATTATGCATGTTCCCTTCTTTACCTCTTGTTTATAAATTGGGCTAATATGCGGGCCCAATGACTTTATGTGATTAATACGAACGAACAAACGGGGGTAACGTTGGGATAGTTATTAAATCAAAACATGTTAATAACATAGGTAGGCCCAAAACCATGTAAATGGTTAAGGCCATGAATGGTATCATTTATGCCATTAGTCTTGAACATAATTAAAATATGTGACATGAAACACTTGTAGAAAATTCACATATATAAAATGTAAAAGATGAATATGCCTAACCCGAGGTTCGACTGAGTTGTGGTGTAAACCTGCCCAGAACTGACCGGCACATCCAGTAACCACAACAATACTTGTCTAATGTGAGAGGTTAGTGCATCAAGCCCAGAAAGACCCGAGTTTAGACTGAGTTGTGGTGTAAAACTGCCCGAAACCGACCGACATATCCAATAACCACAGCAATACCTGTCTATTGTGAGTGGTTGGTGCTTTACTTAATTAATTAATTAAAGCTCGTGAATAATCAAGCTAGAAATGGTGAGGTTAAGTAATTAAGGGAACACTTAACCAACTTAACATGTTAACAAGACAAGATTGGTGGGGTTAAGTAATTGAGGAAATACTTAACCAACTTAACATGTTAACTAGACAATATTGGTAGGGGTTAAGTCAAACCAAGGACACTTAACCAATTTAGCATGTTGACTAGAAAACCCTAGTAACGGGGACCCGTTTCAGCAGTATACATGGATATATCAAGGTACCCTGAACTATACAGGGTGGGGCACGATTACTGGGCGAAATATAAGCGGTCAAAAGGGCAGCGGTTAGGTGCGTCAGTGTAGGTTCCGATAGAGTACGGGCATGCACGGGCGTTCACGGGCTCCGGAGTGGAAAAAGCAGGCACTGGGCACTAGGCGTGCACTTGTGCATCTTTGAATCGTGTCAGGGTTGCCATTATAGGAATTAATACACCCTATACTGGAACCAGCACAAGTACTTAAAAATCACGTGGGGCCGCATGCCACCAGTAATACATGAATGCGAGTAGGAGCCGATCAATAGATGAATGGGATCACTTTATCATGAACATACATTGCTAGTTAAATAGCACTTAGTGGGTGCAGAGAAGTAAAAGTGGGTGCAATAGCCAAATCTAATTAAATCTTACTTTACCTCGTTATAGGACTACCCTATCCTTGTGATATCATTCTAAGTTCAGTTTATTCATGTCACAGTCTTTTACTTGTTTGCATGCTATTAAATAACTGGTCTTACCAGACTTACATCTGACCCATTTTCCTTTCGCTTCTTTTCTTCCGTTCCCCTCCCCCCCAAGGTCCACAGGGAGGAAACACTTCTGCTTAGTCCAGGTTAGCAAAAGCTTGAAGACCGTAGATGTAAGGCTTGGACTTTTCTTTTTGAGCTATTGCTATGGTCAAGAACTTATTGGGGATTTATGTCAATTTATTTTCAGTATTGCTTCTTTATGTTTTCAAGACAGATGAAAAGTTGTAATAATTTGGAAGGTTGAAACAGTTGTTGAATTGTTGTGTTGAACAAGTATTTATGAAATAATATTGATCTTTTTCCACTGCATAAATTTTCTGTCTTGTAATTTATTAGTATCTTGTACCTTAGTACGCTCCACCGAAGTTAAGGCATTCCCTTTGAGAGTGACCTTAACGGAGGTGGTGTGTTACAATTTGGTAATCCGGTGTATGTGCATGATCCATGGAATGATAATCTTGAAGCTAGAGCATTCAAAGGGGTCTTGCTTGGTTTCATTGACGGGGCATGTAAGGCTATCGGATTTGGAATCCGGAAACGAAGGTGGTGATTAATTCTCGTTATGTCACTTTTGATGGGTCGTCTTTATTCAAGGAGAATGAGAGCTCATCGGATGTTCCAGATTTGGTTCATGGTGAATCAAAGGTGAAGGATGTCATTCCCACATTCCATCCAACTGGTAGTAGAGTTGAAGAAGAAGCTCATGGGGTTGAAGTTGTTGATGAAACATCACTCAGTCTACATGGTTCCTCTAGTGATGTTGGTGATGTACATGATACTAGAGAAGTTTCAACTTAGGGTGGAGTCGAAAGGGATTTGGTGATAGTATTGCTACTCGGATTAGTCGACGTGCAATTAGACCTTCTGAAAGATATGGTGATTGAAACTACCTTAGCTTTTGTGATCATTTGGATAATCTTCTCAATGTAGTCCAAGATGAGCCAATGGACCTTGATGACATCATGGAGTCGAGTGAGAGCTCAAAGTGGATTTGCACCACGAAGGAAGAGATGCAATCATTGATGAAGACCCAAACTTGGGAGTTGGTTCCACTTCTTCAAGGAAACTTGGCTATAGGGTGCAAGTGGATTTACAAGGTGAAGGATGATGGAAGATACAAAGCAAGATTAGTGGCAAAGGGATTTGAAAAAAGAAATGGAAAAAGTATGATGAAATTTTTGCACCAGTGTTATGTCATACTTCTATCCGGGTTTTACTAGCGATGGTTATTATCCATGACTTGGAGTTGGAGCAACTTGATGTGAAAACCGCCTTCTTACATGGAGACCTGGATGAAGACATCTACATGGAGCAACCAGAAGGTTTTGTTGTAAATGATAAGTCTAAAATGGTTTTCAAGTTGAAGAAATCACTATATGGGTTGAAGCAATCACCTAGATAATGGTACATGAGAATCGATCATTTCATGCTTGAATGTGGCTTCCATCGAAGCATCAAAGATGCTTGCGTATGTTTCAAGAGGTTGGGAAATGATTGTTAGGTGTATTTACTCTTGTATGTGGATGATATGCTCATTGCTTCCAAAGATAAAAAGGAAATCAACAACTTGAAGATGCTTTTGAAATCGGATATCGAAATGAAAGATCTTGGAGATGCAAGGAAAATCTTGGGCATGGAAATTGAAAGGGACCGAAATCATTTTGAGTTAAGATTGACTCAGAAGGAGTACATTAAGAAAGTGCTTTGTCGTTTTAGCATGGGGGATGCAAAGGCATTAAATACACCTTTACCTTTGCATATGAAGCTTTTAAATAAGAGATCACCTATCGGGGAGAAAGACAAGGTTCATATGGAAAAGGTTCCATATGCAAGTGCGGTTGGTAGTTTGACGTACGCCATGGTGTGTACAAGGCCCGACATTGCGAATGCCGTCAGGGTGGTTATTTGGTATGTGGCTAATCCAGGGAAATCGCATTAGGAAGTCGTGAAGGCTATATTGAGATATTTGAAAGGCACAACATCTCATGGTCATGTTTTTGGCGGTAGTGATGAGAGGAGTTGCAAGTTGGTTGGTTATTGTGACTCAGACTATGCCAATGATAGGGATCGGAGGAAATCAACTTTCGGGTATGTCTTCACACTTGGCAGGACATCCATTAGTTGGAGATCGAGATTGCAAACCGTAGTTGCTTTATCCACTATGGAGGTGGAGTTGATTACCGCGGTGGAAGCGGCAAAGGAAGCACTCTACATGAAGCGACTATTGTCTGACTTGGGTTTCGAACATGAGAGTACTGATGTTCAGTGTGATAGCCAAAGTGCTATACATTTGTCAAAGAATTTGGCGTTAAGCTCACGGACGAAGCATATTGACATGACAAAGTCATTTCTTGTAGTCATGGACGAGGGTAAGCTAGTATACCTTCAAAAAGTGCACACAAAGGATAATGCGGCGGACATGTTTACTAAAGCATTTCCATTTGGGAAGTTCGATCATTGCTCGAACTTAATTCGCTTGTTGAGTTGCTAGGTGCCACGGGGTAGCACGGTTGGAGAGAGTGATTTTGTTTGTTTTTGATGGAAAGGAATAGCGGAGAGATATTGGATATTTATCTTCATGGTAAGTACTTGTTACACTCCCGAGTACATTGTATTTTGGTAAGACGGTTTTGGTTTGAATACTTTCAACACTTTATTGGCAGGCGGTGAACTTGCCGGAGCTCGTTATCGAAGTGCAATGGGCAGTGTCTTTGCCAGAGCTCATTGGGAAAGTGTTCATGATATTTATTGAAGTTTGAAGGAAATGCTTGGGTGCATTGGAGTTTGGAATATAGAGATGATTATAGTATCGAGGTGGAGTCTTGAAGTATGCGATACTATATGTTGGATTGAAAAGGATGAAAATAGCTTCGCATCAGAGAAGACGGTTCGCAAATCGGAGCTCGTATGTAGGAGTTATGAACTGGAAGGTGCATGTTTTCAATGGGCTGAGGCGACAGACGTCTGCCATGAGATATGACAAATGTATGAGTTGTCAGGGAAATTTTCTCGAGATCTTAGATAGACGTCTGTCATATCCACGACAGATGTCTGAGCTAAGTGTTGAAGCCCAAGTAATTCCCTAGATGGGACGGACGTTTGTCGCCTCCCACGACAGATGTCTGATGAGACCTTTGGGCTTTTTCGGGCTGGAAACTTGGCAAGCAAATTTGTGAATACTTGGGGGAAATTTCGGGAATTGGCCTATCTCTATATAAGCTATTTTTCTGTTTTTTCAAAAGTGAGCTTTGGGAGCTTGGAGACTTGATTAGACCAAGGGTTTTATTCTCAAGGGTGAATTAAGGTTTATAACCTAATTCTAATTCTTCAATACTATTCTCCACAAACTCTTTTCTATATTGAAAAATTGTGATCATTGGATCAATCCCTCATATTCCTTTCATCGTGGTAATAAAATACTCTCTTCAAAGTGGATGTACACTAACAAGATGTTAGTGGAACCACTACAAATCCTTGTGTGGTTTATTTCTGCTACTATTGTCATTAGTTTCTTGCTTGTGATTGAGATTTGGATTGTTCGTGATTGGTTGATCATTGTTTGTGTAGTATAATTATTGACTTGGTTGCTTTTGCAAGTTTAACATCGATCCAGTCTTCTGCTAGGCGCTTGTGGTTTAGATATTTGATTCGAGTAGTCTTGAATTGGATTAATCACAACGGTTTCAACAAACTATTGTAGACAAAAACTACAACGGAATAAAGACACATCATAGTAGAAACATGACTAAACCCACCAATTAGATGTGAAACTTCCATAACTTAATTTTACTAATGCGTAAAAATAAATAAGGTTAGATGGAGCACTGCCAGAATAACGATGTAAGGCAGAAGCCGGGAAAAGTGTTTAAAACATAACGGATCTACAACATTTACATCATTTTTCAATTCCAAAAGTATTATGCCTTATAATAAACAACCGCAACGGATATCCCATGGATTAAAGAAATAGCAGATCTAATTTAACTCTAAAATTACCTAAAAACACCAAATAAAAACCACACATACCTTTTTTAAGGGAAGAAGGAAAGGGGATTTCTAGTATCAGTAACCAAGCCAATGATTTTCGCAGAGATGTGATGCCACCGGCGACATACATAGGTGCATGAAACATTGCTCTATCGAATTAGCCATCTGCCTAATTTTTCTCGACCCGGCGTTTTATTTCTCTCCAAGATGTTTATATAGCACGATGGACCATCGGTCGTCAGCCATTAGCTCGATGCCAGAGTGGATAAAAAATTGATAGAAGAGGAAGAGTTGAAGAGAAGGATATGAACTAAAATGAGGAGGAAGACATTATCGAGGAAGGAAAGCGGAAGCGGTTTGTCAATGAGTTGGATAAAAAAGAGGAATGGATTAAAAAATCTGATGCATGAAACTGAAGGAGGACAGGTGTCAAACTACTAACGTTTTGGTTTCTGCTTTCCAGTATAAGTAATAGATTTAAAGTAATGTTCTAATTATATTCATTTAATAGACACACTTATATTCCTTATCTACTTATCTAAGAACTCCAAAACATTAAATATTGCTTAACAATTATTATTATTTCCTAACAATTTCATAAGATTTTGGAATCTATAAATTTTAGATATTGCTTATGAAATTGAATTTGTATTAAGCTTACCCCTTTTTATATAAAGCCATCCTTATATAAATTATTATTTTATATATCTTGTTTGTCTCAGTTTACTTAATGTAACGCTTTAAGTTCTAAAACTCAAAGACTTTTACAAATACTGCGAAAATTTAATTATTAATGTTAAAATTTCCCTTGAGTTCATTATACTATGTTCATTTCAAAATACTTGTTTTAATTTCAAACGTTGATAAACTAAGTTATTAATTCACTTTATATTTATATTTTAGGTTTCCGAGATTAAGCTTAGAACACAAGATGGATTTAGAATAGGCTCGAGACTTAGATAGAAGGAAATTCTAGTCAAGGAAATCCTAACGAGGAAGATGGATTCGATAGAGTGGGGATTCCAGAAAAGATTTTAAAATTTTATATCTTCAAAATACGCTCTCTCTCAGGGTGATTATAGTGACGATTCTACTCATTCTAGGATATTACAACTCTATCTCTAATGAGTTTAAACCCTATAAGATAAGGCTTTTATTAAACCAAAGCAGTGATACCAATTGTAACGACCTGCTATTTCAAACCATTTAAGTTGATTAAAAAAATCAACTCAAAGTGTTCAAATGACAAATCGTTATTGCTATGGGATTTAATAAGAATCGAATCACAAAATCAAACACAAAAATGATACAACATCTCGCAATGAAATAAATTTATACAACATATCAGAGTTTTCGTAAATAAATACAACAGAAATTTAATACATTTGATTTTCAAATACATATGGAATTAATGGAAAAAGAAATAAATAGATGAGTCTTCAAAAATCTCCAGCTTCGAAAGATGAGAACTCAAAGCTATAATACTTGGTCTTACCCGAGCATTATGCAGAAACACAAAACACTCGAGTCAGGACTAACAATCTCATATAATTGAATTAACTCAAGTCAAATGCCTAATGAAATGCGTCATTAACTTAGAGGGTGTTCGGGATTCCCATTTTCTAAGGATCCATAGAACTAGATACATATAATATAATACACTATTATAATATTGTCTATACAGTAAAGTAAACATAACAAAATAGCGGAAGCGGGATTACCATATTACCCTTACGCCATTTATACCATTATCGTACAGTTTGAATATAAAACACTAGTACGTTGGTGGATAGGTATGCGCCATGATACGAAAACACTAAATCAAAATCGTAGGGGGATCGATCAGGATAATATGACAAGGCGCCGAGGAATACCCAACAGTAGGATTGTACTAGATTTCGGCTCCTAGGATGGTTGTAATGCATAGCCGCTAGGGCTGTCAATTTTCTACAAGACCCGTGGCCCGACCTGAAACCCGCACGGAAATTAGCAGGTTAACCCGACTCGTTTAGTTAGCGGGTCATTTCGGGTCAACCCGAATTTGACCCGTTTATAAATGGGTAGGTTTAGGGTTAACCCGCTAACCCGATTTTGACCCGCCAAACCCGATTATATATTTATATGTTGTATCTCTTCCATACTGTTAGTCTTTCATGTATGTTGTTAGTGTTAATCTTTTATGTATGCAGTAATCAGTATGCTCGTATATGTAACCTGTTATATTTTACTAATTTATTCTTGTATGTTGTTAGTTATATTTTACTTATAACAACTGTATCTCTTCCATACTTGTAGTCTTTAATTTATGCAGTATGGGAATACATACTTATGTATAGTAAATGATTTTTGGATATGGTGATTTCATGCTTAATATATGTGTTGTCTGTTGGTGACTTTGCAACTTGTTGCATGTTGGTGATTATATAATAGTGTGCATGTTGGTGATTTGGCTCTTTTGTTGCTTATATTAGTAGGCAATATCTATCAATGGGTCAAACGGGTAAACCCGACCCAACACGACCCGACATGACCCATTTAGTTAAACGGGTTACACGGGTCGGGTCAACCATTTATAAACGGGTCGGGTTAGGGTTTGGAAAATATGACCCGTTTAATAAACGGGTTGACCCGACCCATTTATAAATCGACCCGAACCCGACTTGACCCGATCTGAACCCGACCCGACACGACCCATTGACAGCCCTAATAGCCGCAACTACTGCCCACCCCGTACAACACTCCTAACAAATCAAAGGTGGACACCAATCAATCACAATAGTAAGAGATATGGTATCGAAGAAGTGTGTCTGGTCGAAGGTGCGACCTTACTTGGCCTGGGTATGGCTCCTGTTTTAGTCATTTTAATTATGACCTGAAGATCAACGTCATCCATCATCGTTATCTTACTTTATTCCAGTAGCGTTCGTCAAATCATCATACTTCATTCTAAATTCTCCACCACATGCACAGTTGTTAAAGCAGAATCGGTATTGGCAGAGAGTATGACAATACTGACTCTGGTCTCTTTAATAACCAAATGTTTATATTTTTCACACCATGGCCATTACATTTTAAATCATATTCCGATATCGAAAATCAATTAACGTTAAGTTATCGTTTATTATCAATTTCTCAAATCGATACATTTATTCCATATCGCTTCAAATTTCAAATTAAAATTTACCAATTGATTCATACGCAACATTTGATTTGATATCACTTCAATTTCAAATTCATATTTACGAATAAATTCATTTTTAAAACTTCACATATGATTTGAATCGCATATCCTAAATATATCGTTATTCAATCCAATCTTTATATATAATCATTTCGGCTTAAATTGGTTGTATTGGAATATATATATTTTTTGAATGGTTAAGTTAAATATAAAATAGTTAAGTTGGATATAAAACAATTTAAATGCAATAGATAGGTTTGGTACAAATAATTTAAATATAACAGTTACATTTGATAGGCATAGTTTAAGTATGATGGTTAAGTTTAATATAAATGTAATTCAAACAAAATAGTTTTATTAATAGCAAATAGTTTTAAGTAAAATCGTTAAATTCGATATTTTTTATATAGTTAAGTTCAATATAAATTAATTAAAGAAAGTAGGTTATACATGTAGTAGAGAAAAATTATTCTAGTTGTAAGATTAAAAATGATAGTTTGAGAAATCATCCCATCAACTCAATTATCCAAAGTGGAAAATACAACTTAACGTTATTTCGATTTTCGAAGTCTGATTCAATTGAACTTAAGCTCAACGATTTATATTTCATGTCTAAACAAAGGGTTCATGTTAGATCTTAACTTGAATTCCACTTTTAACCATTAACTTCATTCTGTTTTGAAATCCAAATTCTAAACTCATTTTTGTTTCATTGGTTCAAACCAACCTTTAAATGTCAAACATTAGTTTTGTACTATAACAACCCGAATTTTTGAAACCAATTGAAAATTTATTTTTAATTGATTTTAGTGAAAATTAAATATTTTGAATGATTTATGTTGAGAAATAACGATGTAAAAATTAATTTAAAACAAAGTTTGAACGTATATCTTAATTATAAAACGAGCTTGAAACATCGTAATAGTTTGAAACTTCTATTTTAAACTTTGAATGAATATACATAATTCGATATAAGTCGGATTTCGATAGAACCAAAAACGTTAGGATCGAATTAATTATGTATTTCTAACGAATGTAATAAATTGGGATTTCATATTATAAATTGTAAGTTATGTCCAGATTAAAATTTAAAATAGTCGCTATAGAATTTATTTATATTTTAATAAATATAAGCCCTTAAAAATAGCCATTTTGCAAATGACCTTCCAATTCGATGAAATTATTTTTGTTAGAACCATATTTGCAAAACATAGCTATATTTCAAATTTCATAACTTTTGGAGTAAGTATGTAGCCGTGATAATTTGAAATGTACGTTGAAATTTAATATTGGACGTTATATTGATTTAATCAACTTATGGAACATATCCCATTGTGTCCGGAATGGGGGTATTTAGTTGGGGATGAAGGTCGTTGGAGTTCGTTTGGAGTTCCGACCGATAAACAAGTAATTTGAGAACTAAATAATATATAAATATGTACAAGCTTCAAAACCCTAGTTTCCTTTATTACTTCTGTCGCTGCCATTTACCCAAATTCAATGGCCGGGAAGGCTCTAAATTTTTTTTCTATGTCGAAATCTACACAACATTTTTGAAAAGGGAAAAGTGAATCCCTCAGCAAGCTCTACAATCTCAATAGTAGAGATGGATTTTAATGGTGTGTGGTGCTCTTTATTTGAGCCTCAAAGGTTGCTATTCGAAGCCCGTTTCCGGCGAATGGGGACACCAAGTTTAGTGGCAAGAAGGTCGGGGGTGGATCTTGGGTTGGGCTTTGATGTGGCGTGGGTGGATCCTAGATGTCTCAATTGGCATGCGCCGGGAGAGAGAATGGTCAAGCTATGGATTTCGATGTCGGCCTGGGATTTGAATGATGGAGGTTTAGGGTAATTAATTTTGTAATTAATTATTTATATTTAAGGGATTTTGTAATTAAAGATTTAAACGCTCATATCTTTTGCCCACGATATCAGAATTCAGCAAAACCGGAACCGTTGGAATCGTGACAACAAACACTACGCAATGGAACTGACCAGAACAGAAACAGAGATAGTTGAGTTTTTTGGTCAAATTAAATGTCAAATTAATTTGACTGAAATAATTGTTATTAAACGATTTCTATCCGACTACCACTGAGAGTTCTTTCTCACTCAACTGTTTTCTTATGTCACTATAATCATATTTAAAAATATATCGATTGCCTATGAGGATATCTATCAGTTTAAATATCATAAAAAGTTATACGATGGCTGTTAGCTCACCTCACGGTTGTTTGCATACCCATGTATGATTTGGTTGACTGTATTATGTTTTGATTGCGATTTTGAACATATTAAAAATAATGTTAATATTATTGTAGTAGTTGAAATTAGATATAAATATCCATTTAAAATTTGAACAACGAAAACTGTTTAGTTAGAAAAATAATTCGAATCAAATTAAAATTGGTTAAATTTATTAACCAGTGATTGATTAAAATGATTGTTGTTGGTTGAAAACCCCACACGGGCCTTGGTATTATATTTTACTCACACATGTCCCTTGTGTGAAATTGCGGTTAATCGGTTGATTGACGGATTTATATAACCGTCAATTATTTGATTGCCGCTTATATGAAAATAAAATGCACACTAGATGTCATTTTGGATGTTAATAGTTGTTTACAACTATTGTTGGATGTATATGATGAATGAAATCCATATAAATTTATTTATATGGATATTGGTTGAAACTTTATTCCAGTCCGAAATAATTGTGAATAATTTTATAATATAATATTTAATGAAGATTAGAAGTTTGATTTTGATGTCCGATTTTGGATGGACACAAAAATATTGAAATTCCAATGAATATTTAAAATGGAAATGAATTGATTTGAATAAATTTTCATACAATTATGATTTGTTCAAATTATTGTGAAATAAATAGTATTTTAAAAATATGAAGCCGAGTTAAGTATATAAACTGTAACGTCCCGGGAAGATTTTTCGACTCCGAAAATCAACATAAATACTACTGTCGACTATTTAAACATCGAAAATACCGGAACGTTAATAAAAGAAATCAGAGGATGAGAAAGATAAGATAGAACTATTAGAATAGAAGAATAAGAAGAAGAACATAACAACATCAGAGTAACACGAATCTCACAACAGAACGAATAAAATATAGTATACAACATAACTTTGAAACATAAATCTGTATTTGTATATTTGAGTACAACACTTACATCACAGCGGAAATAAACAGTAGCTATAAAATGCTGCTGAAGACTCCTGCTCCAAGCTCCTTCTAGTGCATCTGTAAAACCTGACAACTTGACTACCCATACAAAATTAGGCACCCAAGAGTTTGGGGAAAACAAAACAAAATAAACTCTGGGTCAGTAATGTGACTAGTGTGAGTAAACTACAACCATTTGTTTAGCTTTTAAAATTCTTCTAAAAGAAAGAATAATCGTAAGACCGATCCACACGTAAACATGGATGGTTTTTACCTTATGATAACCCAAAACATTCTTTTAAAATCCATACTCTTCTGATAATATAATAATGTCTCAATCAAATAAATAGCAATCTAGTGAAACGCTTGCATCTCTCGTTCCACATATATAATATATAATCAAAAACTGCTGGCGCTTATCTGGTAATGGATTCCAACTAGCAAGGTATGGGACCACCTCCCGACAGTGTATCTCTAGAGGGAAATACACCGGGTTCAACAAGAACATCTTGTAACCCAGGCTAAACATGACCGGTCACTCATTTCGCTTGATTGTACCAAATGTATCATCACCAACGGTTGGGATTAGCAACCGTTTCCCGAAAAGGAAAACATCGAAATAGATGAACGAAGTAAATGGATTTTCTCTAGATCAGGTGACAATTCACCCTACTTGGCAGCTAACCACTTAGCCATGCGACCTACCCGATTTTATACCATTCCTGGTTGTGAGGCTAGATGTCACGTTTATCTCTGACATATCACATCTTTATTCACTTTGAATGCCACATCATTATACCCGCTAAATCACAAATTAATTTCTCCAAAAATACCACGGGTATACATCTAAGAGTAACAAATTCCTCTGTCACCCACGTAAATACGTTTGACGAGATCAACTTACGCGATCTATTAAATATACTCTGTCAGACATTCTTCCATATAGGTCATCCTGGGACTGGACAAATCGAAGACACTATTATGTAAACAAGACAGCTCTTGCATAACTCCATCTTCAATTTTCATCATCATATTTGATCGCAACACTAACGTCCATATAGAGTGGTTTTCAGATAATGAATCCAATCCCGGTCTCTCCGTATTGACGACGGAAAATTGTCAAAAACTTCGATAGTCGGTGATTTAACTATCAAAGAAAAATATGTGTACAACCAACGATCTTATTTCCAGATAAAAATTCGATCAATCAGTCATCAATCAACATTTATCTATTTATATTAAATTATCATTAATTTATCCATTTGCCCATTTCCTGTTTCCATTTTCATACATTCGATCTTTCTAATTGTAAAAAATATATGTTATTAATCATTGGAAAATATTTCCTTATTTATTCTCATTTCTTATTTTCTATATTAGAAAACATTTCTGATTGATATGTGGAAAACATTTCCAAAACGCCTTCATTGGATTTAAATAGATGTAAATAAAACATCGCGATGCCAACTCAAACTGTTACACTCATTAACTAAATTCACTTAACCAACCTTAACTATTCCTTAATTAAAAACGAAGTCAATCAAGTTGGGGTATAATTTACCTCTCAGACCTTAATTGAACAACAACTTTAACCTCGAAATAGTCAAAGTTTACCTTTTAGATCTTTACAAGTTTCCATACGTAACTCTAGAATTCTATTTACGAATCCACTTCTTTTACAGGAATCGTTTGATTATAACAATAGTGTTATAATCCCATGTTTCCAAAATATACTAACTTTAATCTAACTTTTATTTCTTAATTTGAACAAATAAATAAACAACTAATTTATTAGTAAATAAATAAATTTTGATTTTACAAACGGAAAGTAGAAAGTACTTTCCTACATTTGATATAGTCGAAATCTAATGCATAATTCTCTCTCGAATAATCTCTATTTGATAACTCTCCTTCGAATAATCGTTATTTGATTAACCTATATTCGAATAACTCTCTTCGAATAAATTATATTTGATTAACTCTCTTTGAATAATTCATATTCGATTGATTCTCTTCGAATAACTTATATTCGATTTACTCTATTCGATTAGCTCTAATTCGAATAACTAATATTCGATTAACTCCAATTCGATTAACTCTAATTCGAATAACAAATATTCGATTAACTCCAATTCGATTAACTCTAATTCGAATAACAAATATTCGATTAACTCTAATTTGAATAACTAATATTTGATTAACTCTAACTCGATTAACTCTAATTCGAATAACTAATATTCGACTAACTCTAATTCAATTAAGTCTAATTCGAATAACTAATATTCGATTAACTCTAATACGATTAACTCTAATTCCTATTTTATTCAAATTCCCATTTAAATTCCTATTTCAAAACCCAATTTTCCTTATAAATGGTTTAATTTATAAAATATTAATTTAATCCATGATTCACATCGAATGTGAAAAATATTCCTTTTATATAATCCATTTAGTTTGATTTCGTATTTTAAATTAACATCCCATTTTCAAATTCTATTTATACTTTTATTTATAGAATTTATTCCTGCGAAATCTTCTTTTTAATTCTAACACTTAAATCTCATTTATAATTCCCTTTATAAATGTTGAGTTCACAATCTATTTAAAATATCGGTGTCAAAACCAATTTCTACTTCTCTATATAAGTTTAGACTTATATATTCCATTTATCAAATGATAAATAATTTACTTAATTTATTAAACATTATTTATAAATTAATCTTCTTAATTTATCTATTAAAATAGATTTCTATCGAATATCCGCTTTAAACAATCTTCTCATAATTCTTTTATATATCGTCAATTTCCCTTTTTAATTCTATTTATTTTCTAAATAAATATCCCTTTTATAATTCTATATAATTTCTTTTATAAAATCCTTCGATTTTATAAATATATTATTTTCAATATACACTTTGAAAATTCCCATTTTTCATCCCAGTATTACTTATGGTATTTAACATACCATATAACAATGATTAATATCATCCAAACATACATAATCAGCAATAGATTATATATCACATCACATATCATAATATATGAAAACAGTAAAAATAAATGTTGAGGAATCCAGGTGGATCCCTTCGACCTGTTTCTCTGCATCCACAGATGTTACACAATATAATTCACATAAACTTCATTTCAATATGACCTATTTTGATAAACAGAATCAATGTTTGTTTAACGATATGTGTATATGTCGTTATCTGTAATTCCAAACAAATACATCGGCAATTCAACCAAACAATCAACACACAGCAATCAATCATCATTTATCAATACTTGATTATATTTATAAAACATAAACTGAGGAGAGTTAGTGAGATTTACTCACCTCGCGCGTTAACCGTTAAATAACGATTTGCATCAGTTGATTCAGACGGACAATTTATTTCGCTATAAATTGTAACGAGCTCCAATTCACTCCAAATCAGTTCCATTGCGTAACCCTCATCCATACGATCCCAAAGGATCTGACAACGTATGTGCGAGATATAACCATAATAAGTTTATATACCAATTTAAATTAAATTAAACTATTCTATTACTTATATTCTTGGACTTTACCATTTTCCATTCTTATCAGCCCATACCCGATCCACCTTAAATGGTAATTCATCTTCCCCTTCCATATTTAATTCCCACTTCTTTCCGTGTCATTGCCACTTCTCAATCACTCAGTTGCCCTCCTACTTCACTACTTTATTCAAAAGAAATACCCGCCGGCTTCATTCAATTTTTCCACTGGGCCTTATCTTTTTTTTTAAGTCTAGTTTCGGCCCAAAGCCCATTCGTAAGTCCACCCGCATCTGTACTTTCTTTCCCAGAAGACCACTCCTGTTCTCCTCAAGGTAAATTTTATATCTATCCACAGTTTCGATATGTTAATCCACATCTAAGTTAATCCACAGAATTATGACTAGTTAATCCACATGTGGATTAACTGATCAATATACTAAAGGTTATGTTTTAGTTTTTTGTTTTCTTATTTTAACGCATACTTTTGTGAGTCAAGAGAAATACTATTACTGCATAAAACATGAATGAGAGAAAAATGAATCTAAAAGCTAAATAATTTGTTGACTATTAATATTTATTTATAGTTATTAGCCATAACGTAAGTTCGAATATAACATTAGCTCACTACAAAATCATATATGTTTTATTAGCTCTCTAGAAAATCATGTTTTTGTTCTTTTCATCAACAGCAATAGAAAATCCAATACATGATTGCAAAATACGATGATAAAATCATTTAATATACTTAAATGTGTTTTTCAACTATACTCTTGCATAATTTTTATACATTGTCATTCAAATTGACATCAAGAGCAAAGAATTTTAGCATTGATATGCAACTCTTACCTTCTGCATGGTCTTTTCATCTCCTTCTTCACCAACAACAAATTCAGTGTTTCTAAACTCTTTCCTGTAAGTTTATTCTTAAAACTTTGTATGCTCACTCTCATGTTTCTTATCAAAAAATGGTCCATCAATAATGAAGAACAAATGTTTGTGTTATTAGCTTCTGTATGTATTCCATTATTTTCATACCTGAGTCTTATTTCAAGTCCAAAAAATGGACAGTAGAATGTACATGTGTTACTATACGTTGTTTGTACTACAACAAACAATAAAAATTGGACATGCAAACAATGGGTGCTAGTACTTCTAGTTTATTAGAGTAGTGGAGGTTGATTGATTCACCATTAGATAACTTCAACCATAAGTGAAACTATAACTAAGCATAACTTGATAATGAAACGTTCGAAGAGAGAGAATAAAATTTGTAAAATGAACGTTACTCAAAAAGCAATAAATGTGGATTAACTCATTGATTTTTAAGTAAACATTAAATTAATGCTAAATAAAAAACTATGGTGGATGAACAGCATAATTAGATGGATATAAATAAAATTCACCTTTCCTCAATTTTGCATATTCAATTGATCCGTCTTGTCTTATCTTTCTACCATAGATCCACACACTGAAATCCTTGTAGGTCACCGCTACTTAATTTCTACTAACCCCTACAAGAAGATGGAGCTCAACTGCCCCCCTGCCGTCCGCGTTTCCAAATATTGTGTGAGCAACGTTGCGAATTATTTTCCTTTAGAAACCTACAAAAGAAAATAGCATAGATGCTATTCGATCCAAGAATCTCCCAGTACAAATCGCTGCATGGTTTGCTTCTCATAAAAACAAAAGGGAACGCTGCTCCTCCACTCTACAGTTCACTTTTCACTCCTCTCCACACGCAACTTTGGTAAAACCCATTCCTACTGTGTTATTCTTCATTGTAGTTCCATGCGTTTCCCACTACTGACGCGTCCATCTTCCCCTTCTTCATTAAAACTCAAACACGTTACACCATTCAGCCCTCCTAAACGCATGCATGTATGCAAACAGCCAGTACTTGCACCCTGTGTCGTTGTAAGGTTTTCTACCATTCACTCCACGTCAAAACCTCCTCATCACCACGAACTATCACCCGACACCCCCTAGCAGATCGTTGCAGCAGACATCCTCCACCCTGCTACAGCTGCCGTTCTTCTTTTCCAAACTGGAGACATGCTCCAATAAAACACGCAAGCACCATCTTGAGCTTCCATCTTTCTAGCAACCACTACAGCTGATAAACCCCACTTCTGACATTGCCAACGTTTAGTCCTCATCTTAAGCTCGCCACCATGACACGTGTTGAACTCGAAAATCAACTCCATCTCCTATAGTTTGCACCCGAGCATACTTTGCGTGGGTCCGAACATCAACAACAGTTTCTAATTGTTTCAGAGATTTAGAGATGAGGCTTTGGTTTCAGACTTTAGAATGGGTTTAATGAGGTTCGGTAGTTTAAAGAAGAAAAGGAAAAGGATGAAGTGCTATGCATTTATATACGTAGTATTCCTTCTTTGTTAAGTAAAAGGGAAATAGAGTAGTTGCTTAAGGACGGTCTATCATTTTACTTTTCCATGAAGAAATAAGGGGAGGATAGGTCCGTGCTATACACAGCTGTGTCGAAGTGAAATAGAAAATGACATGGTATTGTAGTGTGATGTCAGAATACAGGTGCAGACGACACCAATTGTTCTGTGCCGAAACTCAATGTACCCACTATACCCAACCAATTACATTTTCCCTGATTTTCATTTTTGCAATTAAACCCTTCTCTTACTGAGGGATGTATTTGCAAAAAACAAAAATTGTGTGGATGGGATTGGTTGGGCAATGGGGGATAGTGAGTTTCGGTACAGAACAATTGAACTCGGCGCAGACTGCTTTATTAGCTTAGGTAGCATAGTTGTGAAGACCGAACAGTACGTCAAACCGTGACAGTGAAAGGTCCAAGGTTTTCGTGGTTCAACCGGTCAGACCGTGAGAACCGCGCTGATAGTTTATTTTTATTTTTTTGACTTAAATGTAAAATTAATTTAAATATAGATAAAATTTAAGCAATTATGACAAACATCTGTGTCCAAACTACCTAATTGAAATAATTATAGTTGTAAATTTACTAATTTTCTATAGTAAAAGAGGATTGGTTCAATAATAGTTCGTAAAATGTATATAATAATGAATTATATAATCTAAAATTTAATAACAATTGCTATAAAATTATTTGTTAAATTTATTGTAGTAAAAAATAAAGAGTGAAGTAATTATATTTTCGCAAATTTGAAGAACCGTGAGTTTCGAAGAGGTCGAAGCAGAGGTTTTTATACGGTTTTGAGGTTAAACCGCGGGTCTGTGAACGCGCAAGGTTATTTCATTTTAAGAGTCATGGCGCTCCAAGGTCGAAGGTTAACCGCGGTCGAACCGAGGTTGGGTTGGGTCTTTAAAACACTGTTAGGTAGAGACAAGGAAAGGCAATAGGGGGAAAGAGATACTTATAATATTCTATTTAAACGTATAGATTAAAACGTTTTCTTACTCTTTAAGAAATGGTACGTGCAGGCTATCTTTAATTGTGTAGATTTATACTATCTTGATGATTTCCTCATATCACTAGTTATGAAGTGCATCCAAATGTTGTTATATTCTATTGTATCAGAAGTGAAAATAACGATTGATTATTGTTTTGTATTCACGGGCACATTTATCTTCTCATAGTTTGTTTCGCAAGTAAGAGATAGTGTACCCACTACGTAAAACTCTGCTCGTGTACGAACTACTATCGACCAAAATAAAAATATCGTTGTCACCAGCAAGGTGCCACGATCCCAAAAATATAATAATATAGGTCCGTTAACTTATTCTGTGAAACCCTGAAATGTTGATATAGGGTGTAAAATACTCCAAATTAAAAAGTGCTTATTTTCCAAAACAAAAATTACGGTAAAATCCTAAAAATTGAATTATAAATATGCTTAAAAGGATTTGTCCAATTTCAAAGCCAATATTTAATTATAATTAAATATATCGTTATGGTTTATAAATGTTCCATGGCGACTTTCTGGGATTTTGATTTGACCATAACTCACACTCTATAAAGCGAAATCTCCATTTTTCTCTTCCATTAGAAAAATATACTTCACCAGTTCTGAAGGTTTCTTATTTCACAGAGATCCAACTTAAAACGGATCCTATATATTCATTTAAAGTTCGAATCGCCAAATTACGAACTGCCATGCCGTTTCGAGCTCGATTATAATTATAATATAATTTATACATTCAACTGTCGCTTTAAAAAAAATATTCGTTTTTATAATTCAATCCTAAACTGAATTAAATCTTATAAATAATTCAGTTCACACAATATTGTGAATTCCACTATATTCCGACTACTTTGGAATTAAATATATTATTATATTATTTAAATTAATTGAAAATTCAATATTATTTTAATTAAACGACCATTTAGATCTTTAAATCACTATTAAATATATAAATAAATTAATTATTCTACCGTAAAAATACGGGACGTTACCTAAAAACTATTTTAACTCAAACGGATTTTTATATCGTTTTTTATTCATTTTTATAATGAATATCGAGAAGACTAAATTTCAAAATAGGAAATTTTGAAAATATTATTATTTTGAGATTATAATAATATGGGATTTTCAATTTTGATTTGAAATTGAAATGAAAGTTGAAATCATTTTTAAATGAATTTATAAATATTTTATAAAATATGTTTTAATTGGAAATTGATGAAAAATTATATATATATATATATTATGATGGCTTGAATAGAACGTGTCGCGCAACGACCGTTCGCGAATTTCGATCATTAACTTCAAATTGATGTAACGGGAGATCCGACCGTCGGATTCCCCTAAAACTGGAAGCGTTGTGTTTATATCGAAAGGATATTTCCAACGAATATAAGAGAATTAAATTTGAATGGTTGATTTTAAAATATATCTAAATCAATTTTGGAAAAGATCGTTATAGATGCAGTTCAGTGGCTGGTATTGGAAACCTACTATAAGGGCCTTAATAAAATTATTAAAAATATAAATAAATTATGTGAAATCATAATAAATGATTTGGAAAGATTTTGGACGAAATATTCCAAGTTTTGAAAAGATAAAAGATATTTTTTATCTAAAGGTACTAGTTAACAACTAGAGTAATAATCGAATGATTTCAAAAAAATAAATTGGATAGAGAATGGTTTTGATATAACCGAAGTTTTCCAATGAGTAGATTGGTATGGATTTGAATGGGAATTCTCTTCGGATATTTCGTTGTTGGATTCCATAGATATACAGATATTGTTATGGGAATTTGGAAGATATAGATATAGTTGTTCTAATACGATGTTTATTGGTTTCAAGTTTTGATATTGAACATAAATTGACATGGTTCCCATTTAAGATTTTATATTTAATATCTAAGTTGATTCGAGTTTGACGTGAATGGTATCTTAAGTAGTAATTTTCTTAAACCCAATTGAAAAGGAATAAATCTTTTTAGTAAGATTTAATGAAGTTTTCTAGTTTATTTAATTAAATTGGAATTGAATGGAATTCGATTCAATAGTAATCGAGATGAGCTTCGGTAAAGGAAGGCTCTTAATATTTATGGAATTTAAAAGGCTTCGACATTATTTCATTTATAGTATTAGTCTGATATGCAAATTTATTTCGATTATAAATTACTCAGATTTTCGTGAAGATTCCATATTAATGGAAAATGATTTTGGGTTTATCGTGAACTGTGTTCTAAATAATATTTGTTCTTTAACCCAAATAAAGACAGGATTAATTTTCTAAATTGAATAATCATTAAATAATGATTTTTGAAGATTAAAACTAAGATGGAATTGTAATAAATCTTTAATTAGATTGCAACACGAATGAGATAATTAAATTTATCAAATTCGAGAAATGTTCGAGAATGGAATATCACAAGTTTTACTACATGCGATAGTTAAATCTTTAATTAGATTTGAATTTTAAATGGTAATTAAATTTACCAATAACATTATGGGCATTATATATGGAGTACCACCAATTTTTCTCCATGGGATGAATAGGTTGGGATTGGGAATAATTAAATAAAATATAACTTCGGTAAGGTACGATTAATCCCAACTAGATTTACAAATTAAGGTTTGTTTAAGTTGTGAAAGGACATAATAAAATCTTTTGAAATGATTTCCAAAGGGAGAATAAACAATAAGTTTAAAAGAACTTATCTTTGATAAAATTAATAGGGATATTTCCCAAGGGTAACGAATATTTGAATAAAAGAATATTCTAGATTGGAATGAGATGTGTGATATCTTTATGTATTTATCACATGATTACAAAGATACGTCGGTTATTCGGATAGACCGGGTTTTACCCATTATGAATAACTGTTACGACAACTAAATGTTGAAGATATGAAGATGGTTGAAGACAAGAGATCTTCACATCGTTGGGATGATATCTGAGGTCTCGATTAGGGTGTACAACCTAGACGAGGTAATAAGTGGTGATCGTCCAGACATACATGGAGATCGACCGGATATGCGAGGACATCTCTCCTGTATTAGACATATATGACGAGGAATAAGGTGCCTCCGGTTTTGTTCAGACCCAAAACGAACTTGAAAATGGATTGTATGTCTGACATGGTATTTCATTCTGTATTGATTGATTTCTATTAAATATATATATATGTTTGGTATTAAATATATATTTGTTTGGTAGCGGAGAATTCATTCTCTTGCTTAACACCCTTCTTTGAGACGTATGAGCTTAGAGGTTATATATTGGTGGACATCAGTTGTATGGTATGGATTGTCAATGTGGCATGCTGAGATGCAATGATCAAGGCTTTTGTTGAAAAGCAGAGTGTTGTGGATGATGATCAAAGCAGCTTTGTGTATAGCATTAAATTGCAAGCCTCTCACCCGATATGAGTCTAAAATAGGATAAGGGATGTAGGGAGTGCATACGTGTCTTCTAGCTAGAAGTGGTGTCATGGTATGGAGCTCAGACATTTTACTTAGGTTGATGATGGAAAGCAAGGTGCCTCGGATATGATTGGTCGACTATGGCCATTTTAGAGGTCCGGTAGAATCAGAAAACGTATTGTTCAGGAATAACCAATCCATAAAAGTAAGAGTGGACTGGCTCTGCAGTATCTAAGGGTTATGTGTGTTGATCCTGGGCATCCCGCTAGAGATGGCCTGAAACTGGTAAGGAGAACATCCCTTGCCTTGAATCATGATGGAAATCCAATTTCCAATACGCGACTTTTCGGTTTTAGTTGTAAATCTATATGGCGACATAGTAGGATGGAGTACTATGCCATCTACGATTGATGTATTTATATTCGAAGATGGTTTCCTACACTATGTACTTATAATAATATCAAAAATTATTTGTTTTAAAACATACCAAACATGTTTGGCTATTATAAGGTAAAACTCTATCCTCCGGTTTGAATTGCATTGTGTCACGGGACATGAACTTATAATAGCTTAATTTTTCAAAAAAAAAACATTTCGTTGTTTTATGTTTAAACAACTAGTATTCATGTAGAGTAAGCCCGTTCCGTGTCATACGGCCTGGTCACATGATGTTACCTTATTTTTTGAAGCAAATATTTAATAGCTATTTTAAGTTCTCACAACAGTCCCATGACTGACCTGGAGTTTATTATTTTCTCTTAAACTTTAAGTGCCCATATTTTCCACACGGGCAGCTAGTAGTTTTGGTTTTGCATATTTTAATTAACATGATCCTGGTTTACGGTTGGAGCTATATTCGGAAAGCTTTGTATCCGTGTATTTCATTCAGTTGTGTTAGTTGATGTATTCCCGCTGTACATTGCATTTAAACATTTTATTTCTGTTGCTATGTAAATTATTAATTCTCTGATAATTGTATTTCCGTTGTATATTATTTATTCATACTCTAATATTCTTGTACTCTAATGTAAATTGTTGTAATAACAATGAAAAGTTCTATTGTTTTGTGTTAGGGATGCGTCATGTTCTCACACAATCCGCGTTCTTCCATCACTTCGGAGGTCGGGGGGTTCGGTACGTGACAAGTTTTGGTATCAGAGCTTTGGTTTACAAAGCTCGAGAACAAGACACATTAGAACCGAACGAAAGAATTATTCACCTGTAGAAATAGCAACATTCAATTAAGAAAACTCATTATAGATAGGATGAGTAGTATCCTAGAATGAGAAACTCATTAGAGATATGGTTAGTAATGCCCTAGAATGAGTTGAGAGAGACCCAACTATAAGTATCGTATTCGTGATTATATATATAATCCGATCTTAGAAAATATATTTTTGAGTACAAAAGTTATATGTTTAGAAAGTTAAAAAAATCAATTGATTGTTTGTGTGATTGTTTTATTTCATGTTTGATTATTTCTGATGTCTGATTTAAATAATTTAGACGAAACCTTTGGCAATTTTGGACATTGAATATACGAAAACACTTGTTATTTAATTTAATTGAGTTAAGTTAAACTGAATTGAAAATTAGTTAGAATTGGGTACATATACATGCACACACACACACACACACACACACACACACACACACATATATATATATATATATATATATGTTGAGCAGGTTATTGCCTTAACGTTGAGTAAAGAAATAAATTGCGTGCCCGACAAACAGGTGCACCTCATTTAGTTGGTTGCGAAATTTTATTATTATTATTATTACTACTATGAATGATTTGGATTCGCTGAGATGGTTGCTCTATGTGAAATTGAATGTACGCCATATTATAGTAACAATAATTATGGACTACACCGCATAACATGTATGGAAGATAGCATAGCATAGCATATGCCATTTAAGCATTTAGTGCTTATATGATGAAGTTTGGATGACCATTTGAGCAAGATGCTTGCTTGGTAAGGACTGAATTACAGGTTGACAGACTATGGACTTAATAACCCATAACGGAAAATTGCAGGATTTAATAACAAACCCTACACAGGTCTTGAGATGGCAAAAATACACATGTCTCTCTTGTTTTAGATATGACACATGGATTATGACTAATTCCCATCACTGGGTCAACGGATGATTTTTTACACGTCTCCCTTGGGTATGGATAATTCACATTTGATTTGTATGCAGTATATTGATTTATTGAGTGCCCAATAAGGACATATAAATTTGTTCAGATCAACCCGTACAAATGAGGCTATGGGGAAATTTTTCAGAAATTTGAGGTGTTAGCCAAATTTCATGAAAATTAAAATGTTCTTAGAAACTAAAAAGTTGAAGAACTCAAGCCATAATGAAAGTTGAGTTGGTCAGTTAAACCTCTTTCAGCTCCATTCCTTTTTCGAGGACAAAAAGGTTTTAAGTGTGGAAGACTGTAACAACACAAACTTTTGGAACCAATTTAAAATTTATTTTTAATTGACTTTAGTGAGAATTAAATATTTTGAACAATTTATTTTGAGAAATGACGACGTAAAATTAATTTAGAATGAAGGTTAAATGTATATATTAATATTAATTACAAAATGAGCTTGAAACGTCGTGGTAGTTTGAAAATTCGATTTTAAACTTTGAATGAATATACTTAATTCGATATAAGACGGATTTTGATGAGAGCAGAAATGTTAGGATCAAATTAATTATATCTTTCTAACGAACGTAAGAAATTGGGATTTCGTATTATAAATTGTAAGTTATGTCCAGATTTAAATTTAAATTAGCCACTATAAAATTTATTTATATTTTAATAAATTTTAAGCCCCTTAAAAATAGCCATTTTGAAAATGACCTCCCTATTCGACGAAATTATTTTTGTTAGAACCGTATTTGCAAAACATAGCTATATTTCAAATTTCGTAATTTTGAAGTCAGTATATAGCCGTGATAAATTAAAATGTATGTTGAAATTTAATATTGAACGTTATGTTGATTTATATTTTAATTATGATAAAAACTAATCAAAACAGCTGAATCAGCTTACAAAACATATTCCATTGTGTCTGAAATGAAGGTATTTGGTTAGGGACGACAGTCGTTGGAATTCGTTTGGAGTTTGGACCGATAAACAAGTAATTTGTAAATTAAATAATATATAAATATATAAGCTTTCAAAACTCTAGTTTTCTTTATTATTTCTACCGCCGCCATTTACACAAATTCAATGATCCAGAAAGCCCCGAATTTATTATTCTCTAATCTTTAAATCCACACAACATTTTCGAAAATTTTCAAAGGGAAAATCGAAGCTCTCAGCAAGCTTTACAATCTCAACTATAACAACCCGAATTCCGTCAGACCAATTTTTTTAAATTCTAATCTATTGAAACTCGTGTTATTTCTATGGTATCCTACAGAAAAGACAGAGATATAAAATATATCAAAGCTCAGAAAACATCTCACAGCGGAATGAAGAAATATAATTTAATCAAAATATAGCCTTACCCAAATTATAATACTGCCTAACCAGTATCCAAAGCTATCATATCTCTGTCATAAGTCTAACCTGCGAGTATGTGATGAGGAGGGGGTCAGAACACAATTTTGGTGGCTGGATTTAAACTACACATTTTGGGTAACCCTACATATACCGTTCAACTACATTTTCTTATTTATTAGGTTACTTTGGTTAGTAGCACTCAAAGCTTACACACACAACGTACCCATTTACTCCCAGTGGATTAACCTAATTCAGTATATATGTAGCTACCCCCAAATTAAGGTATACCCCATGGTACCCCACTCGCATGGTCCCGCCGTAATGCCACAGAAATATACGCAGTTCCTCATCCTACGTTGTAGTGACGTACAGACCTCTGTATGACAATTCTACATTCTGTATAGAATCGCTATCGCCAAGCTACGTAACCGTACGGACTTCCACCTTTGATCGAATCAGATCACAGAGTAATGCCCTAGAGTCTATGATACACCACCCAGAGCAGACATGCATGTATCTAGACTTTCCCACATATGTATCGTCAATCGTACTCGATGAATTAATCGCATATATCCTCTACTAGGCACAGAGTTGCGTGGCATGGTTGTACAAGAAACACGGAACTCGGTCGGGAGATTTTCCATATCTATACAGGCCCCCCTTTAAGGGCCTCAAAATACAGATATCCCTGGGGTATGTATTTCATGATGGTTATGGCCCCACCTCGGCCCCTCCGTCAACTAGTAAATACTACAAGAGCTAAGCGACTTGCCCCTAACAAACAATCTAAACATCTAGTTGGTATCTCCCTCAACCATCGTGCCTTGATATTGAAAGGTGGATGACATCTTGGGTTTAGCTCTAGTCTTTCCGCATCCCACTGGCTGCCGATGACGGGTACCCGACGATTTACTATCCTTGTTGGTCCTGACCCCACCTCTCTGTTGAGGCGATCGCCGAATCACCCTAGCGTCACCTTATCATGGCTTTCTGACTACAAGGCTACTTTTGTAGTCAAGGCTTACTCATCGGGTAGTTGCGTGCATACCCAACCTCTTGGAGCACAGCCCGAACACTACACCACCACAGAGCACTACCAGGAGCACCTTCCATGTCTCAGGAAGTCGCTTGCTTCCCCATCCAGTCCTTCGGAGCCGACAGAATAATCAGATGAACATGCGCTCCCTCTCATGACACTACGATGATCTACCCCATTGGGTTCGTTACAACAAAATGAGGTTTCCATAGCGTTTGAAAAACACTATTATAGCCTAACATAGCGTTTCAGAGAACGCCATGTAACGACATGCTATCTTAGAACTTCTACTTCGAATAGCGGAAACAGAAACGCTATGAAAAATAAATTTGATATAGCGTTTTTGTTTGCTATAAAAATATGGTATAAAATATACAATCCAATATTGAGTTCTTATAGCGTTTGAGTGTACGTTTCTATAGTGTTTTTTGCATGTATATATAGCATTTTAATAACCACTATTGCAGCATTTCTTGTTATTTCTATAGCATTTATTTCCTATTTCTAACAGCGTTTATTTGTATACTTCCATAGCGTTTTTAAAACGCTATAATATCACATACAATTTCATTGCATTTGCCCTTTGCATACCACCATTCCAGCTCTTTCGTTATTTTAATATATGTACATACCTTTCAAAAAACGTTCATATATATCATTACCTATTTCTCAAACGCATACAAATATGACACATTTTCACAAACAACAATCATGCCAACTGTAATATAATATTCCATACATATAATTCGAACATCTTCATATATCCAAACTTAATATTCCATACATATCATTCAAACTACTTTTCACATATCCAAACTTAACAATTCATACATATTGTTTGATCAACTCTTCAATGTCCATAAGATATCATATATACTTGCATTAACAAATTACTTACAAAGTAGTCAAATGCTTGATCTAATCTTGCTTTGCTTTGGATATTTTTTCAGTAACATAAGCATTTTGGTCCTGTTACAACAAAGATAAGCGATATTTAGTTCAAAATATTTGATAGTCGTATAAATAAGATAAAATAATTCAAATATAGATGGATATTCCTATCATAGAGCCATGAATAACATAATGAAAACGAACATAGATCAAGCAAATGTATTTGTAGCATGGCGCTTGTTGATGTTGATTGGATATCACTTGGATAGTTGAGAATTTTATACCAAAATATTTACAACTTGCATAGTTGAGACTCGAGTTATTAAAGATGTAGCATGCTAACAAAAAACATGTGAACCAACGTTGGTTACAAGCATTGGCATATCCGTTTAAACAATTATTTAGCGGATAAGTCGCCTGCTAATTAAAAAGAAAGAAAGAGAAACTACAATAGTCAGGTGCTAGCAGGCTACACTCAAATCCCAGCAAGCTACACTGAATCCCAGAAAATTTTGATCCGAAACTAGGAGAAGCCACATCACCAATTCATAAAGGCATGATTCCACAAGCAGGATATAGCTCCCAAGCTAGAAAGTACTAGCATTATATTATCACTAAACACTAGTAGCTGCCTACCAGGAGATATCTCAAGTTCTCACATTGTTACTTATTTATCATTTAATTTCAGTAATTCTAGCATGAATGATAAATTATATGCAGAACCCTAATCTAGAACATGTAGTTCTTGGTATAGGTAATCGCCTTATCACTAAATACTAATAACACCAAGCCAAACCATCATTACTCAAATCAAACTAAAGTTTAAACTGCCATTCGCAACGCCAAAAGCCAAAGAACCTACACAATGTGAAGTAATAGGTACCCATATAAAAAATTCTAAAGTGGATTGGTAAGCTGGGAAAAAATGGAAAAGAAAACAAGAGGCTAGGTCCAAGCATGCAAGCATAGGTTAACATACAGTCATGCCTCAATTATCTGATTTCCAAAAACTAATTGTATAATTATAAATGGGCTAATTTTAGTGTTTCTAATAGGTAGGCTAGTTCAATAACTACTCATTCAACCAATAGAACTGTTGCATAAAGCAACAGTGTGCTAGTGGACATAGCAGTGAATTGTGGCATATAGACAAATGTAACAGCCCTTGCTACCGAATGGAAGCAGTGAGCTGTTGCACAAAGCAACAGTGTGATCCTGCACATAGTAGTAGCATGTTATTGCAGTTGAATTTGAAGGCCAGGCAAGTGGCCTAGCCCTTTGTCCGACCACACTTCATCACTCTATAACCAGTGGCTAAACAAAACCCATGCCCACAAGCCTACTAGCGATGCATGCTGGCCACCAGCTGCCTAGCTCGAAAGCAATTACAGCACTGTCAGCCTCAGGTTTAAGTAGTTTAGGAGATCAAAGTTATGTTTCCCATCAATCCAATGACCTGTTTGCTAGGAACTATAAAACAACATTGTTTACAGCTAAATCATTAAATGTTGGATTGGCAATTGCCAAATTAACAAAAATGAGTGATAATAAATGAAGGTTGCTAATGAAACAGATTCAACTAAACTGAATTAAACCTGATGATGCTAGATAGTACTGGATAAATACTACTTCGTATCAATGTGTGTTGAGGCTTAACATGTCTAGTAAAATTGGTCATATAATGCAAAAGTTGCAAATGAAAATAACATATACCTCTCCCTCCAACTCCTCCACCATGGCTACCACCACCATGACTGCCTCTTCCACCAAAACTATCTCCTTGGGTATCACTTTTTGGTTTCGCTTTTATTACAGCCAAAGTATGGTCGCCCATTTTACTTTTGTTTAACTTTAATGCTTTTGAAAAGGTAGCTTGATCTTTGAAATCCAGATATGCAACACTATATAAAACAGATGATGTTGTGATTACAATATTACATGCTTACAGAATTGAAGGATATAAAAAACACCAACCCTTTAGTGCCATCAGATTCACGATCTGTTGGGTTAATGCACACATGATCGCTCCACATAAACAAAAATATTCTCTTAATGATTTTTCCAACTGTGACCATTTTTCAACTCAATTGATAAATCAATATATGTCAAGCAAAAGCACATAAATTGTAGTTATTACCATATGTAAGTCCTGAAGCTTGTCAAAACCTGTTACAAAAACAGTCCAGCTTGTACCTCTGCTGCAAAGGTACGTAACTACGCTGATATTTCAAATGCTTGCATATGTCTTTGTTCAATGTCTGAGTCTTCACCATGCTTCATCTGCAAGCTGCATCTCAACACTAGTCATATTATGTGATTCCAACCATCAAAAGGTAAAACATCACTCATACATTGCATCACAGTTAGCGCTAAGCTGCACTATATACCTTAGAGTTATTGTATTTCTTCCAAATGATACAAGTAACAACACATCCATCACACACCATAGAAATTGACAATTGACATCACAACAGTTGTTAGTTAGCAACGAGGGGAGGACACAAGCTGCAGTCAAACCTACATCTAAACAAACATATTTGTGTACAAGATTTTAGTTTTGATTCGCTTTTCAGTTCTGAAAATTTTGGGATAGGTTTAGTATTCAGTTTGAACGGACAAAATGCATTAGATTTAAAACAATTTTACAGATGATTAGCAAGGGATATATATAAGCAGCTTCAAGCTAAATGAAATTAACAATATATAACAATAAAGTTTGCAACAACTTATTTTTTTACCCTCAACAAAACTGGTGAACTAAACTAAAATGCATAAAAAAACGAACAGCCCATTAAACTATATTGGATAGCGTTCAACACCTCTAATGTTAGTTTGGCAAAAAGGGGAAAAAAAATAAATCTAAACATTAGATGCATGTTTCTATTATCAAAACAAATTTGTTTCTAATTCACAAATATTTGTAAAGAATTTTGTAATATTTGCAGAGTAAATTTTTTAAATATTTGCAAAGTCCTTCCTCTGCAAATATTTGTATAATTTTCCACAAATATCCCGAAACCTAAAAGTACAAGTTTTAATATTAAAACTTGTTTATAAGGAGAGGCTGATGTGTATTTTGAAATTTAAAGAGGGTGTTTTTATGAAGTTTTCTAAAATGTCAGCCTTGTTGATTAGTTCACATAATAATACATGAAAATTCTAAAGTATGCCCGGTAAATTTAAAAGGAGCATCTGTTTGCCATGCCAATTCTCCAAAAAGGTCTTGCACCGTGCACCCTTAATAGCTATGGATTATTTGTTAGTTCTCTCCATAACATTTTCAAAATCCCGACATGCTGAAAAGCAGGAAGTTATATGGACTTAGGGCAGTAAAGAATATTTTTAGGGACAAACTGGAGAGCAGAAAACGCTTAATCACCTACCTATTTCTCAGAGGATCTAATCAAATACTACAAGTGTACATGATAGAGTATACATTCTGTTATCTGCAGAAAAAGCCACCATGGATTACAAACTCAGTTTCCTACATTAAGGTTAAATAAGAAACAAATCCTAACTGTTATGGCTAAGGGTACTTTATCATCAAGATTCCACCTGATCATATATTATTGGCAACCTTGTTCAATTTTATTTACTCGTTAGCAAAAGCTGAATAAATAACAAAGACAATTTTCTACATTCCAATTTATTAAGAGACAACTCATTTTTATAGCTCATTTTATCTACTCGTTAACGAAGGCAGAATATCATAAACCCCGATAGTCAAAAAGACACAGCACATGAGTTATCCAGATTAAACTATTTAACAATTCAGCAGAGCGTCAATGGATACTAAATACCAGTCATGACCATTAGGGAAAACACCATTTTCATGTCAGTGGCATTTGAGCACTAGCAGCAGATGACACATCATAATTCATATATTATTCAAACAGGCCAATATCTCATTTATTCTTGGTTAAAACCATTCAACGTGTCCAAATGCCTTCACAGACTATACAGAAAAATATAAAATTAAAAATCACAAACATATCTAATTCAAGCATAATTACTATCATCAAATTCATTTTCATCTGCCTTTTTAGCCTTCTTGTCTTCTTTCTTTTATTGGTTAATTAAATTCAAAGTGTCCAAGCAACTTCACAAAATTAAAAAGAAAAATATAAAAGATTAAACTGCACAAATCCTTCTAATTCAATCATAATTATAACTATCAAAATTATTTTCGCTGACCATTTTGTACAGTTGTAGTATGAAAATTTCACCCTTAATAGAGATTTATGAGCAAACGTACAAATACAAAACCTACGTTATATCATACGTAGGCGGAATATATATTAAGAATATATAAGCACAAAATTGACCTAATAAAAAACAATACTTCAGACAATGAAAAATAATACCTTAAAAGCTATGTCAGGTAACATAGCTGGATCACTCAAACCTCTGAATTTTATTTTAGATATCAACCCTTTCAAGCAAACATATGCCTCCTCCGAACTTAAGGCGAACTTGGCAGATTTTCTTCCAGCGCCATTGTCACCAAGTGCTTTTATTGCATGTGCTTGGTGGCAATTGATATACTCATGTGGGTCCTTGATGCTTATTGGAATACGACGATAATAAGAATGAACACCTGAAAAGGAGCCAAAACCAATTGACTATGAAAGCAAGTGGTAATCCCTTTAAGTGAGGGTGATGGAGGCAATGTCTTGGTTAATGACTATCGTAGGATTTCAAAATTTAAGACAACAATGCTTAAAAGATCACTCATTGACCTTATGAACATCATGAGAAAAGCTACAATTTAAATGAAGAAATCTATTTATAGAATTAATTTCTAATTTAGGAAGAATAAAATTTCTTTTTTCCTTAAGTTGTACTCCTCACGTTAATATTCTAACCAATGCAAAAAAATAGACTGACAAAGCTTTCAGCAGTTTGAAACTTTAGTTGGGTATTGACTGTTTTGGTGGGTTACAGTCCAAAACTATATCCAAACCTTGCACAGTTTAAGGAGTATAATGCCATCACTGCCTATTTTTGGCATGCCAATGGTATCGCTGGTTACTTATCTTGTTGTAGGAATGATTTACAAATAAAATCACATTGGTTTTGAGGGATGAGTTACAAACAAATCAGAAATAAATGTTTAAATTACTTACAGTTAGAGCACAAAGAAGTTTTCTTCTGATCAATCAACAAGCTTAAACTTAGATTCAGATACATATCTGGATTGGCACTGAGCGATATCTAAATTTTCATATCCTACATTATATGAAACATGAATCAAAGTCAATAACTTTTAGTAGATTTTCGACTTCATAATCAAGGTCAATAACTCGAACGAGATAACAAGGATGACGAAAGTGCAATACTAGCATTAAATTTCAGTAATTTTTCTTTGATGTACAGTTTTCCGAGAACCCCACTCAGTTTTACTAATCCCCATGTTGGGCATACTGAATGTGGCCCAGTGCTTTGTTTTGCTAAGCACTAAATTTTAATGTTTAGTAATTAGTAGCATTGAGTTCAGTTCTTAGAAAAATTGAGCACTGGACTTAGTGCTCAGTTTTTACTGAGCATGAGATAGTGCTTAGTACAACTAAGCCCAGTTCTACTTAGCACTACGCTCAATTTTAATAAGCTCGCTTTTTACTGAGATAGTGCTCAGTCGCTTTCACTTTTAATTCCCGTATGCTGATGTTCACATAAACTTCAGACTGGGTGTTAATTAACCTTATGTTCGGCAAGTAAATTTACACCTCTGATTATGCTGCATGATTATTGTTAGATGACATTTTTAATATGAAATTATGTTACTTGCATGTTTAGCTCTTTTTAATTTTACAAACATGCCTGTCAAGTCCAAAGTTCTGGACAGTGTTGATACATGGTTATTTCACTACAATCAAGTTTCACTACCTTCTTTTTTAACCGAAAGTATATGCTAAAGACTGTTTAGAAAATCTACATACATCAAGTTAATTATCATGGACGAGTAGTTGCAGTAGTTAATATTTTTTATTAATACTATTTTAGAAAATCTGCATTAGTCCAAATATCTTCTAAGCTGTGTGAGAACATGTTCTACATATCTGCTATGTGCAATCCCTAATCATTTTCATCATATTATCTTAACATGCACAATGATAATTCATTGGTATATATCAAGTTAATTAAGAAGTACGCACAAACTGATTGTATTATAAGCATTCATTAACTTCGGAGTGGTTCCGAAGCAAATTGGTACGTACTGTCTACAAATGAATATTGTCTACTACACTCAGCATTATGAGTTGTATACAAATAAAAATTAACACTATAATTTTCTCATTTGCTTAGTTTGTGAAATATATTTTTAAGGTCTCAAACTAATTTACTTTTGCATATGTATCACTATTTACAAGTGACACTTAGTCTTTGTTATCGTGATAAATTGCTGTGTACAAAATATATATCATAATGTATATCAATTTGCCATAAAATACGTTGCTTGCCATACCAGTCTAGACACGACTTTCACAAACCAGGTTGTACGGCTACTTCGAAATTCTTGAAACGCAGTTATATACTTAGTTAAAATTTCAATTTAGACAATCAATATGTAGCCAAACTTTAGATCACCAAAAAATGAGGGGGAACTAGTCAGAATGGGTAAAAGCGTGTAGAAAATAAGTAGCCATATGCCACTGTCTTGGCATTACAGCAATCAATATAAATAAATGTACACAATTAGCCTAAACATAATATTTTTCATATTAATTAGCATAATTTGAAAAAACAGTAAATAGTGAACTCATATACACTATCAATGATCATTTAAAAAACGACATAACCTGTAGTGGAGCATAAATAGAATATAATAGAATAACTAAAGTTAGAAGCATAGACAGACTATAATAGAACAATTGCAAGAAAAGGAGTTATTCACATGTAGTCTGATAATTAAAATTATAGGAAAAACAAACAATAATACCTGTGACAGAAGTTCTAATTGGAGAAGAATGTTTAGGTTTTGGATTGGGATCGATTTGGGAGATGAGCGAGAAAAGAGATTTATGGCATCGATCGACCGTTAAAGATGGTAATTAGGATCAATTTTGCGGGATTTATGCTTTCGGGTGGTGGACTTGGTGGATGACCACGATTAATGGGTTTTGAAGGGGATATAGCGAAAGGAAGAATGGTTATTGGAGGGGAAAGCAAGTAGACAAAATGAGCCTTTTCTTTTGATAGTTCCCACAAAATTTTTGTTTCCCGCCTGCTTTTTATTAAATAGCGTTGTACCGTTGTACGATAATTTATCAGAGCAAATAGCGTTGGGATCCCAAAGTTGAACAATGGTCGAGAGTCAATATGCGGCGGTGCTGTTATGCTATCATATTTCCAAATTGTTGTACTGATTATTCACCTTTAAAACGTGAGGACTGGTCCAAGCGCCTCGTTTTAATATATTATTAGACCCTATGTCTAAACATTCAATTATGCGCTTGCTCTACTTCATCAGGTTTTCATCTAACTTGGTTATCATATTAACTTCTTATTCAAGTTACCAAGTTCTATCTGAGCCCCTTATATCTTTAAGGAATGGGCCCCTATTAATTTTGGTTATAAAGCTTAACCCCTTTTTTTCGTTCATTAATAAGCCCATAACATGTTATTCTCTAGATTTTAATCCAAGTTCTGTAATTTACAATCTGCTTATATTATTCATTGTCCAATTTCATAGTTACAACATGTTCTACTTAATATGTAATTAAGTATATCTCAATTCATATGTTTTCTGTTTAACATGTCACTTATTGTTTATGATTAAGTGTAACTTATTTCATTTCATAAGTTTGCCTCGTTCTTTCTTATTTAATCATAATTCCATCTTATACTGTCACTACACCTTATCGTTGTTTACTTATTAACTTAGTTCTGTTAACAAAGGTTTACGAATAAGTTTCCTTTCCATAAATATAACTTATGTTGTCCTTGTCATCATATTTCAGATTCTCGTTCTCATAGATAACTTAATTTACTATTAAGTACAACTTATCTTATTACAAAAGTTATTCCATTTTCTTTATCGTTTATTGTAACCTAAGTTATAATTTCCACTTGTCCTTAGGACAAACCTACCTATTATACAGCATTCCCATTAGTGTGATTTATTTATAACAGGTTATTATCATTCCCCGTTCATTCCACTTCCTTTACTGTTTTAATTATCTTTCATTCATTTTCTTATTCATTTCCATTAATCACAATTAGTGCCATTTATTTCTATCCTTTTATATACATATATTTATATATATGTTTACGTACTCAGCCTTACATTAAGTCTACCACTTGTGGATGCTTGATTTGTTGGGCGGTTTCGGGCAGACTTCTACCACAAGTTGAATTTACCTCGTGTCTAAGTGCATTTATTTTCTATTTACTGTAAATTTTCTATATAATTTAGGTGTGTCAATTCTTTCAAATTTTTACTGTAATCTAAATTTTACATTTCATCATATTAAGCCCATTTTATGTCGCGTGTTCTTTCTAACACGTAATTAATTTTATTCTAACATGTAATC
Organism: Allium sativum; assembly: GCA_030737875.1. NCBI lineage: Eukaryota > Viridiplantae > Streptophyta > Magnoliopsida > Asparagales > Amaryllidaceae > Allium > Allium sativum. Next base: position 190,975,680 of record CM060922.1, on the reverse strand, counting down.
ATTTAATCATGTAATTGTTCAAATCTTACAAATTAACATGTAATTTTCTGAATTCTATAGTTGAGTATTCAAGTCCATAATATGCCACAAGTTAATCATGTAATTAGAACATCTTTTTTTTTTTTTGGCAAGGCCGACCGGTTTTTATAGTGATCCGTAACACTCTTTTATTTATTACAAAATAAAAAATACAAGGTGTTCCAGGAGATATGCGGTTCACATACCAGCTTATGGTTCTTCCACACACGTAAGAAACCGCAAACAACACAACTCGTTACATCATATGACATGCAGATCATACTTAATTAATGCCTCAGAATAACATGACAAATAGACTGACAAAAAAAGTGGAAAAAGCACATACTTCAGCCCATGTCGTCGTCAAGACCTTTGAGAAGTTCAATTTTCTTGCTTCTTGTAGTTGGAGCACTTCCCGACGTTCTACCAGAAGAAGAGACAACTAACGGCGAGTTGATGATTGGTTCAGGTGGAGCTTTGTAACCTGGAGGAGGTTTAATATGGTCGTAAGGACCAGCTTTCCTTATGGGTATTTCAATTACTATGTTACCATTGAGAGGAATTGTTGGGCTGGAAAAACATGAAGGATTAGGAGAAACGATGACTTTTGATTTTTCATGAGGCCTCGGGACATTACTTTTACTAACATTTAGAAAACCCGGCTTGAACACCGATGACGACTGCTTGGAAGCACTTATTTCATTTTGAATTAGACCCAACTTCTCACGCTCAGCGGCATATATCTCCATGGAGTTGTAATTATAAATCATAACATCCATGAGTTTAAGTTTCTCAGCACAAACCAAAGGTTCAAGCAACCCACTTACAATTTCAGCGCGCAATGATTCGATTGATTCACGTACCCCTTTGTCTTCTACCATGTGTTTAGCTTTATCCTTAGCTTTATACTTCTTTCCCTTCTGGTCACTAATGCCCACACAATCAAAATTCATCTGCAAAAATGAATCGAGTTTTGCCACATCATTGGTAGTGTTCACATCTGCACAAATGTGCTGATTCTTGCCAGTATCTCCAACTTGCGCATAACCAGAGCCTTTTTCTTCCGCCACTATTTCATCCAGTCTACCAGAACATGCTTTTACGAGAGTGTTAGAATTTTGAGTGGAAATTACATGTTGGGGGAATGCACGAGATAACAGCTCGCTAACTTGACTGATTTCCCCCTCCTCACTAACGTTTTCTTCATCATGTTCTAGAGTTTCTTCTTGTAAGGTAGATAGGACGGCAAACCTGCTGTTAGTCGAAACTTCTTCTCCTGTCAAACTTTTCATGATATTCTTGTTCAGTAAGGGGTTCTTAACTGAAACTTCTTTCCTTTTCCCCTCTACTCTCGTTCACATAGAACTGTGAGTCTTTGCCTTAACGGACTGATCACGCTCCGCATTAATAATTTCTCGGGACCTAATCTTGTTGCAGTTAAAGATACCTGATGAAGGTTCCTCCCTGTTCTTCACACAGTTATTAGAAGTGTGCCCAAAACTAGTGCATTTTACACAAATAGCAGGACGCCACGGGTATGTAACTTTCACAATCTGTTCACTTCCATCTGGCAATAACACAGGGAAGTTGAAGGGTAATTCATCGTGTGGAGAAACTTCTACCATGCATTTCGCATACTCCAGTCGATCAAGCTTCTCAGTAGAGAGATCTATACAAAGAAATTTACCAATTCGCATTGCTAAGTAACAGATACCAACTTTTGACAAACAGTTCAGCGGCAAATTAAAGAGTTTAATCCATACCGGAACTGAATTTATAGATTTATTCAAATCTCCCAAATCTGGCATCCATGGGCGAACTATAAATAACTTATCTTGAATTATCACTGGATCGGCTTGCAAGATCCTTTCACGATCTTCAACATTGTCAAAATAGAAAAAGAAAACCGAACCTGTCGATTTAATTTTAACCCCTCCAGAAGGTTTCCATAAGCTTTCTCAACCGATAAGAGACAACTGAAAAAGGTAGCGGACGATCTAGGAAGTGACCAATTAGGTAGCCACTCCACTGCTCCTCGGCGGCTTCCAGGATCTGGTCAGTAGGTAGCAGCGCTTTGCCTTTAAAACAAGTTTCATTGGAGGGGGTGAGAAGGAACCAGCGTTCCTAGGTTTAGACTCAAAAAGCGAAGACCACTTCTTTGAAGGAGTGCCAACGTCTAAAATAGGGTTACTTGGAGGATGGGCGGAGACTAAATTAGGGTTACTGGAAGAAGGAATTGGAGGCAGGAAAGGGACAGGTGGCGGTTCAGGTGGAGGAGGCAGAGGAGGTGAAGGTCTGGTGTGGTTCGGAGGAGCAAGATGGTGGTGGATCTGCGACGGAGAAATCCTTGAAGAAAGGTTAGGCCTTGCAGAGAAGGACGGAGGAAAAAACGACGCCATTTTTTAGGAAAAAAAGGCTCTTTTGAATACTTTTTTGAAAAAAGTGTAATTAGAACATTTATGTATACAACAGGAATCGCTACACATATTTTAACAAATTTACATTTCAACACATGAACACTTCAGCATATTAAACATTTCAACATATGAATGTTCCAACATATTAATATTTCAACATGTCATATTAGCATTTCATCACTATAATCATTCTGACATATTTACATTGCATATTAACGGGGAATGTCAAACGATAATATACCATTATCAAAAATGATATAACTTAAATTCACTCACCTAATTTGCTTTCCAAATCTTGAATCTGGTCCAGTTCTAGCATTCTATGGTTTCCCCTAACTGGATTTAGAATCTAACAACCATGGATCCCCAATTCTTACTAAAAGAAAAAGGGAAGAAAGAAGAAGAAAGAGGAGAAATTAAATTGATCAGATCCAAGAAATTACCTTACTTCGAATAGAATCTTGAACACCTTCTTTATTAATATTCGTCCTTTTCTTGCAGATCTTGATTCAGAATTTTTCTAAACTAATTATTCTATTTTTCTAAAGAGATTTGAGGAGGAAGAAGAATGTAAAAGCTTAGGAGGCTTCTTAGAAAATGTGAGATTTAGGCTAGGCTCTGCTAGCCAATTTATAGTTTTTCAAGATCTTATCGTATATGCAGCACTGAGTTAGCAACGATCGTTGTTAAGAAAACAGTCCACATTCATTGATGAATCTGCTCGGATATGTGGTGGGGTTGACCCTTGGGTCAACCCCCTATGTATGTCGACCCCTGGATCGACCCCCTATCGGTCCCGCGAGCTGTTTTGGCGCAGAAGTTTAATTTTCGAATGTTTGATTTATGGAATTTATTTAAATATTATGTTTACATGTAATCTCCTTATATGTATACAAATCTTCTAATGACCATTTTACACGTGTATGTATGTGTGTGTGTGTATATATATATATATATATATGCACAACTTTTATTTTGTTTTCAAAATTCAAACGGTGTTGTACCATCATTTAATTCTTGCCATATTTCTTTGATTGCAGCCTTATCTTGAACTTTTCTCTTGTATGCAGATATTTGCACATATATACGCATATATTATCATATACATATATTTTTCTATACTTATTTATATGTATATTTTTCCTTATATGTGCGTTTATACATAATTTCTCTTTAGAACAAGTGGTATTTCAGCCGTTCCCTTAAAACAAAAATATGACGCCGGCGGGGATCGAACTTTGTACCTCTTATATGCAAGCCACATGCTCTAACCAACTTGACTACTAAGCCTATTGTTAATAAGGCTTAGAACAAGGGTGGTCATTGTTCTTTTCTCATTCCTCCTTTTCATATTTGTTATAATCTTTTGTTTAAACCATTGCATGAAACTTTATCATTTTGCATGCATCTTTTTCTTTTATTTCTCTTATATTATTAAAGAATAATATTCTTAAATCGGTGCATGCAACATATTTACACTACATACAACCAATCATTTCTTTCTTTTAATGTATGCATTACATTTTTATTTACATTAATCTTTTCCTCTTTTTCAGTGCATGTATTTATTACATGCAATCATATATTATTATTATTATTATATTTTTTATATATATATTTATGTCTATGCATATATATACACATATGCATTATTTAATTATTTAGTTGTCATAAAATGTAGGGTATTACATTCTCCCACCCTTAGGAAATTTCGTCCTCGAAATTTGATAAAGGTGAAAATCAATTAACCTCTTGCATAATATACATCCATCATATGTGCATTCAATTTTTGCAAACACTATGCACTTGTGCAAAGTGAAATACAACATAATCATACACGTATGCCTAAGCGGTACCTCCTATGCGTATGCAAATTTTTCAAAATTCCTTTTAAAATATGATGCTCAAATCCTAAATATACTGGCAGCTACATGAATGCAATAATTTGAAAATCAAAATTGCTTTATCATCCAAATTTTCCTATACTCTTACTGAGCAAGATCGTAGTTCATCCAATTTTTGCATCCAAAACCCTACCAAGCAACTTTATTTTTCAAATTTCAGAAAAAATCTAATTTTCTAAATTCGTTTTTTTATGTTACAAAAAGGTGGAAGACGGAAAACTTCACATCTTCCGTTTTTCTTTTTCAACCTTTTTCTTACCGTACTTGGATTTTATGAAACTATTTATACAAATTCCCTATTTTCCTACCCAAGCACAACCCACATAAGAAAATTTTCTTGATAACATATTCTCTTTTTCAACTTATCTTGGAAATTTTACTCCAATCCATATTTTCTCATAATTTTCCACATTTCTTTAACTGTCATTCTTGTTGCTTTATTGAATTTGTTGTTTCCTTTTTAGTTATGTCATTACTCTTTTCTTAGCTTATTTAAATTAATCCTCTGATCTAAGTTTAGTTTCAAATAAGCCTTCTATGCCTTTAACTAAAATGGAAAAACAGACGCTCTACGCAACTACTATTAAGGGTCAAGAATCTCAGGACTATGTCCCCCTCCGAAAAATTCAAACAACAGGATGTAAATACTTACTTGCCCTCTATTGTCTAATAGTCACCACTAGTCCTTGTTGTGTACTAACAGAAATTTTTATGCAATGCCTTAGGCTTTTCAATGCTTACGCATTTTACGGGAGCTTGCCATTATTCCAAGATAAGATAATTCTTGCTACCTACTTCATAGCCTCAAAGCCTTTTTCCCGTCTTTACTAGGCACTAATCCTTGCCTACTCCACACTTTTTAAAATACTGTTTGGTCTTTTCATTTCACTTTTCTTTCAAAAGCTAAAAGTGTCAAAACTTTATTTTCCTCATGAAAACTTTTTTTTTGCCAAACCATAAAACATGCCATCTTATAGAAATGCAAATCAATTTTTTTTTTCAGATCATAAAAACTGGAGTACACAAGGAGAACTATTTCTCAATCATGTTTACTACTTGTACTTGCCTATAAGGTTAGTTCAGTTTCTTACTACAAGGTGCAAACATCTACTCTATTCTTAATTTCTACAACTTATTTTGTCCACCCAACAAAATTTTCTCGTTAAAACAATTTATCAAAAATGATTGTCAAAAGATTAGAGATTTCAAAACTTTCTTTACTAAAAATTCTAGTTTCCAACAAAATGCAACACTTTTTTCAAAGTTTTGCTTTTTAACCCTTTCATGCAAAGCGAACTATACATGCTCTATGGTATGCAACTTTTACTGAGTGAATTTTAGTTTAGAAAAAAATTTCACAAGAAATCACTGTTTCCAAAATATACCCCATTTTATTTCAAAACCCAATATGTTCTTCTTTAAAATTTTTAAAACTATAACTCCTATGATTAAAAATTGAAAACACCATAAACCATTTTCCAAAAACTTTTACAATTCCAAGTTCTTAAAAGTTAACAATAGGGTTAGACTCAAAGCGGGTTTCCAATTTTCCAAGGCTTTCCAAGACACACCCACAAAGTCAATTCTCTCAACTATACCTATTCCTACTCCATTCTTCTCCATTTAACATTTTCCAATTTATAAGGTTTTCTGCTAAACCCACTAATCTGAAATATTAGCATTTGGTATCCACCTTCCTTCCATACAGAGTATATTGTACACTTCCTACCCAAATTACTTAAGGGTCTCAAATTTCCATATTCATTCCTTTAGTGTACAAAACAGACATCCCAATTCTTGCCACATTATACTCTTTCTATTTAGTGGGTAACTCTATGGATCTTGGTATATATACATAATATATTTATATTTTAAAAAAAAATACAAATACGCTCACTCACTATATATATAGGAATCCTAAACACAGGCTCTGATACCAGATGTAACAACCCGAATTCCGACATACCGAATTTTTTTCAAAATTCTAATCTATCGAAACTCGTATTGGTTGCTCTGGTATCCTGCAAAAAAGATAGAGACATAAAATATATCAGAGCTCAGAAAATATCTCACAGTGGAAATCAAAATATAGCCTTACCCGAATTATAATACAGTCTAACCAGTATCCAAAGCTATCATATCTCTCCCACACGTCTAACCTGCGAGTATGTGATGAGAAAGGGGTCAAAACACAAGTTTTGATGACTGAATTTAAACTACACATTTTGGATAACCCTACATATAACGTTCAATTATATTTTCTCATTTATTAGTTTACTTGGGTTAGCGGCACTCAAGGCTTACACACACGTAGTACCCATTTACTCCCATTTGATTAACCTACTTCAATATCTATGTATCTACCGCCAAATTAAGGTACACCCCATAGTACCTCACTCGCACGGTCGCCGCCGTAATGCCACAGAAATATATGCAGTCACTCATCCTACACTGGAGTGACGTACGGACCTTTGTATAACAATGCTACGTTCCGCATAGAACCGCTATCACCATGCTACGTAAGCGTACGGACTACCACCTTTGATCGAATCATATCACAGAGTAATGCCTTAGAGTCTATGATACACCACCCAGAGCAGAAATGCATGTATCTAGACTTTCCCACGTATGTGTCGTCAATCGTACTTGATGTCTTAACCGCACATACCCTATGTTGTGCACCAAGTTCCGTGGTAGGATTGTACAAGAAACACAGAACTCGGTCAGGAGTTTTTCCGTATCTGCACAGACCTGCATTTAAGGGCCTCAAAATACAGATACCCCTCGGGTCTGTTTTTCATGGTGGCTATGGCCCCACCTCGGCCCCTCCCTCAACTAGTAAAGACTATAAGATCTAAGAGACTTGCCCCTAACATTAAAAAACAATCTAAACATCTAACTGGCGTCTCCCTCAACCATCGTGCCTCAACAGTGAGAGGTGGATGGCGTCTTGGGTTTAGTTCTAGTCTTTCCGCATCCCTGTAACAACCCGCATTTTTCGTATTAGAGGATCATCAATGTAATGGCCCGGATTTTTAACCGTTTTATTTAATATTTAAAAATGATTTTTTTGATGTTGTATGGGAATTATAAATGAAAATTTGTAAGGAATTTATTTAATTAAAACGATATTTGAAAGTATAATCTACATTTTAATTATAAACGAGCTACAGCTTCATGTATTACGTTTTGAATTTTAAATGAACGGATCCAATGTAAGCCGGGTTTCTTTGAAACAAGAAACGTTTGAATCTATCGGATAATATTTTTCTAATGAAAGGCAAAAATGTTTTCTGGATGGTTATATATATACACACACTGTTGGATTATAACGAAGTTAACAGAGGTTTTAAATAATCAATTTAATACTATTTTGGTGTAAATAGGAATTATATATTAACTTAATCGAATTAAAATAGCGATTGTATCAACAATGTCGGAATTCGACGAAAAACAATTTCTTTGTGTTCAAAATGATAAGTTACTCTAAGGTTTTCAATTTCGTCATGGTCAGAATACATTGTGATCATATGAATTTTTACATTTGATGCTTGATGCTACACGTCAAATAAAATCGTTAGTTGCTATCGTAGGGAAAAAAATCGTCCATCGCCTAAAATTAAAATATCGCAGGTCACTTGTTATTGATATTAAACTATAACTGCCGCACGTTGTTTCAATGTTTCAGCAACCATGTGCTCACTCATTTTAACACTTCAGTTGCACATGGATCAGTCATTTATTTCATCTCAACACTAGTAAACAAATTAAAACAAATTTGTACATCTGACCATTGGAACCTTTGCCGTTGCAACGTTGATCTCGAAACCCAATATGTATTTTCCTGGTACTGTTCAAATCTTCGAAAATCAACGAGTACATGCTCGAGTTTTTGAAAACTCAACCCTATCGTTTTCAAGTTTCGAAACCTCGCCTGCCAACCATGTGTGCGATATAAGCATTTAAAACATTTCGGTCAATCCCCAAGGAAACACTATCTGACATTGTTGAACATATATAAAATAAATAAATAAATAAAAATAAATAAACACATTGTGCTTGTATTCACTAATGCTGTTTTGTCCCATTCGATCCCAGCCAATTATTTCGGCTACAACCAGAAATATCTCTACCAAATATTTAATAGCATGTTCTAGGAAATCAATTTGAATTCAAAGAATTTGGCTCTGTCCAAATTCTGAACAACTTTAGACAACAAGGCTGTGTGGCCTTAATTAAAAAAATCTGACACAAGTGTTTAATCTTTACGTGGTAACCAAGTTTTCTTCTTTAATGTAATATGCTGCCACTTCCGTTCTTCAGTGGTTCGAAACCCAGTACACTAAATACACAGTCCAAATTAGTTCTTTCGAAAATCATGTAAAGAATTAAACCGAGCTTACACCTTCAAAAACCCAACTACCTCTATTCTTGCTACTTCTGGCTAACTAACAAACGGAGTCGTTGTTTCTTTCATTTTTTGGAACCGTGTAGCGCTTGAAGTGGAGTTGTGGTAGTTTGTGCATGGAGTTTTGATGCGGGTTGAGATGAGGGGGCGCAGTGCAGTTCGTGAGTCCTATTGTGAAGCCGAGGTGGTATTGGAAGTTTGGTGTGATCATTGCTGATTGTTTGCTTGGGAAGGATTACTTTGCGGTGGTCTGTTGACAGTGCTGAAGGAGGAAGAATAGCAAGGTGGAGCTGGTTCAGATAGAAGTTGATGACGTAGTGTCCTTCGTTGTATGTGCGAACTGGAGGAGTCTGATAGCTCCATGGTAGCGGTCAGCGAATGTAAAGGAGGAATTGAAATTTGGAAAAGATGAATAGACAGGGAAGTTTTGGGGTGCTGTAACTGGGGAAAGAAAGTGTATGCATCGGCATGGAAAACAATGTAAGGGAGAAGACATAGTATAACAGTTAGAACTAAAGTGCAAGTTTGTTTCAAATTACTAAGGAGAAATGCAAGGATCAGCTTGGCCATTTTGTTTGCATAGAATCATAGAATCTAGAGCAGGGAAAGCTCCTTTAGATGGAGGATACAAGGGACGTAGGCAGGCTTGGGCTTGCAAGCCTCAACAAAAAGAAAAGAAAAATAAGAAACAGGAAAAAGAAAGATTGGCAGGAAGTAGTAGTTTGGGCGAAGCCTAGGAAATGTCATGGTTAGCAATTCTGTAGCAAGTTAATATTCAATAAAAGGAAAAGGGTTTTGGGTGGCAACAAATCAGTTGGAAGGAGAACTTCTAAGGACTAACTCACATGCTTAAACTCTAATTACGGTATTAAGGTATTTAAGAAGGTAATACACTGAATTTCTATATTAAATGGGCTTTAATAAATTTAAATATATTTAAAACTTAAAATAGCATATGTTATTTGTATATGAACAGATTTTGATGAAATCAGATCCGGTGAAATCGCGACAACGAACACTACGCTATCAGGCTAGATTGGTTGAATTCAGATGCAATCGGAGTTTATATAATCTCAAACGCTCGTCTGTAATTGTATGAATCAACACTGAACCCTCAATCAAAAATAAATGGTGATTTAACTCTCACACCTTCTGGAATATTATGATGTGCTAAATTCATTTAACTTAAATTTATCATTAATATCGTAAATTGGATGCCTTGGATGCTTGTTAATTTGTTAATGATTGTCGACATTTATAATAATGTCGTATTGGATGATTGATTGAGTATTATTCCTTTTGTTTTTATAAACTGTTATTAAAATCTGTGATGTAGGGAAGGATAGATTGGAGGGATCCAACAGGATTCCTCAAATTAATTGTATGTTATTTAATCTTCATATTTAGTTATATGAACTTTTCACCCCAAATAATGTTATATCCTATCTGGTTACTGATTGTTGATTGGATGTTGATTATTGAATCTAGGTTCAACGATCATTGTGTTTCTAATCAACAACCAGTGTTGATTAAGCGATCGGCAGTGAATGACCTAAATCTATATTTTTAGACGTTGATTTGCCAATAGACGAATTGACGATGATTTAAGTTATAAATTTATTTTTATAACTAAATTAAAGTTTCAATTTTATATTGATATACATTATCTAAAATAGATATTTTTATAAATATATTTATATTTATGATTGTACTTTACGAATTATGAAACGATTTATATTCTTATGTTTCTCATAAGGAAGGAAAGACAGAAATATACTAAAAGGGAAAATTTAAGCTAATTGTTTCCAAAGAAAAACTTAAGCGAGTTCGTATTAAATTAATTGTATTTTAATTCATTCAAATCAGAAGGATTGGAAGAAACAAATTAGCAGTTAATGGTGTTTTTAAGTTGATTTAGTCAACTATTCCAATTGGAAATGTTATTTTAAAATGTTATTTAATAAGAGTTATTTTTTTACAAATAATTTTTAAATGTAACGAACACTATTCTAAGTTAATTAAAATTTAATTAACTATGATATGAAGTGATTATCAAACTGATTAAATGAAATTGACCGTCTATTTTAGTTGATAGTAAAATAAATTATTTTATTCGGTTGAGTATTATTTTAATAACCAGGGCGATGACTTTTAAATTAAAATTTGTTTAAAAAATATATATCAAGTGTGGTAAGTGAATGACGGGAAAGAGTTCTTTAAAGGTATTTATAACCCAAATATAAAAACAAGGTTTGTAAATTGAATTTTAGACTACACGATGAATTTGAAAGGAATGAAAGGAATTTATAAGTATGAAGTTAGGGCTATAAAACCATAGTTAAGCGAAATAGAATTAATACGGTAGTAAGGTTATCGGGTTTGGAATTATAAACTTCTATCTATCTTGAGATAAGAACGTTGTCAATCAAGGTCTGAGACATAATTAAAATACCCCAACTTGAATGATTTCACTATTATCGAGGGATGGTATTAGTTTGTAATGGTAAAGGAAGTAAAAGAGATTTTGTGATTTATTTCTAGATTAAAGGAAATATAAAAAGAGATTTTAAAGAATGTTTCCAATGTAAGAAATATAAATGGATCGAGTTAATGATATTTGCAAAGTGATATAAAGAGGATTTTAAAAATACGCAAATAATGGAAATTGGAGTGTTGTTTTAAATAATCTGCTTTTGCAAACGAGCATAAAGGATATATGGGTTTTTATGGGATATAATTATAATTCGAATAAAGGAGATGACAAGGTATATTTTGAAGATGTTTATGCCAAAAGGAAAATAAAAGTTGAAATTGTTTTCAAGTAACAAGACAAAAGATATTTGCTGAAATAAATTATAGAATCGATTTAAAAATTGATAGAATGATTTTGAATGAAAGGTTTGAAATGAAAGGGTCTGAGCTGCCAAAGCATTTATCAATACTATTTGAATTGATAGTTAAAACCCTAACTATCAATGGACATTATTGGACCCTTTTGACGAGTTGTTTCGAAGAGACCGGGACGGGAACAAGACCCAAAACCACTTCGAATCAACTATGCGCTCGTGACTAATGTGCAGGTGTATAAAGATGGAGCATTGAAGATCGTTGATCTTCGTGAATGGAAGAACTACTTGTTGGATATCTCTAGGTCACTCCCAGAGATATTTTGACTTGTGATTTTGTCGTAATTGAAATCTTCGGGTTGCAAGGACTTCTCGCTACTGATCCTTAAGGTGATTCCCATATAGGATGTGGTAGGAGGGTGCCTTTGGTTCATCCTATTCCTGGATGACTTGTATGAACGAATGTTTGATAGAGTATTTACTGAAACTCACGTACATTGCTTTTTACAATTATACCAAGTTTGGTGGCAGAGAAGTTCTCTTGCTTAACAACCAGAGTATATTTGTGGATGTTGATTAATGATTTGACGGATCTGACGATGTGGCATTCAAAGATATGAGATGTTCTATGTAAGATAAAACGTGACCTCAAGCCTCATCAACTGGGAAATGACAAAAATCGGGCAGGCAACATGGCTAGGTGGGTTACACCCAAGAAGGGTGTATTATCACCATCTAGAGAAATTCCGTATATAGTTCTTCTTTCGTTTCTGTATTTCCACGGATGGATGGTGGGCCCTTAAAACCATCGGGTGATAATACATTCGCTACACTCAAGCTAAATGAGTGGGTGGTCATGTGTGGCCGGGTTGCAAGATGTTCTTGTTAAACCCTAGTGTATACCCTCTAGAGTACACTGATCGGAAGGAGATTCTGTACCTTGTCATAGTTGGAATTCAATTTCCAATAAGCGCCCCACGGTTTTTGATTTTATATTATATATGTAGAGCGTGAGATGCAAGCGCTCTGCTAGATGGTTATTTATTTGTGATTTGATAGACACTATTATATTGTCATTGGATTGTGATATATCAAAAATGTTTTGGGTCATAGTAAGGTAAAAACCGCCCATATTTATGTGTGGACTGGTCTTACTATTATCCTTTCCTTTCAAAAATGATTTCTAAAGTTAAGCAAGTTGTTTGTCATGAGAATTTATCACGGAAAGTATTCCAGACTGATCCAGGTGAATTTTGCTTAGCTTCAAATGTGCTCAGGTCAGACCGAGTATATTACCTGGTTTGGTTTCGCTTGGAGCTTTAGAAGAGAAGCTAGAGTCGAGACGTATAGCCATATTTTCTAGTACTAGTTACTCCGTTGTGTGTTGTATTGATATGTAGTATAACTCTGATGTTGTGATATATGATTTCTTTTTGTATGAAGCATTTGATATATTATATTATATTCGTTCCAATGTAAGACTCTAATCTTCTTATTCTTCTATTCTAAATTTTTTCTTTCTTCTCTCATCCTCTAATTTCTTTCTATTAACATTCTGGGATTTGATACTTGAGTTTTTGGCTAGTAATACGAGGTTATGTATTATTGTCAAAAATTCGAGCGTTGAATTTTCCTAGTCGTTACAGTAGGTATCAGAGCATAAGATTTAGTGATAACCTTGGCTATATGGCGTAACTCAATAGAAATGGGGTTAGTAATACCCTAGATTGAGTTTGAGTGCACATATCTATATGAGAGCACGTATTTGTAGTTTTATTATTTTTAAACTATTTTTGACTTATATATTTTGCAAAGAGAATAAAAATAGTTATTTTCTTAAATTATTATAATCAACTAATGTTGATTTGAATTGGAATTCAGAATGGATCTTGAAATTTCATGTATGCTATTGACTTTTGTTCAGTTTAAATAAATCTTATAAATTAGAACTAAAACCAAATTTGATTGATGAGTGGAGAACGAAAATGGATTCCAGTTAGTGAACCTAAATAAAATGTTGGATGGCATGATTGGTTGTGTGCGTATAAAATTTATGGCAAATGAATTTGGTTAAGAACTAATGAATGAACGACTTCAAACCTAATGAAATTGGAATGGTTTGTTTTGGAATCAATTTGATTGCATAATTGAAGAAAATTGCATGGTATGGATTTGAATTGGATTAAGAACCAATGGATGAATAAATTAAAGTATAATGATATTGGTAATAAATTAATATGAATCAAATGACATATTAAATAGATTTGGAATGAATAACTTGGATGTTTGGACTATTGGCATGATTATGAGATTAATGAAGTTTGTTTAAGCTACTTAAGAATAGGTGCAGGCCTAAATTTATCCTATGTTGGTTGAGCTCCAGAGCTGACTAAATCCAGTTTAGTTAGAGCTGAATTATAATTAAGCCAGCTCGAGTATAGTTTATCGCTTAATCGAATAATAGCGCTCACAAAAAGGTACGTCTACGCAAAATATAAATTTTCGATTTTTGATTTGGGTTTTGAATTTGATTTTTAAACCGTATGGGTCGATGGAATTATTTTTGTTCCTACAATATTGCAGAAGTCCCTCCGTATAGGGGAGACTCTGCATTTTTTTTTCAAAAATATAAAGTTTTAGAAAATTTTCAAATTGTTTTGAAATTTTTTGGAATTCGACTTTATAGAAATTAGTAGTTTTTCGATTAAACTTATTGGTCTGGTTTAAAAAGTGGAAGTGAAGTTTTTACTTAATTGGATTTTGGAAAAGTTACTGGGTTGTTGCCTTTTACTACCTTAGTAATTTCGGAGAAGAAATTCTATTAAGGGGGAAAGAATGTAATGGCCCAGATTTTTAACCATTTTATTTAGTATTTAAAAATGATTTTTAATGTTGTATTGAAATTATAAATGAAAATTTATAAGGAATTTGTTTAATTAAAACGATATTTGAACGTATAATTTATATTTTAATTATAAACGAGCTGCAGCATCACTATAGTTCGTAATATTACGTTTCGAATTTTAAATGGACGTACATGATCCAATGTAAGCCGAATTTCTTTGAAACAAGAAACGTCTGAAACTATTGGATAATATTTTTCTAATGAAAGGCAAAAATGTTTTCTAGATGGTTATATATATACTATTGGATTATAGTGAAGTTAACAGAGGTTTTAAATAATTAGTTTAATACTGTTTTGGTGTAAATAGGAATTTTATATTAACTTAATCGAATTAAAATAGCGATTGTATCAACAATACAGAAATTCGATGAAAAACAATTTCATTGTGTTCAAAATGATAAGTTACTCTAAGGTTTTCAACTTCTTCATGGTCAGAATACGTTGGGATCATACGAATTTTTACATTTGACGCTTGATGCTACACGCCAAATAAAATCGTTAGTTGCTATCATAGGAAAAAATCGACCGTCGACTTAAATTAAAATATCGCAGGTCACTTGTTATTGATATTAAACTATCACTGCCGCATGTTGTTTCAATGTTTCAGCAACCATGTGCTCACTCGTTTTAACACTCCAGCTGCACATGGATATAGTCATTTATTTCATCTCAGCACAAGCAAACAAATTAAAACAAATCTGTACATCTGACCATTGGACCCTTTGTCGCTGTACTGTTGATCTCGAAACCCAATATATATTGCCTGGTACCGTTCAAATCTCCGAAAATCAATGAGTACATGCTTTCGTTTTTGAAAAACTCAACCCTATCGTTTTCAAGTTTCAAAATCTCGCCTTCCAACCATGTGTGCGATCTGAGCATTTAAAACATTTCGGTCAATCCCCAAGTAAACACTTTCCGACATTGTTGAACATATATAAAATAAATAAATAAAAATAAATAAACACATTGTGCTTGTATTCACTAGTGTTGTTTTGTCCCATTCAGTCCCAGCCAATTCTTTTGACTACAACCAGAAAATGTCTCTGCTAAATATTTAATAGCATGTTCCAACAAATCAATTTAAATTCAAAGAATTCGGCTCTGTCCAAATTTCTGAACAACTTTAGACAACAAGGCCATGTGGCCTTAATTAAAAAATCTGGTAGTCATGTTTATTCTTTACGTGGTAACCAAGTTTTCTTCTTCAATATAATACGCTGCCTCTTTTGTTGTTCACTGGTTCAAAATCCAGTACGCTAAATACACAGTCCAAATTAATTCTTTCAAAAATCATGTAAAGAATTAAACCGAGCTTACTCCTTCAAAAACCCAACTACCTCTCTTCTTGCTTCTTCTGGTTAACAAACAAGCGGAGCTGCTGCTTCTTTCTTCCATTTTCTGGAACAGTGTAGCGATCGAAGTGGATTTTTTTTTTTTTTTTTTTTTTTTTTTTTTTGAGGAAGACGGATGAGTAGTGTGGAGCTACCCAGCTGATTAATGTATTATATACAAGTAATAAATAAGCTAGTTGAAAAGCCCAACTGGTGGCAAATCAAACTGAACGAGCAATGTTTAAAGCATAACAATCCCTTAAAAAGCCTACACACCATATATATGCGTAATATAATGTACAGAGATAAACTGCACTTCACCACTAAATCTTTCAAGGTGCACTTGTGTATTTATTCAGTGTATATCCAGACTGGAGCTTCCCTGGTTAGATCTAACAGACTCAGTAAGGCTATCTGGAAGAGGCACAACCAGCCTGAATTGTGCCCGAGCTACCAAACTTGTCCAGTTATAATAGAGATGAATAATGAGTCTGTATAATCCATCAAAATGTTTACGAGGTTTATCAAATGCTGAGGCATTTCTTTCTTTCCATATGTACCAACAATAAATGGCTGAAAGAGAATCCAGAGAGGGATCAATCGGGTTGCCAGTAGTCAAAAACTGATAAAATATCAAGGATGTGACCAAGTAAATGTGTACTAGTTGTAGCAAAGATTGGGTATGATACATCACAGTCGAAGAATAAGTGATACAAAGTTTCTTCCTGATAGCAACATAGGGCACAATTAGGGTTTGATATTAAATTATGCCTATAGAGTCTAGCTCTAGCGTTAATTCTTTCATGGATGAGGCATCATTGAAAGAAGATAAATATTGGGGGTAGTTTACATTTCCAAACTCTTTAACAGTTAAAAGATCTCCATGCAAAGTTGAGGAAATGGTATAGATATGCAACAAAAAAGCCTTTAGAAGGGATAAAGCCCAAAAATAACAATCAGGAGAATCAGAAAATTGAATCTGGCGAAACAAACTTGCCACAGAGAGAAGGTTAAGGAAAATAGGAGTGCCAAAGATAGAAGAGGGGGAGAGGAAAAAAGGGCCAGAAGATGAGACTGAAGAAACAGAGCTAAACAAATGATTGGAAGTGGAGAAGAGAGCAGGAAAATGAACAGATAGGGGAAGCTCATTATGCCAAATGTCGAACCAGAATAGACATAAAGAACCATTGCCTAATTTGACATGAAACAAATTTTTGATTCTAGTTAAGGATGAGATAACACCAGACCAAAAAGGAGATGGTTTAGATGAAGCGGAGAAATGCAAAACAATGTAGCAGGGTTGAGATGAGGAGGCGCAGTGCAGTTTGTGAGTTATGGTGTGAAGCCGAGGTGGTATTAGAAGTTCGGTATGATCATTGCTGCATTGTTTGCAGGGGAAGGATTGCTTTGCGGTGGTCTATTAACAGTGGTGAAGGAGGAAGAGTAGCGGAGTGGAGTCGGTTCAGGTAGAAGTAAATGACATAGTGTCCTTCGTTGTACGTGCGAACTGGAGGAGTCCGATGGCTCCATGGCAGCGGTCAGGGAATGTGAAGGAGGAATTGAAATTTCGAAAAGATGAATAGACGGGGAAGTTTTGGGGTGTTGTAGCTGGGGAAAGACAATGTGTGCATCGACATGGAAAAAAGGTAAGGGAGAGGACATAATATAACGGTTAGAACTAGGTGGCGGATTGTTTCAAATAACTAAGGGGAAACGCAAGGATCAACATGGCCATTTTGTGCATAGAATCTGGAGCAGGGAAAGCTCCTTTAGATGGAGGATACAAGGGACGTAGGTAGGCTTGGGCTTGCGGGCCTCAACAAAAAGAAAAGAAAAATAAGAAATAGGAAAAAGAAAGATTGGCGGGAAGTAGTAGTTTGGGCCAAGCCTAGGAAACATCGTGGTTAACAATTCTGTAGCAAGCTAATATTCAAGAAAAGGAAAGGGTATTAGGTGGCAATAAATCAGTTGGAAGGAGAACTTCTAAGGACTAACTCACATGCTTAGACTCTAGTGACGGTATTAAGGTATTTAAGAAGGTAATACACTGAAATTCTATATTAAATGGGCTTTAATAAATTTAAATATATTTAAAACTTAAAGTAGCATATGTTATTTGTATATGAACATATTTTAATGAAATCAAATCCGCTGAGATTGCGACAACAAATACTATGCTATCAAGCTAGTTTGGTTGAATTCAGGTGCACTCGGAGTTTTATATAATCTCAAACGCTCTTCTAAAATTGTATGAATCAACACTGAACCCTCAATCAAAAATAAATGGTGAGTTAACTCTCACTCCTTCTGGAATATTATGATGTGCTAAATTCATTTAACTTAAATTTATCGTTAATATAGTAAATTGGATGATTGGATGCCTTAGGTGCTTGTTTATTTGTTAATGATTGTCGACGTTTATAATAACGTCCTATTGGATGATTGCTTGAATATTATTCCTTATGTTTTTATAAACTGTTAATAAATTCTATGATGAAGGGAAGGACAGATTGGAGGGATCCAACCGGATTCCTCAAATAAATTGCATGTTATTTAATATTCATATTTATTTATATAAACATTTTACCCTAAATAATGTTATATCCTATTTGGATACTGATTGTAGATTGAATGTTGATCGTTGAATCTAGATTCAATGATCGTTGTGTTTTTAATCAACAAGCAGTGTTGATTAAGTGGTCGGTAGTGAATGACCTAAATCCATATTTTTAAACGTTGATTTGCCGATAGCCGAATTGATGATGATTTAAGTTATAAATTTATTTTTATAACTAAATTAAAGTTTCAAGTTTATATTGATATACATTATTTAAAATAGATGTTTTTATAAATATATTTATATTTATAATTGTAATTTACGAATTATGAAATGATTTATATTCTTATGTTTATTACAAGAAAGGAAAGACAGAAATATACTGAAAGGAAAAAATCTAAGCTAATTGTTTCCAAAGAAACAATTAAGTGGGTTTGTATTTAATTAATTGTATTTTATTAACTTAAATCAGAAGGATTGGAAGAAACCAATTAGCAGTTAATGATGTTTTTAAGTTGATTTAGTCAACTGTTCCAATTGGAAATGTTATTTTAAAATGTTATTTAATAGGAGTTGTTTTTTTTTACAAATAATTGTTAAATGTAACGAACACTCTTCTAAGTTAATTAGTATTTAATCAACTATGTTATGAAATGATTATCAAACTGTTTAAAAGAAATTGACCGTTTATTTTAGTTAATAGTAAAAAACCTATTTTATTCGGTTGGGTATTATTTTAATAACCAGGGTGATGACTTTTAAATTGAATTTTTTTAAAAAATATATATCTAGTGTGATAAGTGAATGACGGGAAAGAGTTCTTTAAAGTTATTTATAACCCAAATATACAAACAAGGTTTGTTAATAGAATTTTAAACTATACAATGAATTTAAAAGGAATAAAAGGAATTTATAAGTATGAAGTTAGGGTAATAAAACCATAGTTAAGCGAAATAGAATTAATACGGTAGTAATGTTATTGTCTTTAGAGTTATAAACTTCTATCTGTCTTGGGATAAGAACGATGTCGATCAAGGTCTGAGAGGTAATTAGAATACCCTAACTTGAACTATTTCACTATTATCGAGAGATGGTATTAGTTTGTAACGGTAAAGGAAGTAAAAGAGATTTTGTGATTTATTTCCAGATTAAAGTAAATATAAAAAGAGATTTTAAAGAATGTTTCCAATGTAAGAAATATAAATGGATCGAGTTAACGTTATTTGCAAAGTAATATAAAGAGGATTTTAAAAATACGCAAATAATGGAAATTGGAGTTTTGTTTTAAATAATCTGTTTTTGTGAACGAACATAAAGGATATATGGGTTTTTATGGGATATAGTTATAAGTCAAATAAAGGAAATGACAAGGTAGATTTTGAAGATGTTTATGCCAAAAGGAAAATAAAAGTTGAAATTGTTTCAAGTAACAAGACAAAAGATATTTGCTGGAAAAAATTATAGAATCGATTTAAAAATCGATGGAATGATTTTGAATGAATGGTTTGAAATGAAATGGTCTGAGCTGCCAAATTACTGATCAATACTATCTGAACTGATAGTTAAAACCCCAACTATTAATGGACATTATTGGATCCTTTTGACGTGTTGTTTCGAAGAGACCGTGATGGGAACTAGACCCAAAACCACTTCGAATCAACTACGCGCTCACGACTAACATGCAGGTGTATAAAGATGGAGAATTGAAGACCATTGATCTTCATGAACGGAAGAACTACTTGTTGGATATCTCTAGGTCGTTCCCGGAGATATTTTGACTTGTGATTCTTTCGTAATTGAAATCTTTGGATTGCAAAGACTTCTCGCTACTGATCCTTGGAGTGATTTCCATATAATATGTGATAGGAGGGTGCCTTCGGTTCATCCTGTTCCTGGATGACTTGTATAGATGAATATCGGACAGAGTATTTCCTGAAACTCATGTACGTTGCTTTTTACAATTATACCAAGTTTAGTGGCGAAGAAGTTCTCTTGCTTAACATCTAGAGTATATTTGTGGACGTCAATTAGTGACTTGACGGATCTGATGATGTGGCATTCAAAGATATGAGATGTTCTATGCAAGATAAAACGTGACCTCAAGCCTTATCAACTGGGAAACGAAAAAAATCGGGCTGGCAGCATGGCTAGGTGGGTTATACCCAAGCAGGTTGTATTATCATCATCTAGATAAATTACTTATATTATTCTTCTTTCGTTTCTGTATCTCTGTGGATGGATAGTAGACCCTTAAAACCATCGGGTGATATTACATTCGCTACACTCAAGCTAAATGAGTGGGCGGTCATGTGTGGCCGGGTTGCAAGATGTTCTTGTTGAACCCCAGTGTATACCCTCTAGAGTACACTGATCGGAAGGTGATTCTGTACCTTGTCATAGTTGGAGTCCAATCTCTAATAAGCACCCTGCGGTTTTTGATTATATATTATATATGCAGAGCGTGAGATGCAAGCATTCTGCTAGATGGTTATTTATTTGTGATTTGATAGACGCTATTATAATATCACTGAATTTTGATATATCAAAAATGTTTTGGTTCATAGTAAGGTAAAAACCAACCGTATTTATGTGTGTACTAGTCTTACTACTATCCTTTCCTTTCAAAAAGGATTTCTAGAGTTAAGCAAGTTGTTTGTCATGAGAATTTGTCACAGAAAGTATTGCAGACTGATACAGTTGAATTTTGCTTTGCTTCAAATGTGCTCGGGTCAGACCGAATATATTACCAGGTTAGGTTTCGCTTGGAGCTTTAGAAGAGAATCTGGAGTCGAAACGTATAGCCATATTTTCTGGTACTAGTTATTCCGTTGTGTGTTGTATTGATATGTAGTATAACTCTGATGTTGTGATATACAATTTCTTTTTGTATGAAGTATTTAATATATTATATTTTATTCGTTCTGCTGTGAGATTCTAATCTTCTTATTCTTCTATTCTAAAAATTCTTTCTTTCTTCTCTCATCCTCTAATTTCTTTCTATTAACTATCTGGGATTTGATACTTGAGTTTTTGGCAAGTAATACGAGGTTATGTATTATTATCGAAAATTCGAGCGTCGAATTTTCTGGGTCGTTACAGTAAAATATTTTTATTTTATATATTCTCTAAGGGTTGGAACGTTCTCAAATTTTAATGTGTTGCTTATGGGGATGTGAGGCATGTCCATAATTTTAACCAAATTTTTCTGTGACCATTTTGCCCCTATCAGTCTTGTACAGGGCATAACTTTTGACTCGGTCCGAATTAGGGTGGTGAGACCTGTGCCATTGGAAAGGAAATGATGATTGCCTTTCCATAGAGTGGTTACATTAAAGATTTGGCTTAGTGGTTTGGGCGGAATCGTTGTTTTAAGGGTTTTCAGTTGGCTCTTCAAGTTTTGGAAGCTACAATGGGCTGATTTGGGAAGGCCCATTAGTGGGCTGGAGGAAACTATAAATAGGGGGTGAGAGATATGGGAAATGGTTTAGTTTCTCTATTGGTGGCCTATGTTCCTCCTTCCTCTAACACCTTTGCACCATTGGAATCGAGATCTAATCTTAGGAAATCGAAGATCTATACCATTAAGGCTAGATATACATCATTCGAAGTGGAAATTCATCGGATCAAGGGGTTTGGTTCGAATTTCTTGTTGTTCGGAATCTTAATTCATTGATTTTAGCTTGTTTTGGAGAATCGGTGAGTGATTTTCATCTCTCACATGGATTCAACGAAGTATATGAATGTTTGATCATGTTTTTCATCAAATTCAAGTGTTTTACCATAGATTTATACCTTGATAAGTCCATTTTCATATAAAACACCTATGACCTAAGTTAGCATGCTTAAACCGGTAATTTTTATGCCATTTTACATGTTTATGCAAGTTAGATTTGCAATTTAGATCATATGTTCATTTATCATGATTTTTGGTGAATTTGCATAATTTGTTGATAATTATCGTTTTCATGATGTTAGGGATTTCATAACATGCTTATGATTGTATTGGATGTATTAGATGAGCCGGTTTCTTCGAATTTGCCATTTGGCAAAGTTTTGGTCGAAATTGGAGTTGGAATGGGGATGTACAGTGGACCGATTGGTCAGGAAGAATCGGTTGTGGAGTGGCTTGTAGAATAAGCCAGGGAAGGACTGATCGGTGTGCTCCGGATCAAGGACCGATCGGTGGGTGTAGTCAGAGGACTGATCGGTGGGTGCAGGCAGAGGGTCGATCAGTTGATGCAGTCAGAGGACCGATCAGTGGGTGTAGTCAGAAGGAAGGATCGGGGTGTGTGTGTGTGTGTCCATGGGACCGATCGGTATGTCCAGGGGGGCGATTGGTGTGTGTGCGTTTGTCTAGGGGACCGATCGGGGTGTGTGTGTGTGTGTCCATGGGACCGATCGGTATGTCCAGGGGGGCGATTGGTGTGTGTGCGTTTGTCTAGGGGACCGATCGGGGTGTGTGTGTCTAGTGGGTCGATCGGTCAGCGCTTCAAGAAGATGGGTCAATCGCACATGGTTATCTAAAAAATTATATTTTTCGGGTACGACATAGATTTAAAGAAAAGAGCTTGAAAAAAATTCGGGGGCAACCCGCCGAACACTAGCCAGAGTACGGTGATGTAATTTGGCTCAGTGAGGGTGTGACTTCGAAGTAAATTAAAGTTGAAAGGTTCGAAGTGTTGAAATGTGTTCATTGATAGGTGTAGAACAGCGAATGAGATGACAACTTAAAGGTCGTGAGTTGGTGGATAATGGTTGCTCAAGAAGGTTGCTTGAGCTATGAAAAGTCATCAGGTTCAATAACTAGAGATATGAAGGCCGAGAGATTATCATCGTCGTAAATTCTAATAGGCTCAAAGCAAGGGGACAATAGAGGCACCTAAAAGACCGGTTGTAGGTCGAGTACCCTAGGTATCGTTGAAAGGCCTAGTTGTCAAGGTTGGACATACATACGTATCGTTGAATGGCATATGGAGTTTATGCTAGATTTGGGTTACCATTAGCCCTTGACATTTGGCAAGGTTGGCCACCATACGTTTAACGATGGTTTCAAAGCAGGATTGGCGGTGATAGCCAGAGTCAGTCAAGGATGTTTGATTATTTAGCTGATCTGTTTGTACTGTCTCATATAGATTGTCCAACGTCAAAGGAGATGTTCCTTGGGTGCTTGTCAGATATTAGTTTAGGCCTCTGAGGCTTATGCCTGAGTGGTATTGA
This sequence comes from Allium sativum, assembly GCA_030737875.1. NCBI lineage: Eukaryota > Viridiplantae > Streptophyta > Magnoliopsida > Asparagales > Amaryllidaceae > Allium > Allium sativum. The sequence goes on along the minus strand of CM060922.1, from coordinate 190,952,074 downwards.
ATTCGATTAGGATGGTTTACATGAGATATATAATCTGGATGAGATGAGTGTTTTACCATGATTGAATGGGTTTCCTGGTTTCCATGGGTGTATGGTTGAATTGTTTAATGTAAAGGCTATCACTGTCCGGTGTGGGGAAGACGGGAGTTGAGTTCTTCTCTGGTGTTTGGTAGATTGGTTTGTTAATCTGCCTATTCTCTTATACTTTATTGATGAAGTTTGTTAGTTGTTTTATCGCTCACTAAGACTGTTGTCTGACTCAAGGTTTTATGTTTCCCTCTTACTACTTGGGTTGTTCATCCTTTTTTGTATGGACAGACTAGGTGGAAGGTAACAGGTGATTGCTTAGTGTGGACGATGTAGCTGTTCGGAGGTGAGCAAAAGGTTGGCATACTATCTTTTTACTATATAGTATTTGGATTTTCGTTGTTTGCTATTCTTTGAATGATGTAGTGAGGCAATTTGTACCAACACCATTGTTGTAACTTAAGTCTATGAGTACTACTTTCTAGTCATTATGAAAGTCTAGTGTTTTCTGCTTCACTATTAATACCTATTGTATATATTATATTATATCTTATCCTTGCGTTGGGAGATTTACGACAGGTTCCGATGTTGTTTACCTACTTTGATGATCGTCCATAAGCTGGCTGGCACACCTTTTAGTGCATTTTCCCTCTTGTTTAGTGCAGGGGTTATGGGCGGTCGTCACGTTTGGTATCAGAGCTCTGGTTAACGATTTTTGTCAAAGTTCGAAGACGTAATTGCATATGAGATACATACTTGTAGAATTCATTTGGATGCTTACTATATATATTAACATATATAGTAGTAGCGCTTGTTCTCCTTTGGCAATTTTTTGGAAGTGGCTAATTATTCTAAATTGTAGATTTAGAATGAGTAGGCGACCATCAAGACACGCTGATAGGGGAGCTAATAATAAAGGGGGAAATGGCGGTGAACCAGACTACCCTACCATGTTTGAAGCCATGATGGAGGCATTCATGCAAAGGGTCCTCGCTCCAGTGCCAGCTACGGAAGACGTAGGAGTTCAGTTGCCTAGGGTTGTGGATTTTGCGAAGCTATGCAAAGATTATACATCTCTAGGAGGGAAACCATTCAAAAGAACCGAGCCAACTGAAGAGGTCAGAGGTGGGTGGATTCTTGTGTCTGTGTTTTTGGAGACTTGGGATTGGAAGATGCAACTAAGAGAAAGCTTGCGTCAAGGCAGCTGCAAGGCAGGGCCATGGAATGGTGTAATTTAGTTACACTTAAGACTCCAGAAGAGGAGATTTCATGGGAGAAATTCCCGGCTAAGTTTGAAGCAAAGTTTATCTCCACTGCTCAGAAGTCAGCTTTGTGCAAGAAATTCTTGGAGTTGAAACAGAATGGTCGTTCTATGCTGGATTATGTTTCTGATTTTGAAGCCCTGTCCGTATATGCTTGTTCATACATTGATACACCCTATCAGAAGAACGAGAAGTTTGTTTTGGGTCTGGATACCTACATAGGAAGACCATTGGTGGAACATCTTGATGATTCATTCGAGAAGATTATGGGAAAAGTTGTTCTCCGTGAGAGCTTGTTTCCTAAGGAAGCGAATGTTGTCGCTGCAACCAAGAAAGTTCAGAAACCGCAGGAAGGTGGTAATAATAAGAAGACGAAGCAGCAACAGCAGAAAAGAAGGGATGGCCAGAAGAAGCCTAAGAGTGAGGTGGTTTGCCTTGACTGCCAATAGAAGCTTCATTACTCGAATGAGTGCAAGAATCTCAAAGCTGAGAAGAAGTGCTTCAAGTGTGGAAAGCATGAGCATGAGAAGAAAGATTGTCCAGAATCAACTAAGGGCAAGCAGGTTGTGAAGGCATATGCTTTGGAAGCCGTGACATCTTCTTTAAGAGCTCCTACTGCGGAGGAGAAGGGAAAGGGTGTCATCATGCAAGGTACTCTTTTAGTTAATGGTATTTCAGTTCGAGTTTTATTTGATATTTGAGCATCGCATTCATTCATTTGCAATGAGCTTGTGTGTCGCTGGGGTTTGGAACCCGAGATTTGTGATAGACCATTGATTGTGACTAATCCAGTTGGGGGTTCGTCCAATTTGTGCATGTTGTGTCGTGGTCTAGTGTTGTCGAGTCATGGTTGCCCTTTTGTATGCGATTGCTTTGTTCTTAACTTCTCTGGATTTGGGATCATCTATGGATTGGCTCAAAACGTACGAGGAAAGGGTGAATTACGAGAAACTAGAGGTGAAAGTCGGAGATGTGGAAGGGCGAAAGGTTTTGATATGGTGTAAGCGCGAAGATGGTGTCTTCGTTGGCTATCTATATTCACTTATGATTCTGCAAGAAGATTTGTCATCTGTGCTAATCGCTAATGAGTATGAGGATGTCTTTAACAAGGTCGAAGGTTTGCCTCCGCATCGAGAGATCAAGTTTAGGATCGATTTGGTCGAGGGTGCTAGACCGGTTGTTATGCCTCTTAGGCAGATGGCGCCTAAGGAATAGCGAGAATTGGAGGTGCAAGTTCGTGACCTTCTACGAAAGGGATTCATTTGGAGAAGTGTTTTCGAATGGGGTGCACTGGTCGTGTTTGCAAACAAGGCAGATGGCTCGTTAAGATTGTGTGTGGACTATCGTGAGCTGAACAAGGTAACCAAAAAGAACAAGTATTCGTTGCCAAGGATTGATGACTTGTTCGATCAGCTTCACGAAGCCAAAGTATTTTATCAGATGGATTTGGCAACGGGATTTCACCAGTTGAGGGTGGAGAAGGATAGTGTTCCAAAGACTGCTTTTAGGACACCATCTGGTTTCTTCGAATGGTTGGTGATGCCATTCGGGTTGACTGACGCGCCAGCGTATTTCGTAGATCTTATGAATAGAGTTTTCAGAGATTAGTTGAGCAAGTTCATGCTCGTGTTCGTGGATGGTATTCCGGTTTATTCTCAGAATGAGGAAGAGCACTAAACACACTTGAGAGTGGTATTATAAATCTTGCGAAAGCATCAGCTAAGAGCCAAGTTTTCAAAGTGTCATTTCTGGAAGAGTGAAGTGAAGTTGTTAGGCTATGTAGTTTCTGAAAATGGGATAGCGGTTGACCCCGCTAAAGCGGCAACAATCGAGAACTGGGATAGACCTAAGAATGCGACGGATGTGAGAAGTTTCCTTGGGTTGACTGGTTATTACTGATGGTTTATCAAGGAATTCTCTAAGATAGTTGCACAGTTGACAGGATTGACGAAGAAGAACCAAGTGTTCACATGGGATGCAAAGTGTGAGCAAGCGTTTGGAATCCTGAAGGAAAGACTGATAAGTGCTCCTGTGTTGACCATTCCAAGTGGGAATGAAGAGATGGTTGTGTATACCGATGCATGTGGTACTGGATTTGGAGCAGTGCTAATGCAAAAGGATAAGGTTGTGGCCTATGCGAGTCGACAGCTGAAGCCACATAAGAGAAATTATCCAACTCATGATTTGGAGTTGCCAGCGATTGTATTTTCTCTGAAGATGTGGGGGCATTACCTGTTGTCAGTGCGATTCGTGTTGTTTACGGATCACAAATGGTTGAAGTATCTTTTCTCCCAAAATTATTTGAATCTTCGACAGCAAAGATGGCTAGAGTTTCTGGCATCGTATGATTTTGGTATAGCCTATACTTCGAGCAAAGGTAACGAAGTGGCAGATGCGTTGAGCCAAATACATGAAAGTTTGGGTGCGATGTTTTCGAAATGGAAGATCCTCGAGTATTTGGAAAGATTCGATTTCAGGCCAAGGTGTGAGTAGGAACCTGAAATGTTAGCAAGCTTATCGATAAGGCCTACTCTCATCGAAAGGATTGACGAGATCCAAAAGCAAGATGCAAATCTTGTCGAGTTTATCTAGAAACTGGAATTAGAAGATAAAGAGTTCGAATTAGATCGAGAAGGTTGGCTTCGAAAGGAAGGGCGATTAGTTGTTCCTGATATTGATGGATTGAGAGATGAGGTTCTGAGAGAATTTCATCACTCAAAGTTGATGATTCATCCCGGTGGTAATAAGATGTATCGGGACATGAAGCGAGTCTACTACTAGGAGGGGATGAAGCGGGATATTGGGAAGTTCATTTCCAAGTGTATGAACTGTCAGTTGGTGAAAGCTGAACAGAAGAAGCCGAGTGGATTGCTTCTACAATTGCTACATGTAAATGGGAGCAGATATCAATGGATTTTATCGATGGACTACCCAGAACCAGGGCAGAAAATAAAGGGATTTGGGTCATTGTGGATCGCTTGACCAAATGTGCAAGGTTCATTCGTGTCAAGTCAACTAGGACAACATCGAAATTGGCAGAACTTTATGTGAAGTGGATAGTTCGATTCCATGGTATCCCGACGAGAATAGTGAGTGATCGAGATCCATTGTTCAAAAGTGGATTCTGGAAAAGTTTGCAAGAATCTTTGGGAACCGAGTTGTGTTTTAGTACGGCTTATTATAATCAAACTGATGGTCAGACCGAGAGAGTCAATCGAATTTTGGAAGATCTCCCGAGGGATTGTGTATTTAACTTCGGAGGATCATGGGAAGACCATCTACACCTAGTTGAGTTTGCATATAATAATAGCTACCAATCTAGCATTGGGATGGCACCATATGAGGCATTGTATGGTAGGCCACGTAATTCTCTGGCATGTTGGTTAGAAAGTAGAGATAAGTTAGTACTTGGGCCAGAGATGATTAGAGAGACATCAGATTATATCGAGATCGTTCAACAACAAATGAAGGAAGACCAAGATCGTCAGAAGAGTTATGCCGATAAGCATCATAAGGACTTGGTATTCGACATAGGCGATAGGGTTTTCGTGAAGATTTCACCAATGAAGTAGGTTGTTCGATTCAGAAATAAAGGAAGGTTAGCTCCTAGGTTCGTTGGACCATTTCCAATTGTCGAACTGTAACACCCCGAATTTTGAATAATTGAATTAACTAAATTTAAGAACACTTAATTTTTAAAAGAGGAATGAAGGGAAATGGGTTGCACCATTGCGTTCGTCTCGGAAATCTGCATGGAATAGAGTCCAAGTTTTCGAAAAACGGAGTCCAGACGAAGGAGATATGGGCCTCGGAGGATTAAAAAAATATTTGAGCAGGCCGACCAGGGAGGTCGACCTCCCAAGGGGGAAGGTCGACCATAGTGTCGACCTGGGTACTCCCAGGTCGACCTGGGGGTCGACCTCCCCTTTGGGGGGTCGAACCTGGTTCGGCGAGGTTGCTGGATGGTGCGATTTTTGGGCTAGGACGATTTTTGATGGTCCAGATCAGTTCTAGGGTTAATCTTAAGGCCTAAATAACTTCCTACACCTATATATACACCCTAAGACCTAACCCTAATTCATAAATATTATCTATGACACCATTATGCTGTCAAACTCTCTTAAACCCTAGTCGCCGCCTCTAAATCAAATCTCAAGTATTCAACTTCAACTCAAATCTAAACAACAATGAATTTGTCTTCTTCAAAGGAGAGCTAAATCAATTTCAGAACACAGATTTCAGAGCTCAAGACCTTCTTTGAGTTGTGAGTTCAATTTCTTTAATAAGATAATTAACAATTTAATTAGGTTGAGTTATGATTTGGGTTATATGGTTATGTTGTGAATCATTGACCGTTATGTTATTATCTATGTTGTAAATCTATGATGCTATTATCTATGCTGTGAAGCTGTGATGTTATTATCCTTGTTGTAAATCTATGTTAATTGTTGGCTTATGTACAATAAATTCCTAATGATGCTTCATATGATTGTTTGGTTATGATTGTTGGAACTAATTCATATGTTAAATCATATGTAAGTTTAACTTGATAATTCTATATGTAAGTTTGGATGTTAATTTAGATATGAATCATATGCAAGTTAATGAGAATCATATACCACCTTACATGTTTCATGACATCTATTTTATGTGTAAGCTTGGATCTAAAGTTTAGGCTAAGACATGTGTGAGTTATATGCTAGTATACAAAATTCTATATGCTAGTTTACATGTAGATCTTAATTTACATGTTTAGATGCAAGTGTACCCCATAGTTTATGTTGCATAAATCACGTATGCAAGTATATATATGTTGGAGTATGAATCATGTAATGCAAGTTTGTGACTATTGCCTATGCAAGTTTACACCTTATGATTAGATCTATGACATCCATAGTTTATGCAAGTTTGTGACTTTGGCCTGTGCAAGTTTTAGGTGAAAAACCTTGTTCACACATACAAATTCACCGCTTATGTTTAGATCTAGTTTTTATTCTATGCATGTTGTGATGTTTTCTCTTTACTCCATAAGTTAGACTATTCGAGTCTAACGTATATTTCACATTAGACGAACGAACGTACAACATGGGGCAATGGGATAATATTAAAAGATTTAATATTGAGAATTGGCATAAATGCCTTAAATGTGATGTTAATTGGTATAATTTTATATACCATAAATAGATGGACATAATTAAGATGTTAATTATGGACATAGTTAAATTTGTAATTGATTGACAATTTGAATAGGGAAATTAATTCAAATTGGGGATTATTAATTATGTGTAATAATAAACCGCCTAAGTCACGAGGTTAGACTCGTTTGTGGTGTAAGACTGCCCGGACCCGCCTAGCAAATCCAGCTACCACAAATGCCAGTCTAATGTGGGAGGTCTTAGACATAAATTAAATGCGTAACAGTTGTAAAGACACGAGGTTAGGCTCGTTTGTGGTGTAAGATTGCCCGGACCCGCCTGGCAAATCCAGCTGCCACAAATGCTAGTCTAATGTGGGAGGTCTTTACAAGGTTACGGTCTTAATGAATTAAGAAACACTTAACCAGATAAACATGTAGTGGGACATGATGGGGTTAAGTGGGTGCCTTGGGTGGCACGTGGAATTTAGTGGGTGCCTTAGGTGGCATTTGAAATACGATTAGATGCACTTAACCAAGATTGAAACATGTAAGAAGACATGAATAAGAATGGGGTTAAGAGGGGGAAAAACCTTAGAGGGGACCAAGCATAGGTGGAAAGCTTGTGTCATGCATGGGGGCCCTTTTCAAACCAGTAACCCATTAAGTATCTTTGTGGGCTCGACCCAAGTCCAGGACGGGACACGCATACTAGATCTGATTGTAAGAGGTCAAAACAGGTCAGCGGTGGCAACGCAACTCCAACGGGTTCATATGCATGTGTGGGCCCGGGCTGGTAGGTAAGACGTTGTTGCATCGTGTAGATATAAGCCGTGTATTTTTTGTTGTATCGGGTTTCCACTTTGGGGAAAGATACACCCCACTGTGGGTCCAGCACGGGTATCTACGAGTTAGGGAGCCGATCGATTGGGGGTAGTGGGTACACCTAGTGGAGATAGGGGCAAACGACACCTATGGAGGTAGCTAGGGGTACACGAAACTACCATTAGCAGTATTAAGTTCCGTAGGTCGGATCAACCTTTAGGGTGACTAGTAGTGGTGCAGTATAGTAATTATCTTATAGTGATTAGGGGCGCCTTTAATGCTATCTTTGTTCATCATATTTCCTTTGTTTGCTCTGCCATTCCCAATTGTTCACAGTCATTTCCTTATTTTCCAGCTTATGCCTTAGCCTAGTTATTTTGATAATTATATTGTTAAAGTTATCGCACTCGCCAGACTTTATGTCTGACCCCCTTTTCTTTCCACCTCTTTTCTTCCTTCCCCCCCCCCCCCCCCCACCTCAGGTTTGCAAGGAGGGAATACTACAGCTTAGTGCTGATTTCTTTTAGTTGCTTGAAGAGAGTAGATGTATCGCTTGGGACTCTCTCATCTTTATGGCTTTGCTTATGCTCAGTGGGGATTTATGCATTTATGTTATTTAAGTATTTGCTTCTTTATGTACTTTGAAGTTTCTGGAAAGACTATTGATCCTGTTGTAATGGTTTTGGAGACTACTTATGTAAACTCGTTTTGACTTATGATGATATGAAATAAGTTTTAGCTTCCGCCGTGTTGTTTTATTTATTTATTCTTGTAATTTATCTGTTCTATACAACAATAACGCTTGATGGACATTAATGCATTTCCTTTGTGAATGAGATTAATGGACATGGGGTGTTACACGTGGTATCAGATCTATGGTTACAAGAACAGATAAAAAGTTTTGAAAAGTGTTTTCAAAAGTATTATTTTCCTAGAAAGTATTTTCAAAAACTTGTTTTAAAGAAGCTATTTTCAAGGAAAGTTTACTTTAAAGAGCATAATCCCCGCAAGCCATACATCTCTCTTTCGCTTCCCTTGTTTTGAAACTCTTTCTTTTTCTTTTCAGCATGTCTGGAGCATCTGAGATACTAGAGGGTATTCATATACCCGGTTGGTTTCGTCAATATCTCGAGGCTAAGGCCGCTGCCGTGGGTCCGGCCAACGTTCCTCCTCCTCCTCCCCCAGCTCCAGTCATCCCTCCGTGTGGAGATACTTTCTCCAAGATATGTAAAGACTTTTGTTTGGTGGATGGAAAATCTTTTAGTGGGTCTGAAACGTTCATTGAAGCTAGAAATTGGTTGAAAGAAGTGGAGGATCTATTTGGTATTTTCGATTTGGACGATTGTAAGAAGGTCCAATTTGCTGCTTGGTTGATGAAGGACGAGGCTTCATTTTGGTGGGAGGTCACTAATGGTGAGCGTCCAGTTGATACATGGCCGGATTTTAGGCGCAGGTTTGACGCAAAGTTTCTCTCACGGGCTGAATAGAATTTATATATGGAAAGATTTTTGGCGTTGAAGCAAGGGAATCTATCAGTGAAAGAATACGTCAACAAGTTCAATCAGTTGGCGAGATTTGGCTTGGACTTGGTGAATACACCGGAAAAGAAGGCCTTAAGATTTGTTAAGGGTTTGAACGAGCCACTACATGGGTTAGCTATGACCCACATCTCTATATGGGGCCACCTTTGAGAGACTGGTTGATATGGCGCTTATGCATGAAGAGGAGAAAGGCGCCAATACTAATAAGGAACCTGAGAAGAAATGAGATCAAAAGAAACCACAACAACAAAACAAGAAAGGAGGGAAGAACAATAATGGAAAAGGAAAGAAGAAGTGCTTTAATTGTGGGACATCAGCCATCTGAGTAAAGACTGTAGGAAAAAGAAGAAGACTGATTGTTTCCACTGTGGAGAGGCAGGTCATCTAGTTAAGGACTACCCAAGGAAACATGGCTAAGGGAAAAGAACTTCTAGAAGACAGCTTCAGGCTCTCTTGGCACCGGGGCAGGCAAGGGAGCAGGTCCAGGCTCTCGCGGTCCCACCGCTGCAAGAACGGGGTAGAAACATTTCTGTTGAGAGTTTAGTTTTTCTATTTGATCATCCTGTCCGTACTTTATTCGATTCTGGTGCATCACATTCGTTTATCTCTACATCATTAGTTGAAACACTGCACTTAAATACTAGTCTTGTTGTGGATCCCATTGTAGTCTCAAATCCTATTGGTGGCTTGGCTCATTTATCCATGGTTTGTAGGGATTTGAGATTGTCTATCTTAGGCGTTGGTTTTGAATGTAACGCTTTTGTGCTTGGTTTCATGGGCTATGGGTTGATTCTAGGGATGGATTGGCTACCCAAATATGGTGTCATCCTAGATTGTGAACGAAGGGTAGTAAAATTATTGACTCGTAGTGGAAAGACCCTTGATATTTCTTGTGACCCTAGAGGATCGGTGATGCTTAGTTATCTTGCGTCACTTGACGCATCCAAAGATGATTTACATTATGTTCGTATAGTCCGTGAATATGTTGACATCTTCGATGAGGTGAGGGATCTACCCCCAAAACGTGAGACAGACTTTTATATTTATCTTGTGGACAATGCAAAACCAGTATCTCTACCAATACGCCACATGGCCCCTCGTGAGAGGAGGGAGCTCAATAAGCAAGTAGGGGAGTTGCTTGAGAAGGGATTCATAAGACGTAGTATATCGGAGTGGGGTGCTCCAGTAGTATTTGCCACGAAGGCGGATGGGTCCCTTAGACTTTGTGTGGACGACAGAGAACTTAATAAGCTTACTAAGAAGAATAGGCACCCACTTACGAGGATTGACGATCTCTTTGATCAGTTGGTTGGCGCCTCAGTGTTTCCGCAGTTGGACTTAGCCACTGGTTTCCATCAGTTGAGAGTGGCTGAGGACAACATAGACAAGACTGCCTTTAGGACTCCGGACGGTTTCAATGAGTGGCTTGTAATGCCCTTCGGTTTGACAAACTCCCCCGCATACTTTGTTGACTTGATGAGTAGGGTGTTTAGGGAGTACCTTAATAAATTCGTGGTGGTCTTTGTGGATGACATCTTGGTCTTTTCTAAGAACGAGGAATAGCATGCCCTACATCTTAGGGAAGTTTTGGAGACCCTTCGAGCGCATAACCTTAAAGCTAAATTTTCTAAATTTCACTTTTGGAGGAAGGAAGTGCGATTCTTAGGGCACGTGGTTTCCAAAGAAGGGATAGCTGTGGATCCCGTGAAGGTGGCGACCATCCAAGATTGGAAGGTCCCTAAAAATGCTACCGAGGTAAGGAGTTTCTTGGGGTTGGCAGCCTACTATAGGAAGTTTATCAAGGACTTCGCAAAGATATCAGCCCCATTGACACGCTTGACGAAGAAGAACCTAGTTTTCACGTGGGACGTAGATTGTGATGATGCGTTCCAACGTTTAAAGAGAGCTTTGACCACATCCCCAGTCTTAGTGTTGCCAGATGGGAGTAAGCCATTTACCATTTATATTGATGCTTGTGGGATAGGACTAGGCACAGTCTTAATGCAACAGGGGAGGGTAATAGCCTATGGAGGGAGGCAATTGAAAGTGCATGAGAGAAATTACCCTATACATGACCAAGAGTTGGCCGTTATTATTTTCGCGCTTAAGTCTTGGCGCCGTTATATTCTTGGCGAGAAATTCGAATTGTTCACAGACCACAAATCACTAAAATACTTGTTCTCTTTTAAGGACTTGAACTTAAGGCAGCAAAGGTGGATGAAATTCTTAGCGTCCTACGATTTCGAGATCGCATATACCCCTGGCAAGGGTAACGTGGTGGCAGACGCCTTAAGTAGGAAAAGGTTGTCCTTGAGTCCGTTGTTTGTTGAGCGGCAAAGCTTAGAGTTTATCTCTACGTTTGACTTTAGACATTCCATTGACTTTGTACCCGGTTTGCTAGCATCCTTAGAGGTCAGACCTACGCTTTTGGGATGGATTGGTGAGGCACAGCGAGATGACCCATAGTTGGTTGAGTTGCTAGAGAAGCTCATAAGGGGGAGTCATCGAGCCATCTCAGTAAGTATACCCTAGATGATAAGGGTTGGTTACGTAGGGACGGTAGACTTTGTGTACCACGAGACGAGAACTTGAGGAAGACCATTCTTGATGATGCACATCGTTCGAAGATGACCATTCATCCCGAAGGGGAAAAGATGTACATGGACATGAGACGAGTTTACTTTTGGGCCGGTATGAAGAGGGATGTGGCCGAGTTTGTCGCTAGATGCTTGGTGTGCCAACAAGTAAAAGCAGAGCAAAAGAAGCCCGGTGGGTTGCTTCACCCATTAGAGGTCCCACAATGGAAATGGGAGAGTGTCTCTATGAACTTTGTTGACGGGTTACCGAGATCGAGGAAGGGTAATACGAGGATTTGGGTCGTGGTAGACAGACTTACTAAGAGCGCCCATTTCATTCCCGTAAAGAGTAAGAGGACTGCTCCATGGTTAGCCTCCGTATACATTCAAGAGATAGTTCGTTTGCACGGTGTTCCTTCTAGCATAGTAAGCGATTGCGATCCTATCTTTACTAGCAGTTTTGGAAGAGCTTGCAAGAGGCGTTAGGGACTCAGTTATGTTTGAGCACCGCATATCATCCTCAGACGAACGGCCAGACCGAGAGGGTGAATCGTATTCTAGAGGACCTTTTGAGGCTATGTGTTTTAGACTTCGGAGGTACATGGGAGGAGCATCTTCCTTTGGTGGAGTTCGCGTATAATAATAGTTTTCAGTCTAGCATTGGCAAGACACCTTTCGAGGATCTTTATGGAAGGCCTTGTAGTTCGCCTACATGTTGGTGGGAATCTACGGATAAGATCTTACTTGGGCCCGATATGATTAGAGAGACTTCAGAAAAGATCGATTTGATTCGAAGTAGGATGAAGACGGCGCAAGATAGGAAGAAATCGTATGCGGATAGAGGAGGACAGATCTTGAATTTGATATTGGGGACATGGTCTTTATCAAGGTGTCTCCATTACGGAATGTTGTTCGCTTTGGGTCCGTTGGGAAGTTAGCACCAAGGTTCAAAGGGCCATTTCCTATTAAGGAGAGGATTGGATAGATGGCGTATAGAGTGGAGTTGCCCAAGAGACTTAGTGGTGTACACGACGTATTCCATGTATCACATTTAAGAAAGTGCTTGCACGAGACCGCGGAAGTGGTAGAGCCGAGCTTGCTTAGAGAGGTGGAGATAGAGCGTGATGCGACGATTCGACGAGCTCCCACATGCATTCTTGGGTCGGAGACTAAGAAGTTGAGGAATCGAGAGGTCAAGCTAGTCAAAGTGCAATGGGGAGATGATGAGAGCGACGCTACTTGGGAGACGGAAGAGAAGATGTGTTCATTGTACCCTTTTCTTTTCGAGGGTATGTCTTTTAATTTCTCCTTTATCGCTTAGCTTGTACTTGTACTATCTTTAGTATGTCCTCTCGCTAGTTTCTTTGACCTTTAGATAGGGTATTCCTATGGTTGAAACATGTGTTTGAGACATGTTATGTATGGCGGATGCATGTGGATGCAAGTGTTTGCTAGTGATTGCTCGTGGATGCATATACACACACTTTAGGCACTAGATCAGCTCAGTCACTTTCATATTGCATATTGCATATAAATGGATGTATTTAGAAAAATGAATGTACATTGAATGTGTGTATCATATGGATGTTGCATTTAAATGAATGGTTGTGGACACATGTAGTAATGATATGTATAGGGTTCCTTGCATACAAGATGGATACATGGCACTGTCATTATTTGCATTAAGGAGGTCGACTGAATCAGTGGACTGCCTGATTTTGCATTAGTATACGAACATATACACACACTATGCATATGTACATGAAAAGCATTGGAAATCTTGTAAGAACCTTGGTTTCTAGTGGTTGATGGTTGAGTAGATGGATGATTGGATGGAAGGATACATTCTTCTTGACTTAGAGAATTCGAGGACGAAATCCTTTAAGTAGGGGAGAATGTAACACCCCGAATTTTGAATAACTAAATTTAAGAACACTTAATTTTTAAAAGAGGAATGAAGGGAAATGGGTTGTAACATTGTGTTTGTCTCGGAATTCTGCATGGAAAAGAGTCCAAGTTTTCGAAAAACGGAGTCCGGACGAAGGAGATATGGCCCTCCGAAGATTAAAAAAATTATATTTGAGCAGGCCGACCAGGGAGGTCGACCATAGTGTCAACCAGGGTACTCCCAGGTCGACCTGGGGATCGACCTCCCCTTTGGGGGTCGAACCTGGTTCGACCAGGTTGCTGGATGGTGCGATTTTTGGGTTGGGACGATTTTTGATTGTCCAGATCAGTTCCAGGGTTAATCTTAAGGCCTAAATAACTTCCTATACCTATATATACACCCTAAGACCTAACCCTAATTCATAAATATTATCTATGACACCATTATGCTGTCAAACTCTCTCTTAAACCCTAGCCGCCGCCTCTAAATCAAATCTCAAGTATTCAACTTCAACTCAAATCTAAACAACAACGAATTTGTCTTCTTCAAAGGAGAGCTAAATCAATTTCAGAACTCAGATTTCAGAACTCAAGACCTTCTTTGAGTTATGAGTTCGATTTCTTTAATAAGATAATTAACAATTTAATTAGGTTAAGTTATGATTTGGGTTATATGGTTATGTTGTGAATCATTGACCGCTATGTTATTATCTGTGTTGTAAATCTATGATGTTATTATCTATGTTGTGAAGCTGTGATGTTATTATCTATGTTGTAAATCTATGTTAATTGTTGGCTTATGTACAGTCAATTCATAATGATGCTTCATATGCTAGTTTGGTTATGATTGTTGGAACTAATTCATATGTTAAATCATATGTAAGTTTAACTTGATAATTCTATATGTAAGTTTGGATGTTAATTTAGATATTAATCATATGCAAGTTAATGAGAATCATATAATATCTTACATGTTTCATGACATCTATTTTATGTGTAAGATTGGATCTAAAGTTTAGGCTAAGACATGTGTGAGTTATATGCTAGTATACAAAATTCTATATGCTAGTTTACATGTAGATCTTAATTTACATGTTTAGATGCAAGTGTAAACCATAGTTTATGTTGCATAAATCACATATGCAAGTATATATATGTTGGAGTATGAATCATGTAATGCAAGTTTGTGACTATTGCTTATGCAAGTTTACACCATATGATTAGATCTATGACATCCATAGTTTATGCAAGTTTGTGACTTTGGCCTATGCAAGTTTTAGGTGAAAAACCTTGTTCACACATGCAAGTTCACCCCTTATGTTTAGATCTAGTTTTTATTCTATGCATGTTGTGATGTTTTCTCATTGTTCCATAAGTTAGACTGTTCGAGTCTAATGTATATTTCACGTTAGACGAACGAACATACAACATGGGGCAATAGGATAATATTAAAAGATTTAATATTGAGAATTGGCATAAATGCCTTAAATGTGATGTTAATTGGTATAATTTTATATACCATAAATAGATGGACATAATTAAGGTGTTAATTATGGACATAGTTAAATTTGTAATTGATTGACAATTTGAATAGGGAAATTAATTCAAATTGGGGATAATTAATTATGTGTAATAATAAACCGCCTATGACACGATGTTAGACTCGTTTGTTGTGTAAGAGTGACTGGATCTGCCCGGCAAATCCAGCTGCCACAAATGCCAGTCTAATGTGGGAGGTGTTGGGCATAAATTAAATGCGTAACAGTTGTAAAGAAACGAGGTTAGGCTCGTTTGTGGTGTAAGACTACCCAGACCCGCCTGGCAAACCCAGCTGCCACAAATGCCAGTCTAATGTGGGATGTCTTTACGAGGTTACGGTCTTAATGAATTAAGAAACACTTAACCAGATAAACATGTAGTGGGACATGAGGGGGTTAAGTGGGTGCCTTGGATGGCATGTGGAATTTAGCGGGTGCCTTGGGTGGCATTTGAAATACGATTAGATGCACTTAACCAAGATTGAAACATGTAAGAAGACATGAATAAGAATGGGGTTAAGTGGGGGAAAAAACTTAGAGGGGACCAAGCATAGGTGGAAAGCTTGTGTCATGCATGGGGGCCCTTTTCAAACCAGTAACTCATTAAGTATCTTTGTGGGCGACCCAAGTTGAGGACGGGACACGTGTACTGGATCTGATTGTAAGAGGTCAAAATGGGTCAGCGGTGGCAACGCAAGTCCAACGGGTTCATATGCGTGTGTGGGCCCGGGCTGGTAGGTAAGACGTTGTTGCACCGTGTAGATATAAGTTGTGCATTTTTTGTTGTATCGGGTTGCCACTTTGGGGAGTGATACACCCCACTGTGGGGCTAGCACCGGTATCTACGAGTTATGGAGCCGATCGAATGGGGGTAGTGGGTACACCTAGTAGAGATAGGGGCAGACGACACCTATGGAGTTAGCTAGGGGTACACGAAACTACCATTAGCAGTATTAAGTTCTGTAGGCGGGATCAACCTTTAGGGTGACTAGTAGTGGTGCAGTATAGTAATTATCTTATAGTAATTGGGGGTGCCTTTAACGTTATCTTTGTTCATCTTATTTCCATTGTTTGCTCTGCCATACCCATTGGTTCACAGTCATTCCCTTATTTTCCATCTTATGCCTTAGCCTAGTTATTTTGATAATTATATTGTTAAATTTATCGCACTCGCCAGACTTTATGTCTGACCCCCTTTTCTTTCCACCTCGTTTCTTCCTTCCCCCCTCACCCCTCCCTCAGTTTTGCAAGGAGGGAATACTACAGCTTAGTGCTGATTTCTTCCAGTTGCTTGAATAGAGTAGATGTATCGTTTGGGACTCTCTCTTCTTTATGGCTTTGCTTATGCTCAGTGGGGATTTATGCATTTATGTCATTTAAGTATTTTCTTCTTTATGTACTTTGAAGTTTTTGGAAAGACTACTGATCCTGTTGTAATGGTTTTGGAGACTACTTATATAAACTCGTTTTGAGTTATGATGCTATGAAATAAGTTTTAACTTCCGCTGTGTTGTTTTATTTATTTATTCTTGTAATTTATCTGTTCTATACAATAATAATGCTTCATGGAAATTGATGCATTCCCTTTGTGAGTGACATTAATGGACATGGGGTGTTACACGAACGAATTGGAAAGCTCGCATACAGATTGGAGTAACCCAAGTAGATATCGAATGTGCATAATGTTTTACATGTGTCGTTTCTACGAAAGTTCGTGCATGATTCGAATGTAGTGGTATCTCCAGAGTAGTACGAAGATCTAGAAGAAGAGACCACAGTTGTGAGACCTCGTAAGCCACTTCGTGTTGTGGGGAATGACACGAAACAGCTTAGGAGGAAGACGATTAGGCTAGTCAATGTAAAATGGAGTGAAGATGGAGACGATTGTAGGAAGAGAGCATGAGGGGGACTCATCCAGAACTCTTCGTTGGTATGACCCTATGACATCGTATCATTGTTGCATCTTGTTGTTGTTTGATAGAATTCGGTGTGCTAGGATAAGGCTATGGATGCATGACTTGATGGTTGCTAGTTTGGGTAATAGAATTGGCTTCTCATGGATGACAGACATGCGGAATTATTGTGGTTGCTTATCTTTTCTTGGAATTTCGAGGGAGAAATTCTTAAGGGAGAGATTGTAACAGCCCGCATTTCATGTATAGGAGGATCGTAAATTATTTTTATTTTTTTCCTTGAGGGTTGGATCATTCTCATATTTTAATATGTTGCTTATGGGATGTGAGACATGTCCCTAATTTTTACCAATTTTGTTTGTGATCATTTTGCCCTTGTCAGTCTTGTATAGGGCATAACTTTTGACTCAGGTCGAATCAAGTGGTGAGACATGTGCCATTGGAAAGTAAATGATGATTGCCTTTCCATAGAGTGGCTACATTAAAGATTTGTCTCAATGTTGGGAGGAATCGTTGTTTTAAGGTTTTCAATTGGCTGTTCAGACTTTGGGAGCCACAATGGGCTGATTTGGGAAGTCCCATTAGTGGGTTGGTAGAAACTATAAATAGGGGGTGAGAGATATGGGAAATATTTTAGTTTCTCTATTCTCTCATTTGGTGGCCTATGTTCCACCTTCCTCTAACACCTTTCCACCATTAAAACCGAGATCTAATCTTAGGAAATCGAAGATCTACACCATTGGAGGCTAGACCTACATCATTT
This sequence comes from Allium sativum, assembly GCA_030737875.1. Taxonomy (NCBI): domain Eukaryota; kingdom Viridiplantae; phylum Streptophyta; class Magnoliopsida; order Asparagales; family Amaryllidaceae; genus Allium; species Allium sativum. The sequence continues at coordinate 190,934,608 of CM060922.1, read as the reverse complement.
GAAGTGGGAATTCATTGGATTAAGGGGTTTGGTTCGAATTGCTTGATGTCCGGAATCTTAATTAATTGATTTTAGCTTGTTTTGGAGAATCGGTGAGCGATGTACATCTCTCACATTGATTCAATGAAATATATGAATGTTTGATCATGTTTTTCATCAAATTCAAGTGTTTTACCGTAGATCTATATCTTGATAAGTCCATTTTTATATGAAACACCCTATGACCTAAGTTAGCATGTTTAAACTGGTAATTCTTATGACATTTTACATGTTTATGCAAGTTAGATTCGCAATTTAGATCATATGTTCATTTATCATGATTTTTGGTGAATTTGTATAATTTGATGATAATTGTCATTTTCATGTTGTTAGTGGTTTCATAACATGCTTATGATTGTATTGGATGTATTGGATGAGTCGGTTTCGTAGAATTTGTCTTTTGGCCAAGTTTTGGTCGAAATTGGAGTTGGATTGGGGCTATACAGTGGACCGATCAGTCAGGAAGGATCGGTTGTGGAGTGGCTTGGAGAACAAGCCAGGGAAGGACCGATCTGTGTGCTCTAGAAGAGGTCCGATCGGTGGGTGCAGTCAGAGGACTAATCAGTGGGTGCAGGTAGAGGACCGATCGATGGGTGCAGTCAGAGGACCGATCGGTGGGTGTAGTCAGGAGGCAGGATCGGTGTGTGTGTCCAGGGGATCGATATATATATGTGTGTGTGTGTGTGTGTGTCCAGGAGAACGATCGGTATGTGTGTCTCTAGGGTACCGATCGGTGTTCTGGAGAAGGTCCGGCCGGTAAGTGCTTCAGGAAGATGGGTCGATCGCACATGGTTATTTCTGAAAAATTATATTTTTCGGGTACTACCTGGATTTGAGCTATGAAAAGTCATCGGGTTTGATGACTAGAGATATGAAGGCCGAGAGATTATCATCGTTGTAAATTTAATAAATCTGTTCCGTGAATCTGTAGGCCCAATTACAAAGTTAGACAAATCTGTAAGTCTGTTAAACTGTAACTGGTTAATCGGTAAGTCTGTTAAATCTGTATATCTGATCCGTTAGTCTAAAAACTTTTCTGTGAACTAGTTGATCTGAATTCTGTATGTCCGAACTTGTAAACATGTTAATCGTAAATCTGTTAGTCTGGGGACACAAGGATAGGAAGGGAATTACTTGTGTCATCTGTTGTTTGGGACCCATATTAGTCAGTAACCCCTTTCTGGTATCAAAACTTTGACCCAACAGTAGGTAGGGTCCGGGCATGCTTACTGAACTAATTATAAGCGGTTCATTCTGATAATGGCGAGGGGTGTTGATGGTGCGTTCCAACCGGGTCATGTGCGTGCATGGATCCCGGTCTGCCTCTGAGGATGTAAGACGCCGTGACATCTGTAAATAGGTCTGTGCCAATTGGTTGTCACTTTAGGGAGTGATACACCCTACTGTGGGGCCGACATAGGATATTTATGTATTAGGGAGCCGATCGCTTGGGGTAGGGTTTTAGGGTACACTTAGTTCTGTCTGTTTCTGTTGGTACCGTCTGTTTCTGTTGGGTGGTAACACCTGTCTGTTTCTGCGTGGTACCATCTGTTGGGGTGGTAAAGGCCCATTACTAGTGTACACCTAATTCTACATTCTGTTTCCGTAGGGATTAATCTGTTTCTGCTTCTGTTTGTTTCTGTTCGGGTGGTAAAGACCCATTACTAGCACTCTCTTCTGTGGAAATTATTCTGTACCCGTTTCTGTTTCAGTTTAGACATTAGGGTGACACCTAATTCTGTTATACTAGTATTAGTGCAGAGAAGTGTAAAGAAATAGCTTATGTCATTCTGTTCTTCTGTAATATCCGCTACACCTGTTACTATTATCTCTCATCCTGTTTTATTTTCATGTCATGTTATTATTATCTGTTCATAATTGAAAATCACTGGACTTGCCAGACTTTTTGTCTGACCCTTGTTGTTTTGCCTCCTTTCTTCCGTTCCCCCCCAGGTTTTGTAGAAGGGAGTACTCTAGCTTGATCCAGATCTCTTCCGCTTGAAGTGCTTTAAGTATGGGATGTCTTCTTCTGTGGGGATTATGATTTTAAACTATGCATTTTGAAGGCTTTTGTACAAGACTGATATTTTGTACTTGAATTCTGATACTGTGATTTGAAAGGATGTAACCAAGCTTATTTCGGTTTCTGTTGTAATAAAGTAATAAATTTTTCAAGTACTGTTTTATTTGTCTTGTAAGTTTCTGTTCTGTTTACTAAAATGCTCCACCAAAGTTAAGGCATTCCCTTTGTGAGTGACCTTCACGGAGGTGGGGTGTTACACTTGGTATCAGAGCCGAAGGTTACCAGATTGGGCAAAGTTTTTGAAAACTATTTTCAAAAAGGTTTTAAAAGGAAGTATTTTCGAAAGTAAAGCCTATTTTTGAAAAACATAATCCCCAAGAGCCATATATCTTACCTTCAGTCCTTTTTGTAATTGAATCTTTCCTTTTTCGTTTCAGCATGTCTGAAGCATCTGAGATACCAGAGGGTGTTCATGTACCCGATTGGTTTCGTCAATATCTTGAGGCTTGGACCGCCGCCGCAGGTCCAGCAAATGATCCCCCTCCTCCGCCCCCCTTCTCGTGCAATTGCTTTCTCAAAAATCAGTAGAGATTTTATGGCCATGAATGGAAAGGATTTCAAGGGAACTGAATCATTCGTAGAAGCGAGGAATTGGCTCAAAGAAACTGAGGATCTATTCGTTATCTTCGAGGTGGACGATAGGCAGAAGGTACAGTTGGCAGTATGGCTGCTCAGAGACGAAGCTTCCTATTGGTGGGAAGTCACTAACGCCGAGAGGCCAATTGAAACATGGATGGATTTCAGAACAAGGTTTGAGACAAAATTCCTCTCGCAAGCTGAACGAAGTCTACAACTGGAAAAGTTCTTATCTCTTAAGCAAGGAAGTATGACAGTCAAGGAATACGTCAACCAGTTAAACCAACTGGCTAGATTCAGATTGGATTTAGTCAACACTCAGCATAAAAAGGCTCTCTGCTTTGTTAAAGGATTGAATGAGCCACTGCACAGTCTAGCCATGACCCATGTACCCATGGGAACGACTTACGAGAAATTGGTGGACATGGCACTACTGCACGAGGAAGACAAGGGCCCGAAAGAGACAAAGAAGGAAGAACCACAGAATAAGAAAGCATGGCCCAAAAAGGAAACACAAAAGAAGGATGAGAAGTCTGAAGATAAGAAGGGGAAAAAGTGCTTTACTTGTGGAAGCTCGACTCATCTGAACAAGGATTGCAGAAAAAGGAAGGGCACTTGCTTCAACTATGGTGAGATGGGACACTTCACTAGGGACTGCCCGAAGAAACGAGGGCAAGGGCAGAGGGCAGAACCCACTTCTGGAGGACAGGTGAATGCTCAAGGGACTGGTAGATAGGGTAGAAATAAGAAAATTTAAGTAGAAGGTTTAATTTTTTTATCTGATTGTTGAGTTAAAACTCTTTCTGATTCTAGCATTTTGATTCTGTAATCGATACTCTGCACTTTAATACTAGTATTGTTTCTGATTCCGCTGTAGACCTAAATCCATAAGGGTTATGACTCATCTGTTTGTGATTAGGGTTTGAGAGATATTCATGTTAGGCATCAAGTAGGACGCATACATTCTGGGATTTATCATGCTTAGTTTCCTAAGAATCATTCGGTAATCTGATCTATACCAGTAATCTGTAAATATCTGAATACTTCTAATAAGGTTAAGATTTCCAGTTTTGACATTATCTAAAGAGGCTAATCCTCTGGGTGTCAATCTGATGTTGGTTTTGGTCTTCGGGGCCGATACTTAGGACCCATGTCTAATGGGAACCAAGTTTTTGTTTTATTTGTACTCGCTTCCATCATTCGACTGTATCCTATCGATTGAATCTTCGAACTTTAGGTAGAAACTAATGGGTGTACACATGTGTTTGAGACATGTTATGTTTGATGGTTGCAAGTGGATGCAAGCGGTTGCTAGTGGTTGCTCGTGGATGCATATACACACACTAGGCACTAGATCGGCTCGAAAACACTCTCATACTGCATATGGATGTGTGAGCATTTTCAATTTTTGTGGATGTAAAATGATTGACTCACCACATGAATGTTGCATATGACTGAATGGTTGTGCACTCATATAGAAATGATATATATCAAATAGGAAAATTTGCATACATGTTGGACTCATGGCACTGGCATAATTCGCATTAAGGAGGTCAACTAAATCAGTGGACCGCCTGATCTTTGCATTAGATAAGGAACATATACACACACTGTTGCATATGTTCATACAACATTAGAAGTTTCTAAGGACAATGGACGCCAATGATTGATGATTGAGTAGATGGATGTTGGATGGTAGGACACATTCTTCTTAACTTGAGGATTTCGGGGACGAAATCCTTTAAGGAGGGGAGAATGTAACACCCCATACTTTCTGTGAACGTATAAGTAATAAATCAGAGAATATTTAATTTTTAAAATAAGAATCAAGGGAAACGGGTTACGCCATTGCGTTTGTCTCGGAATTCTGCTTGAAAACGAGTCCGAGTTTGCGAGAATCGGAGTCCGTATGACCAAGTTATGGCCCTCCAAAGTTTCAGGAATTTTCAGAGTTCAAAACAGCTCGAATTCGAATTCAAATTTCGAATTCAAAACCCAGAACAGACTGGGCGGGAAATTTCCCGCCCAGTACCCAGGTCGACTGGGGAGTCGACCCCCCCTCCCCCTCCCCGACCAGGTCGACTGGGCAGTCGACCTGGTCCCCGAACCTGGTTTTGGGCCTGGGTGCATTCTTATGTATCTGGTCTCGTTTTCTGCCTAGATTCGTCTGCCTAAACCTATTTAAACAGCCCAAAACCTAGCCTTCTCTACACACAATTCTATTCTGCTTTTACTCTGCCTCTGTTCTAAATAAAAATAAAAATGGTGTCGCTACTCTGCTGGAATCAAAACTAGAAGCTAATCAACATCAACCTAAGCAACTTAATTCAAACTAGAGATTAAAGCTTCTGCAACGATTCTACAACAATTAAAGTTCTTTCTTTAATCCAACCAAGGCAAGTGCAGTTATTTTCCGATATAAACTTTAATCATAACTGTGACATGATTGTAAATCTGAATTTGAGATTGTGTATGTTCTGTTCTGATCTATTTTATTCTGTATCTCTTCTTCTTTCTGTTCTATAGCCAGGCTACTACGAGCCTGCGCCAATCTCCTAAGAGATTAACGCACGAACGCTAAAATGTTTGGGACAAATAATGAATGTGGCATAATTGGACATGGCTAATTTGTGACTGATTTAAGAAAAAAAGACATAGGTTGTAAACTAGATTTAGATCTATGCATATTTTGTGAATTGGAAGAAGAAGAACCATGATATGTTAACATGTGACTTGAGACATTGGACATAACGCATATTTTGAATTAAGATCTGTTATAACTAGATTGTTGGGCATATTGTTTATATAACAATTCATGATCTGAAAGAGAATATGACTTAGGTGTGAAGATCTATATTAAGATTTGATAACTATCAAATGTGAATAACACCTAAGTAGGAGATTTTTGAATATATGACATGCATTGAAATCGATGGCTATATTTGGTATAATGTATATGTGAATCTTTTGTACTAGGCAAGTTGAACTAAATTGGGACATGTAAATTATGACCATAATCTGTGACATGTAAATTCAATGCAAACGTAGGGTATATGATCATAGTGTGAATCATGACAACTATTTAGGCATGCAAACTTAGGCCAAATTTATAATTAGGCCAGATATGTTTGTGAAACTTTAAGGAATGATTAAATCTGTTATATTTGCCTAATTTGCTAGTTCTGCTATATTTGCCTAATCTGCTAGTTCTGTTATATTGCCTAATCTGCTAGTTCTGTTACTGCTAGTTCTGCTCTACTGCCTAGTCTGCTAGATCTGTTGAAAATGCCAAATATGCTAAACTAAATCTGTTGAGATGCCTAAACTGCTAAATCTGTTGAGATGCCTAATCTGTTATCTGCTAGTTTGCTTAATCTGCTAAATCCGTTAAGTTCCCTAATCTGCAAAATCTGTCATCTGCTATATCTGTTGAGTTGATATAATTAGTCCGTTATTGACATAATCTGAATTGGCTATTGTTATGAATAATTGACATGTATATTAGGCGTGCGCATAAATGGTAAATAATTAATTAATTGGCCGCAAAGATGAACATGGCTAACTCGAGGTTAGAATGAGTTTGCGGCGTAATCCTGCCCGGAACCGCCCGGCACATCCAGTGGTCGCAAACAATAGGTTCTAATGTGAGAAGTTAGTCATAATATGCTTAGAAACGAGGTTAGGTCTGCATTGTGGCAGAAGTCTGCCCGGAACCGCCCGGCCCATCCAGCGGCCACAAGCTAGCGACCTAATGTGAGAGGTATGTGCACTAATAATTAATTAATGCAAATCTGAGATAAAAATGATGTCCAAAACGTGTTGGGTGGATAGGGTTAAACCCACTAGACTGATGAATTTAATAAATCTGTTCCGTGAATCTGTAGGCCCAATTACAAAGTTAGACAAATCTGTAAGTCTGTTAAACTGTAACTGGTTAATCGGTAAGTCTGTTAAATCTGTATATCTGATCCGTTAGCCTGAAAACTTGTCTGTGAACTAGTTGATATGAATTCTGTATGTTCGAACTTGTAAACAAGTTAATCGAAAATCTGTTAGTCTGGGGACACAAGGATAGGAAGGGAATTACTTGTGTCATCTGTTGTTTGGGACCCATATTAGTCAGTAACCCCTTTCTGGTATCAAAAATTTGACCCAACAGTAGGTAGGGCCCGGGCACGCTTACTGAACTAATTATAAGCGGTTCATTCTGATAATGGCGAGGGGTGTTGATGGTGCGTTCCAACCGGGTCATGTGCGTGCATGGATCCCGGTCTGCCTCTGAGGATGTAAGACGCCGTGACATCTGTAAATAGGTCTGTGCCAATTGGTTGTCACTTTAGGGAGTGATACACCCTATTGTGGGGCCGACACAGGGTATTTATGTATTAGGGAGCCGATCGCTTGGGGTAGGGTTTTAGGGTACACTTAGTTATGTCTATTTCTGTTGGGTGGTAACACCTGTCTGTTTCTGCGTGGTACCATCTGTTGGGGTGGTAAAGGCCCATTACTAGTGTACACCTAATTCTACATTCTGTTTCCATAGGGATTAATCTGTTTCTGCTTCTGTCTGTTTCTGTTCGGGTGGTAAAGACCCATTACTAGCACTCTCTTCTATGGAAATTATTCTGTACCCGTTTCTGCTTCAGTTTAGACATTAGGGTGACACCTAATTCTGTTATACTAGTATTAGTGCAGAGAAGTGTAAAGAAATAGCTTATGTCATTCTGTTCTTCTGTAATATCCGCTACACCTGTTACTGTTATCTCTCATTCAGTTTTATTTTCATGTCATGTTATTATTATCTGTTCATAACTGAAAATCACTGGACTTGCCAGACTTTTTGTCTGACCCTTGTTGTTTCGCCTCCTTTCTTCCGTTCCCCCCCCTAGGTTTTGTAGAAGCGAGTTCTCTAGCTTGATCCAGATCTCTTCCACTTGAAGTGCTTAAAGTATGGCTTGTCTTCTTCTGTGGGGATTATGATTTCAAACTATGCATTCTGAAGGCTTTTGTACAAGACTGATATTTTGTATTTGAATTCTGATATTGTGATTTGAAAGGATGTAATCAAGCTTATTTCGGTTTCTGTTGTAATAAAGTAATAAAATTTTCAAGTACTGTTTTATCTGCCTTGTAAGTTTCTGTTCTGTTTACTAAAATGCTCCACCAAAGTTAAGGCATTCCCTTTGTGAGTGACCTTCACGGAGGTGGGGTGTTACAGTAATACTTAACCTGTTTAAATCTAAGGTGGGTTATATGAAACTGTTAAATTATGTAGTGGTTAAGTAAACTTGTTTGAATATATGGGGTTAAGTAATTCTGTTTAAATCTATGGGGGTTATACGAACCCGATAAACTTAACCTGTTTTATATGTTGGGGTTATGCGGGCTTGTTAAATTTGTTAAGCATAACCTGTCAAAATCTTAGTAATTAGGGATACAAGCCTAGGGGGTGGCTTGTTTCATTTGTGGTGTGGGACATGTATCAGTCAATAACCTAATCTGGTATCAAAAGGGGACTGTGCACTAGGTAGGGGTCAGGGCACGCTTGCCGAACTGATTATAAGAGGTTCATATGGATGGAGGTGTTCTGATAGCGCGTTCCACCGGAGTCATGTGCGTGTATGGGTCCAACTTGCTTGGGAAAATAAGTCGCTATAACACCAGTAAATAGGTTTGTGTCCTTCTGGAGGTTGCCACTTTAGGGAGTGATACATCCTACTGTGGGGTCGACACAGGGTATTTACTGGATAAGGAGACGATCGATTGGGAGCAGTAAATAAGTTACATCTAGTCCTGCCTGTTTAGGTGCCTATGGTTTCTGGTTGGGATAATGCCCGTTATTTCTATTGGGGTACCAGTTATTATTGTTTGGGGGTAAAACCCGTTATTAGAAGTACATCTAAGTCTACCATATGTTTATGTTAGGATCATATCTGTTATACTAGTATTGGTGCAGAGAAAAGTATTTGAGAAGCATAACCTATTTAGTTCATCATGCTTATCCTGTTCAGCCTATTATACCTATTATATGATATTGTTATCTATCATCCAGTTTATATGCATGTCATGATGCTTTTACTTATTTATATGCTAAAAGTAACTGGACCCACCAGACTTTATGTCTGACCCGTTTTGTTTCCTTTTCTCTCTCTCTCTCTCTCTCTTCCTTTACCCCCTGGTTCCCAGGGTGAGAACGCTCATGCTTGATTAGGAATCTCTCTCTTCTGTTTCTGATTGGAGCTGCTTAGATGTACCGCTTTGACTATTTGTCTACTCTATTATGGCTCTTTTTGGGGACTATGATTTTGTATTACTGTACTCTGATGTTTTAGTACAAGGCAAATACTTTTATTTGATGTAACTGGTTTTCAGTATTTCAAACAGATGTTGTAACTGGATTTTTGGACCACGATGTTTTCTATTGGAAAATAAAGTTTTAAATTTCTGTTGCTATTTTATATATGTCTTATGATATTTATGTTTCTGTTTACCAATATCGCTTCATGAAACTTAATGTATTCTGTTAAAGAGTGACATTAACGGACGTGGGGTGTCACATATACGGTGCCTGTTAGCTCACATCAATGTTGTTTGCAAACCCATAGATGATTTGATTGACTGTATTATGTTTTGATTATGATTTTGAACATATTAAAAATAATGTTAATATTATTGTGGTAGTTGAAATTAGATATAAATATTCATTTGCAATTGGAACAATGAAAATTGGTTGCTTAGAAAAATAATTTGAATCGAATTAAAATTAGTTAACTTTATTAACCAGTGATTGATTTAAAATGATTGTTGTTAGTTGAAAACCCCACACGCGTCTTGGCATGATATTTGACTCATACATCTCCATTGTGTGAAATTGCGGTTAATCAGTTGATTGACGGATTTATATAAGCGTCAATTATTTGATAAAGCTTATATGAAAATAAAATGCACACTGGATGTCATTTTAGATGTTGATAATTGTTTACAACTATCATTGGATGTATATGATGAATGAAATCCATATAAATTTATTTATATAGATATTTGTTGAAATTTTATTCAAATCCGAAATAAATATGGATATTTTTATGATATAATATTCAATGAAGATTAGAAGTTTGATTTTGATGTCTGATTTTGGATGGACACAAAAATATTGAAATACCAATGAATATTTTCAATGGAAATGAATTGATTTGAATAAATTTTCATATAATTATGACTTGTTCAAATTATTATGAAATGAATGGTATTTTAAAAACATGAAACCAAGTTAAGTATATAAACGCTATTTTATCTCGAACATATTTTTACATCATTTTTTATTCATTTTTATAATGAATATCGAGAATACTTAATTTCAAAATATGACATTTTGAAAATATTATTATTTCGAAATTATAACAATATGGGATTTTCAATTTTGATTTAAATTTGAAATGAAAGTTGAAATCGTTTTTGAACGAAATTATAAACATTTTATAAAATACATTTTGAATGGAAATCGACGAAATATATTATATATGTTACAATGGCTTGAGTAGAACGTGTCGCGCAACAACCGTCTGCAAATTTCGACCATTGACTTTAAATTGACGCAACGGGAGATCCGACAGTTGGATTCTCCTAAAGCCGGAACTATTGGGTTCGTATCGAAAAAATCTTTCCAACAAATATAAGAGGTTTAAATTTGAACGGTTAGGTTTTGAAATATATCCAATTCAATTTTGGAAAAGGTTGCTATGGATGCAGTTCGATAGTCGATATTGGAAACCAACTATAAGGGCCTTAATAAAATTATTTAAAATATAAATAAATTATGTAAAATCATAATAAATGTTTTGGAAGGATTTTGGATGAAATATTCCAAGTTTTGTAAAGAAAAAAGATATTTTTTATCTAATTGTACTAGTTAACAACTAGAGTAATGTTGTATATAACGGTGTTGTATACACAATTATATGATTTTTGTTTGATGATAACAACCAAATATATATATATTCTTTTAAATGTGTTTGTTATTGTACTGTTATATAACATCACAAATAGGAATATAATATTTATATTTAAATAGAATACGACTGTACAGAATTTCATATATTCACACAGTATTTTATTTAAATATAAATATAATATTTCAACATTCTAACAGTACAAAATATATGACTCCACTATTTAAACATTCACTGAATATTGTACTTGAAAATAAACTGTATATAATAGACAAGTTTGGTTGAACACAATAAAATGATATTTTATTTCAAACAAACTTGTTTAATACAAACATCAGTACAATTTTGTTGTTACACAGCTCCTCACTGTAACACTCTGTCTATACAATTTACATTTCAATTTACAAACACATTGATACACTGATACACTGACACTGTCTTCTGCCTTCTTGTCTTCAGTCTTCACTGTTAGTCCAATCTTCACTATCGTCAAGTCAGTCCAGTCATCCCAGCTTACCTGTCACACATGAAACAGAAACACACAGTATACTGCAATAGAAATAATACTGAATATATGCAAATATAAATTTTGTTTTTAGAATTTTATTTGCCTCAGATTTCTGGTGTGTTTCTCATCCTTTTTCATGACTTGATCTGATTTATAAAACCATAAATCTGTGTCTAGACAGCTTGTGATATTCACAGTGAAACACTGTAAATACCACAAGACAGACAACACATATATCTCAATGCAGGGACAGGGACAACTCGTCTGACGGCTGCATATACACACGTGTATATGTATATACACGTGTGCACTGCCTCGCCAATCAGCGCACAACTGAGGAGTAGCTGCTTGGACCTGCTCGACTCAGTGCATTCATGAAAAACAACTCAATGCAAAAGTCAACTCAAACCAAAATGGTCGAGCAAAAGGTCAAAGCATGCTCATGGCACAAGCACAAGAAAGTCAATGAAGCAGCATAGCTGACAAGTGGAACAACATACAAAAAGAAGCAGAAATTTCACAAATCAGCCAAGCAAAAAGAAGACACATGTATAAAGACGCAACAAGAAGGTTAAAGCTGCATAGCAATGTGCTCAAGTAAACAACTCATTTTTCAAGTGCAAGCATGGATATGATTAACACAGCAAAACAAAGTTTCATTCAAAACCAAAGAAGATGTACTCAAGTCTCAAGCTAGGTACAAAGTGGATACACAGCTAAGAATCAGGTTCAAGTTTCACAAATGATCAATGCCTACATTCGAGGCAGGTTCATTTTAAAGTACAAGTCAACAAATACGACTGCTCAGAAATATGTATGCATGGCACTCAGCAAGTCAGAAATACTGTGATCAAATTTTGGGAAATTGCAAACCTTTTTGGGCAAGTTTTGTATTTCATAAATGGACGAGTACAATCATATTTGGCAAGACTCAAATTCAGTAAATATTTCTTTGGAAAGCAACTAAATATTATTGACGATCAAAAAAACCATTTTTGAGCAATCAATGATTTTCAGAAATGCAAGAACTTCTAGTTTTGGTTCAAGGGGAATTTCGTCTAATAAAGGAAACAAACATTTTTTAGCAAGTGTTTGGTGTTTCCAGAAAAGAAAACCAAGTCTCAAAAATACAGGGCAAAATTCAGTCATGCAAGAAGATCATTTAAAATGTTTCCTGTTTTTTTTTTCACGCAATATCAAGCAAGGATACTGTAGACAAGAATTTTTTCCAGAAATCAGTCAATCAAAAATTGTTCAAGGGTACAACAAAACAGAAATCAATTTCCAGAATTAGCCGAGAGATGATCAGGAAATATATCAATACAGTTTTTGGGAAGTATTTAATGTTGATTCCAGATTGCCAAAAGTTTTTGAGATAAATACACATGGAAAATCAGAATAAATCAAGTTTTTTTTTTTGGTAACAGTTTTAAAGGGAGAAAGTTTTTTTTGGAAAAACTTTAATCACAGAATATTACTTGTCATTTTATTTTTGGCCAGAAATAATCTTTTCAATTTCAAGCAAAGCCGAGCAAATCAAGTATGATAGTCATGGCAAGTTTTTTTTTAAGCATATTCAAATTCAAATCAGTTTTTTAATTAAGTAATCAAGGCACAGCAGAAAAACAAGATGATTGAAGACATGTTTAGGCAAAAGTCAATTCACAGAAATTCCTCAAATCATTTTTTGGCAACTGTTATTAAGAAGGAAAACTGATTATTCCAGAAATCTTTCTCACAATTTTTTGCAAGTGTTAAATTTTAAATTGGACAGAAAATTCAATGTATCAATCAGGGAAAGTTTCCTTTTTGATTTCCAGAATATCACGCAAGTTTTTTTTAAGGGGCCGAGTTAATTCAAGGCGAGAATTCCAGGAAATCATATTTGGCATGTTATTCAAGGCAAGAAATCAATGGAGAAATCATGCAATGAACACAAGGGGATTCACAGTTTTAATTCTTTCCAGAAATGCTCAATTACGCATAAATATTCAAGATGGCCACAATTATATTATTTCCAGAATTACTATACTCATTCAAAGCCGTGGCTATCAAAAGGGGACAAGCAACAAATCAGGAGAAATCAAGCCAAGCCATATAGCGAAATCAGAGAAGTTATAGGGTTTGTAATCCTATATTATACACCAAATTCATCACAGGCAGAGCATCGAAAAATACAAAAAAAAAATTCGAGAGCAACAAAGATTCAAAATCAATTTTTACTCACAGTTTTCGATCGCTAGACAGAGGGACCAAATCGAACAACGAAGGAGCACCTAATTGAAGCACCAGAGTTTAATTCCAGAGCCAAATTTCAACAATCAAACAACTGCATCACGATTTGGGGAAGTTTCAGAAAACCCTAGCCGCCATTTTTGTTTCCCAGAACAAAAGAGGAATCGGGCAGAAGAATGAAGCAAGAAAAGAAAATGGGCCGGCCGTTTTTTTAATGTGAAAAGGGGATGACCTTTTTTTTTTAAACTCCAAGGGCTTTTCTATTTTAAATTTCTCTTGTTTATTTTATTGTACTTGTTTTAAAAATTGTCAATCAGTTCTAGGTCTGTAAAATCTAGGATATCAGTCACGTGTTGACTGTCAGATTCAGAGTCTGTAAAATTCTGGGATACGGATTACGGGGTTGTAATTCGGGGAATCTGATCGAGGGGACATCGTTCAGTCTAGGGTTTTGAGCGTAGGGTTAGGATAGGAGCGAGAGTCGCTAGTGTACATGGTCTTGTATGCGGGATCTGTTCTATCACCTAGTAGAAACCTTAGAAATGCAGCAGTAGGCAGAGTTTTGCCGAAGCTGGGTATATCTGTGTGTGATTTACTTTCTGCATTTCTGTTTCTGCTATAATCTGTGATCTATTTATTATTTTAATATCTCGTTAGAATTTTTAATTCAGTTAAAAACTGTGATAAACCCTATTCACCCCCCCCTCTAGGGTTAATCTAGATCCAACAAGTGGTATCAGAGCCTGGTTTTTGATTAACTCTAGAATCATGTTTTCCCCTTGCTGTCAGTCTTCTAAGAGTCAGTCCAGTGATATCCCATTTATTTTCAATGGAACAGATTTTCAAATATGGAAATCAAATTTTGAATTATATTTAAAATCTGTTAATTCTGAGTATTGGAATATTATTGAAAATATGGGAGACTTGTTAGACAAGAGGGATAAGGTCTTAAATGCTCGCGTCATGCATATTATTTATTCCTGTCTTGATAATGATCAATTAAAATTTATCTCTCATTGTTTAACCGCGCAGGATATCTGGAAAACTCTTAGCACGTTGTATGGAAAATCTGACAGCTGTTCAAAACTCTCAACTGCCAACTCAGATTCAGATCTGTGCTTAGCTGGAGCTATTCATGACGACTCAGACGATGTGGACTTATCATATGAAGATTTGATGTCTCTTTGTAATAATTTAACAAGAACCGTTGATCGCCTCAAACGGAAAAACAAGTCTTTGAAATCTGAAAATTCTGAGTTGACCCACAATAACAATGTGTTGAAATTAAAATTTGAAGACTCTGAGTGTAAGAATTGTTTTAACTTGAAAACTGATTTAGCTCAACTTAATGAGAATTCTAGAAAGATTGAAAATGAATTTTTGATTTTGAAAAATCAAGAAGATGAGCTAATTCATGAAAACAACACTTTGCAGAAGGAGTTGGATAAGGTTAATTTCGAACATGAAAATTTTGAAATGGAAAATTTGTTGAAATCAGAATCTGCTTTAAAGGAACTTGAAAAAGAAATTGAAAAATTCAAGATTTTTGAAATTGAAAAACAAAAGCTCTTTGATTCTGAGATTTCTGAATATAAAGGCAAAATTGAGAAGCTTTTAAACGAGAATGATCTTCTGAAATCCAAAATCAATGATCTTGAGTTGAGTCTGAAACGTTTTTCTTTCGGAGAAAAATCTTTGAATATGCTTTTGAATAATCAGTTCTCTCATGGAAATAAAAGAGGTCTCGGCTTTGGAAAAAATAATGTTTTTGAAAAACGTAATTCAAATGAGTTGAGAAGTCCCTCAAACTGCTTTGGAAATAGTTGTTTTGATAATTTGAACTTTGACAATTCCAAAGGATTTTTGAATCAAAAGCAAAATGTGAATTTGTTTTGTAATAAACCATTTAAACATTCTTGGATCCCAAATGAAAATAAAACGGGTTTTGTTAGATTCAAATCGATTTGGGTTCCTAAGGGTACAAAAGTTAATTCTAATGGTTTGTTGTACAGACAAGTCTGGGTACCTAAAGCTATGAACAAAACTGTGAGTGGTTTTACAAATTTTGTTAGACCACTCGATTCTCAAATCTGTTAGGTACCGGAGGAGGCTGAGGAACTGCTAGGCAAAAGAGATTTGGATTCAAGTTGCTCAATACTTCTGAAATCATTCACAGTTTCTTAGCCACATCTGTTGAGTTAGAGATTCTGGTTTACACTGATTTCAGGTATGATCTCTGAACTTGTCCTTGTAAATATTCTCTGTTTTTAATCTCTTGTTTATTTCGTCTTCTATCTCTCTTCTGTTTATGTTCTCTGTTTGTTTGATTTGTCACTGTCATATCATTATAATTTCTTGGGCTTCCTTAACTTCCAGTTGCAGAATTCATGATCTTTCTTGAAATATGCTTTATTTGTATATAATCATCGTGTGTTAATCATTCTCATATCCTGAATTTAATCTTGTAAATATCTGCAATTGTTTCGAGGTTTATTTTTTCTGATTTCTGAATTCATAACAGTGTTGATGAATTCTTGTCATATCTTGAACACTGTTAATTTGAATTCTAAATTTTTGAAGATCTGAAAGTTTAATGGAAATTCACACATCGTTGCTGTTTTGAGATTCTTCTAATTCATTTTAGAAAAGCTTGAAATATTACACTCATTACAGCACTCTATTATTTATCAGTAGTGATATTTTCATTATTTTTCAGATTGGCTTGGAAATTTTAAATTGTCTAGAATCTCAGTGATACATCTTGAAAATCATTGTAATTCATGATCATCATGGTTAGAATTTGTTTGTTTGAAATCATCTGAAATTATTAATATTTTGAATAATCACACACCTCCTAAATTTGAAATTATCAACTTTGTGTGACTGATTCATTATATTTCAAAACTTGACATTGATTCAAATGATTTCAAATAAATTATTTTCTTTGGATCATGAATATCTCACAAAATTGATGTAGATGATCTGAAATTTCTTGAGGACTTGTCAGAAAATTCTTGTGAAAATTCTTTGAAAATCCAGTCTTGAATTTCTCTGTTATTTCATGGTTATATGATTTAAATATTTATTTGTTTAAAATCATTTGAAATTGTTGATTTATTGAATCACACACATATCTTGAATCAAACATTAATAACTTGGTGTAATCGATTCATTGAATCTAGAGTATTTCATATTCATCAAATGATTTAAAATAAATGGTATTTTTAATCTTGAATCATGGACCATCTTATGTGACCATCACTCTGACAAGTTTGTTTCTGAAACTATTCTTGTGCTGCTCTGATACTGTTTTCAAATAACTGCCTGTTTTGATTTGTCTGTTGCTTGCCAAATTTGTAAATCTTGTCTGCGTGGACTCTGTGTTTGAAACTCTTTGATATCCTTGTTCGTCTCAAGTGTCAATTTTAAATCCTCGAGAAGAGAGAACAATTGGTATCAGAAGTGCTGATTTTTTTTTCTTCTTGTCCTATATTGTTTTTTCACATTCCCTCTTGTAATTGATTTTCAACTTTAAAATTATTTGTTGATTATTCATTTAGAAATTGAAATCAATATCCAACTTGAGCTGTATTGATAATTCATCAAAATTATTATTAGATTTTGAAATTGTGATGAATTGTGACTGCAGTATGTTTCACAACAAGAAGAGAATATATTTGGATTTTCATGATGGTTGAATATTTATTATAATATCTTTGAACTGGCAATTATTTCACGACCATCTCCTTTATCTATCACCCGTCTGCCATCCATCATGATTTTATATTAATATGGAGAGTTTATTTTTAAAAAGAAAAATCATCTTGTTTTTAAAACAGTGAAAATTATTTGTGATAGAAATGGGACTATATTATTTATTTTTAGAATTAGTGATAATTGAAATTTTCAATGATCTCGGTACAGTTGATTATATTTCATAATATGATTAATTTAGAAATTTATTTCACAAACCATTTCTGTACCTACCACATTTCTATCATACATATTAATTTTGTATACTGAGGAGTTTTTCATTTTGAAACTGAAAATAATAATAATATAATATTCATAAGTATTTCTCTAACCTCATTTAAAAATCCAAGCTCTGGTTATGCATGGTTATGAGATTACTTATATTTAAGCTGCAACTGATCTCATTTAAAAATCCAAGATCTGGTTATGCGTGGTCAGTGTGCTCTTAAATTAAAAGAAAAAGAAAAGAAACTAATTTACAATAAATAAATTTTTATATGAAATTTTCCTTGGTGTATAATAACCAGACTATCAATCCACTTTCTAATCTGTGAAATATGTTGAAATTTTATGACGTATTATGATTTGTTGATTGATAGGTATTAGGATTTGAGATTATTCGATTTTGTCACTTAAGTTGAATTTATAATTATAGTCCGAATCCATCGCTATTTTTAGTACTCATTTTTATAAAATTCTCTTGAAAATAAATGAAAAATATTCATATTTTTATAACTCTCCTCATTTATATAAATTTCATCGTAAATCAGTCATTTTCTGCAATGTGAAATATGCCACTAGTTCTCAGTTTATTATGATTTTTGTTTGACTGATTGAGATTTATGATGATCGTTCTTCCTCTAAAGCTGATTTAATATTTGTTAGTCACTATCCATCTATATTTTAAATTCTATATCCTTTTGATGATAACAAAAGGGGGAGAATGGGTTGAGATTTTGATTTATGAGTGAATATTTTATAGATATTTTTAATTTTTGAAAATTCATTCAATTTTCATGTTTCTTCACTCATGCATAGTTATAGGGGGTTTTCTGTTGTAGGGGGAACTTTCAAATAGGGGGAGTTTAGTTCTTCACTCTCAAACACATTTATTATATTCAAAATCTTAACATTTGTTTGTCATCATCAAAAGGGGGAGATTGTTGTATATAACGGTGTTGTATACACAATTATATGATTTTTGTTTGATGATAACAACCAAATATATATATATATTCTTTTAAATGTGTTTGTTATTGTACTGTTATATAACATCACAAATAGGAATATAATATTTATATTTAAATAGAATACGACTGTACAGAATTTCATATATTCACACAGTATTTTATTTAAATATAAATATAATATTTCAACATTCTAACAGTACAAATTATATGACTCCACTATTTAAACATTCACTGAATATTGTACTTGAAAATAAACTGTATATAATAGACAAGTTTGGTTGAACACAATAAAATGATATTTTATTTCAAACAAACTTGTTTAATACAAACATCAGTACAATTTTGTTGTTACACAGCTCCTCACTGTAACACTCTGTCTATACAATTTACATTTCAATTTACAAACACATTGATACACTGATACACTGACACTGTCTTCTGCCTTCTTGTCTTCAGTCTTCACTGTTAGTCCAATCTTCACTATCGTCAAGTCAGTCCAGTCATCCCAGCTTACCTGTCACACATGAAACAGAAACACACAGTATACTGCAATAGAAATAATACTGAATATATGCAAATATAAATTTTGTTTTTAGAATTTTATTTGCCTCAGATTTCTGGTGTGTTTCTCATCCTTTTTCATGACTTGATCTGATTTATAAAACCATAAATCTGTGTCTAGACAGCTTGTGATATTCACAGTGAAACACTGTAAATACCACAAGGCAGACAACACATATATCTCAATGCAGGGACAGGGACAACTCGTCTGACGGCTGCATATACACACGTGTATATGTATATACACGTGTGCACTGCCTCGCCAATCAGCGCACAACTGAGGAGTAGCCGCTTGGACCTGCTCGACTCAGTGCATTCATGAAAAACAACTCAATGCAAAAGTCAACACAAACCAAAATGGTCGAGCAAAAGGTCAAAGCATGCTCATGGCACAAGCACAAGAAAGTCAATGAAGCAGCATAGCTGACAAGTGGAACAACATACAAAAAGAAGCAGAAATTTCACAAATCAGCCAAGCAAAAAGAAGACACATGTATAAAGACGCAACAAGAAGGTTAAACTTGCATAGCAATGTGCTCAAGTAAACAACTCATTTTTCAAGTGCAAGCATGGATATGATTAACACAGCAAAACAAAGTTTCATTCAAAACCAAAGAAGATGTACTCAAGTCTCAAGCTAGGTACAAAGTGGATACACAGCTAAGAATCAGGTTCAAGTTTCACAAATGATCAATGCCTACATTCGAGGCAGGTTCATTTTAAAGTACAAGTCAACAAATACGACTGCTCAGAAATATGTATGCATGGCACTCAGCAAGTCAGAAATACTGTGATCAAATTTTGGGAAATTGCAAACCTTTTTGGGCAAGTTTTGTATTTCATAAATGGACGAGTACAATCATATTTGGCAAGACTCAAATTCAGTAAATATTTCTTTGGAAAGCAACTAAATATTATTGACGATCAGAAAAACCATTTTTGAGCAATCAATGATTTTCAGAAATGCAAGAGCTTCTAGTTTTGGTTCAAGGGGAATTTCGTCTAATAAAGGAAACAAACATTTTTTAGCAAGTGTTTGGTGTTTCCAGAAAAGAAAACCAAGTCTCAAAAATACAGGGCAAAACTCAGTCATGCAAGAAGATCATTTAAAATGTTTCCTGTTTTTTTTTTCACGCAATATCAAGCAAGGATACTGTAGACAAGAATTTTTTCCAGAAATCAGTCAATCAAGAATTGTTCAAGGGTACAACAAAACAGAAATCAATTTCCAGAATTAGCCGAGAGATGATCAGGAAATATATCAATACAGTTTTTGGGAAGTATTTAATGTTGATTCCAGATTGCCAAAAGTTTTTGAGACAAATACACATGGAAAATCAGAATAAATCAAGTTTTTTTTTTTTTGGTAACAGTTTTAAAGGGAGAAAGTTTTTTTGGGAAAAACTTTAATCACAGAATATTACTTGTCATTTTATTTTTGGCCAGAAATAATCTTTTCAATTTCAAGCAAAGCCGAGCAAATCAAGTATGATAGTCATGGCAAGTTTTTTTTTAAGCATATTCAAATTCAAATCAGTTTTTTAATTAAGTAATCAAGGCACAGCAGAAAAACAAGATGATTGAAGACATGTTTAGGCAAAAGTCAATTCACAGAAATTCCTCAAATCATTTTTTGGCAACTGTTATTAAGAAGGAAAACTGATTATTCCAGAAATCTTTCTCACAATTTTTTGCAAGTGTTAAATTTTAAATTGGACAGAAAATTCAATGTATCAATCAGGGAAAGTTTCCTTTTTGATTTCCAGAATATCACGCAAGTTTTTTTTAAGGGGCCGAGTTAATTCAAGGCGAGAATTCCAGGAAATCATATTTGGCATGTTATTCAAGGCAAGAAATCAATGGAGAAATCATGCAATGAACACAAGGGGATTCACAGTTTTAATTCTTTCCAGAAATGCTCAATTACGCATAAATATTCAAGATGGCCACAATTATATTATTTCCAGAATTACTATACTCATTCAAAGCCGTGGCTATCAAAAGGGGACACGCAACAAATCAGGAGAAATCAAGCCAAGCCATATAGCGAAATCAGAGAAGTTATAGGGTTTGTAATCCTATATTATACACCAAATTTATCACAGGCAGAGCATCGAAAAATACAAAAAAAAAATTCGAGAGCAACAAAGATTCAAAATCAATTTTTACTCACAGTTTTCGATCGCTAAACAGAGGGACCAAATCGAACAACGAAGGAGCACCTAATTGAAGCACCAGAGTTTAATTCCAGAGCCAAATTTCAACAATCAAACAACTGCATCACGATTTGGGGAAATTTCAGAAAACCCTAGCCGCCATTTTTGTTTCCCAGAACAAAAGAGGAATCGGGCAGAAGAATGAAGCAAGAAAAGAAAATGGGCCGGCCGTTTTTTTAATGTGAAAAGGGGATGACCTTTTTTTTTAAAACTCCAAGGGCTTTTCTATTTTAAATTTCTCTTGTTTATTTTATTGTACTTGTTTTAAAAATTGTCAATCAGTTCTAGGTCTGTAAAATCTAGGATATCAGTCACGTGTTGACTGTCAGATTCAGAGTCTGTAAAATTCTGGGATACGGATTACGGGGTTGTAATTCGGGGAATCTGATCGAGGGGACATCGTTCAGTCTAGGGTTTTGAGCGTAGGGTTAGGATAGGAGCGAGAGTCGCTAGTGTACATGGTCTTGTATGCGGGATCTGTTCTATCACCTAGTAGAAACCTTAGAAATGCAGCAGTAGGCAGGGTTTTGCTGAAGCTGGGTATATCTGTGTGTGATTTACTTTCTGCATTTCTGTTTCTGCTATAATCTGTGATCTATTTATTATTTTAATATCTCGTTAGAATTTTTAATTCAGTTAAAAACTGTGATAAACCCTATTCACCCCCCCTCTAGGGTTAATCTAGATCCAACAAGTAATAATCGAATGATTTCAAATAAATAAATTGGATAGAGAATGGTTTGATATATACAAAGTTTTCCAACGAATATACTGGAATGGATTTGAATGGGAATTATGTTCGGATATTTCGATATTCGATTCCGTAGTTATACGGATATTGTTACGGGAATTTGGAAGTTATAGATATCGCTATTCCAATACGATATCCCTTGGTTTGAGGGTTTGATATTGAATGTAAGTCGGCATGATTTCCATTTTATATTTAATATCAAAGTTGATTTGGGTTTGTCGTGAAGGGTATCTTAAATAATACCGTTCTTAAACCCAATTGAAAAGGAATAAATCTTTTAAGTAAGATTTAATGAATTTTTATAGTTTGTACAATTAAATTGGAATTGAATTAAATTTGATTCAGTAATAATCGAGATGAGCTTCGGTAAAGGAAGGCCCTTACTATTTGTGGAATTTAAAAGGCTTTGTCATTATTTCATTTATAGTACTAGTCTGATACAGAAGTTTATATATATTATAAATTACTCAGATTTCCGTGAAGATTCCATATTAATGGGAAATAATTTTGGGTTTATCGTGAACCATGTTTTAAATGACATTTGTTTTTTAACCCAAATAAAGACAGGATTAATTTCCTAAGTTGAATAATCATTAAATAATGATTTTTGAAGATTAAAACTAAGTTTGAGTCATAATGAATCTTTAATGAGATGGAAACGCGAAAGAGACAATTAAATTTATCAAATTCGAGAAGTGTTCGAGAATGGAGTATCACCTGTTTTACTCCATGCGATAGTTAAATGGTTAATTAGATTTGAACATTAAATGGTAATTAAATTTATCGATAACATATGGGTGTTAGATATGGAGTACGACCAGTTTTGCTCCATGGGATGAACAGGTTGGGATTGGAAATAATTCAATAAAATATTACTTCAGTAAGGTACGATTAATCCCGACTAGTTTTATAAACCTTAATTTGGTTTGACTAGTGAAAGGACATAATAAAATCTTTTGAAATGATTTCCAAAGGAAGATTAAACAATAAGTTTAAAAGAACTTGTAACGACCCGGAATTTTGATAATACATAGTTATTTAATTAGAAGATCAAAAATAGGAATTTATACAAATGATGGAATTTGACCATGAAACTTTAACCATTGCCTTCGTCTCGGAATTCTGGTCAACTTTCATGTTTGGATTTTCGCGAACGGAGTCTGTATGAAAAAGTTACGGACGAAATACGAAAACGGTCTGAAAATAAAAAATAGAATATTCTATATATAGTAATATATAATTACCCAGCCACCTCAGCAATGACGGCTAGGATTTTAGGGGTATTCTTTTTATAAAACGAATGTACGGATGATAATTAAAATAGATCTAACGTTCCAAGGCCATTTACACCCCCATAAATAAAGGGGTAGAGCCTCACTCTTTTTCCATTCAAATCTATGAAGGCAACGAAGCTTTGCCATTTTTCTTCCTCTTCTAACCAAGTTTCTAAATAAAATATATTTATACATATAACAAATCAATTCAAATTCATATGGTATTGGGAAGAATAATAGATCTTATGGAAGAGGGTGCTCAACGATAGATTTCTTCGTTATTTTCCCTTTTTCTTACATTTCTACGTATCTAGAATTTTCCCCTTTCTAGATAGACTATAGATTTGTAAGAATTTTGGGATTGTAAGCCTAAAAAGATTTATAATTAAGAAATTAGAAGCGATAAGGTGAGTGGGAAATTTACAATTACAATTATAATGGTTTATATATTTCGTTTGAATCCAATCTATGTTTTATGTCTATCAAATCTGTTATTTAAGTAATTGTAAATTGTGATAACCATCAGATCTGATTATGAATATGCTAAATTTGTAAATGGCAAGTTGTGGTTATGTATAAACATGAATTGTAGTATTTTTATATATGTTCCCACATATTCCTACAAGTTATGTCATGAATTATGAAATATGTTGTATATATTACATAACACTGTGGATTTGGAAATCAGTCCCATTAAACATAAATTTGTTGTAGTTATGTTCCAGATCTTTAGTTCAGTGCTGAAATATGAAATATGTGAATTTAGGTAAAAAGATTAAAATCGTGTATTATGTGATGTTAAGAATAAAAAGAAATATTCCTTGTTTACATTCAATTTTGTTGGGTTTTTGGCTTAAGCATTGTAAATTATGTCGTTTTACTCATTTTTAAATAAAGAGGTATTATTTTGGAATCACAAGAAGTATGACAAATAGAATTAAAAAGGGAAAAGTGGTGCAAAGGTACATATAAAAATAAATACATGTTTTTGTTTGTAATTTACGTCGACTATTCCAAAATAAATAAATTACGTATATTTCTTGTGATTTATAAATATGTCAATTCCACAAAATAGGCATGATTTTCAATGATTTGGTTAACGGCCCTTGTGAGACTTGAAACCTTTTTGGCAAGATTGAACATAAAAAGGGAATGATTGGTTAATTGATTAGAAAAAATCATTAATTTAAATTTAAGAATAAAAATAAAAATAACTACGTTGACCGCACGAAAGCATAGAAATAAATATATACATATTATTCATACAAATTAGCGTAAAACGGTAAAAATATGCATTATATTAAATGTTGAATGGTATTCATTTATGGAATCATACATGTAAATTTATATTCCATATTTAATGAATATATTTATGTGACCGTTGTAGCAATTAGTGTAATTGATTGCTATAAATGAGGCCATAAATAAATAATTAACAATTGTGACAAATGTTGAATGTTTGGATAATGTTCAATGGTGGAATTATATGTAAATATAATCCATATTGAATTAATATATTTGTGGTGACCATTTTAGCAATAAATATAATTAATTGTCATAAATGAGACCATGAATAAAGAAATAATTATTGTAACCAATATTGAATGGGGGAAAATAAATGTGACAGGAAAATGGTTACAATTCCTAAAATCAATTAGGATAATTGTTATGGACCCCAATTAGGAAATTTAAATTATAACCGCATTTAGACACAAGGTTAAACTTAACTTGTGGTGTAAGCCTGTCTGGAACCGGCTAGCAAATCCAGCAACCACAGGTAGTCAGTTTAATGTGAGAGGTCTAATGCATAAAAATAAATGTACTAAGGCACGGGGTTAAGTTCACTTGTGGTAGAAGTCTATCCGGAACCGACCGGCAAATCCAGCATCCACAGGTACTCAACTTAATGTGAGAGACCAAGTGCATATACATATATATAATAACAAAAAAAAAATAAAAAAAAATAAAGAGTAACTTCCTGATAGGGTACAACAAATAGATAACTTGGGACTGATAAATAGTTGCCTTAGCAAAAATATGATTGTTAGGGTCATAAAGGGCAATAAAAAGGAAATGTAAAGAAATGGGTGTAAAAAGGGGGAATTAATGGATATTGATTGTCGTTTAAATACTAAGTCCAAATTGGGGAAGAAATTAAATAAATATTCTAGAGAAAAGGGAATATAATCTTCCTTATTTATGTAAATAAAACTTATAATTAAAATATAGTCAGACTTGGTAGGTTAATAATATAAGACGTTATTAACCATGTGAACTCGTGATACATATAAATGGTGTACATATAGTATTTCCGTAGAAGGAAATAAAATGGGAATGACTTAATAACGTAGCCTACTCTATCCCAAAAAGGGAAAGGTTTTAAAAGCAAATGGGGGATGAACTAATAACCTTCGCGTATAGTCCGCTTCCTTGGGTCTTAAGTGGCTTGGGATGAAGAGTCCACATGGGAATAGGCTTTTCAATATAGGGGTCTTAAATGGCAAGTGTGTGTGGGCCTACCCAAATCTGGAAATTAAAAGGGTCAGATATGGTCGTCTATCCAACGGGAAGTAGTAAGTGACTTAGGAGGCTATCGAATGAGGTCAGCTAGAAGGTAGGACAAACGATAAAATACCTACTCTCACCTTATGCGGGGCAAGGGTATATGCCTGAATGACGAAAGCCTTAACTAGTAGGGCCCGTTGCCAGTGCCCTCTAGTTTATATTAACGTTGAATATATTATCGAGGGCTAATGAGTAACCAATAGGTCCGCCTAGGGTCTTAAGTGATCAGAGAGAATCCACCCTATCTATTAATTGATAGTGAGACGTTAAATAATAAAGAATAGAGAATGAGGGTATAGATAGAAATCCCGTAATTAGGGGCCCACTCTTGATATAATTAACGAGTTAAACTCTGGTATAAAGGCTTCAAAAACTTGTGTGTAAATGTCCTATCTTGGTAATATAATTTGGGAATACTGCATTGAGCTGAATAGTAAAGTCGTGCGTATGTATTTATTGGGTTGCGCTAGAATCACTAACCCGGTTAGGCATACAGCTTGGGTTGAACCAAACAGAATATATCTTTGTTATAGTTTGTGTTGTATATTTCTTAGTCACCAGAACTTGTTATTCTGACCCCCTCCTCATTATAACCTCCAGGTTTCATAGAGAAGATCGGGTTCTCACAGATGATTAAGTTTGGCTTTCAGTTCTTGTTCTCTCTCATGCTCGGTATTAGCAAGTGGCTTACTTTTGAAAAGGTAGTTACCTGAGTTAATACTAGTTATCCTGATTTGTTTCCGCTATGAGTTTTATTTATCGTACTCTGATTATGCTCATGCTCATTTATTGCAGGTACCAGATATACGCTCTATGCTTGGATGTATTCAAGTTTTGATTTTTATCAAAATTTGGGTGCAAAAAAGTTTGGGGAGTTACAGAACTTATCTTTGACAAAATTAATGGGACCCTTTCCCAAGGGTAATGAATATTTGAATAAAAGAATATTCTAGATTGGAATGAAATGTGTGCTATCTTTGTGTATTTATCACATGATTATAAAGAAAGAGCAGTTGTTCGGAAAGACCGGGTTTAACCCATTCTGAATAACCCCAAGAAAGTGTTGTCACATATCATTTTTTGCCTATAGCAACACTTTTTGGCACCTACTGCGTCATTTCTCTAGGGTTTCCATAGGCCATCTATGGCGTAGTGATTGATTGGTGGCGGCTATGACGAAGAGGAGGAGGAGGCTGACATGGGGGTGGTCTTGGTTTGGATGATTGTGGTCCAGAATGGCGTGCAAGTGCTATAAAACAGTTTCATGTTTTTATTGTTGAATTATCTAAGAAAATGACTTCTAAGAAGGGAAATTTTTTTGCACTTTTTTCTTTGAATATCAGTTAACATGTCTGTGATATCTAATTAAGTTGTAGTTCTATGTTTGCTACTGTTCCTAGCTGTACATATTTCATATAAGTAAGTAACCATGACATTAAGTACTGTCTTAGTAAGAAACCATGACATTAAGTACCGAGGCTGAAACTAGTGCGGAGTTCTTTGCTGGCCTGATGACTTTGCGGATCTGATTTCGATAGGAGGAGTAGGTAAATTGGTTCGATTACGGAAATGATTGAGTAAAAATTTCTCGTGTTTCTAAATGTTTATATGCTGCCTTCTACTGTGCTGGCTCATGTGACGATATCTAGGAGTAGTACCGCATGAATTTTTTGTATTACATGTTACTTCAATTTATTAATTTGTTTATTTGTAAAATCAAAATATTGTTTATGTCGTTAGTTTGCTCACAGTTAATAACAATTTCCACTAAATGTTTACATCTCCATTTGTGCTCCAATCACAAACAATGGGCTTGTGCTTCGAATCTGTATGTAATGTACATCTTAAGTTGGTTAGTATAGCTGATTACTTTTCGGCCTTATTGGCATTTGCAGGAAGTCTTTTTCTTTTTTTCATTTCTTTTCCATGTGTTAATTCATTATTTTTACCTGCAATTTATATGGTTTTGATTTTTTCTGATGTACTACAAGTATGTTATTACTATTTTTTCTGATGTACTACAGGATTTGCGGATCCCTCTACTGATTTACTGAAAGCGATAGTTGCTCCTTCACTCATCTTTTGCTTATTACGTTTTTTTTTTTTTTTTTACTTCTAGCTTACATTTTATCAGTATGTAAACCAGTATACATTTCTTTTACATACGCTAGTTATGTATTAGGCTTGTTCCTCCTATGAATGTTGTTGCCATGATAGTGCAATGTGCTCTCCACGCTAAAAAGAACAATGATAAAATATGCCAAAAAATTATCAATTAAAAAGTTTGTTTCTTATATTTCCAGTTCCACATCAAGATGGGGAGGATTATAAAGAGGTTGTTACTATAAGGTATGTGTTCTCAAATGCAACATTAATTGGAACTTTCAGCCTTTCTAAAAACTACAAAACAGGGATAGTTGAGGCTTTGCAGGAACGAAAATCTTTAGGCATCAAAGTTGCAATGCTTACTGGAGATAGCAATTGATGTAGCAGCCACTTAAGCAAACCTCTTGAGTACTAGAAACCATGAGCTGTTTTACAGGTGTTATCATAGATCATAACTTTAGCAATATTTTTTTTTTCTGTTGGATAAATAGTACTAATGAATAAAAATGCATGTAAGAGTATTGTCTAAATGGTGAATATTTTTAAAGCCAGAACCCTCATGTGCGAGTTTCTGCATTGTGTGAAAATAAAAAATGAAAACTAGTTTATTATTATAAACAGGTTTAGTAAAAAATGGATCCATGAGCATAGGTGCTAATATCATCAATGTATATTCAGAAACAGCAAAAAATATGCGATCTTACTTTTTATATATATATTTCTTGTTGTTTTGCATTTAATTTAATACTTCTTATGTATATTTCTTTGTCATTATCGTTATTGTTGTTATCTTGTTTTTCTTAGATAGGAAATGTTGAGCAGCTACATTAGATGGAAGTAAGAACAAGATTTATCTTTGTTTCTATGTTTTCTTAATTTGAATTGTAGTAACGTATGATTTTTTTTTAATATTTTACATATTGTTGTTTTATGTACTACGATTGTGGATGAAATGTTTGAGTGTGTGATATTACTTGAGAAAGTACATGAATTAGTTCAAGAAATTCTAGTATAGCATATGTCTTATTCAATTTCGGATGCATATATTTCGAATTTTTTCGGATATTTGGAAATATCTAGATTCGTTTTTCGAATGCATATATTTTCGAATATCCAAAAAACATCCGCGGACGTGGATATGAATGTTGTTTTTTCAATATCCGCGGATGCCGTATGCGGATTCAGATATGGGTTTAAATTTTCAGATGCGAATGCGGATATATTTTTATTGGCATCTGCTTGCATCCGTTGACAGACCTAAATAAGAGTGGATTTTGCAAATCTGCATGTGATTGATGACGCAAATAAAACAACCGTCACCGATAACCTTGTTAAAATGTTAGCATTTGTGACGAATTACCGACAGATATCTAAGGTGATGCAAAAGTTGAAATTATCCGTTTCTAATCTCTTGCTGTTTAGCAAGGGATCTCCAACGGATTTTTTTTAAAAATATATATTAAAAAAAAATTATTCATCGGTAAATTTTTTAAAATTAAATTGGTAAATTGTCGGAGAATTGATGCTAAATGTCGTCGCAAAATGGTTACTAAAATACCGACTGAAATTCAATGACCAGTGTTATTCGTCATAAATCCATCGCTAATACATGTTTAGTGTCGGATTTGTAACGGATTCTTCCATTGTAAAATCAGTGTTTTCTTGTAGTGAACTAAACTAAATTTGTAAAAAAACTACACCAATTCATACATAGTCATTTACACTAATTTGCTTTTAGTGTACAACACACAATTCATATTTATATATAATAACAAGCAACCTCAAGCATCATTTTCTATGGAGAGTTGTTATATATATATATATATATATATATATATATATATATATATATATATATATATATATATATATCCATTGATCTGACTATTATATTGGAATAAAATACGAAATACACATAATTCACTACTATGACGACATCGATTTCAACTAGAATGCAAAGACAAAAATCAAGGCAATAACTATCAGCTTAACTCATTTTTAGCTCTATCGAATTTATCAAACTTAAAACTTAAATTGTTGCAGCAACAGTAGCAGGGAATATCCACCCAACACAAGTCTTTAAGACTATAATCTATACTACAAGCAATTTTTTTTTTTGGTGCTAAGGGCACACCAATATCCTCTTCTTAATAACGTAATTAAAAAAACAAAACTCATCGAATTTTGTATGTTTCCTAATACCACATTACCTCTCTATTCTAATCTCTCACTCACCAGTATTTGCAGAACTAATCACATAGTCAGCCATAATTTGAAAACCCTAATTAACAACAATCGATGTCTACTTCATCTTTTCCATGGGAAAATTAAACTTTTTACCATTTGAAACCATAAACTTACTTGATTGAGTTGACTGGGGTTAAAGCAATGACGTATCTGCAGCTTTTCTTCCTTTTAGCCATTGTTGTGGCATCAAACAATTTATCTTGATCGATCGATTGAAGAATAAGGGTTTTAGAATGGAATGAAAGAGGAACGAGTAAGAGACGAGAGAAAAATAAGGAAACGGTAGTGTGGTAGCACCTATTTTACGTGAGGTATTAAGAAGAGTGTCATGGTAATTCTTATGATATTTTTTAGTAGCGGTAATAGTAAGAGTAAATTGAAGTGCCTTTAGCACCACACTTTTTTTAACTACATGCAGTAATTAATTTTTTCGATTTAATTCGTTAGTTCATTAGTTTCGTAATTATCACATCAAGCTTACACGGTGTCAAGTCAAAGAGAAAAACATCACATTGGTGAAATCAAAAACAAAATAAAAGAGAAAGATACATACCAAAAATTCCAATAGCGGTGATAAAGTGAATCCGATTTCCGGTTCGTCTAAGAATTCAAAATTAAATTAAAATGAGAACGGATATTATAGATCTGAGAAGAATAATCAATCAAGGAAGACATACATGCAATAGATCCAAGAGAAATAATCAAATCGCGAATTCATGAATATTTCTGAATTAATGTTACTAGATAATGTAATTTTGACGTTTATTACTATTGAAGAAGGGAAACAGGAATATTTCTGAATTAGAGTTACTCCGAAGATTCCACCATTAGAAAAAAGGAAACGAAATATGTGCAGAAAGAAATAGAAGAGGAGGGATTTGAAATTTCTTGCCGCATTCTTTTGATAAAATCTGAGGTGGAAATGGATCAGTTATTACCATGAATAAATTTGTCTTAAGTAGTATTACCGTACAACGATGGGAAAACCGACCGTTAAGTTGCATAATACCAAAGAAAAATATCTTTGTTAATTTTTTTTCTTTTAATTCTAAGTTTGATGAAAAATTAACTGTATTAGAAGAAATAAAAATATTAAGAAAATTGTAGATCAAATTACATTAGTTTTAAACATGTAAGTCAGTTTGATAACAAAGGAACAAATCAAACAAATATTAGCTCAAAACATATCATCACATTTGTGAATATCTAATAAAAAAGATGAAAATATAAGAATAAATGTAATAAATAAATAAATCAAATTTTATTGAACTACTTATTTAAATAAATAACATTAAAGTACAATTATCATTCAGAATAACTAACATTGATGATTACAATAGTATTTGTCATTCATTTCATCTCTATTCACAAACGTCCACAAATTACACCCTTGACTACAATCAAAAGAATTGGCATATCGTAAAACTGAACAGCCTTAATTAAAGCATTATGTTTCCATAAAATGTAAAGTACTTCCACTCATTATACAAATACGCAAAGCATTAGTGACATTCCAGTAACGAACATCACAAGGATATTAATGATGGCAAACAAGGGATAAGTCAAAATTTTAGATCCACATTAAAACGCAAGAAACCTCTCATACGACCATACAGTTTAAAATCTTCGACAAAATAAAAGACTTAAAATGGGTTCAGTTACAATATCAATTACGATTTTACATGAATTCCTTTATTTACTACTCTACTCATCAGTGGTCATATAATATTGTTGTAGCAATATAATCATACCCTCTAACAGAGCAAAAATAATAGCAACCAGAAGCTTAGAGAATTTTTGCTACATGTTAAATCATTAACAATTCAATGTACGAAAGATATTTATTTTATGATTTCGGGATTCTGATGTAACCCCAGAGAAACAGGACACCCAAGTTGGATTGCTTTAGGCTTCCAGAAGTAGAAAAGCTTGATATAAAATTATAGCCAAGCAAGGAAACAATGGGTGAACGTTAGCTTAGAAATCATCTATGGCGTGCATTGAATGTGCAAATAGGAAAATGCATGTGTTGCTAACTAGACTTCCGTGCAAGAAATTCTGTGTCATCTTAACTGAAATTCTCAAAGTAGCATAGTAAAACACCACATCTTCAACGTTGGTGCCAGGGATATCAATGAAGCTTTAGCTGTACATTTGAAGTGACATTGCAAAGCAGCATCTAGTCATTAATAGCTTCCCTGATTAATAAACATAGACAACCATTAGTAGCTCCAAAGCAATTATACATATTTTCTTTATAGCAAACACAAATTACACAAAAAAAACATGAATTGTGCTGGTACAAGCAAGGTAGAGAAAGAGTGAGATAGATGGTTAATACATCATTTTATCGTTTTGTTACTTCATTGACAAGAAGTTAACCAAAGCTCCAGAAAAAGGGTATATTAGCAAGTTTACAACTCTAAAGTGCACACAAGTTGGTATATATAATCTTTTTATGTTAGAAGAGCATTTGTGTTTGCTGAGATTCATTCAAAGATATTCATAGAACTACAATCATTAAAAGGTTGTCATCTAATTTCATTCTAATATTAGTAATTTGACAGTTGTGTCTTAGTAATAGCAGCATGGTTATAGCTTTGTTTTCATTTATTTTTTGAAGATAACGGAAACAGAGTGGTAGGGGAGAAAGACTACCTGGAACAAGTCATCCTTGCGGGCGAGTCTCCATTCACTAATATTGGAATTCCTGGAGCTATTATTGTAAGAAACAACCATCTTGAGCAATTCTTCCTCAAAACTCAAAACATCATCATTGAAGACTATCTGGGAAAAAGTCGAATTTACTCTGTGCGTAATTCATGGGTTTACATATGTCAATATGTTCATATGTCAGTATTTAAGCTTATGAAGTTTCTTCAACAAAGAACATGTATATTTTTAATCTTCTGATAACTAGGCTCTATATACCAAACTTGATCTTATATCATAAGCATTACTGTAATCTATATACTAAACTTCAAAAGTAAAACACCATAACCATGTAAGTCGTGACATTGTTATTGATATGATATGATAGCAACATCATCATAGTTAGCAGCAGCATAATGTTATCATCACATCTGCAATTCATTATCCATTTTGTGTCCAAATTCTATATTTAGTATATGTAACTAAACAAGAGACTAAAATTTAGTCTGTAATATACCACATTAAAGTTTATTTAATATACCACAGTAAATAAACTCATTGTTTTGATATGCAGTTGCATTTTACAGTAAAGTTGGATTTAAAGATTCATTAACACATAGAACCGCAAATTTAATAAGCTTTTCAATGATACTCATTGTCAATGCAATAGCATTTTATATGTTGTAACGTGGTAACAATATAACTATACTTATATAATTATAATTAATTGAATACAACATAGGAAATTAGGTTTCAAGTGTATGTTTATATATTTAATTTTAACAGTATATCACATGTCCAGTTTTAGCTGCACCAAAAAGATGCTTGTAATTGTAATTGCATTAAAAATGTGCAATTACAATTGCATCTCACAGATGCATTTAGACTTGCCCCTCACAGATGCAGTTGAAGCCGCATCAAAAAGATGCAATTAGGGCTGCATTAAAAAGGTGCAGTTATAGTTGTATCTAACTGCATCAATTTATTGTAATCTTTCTGGAAATTTCTTTCTATTTGCTTTACTAAGGTATAGTTTTACTTCATCGGCATATTGTACAAAAAATTATATTAAAAAATGATAGTAGGGGGACGTTTGCCGTTTGATCCCCGCAAAGGGGAGCATCATTCCGTTATGGCATAATTTAGGAAAATGTCATACATACATACATACATACATACATACATACATACATATATATATATATATATATAAAGAAGTTCAATTTTGACTTTGCATAAGCATTGTATTCGTCATTAGAAAGAACATATATTTTCTGACTTAATGGTGAAAACAACTTGTTAACCCAATGTGATGTAATGAATTAAAATCAGGGTGTCAATAATAGCTGGTAAAGAAGGAATATCCAAGAAAGACTTCATTACAAAGAATTATTAACCTGGCTTTTACCCAGCCTAAACAAAGCCAAAAGAACACAAGAAAATTTACCCAATTCAAACTTGTTCGGATCGAGATCAACACCTATGATTCTGGTTGCACCACGAAGCTGTGAAACCTCAGCCACCTACGGTTAAATACACATGAATGTTATCACATTATATAATTGAAGCATACAAAAAGCATTTTTAAGGACCAGTTTCAAATTGGCAGCTCTCCTCGCTGTATCTTGTAGCTGTGTAAACAAAAGATCAAGTTCTTCCCTTGGTTTTGGAGCATCATTCAACCTCTCTTACCATACAAAACAAGAAAGAAGTGCAACCAGTTCTTTAACATTTACATCTTTTAGCACTCCACCAAACATGAGCTCTGTTAAGGTTAAGTCATCTGCAGAACTGATCTCGCATGCAACCATTCCCATCAACTGCACAGCATCTTCAGAAATGGTATATCCCAATCATCGAAGAACCCGTTTGTCGGGCCTTCAGTTCATCTTTAAAGGCTAAGCTGAAGATGGTTTCCATAAAAAAAAAATATCTCCTCATCTTCATTCAAGTCCATTTTTTCCATCTGCATTATCAACTTTAAAAACAAGAGACATCTCCAGTAGACGACAACTGCGCTAAAACCATTCCTTCAATTCAAATAATAGCAACAACTATCAAGTAGAAAATGGAAGGATTATAAAGCAAAACATTATTATGGAACTTAAGGCTGCATACACGTAGCATAACAACCATTACAACCTTGATACGTACATACTCTACAAAGGAACAGATTTAATGGACATACAAACAAGACACTAATACACATTTACTTTCAACCCAAACAAACATTTAAAAAGGCACGCATCCCATCACAAAGAAAAAATGCACAACTACAACAAAAAAGGAAGTGCAACCAGCTTGCATTAACAGAAATAAAAAGAAAGTCAATGCAATACAGACTGTCTTGGGGAAAAAAATGTAAATAAAAATACTGAAAACTGAAAGACAATGCAACCCAAGTCAACTAACGCAGTTGCAAATTGAAAAGACATCGCAGCTCAAGTTGCACTGGAAAAGTTGGGGATGCACCGGAAAAGCTATTTGAACCCGAGTTGCAGCGAAAAAACATAGGTGCAACCCAAATGCACCAAAAAAAGTCAATAAAACAACAAGTTATCAAGGCAGCCCAACCAAATTTAGGTTTTTATCACAAAAAATATATTCATAAATGGTTTAAGAAAACAACAGAAAAATATATTTTCAAAACGAAATATTCACCAAAATAATAGCGAAATCATAATTAGAAAAACCTTGCATGGAACTTTATTTAGTTTAATCAGTTGATGGTTTCTTATTAAGCTCTTCCTTATTCCCATGTTCAGTGTATAAATGTTGTCCTTCAATTTTCATGTAGTATGGTATAGGCTTACAAAGTAAAAATTGACACATTTCTTTACAACGTCAGAAACCGTTATCTTTTGTTATTTAAAGTTCACAACAGTGCTTAACTGCTCTTTAAGGGACGGGAAATACTTGTTGCACCACCTCATTCCTAAACACAATAAAACTCAAAACACAAAATAGCAGATAGTATTGAGCATAATACATCATACATACATACATCAACTATGATGAAACGAAAAGCTCCAAAATAGTAGTAATAAATTAAATCAAAGACTAATACCAATTACATTTAGTTTTGCACTCGGTTGCAACAACTTTTTCCATCATAGTCTGGTATGAACAATAAGCATGTAACAAACGCTAATGTCCAGCTAATATTGCCTGATAATCAAATTTAACTTGAATCAAATTTAACAGCTGCATTGCCAACATGATATAACAAATCCAGGTAACTCGACATTAGAAAA
The DNA here is from genome assembly GCA_030737875.1 of Allium sativum. Classification (NCBI taxonomy): domain Eukaryota; kingdom Viridiplantae; phylum Streptophyta; class Magnoliopsida; order Asparagales; family Amaryllidaceae; genus Allium; species Allium sativum. The sequence goes on along the minus strand of CM060922.1, from coordinate 190,898,649 downwards.
ATACTATCCAATACTATCATTGTAATACCAAAAAACAGTAATCAAAATTTTACGCACAAAACAAAATGCTTTTTTTCCTTAATGATTTCAATTAACAGCTCATGCATATGGATCAATGAATTTCTTAAGCCAAATAAAAGGAAATTTTACAAGCTGAAGATCGCATGAATAGGAAAAAAAGAATTGATTCAAGTAAATAATGATTAAAACAGACGTTCCTTGCTTGAAGTAGTGAATTGATTTTCCCTAAATCTTGAGAAAAAGCCTCATACCTGAAGTCTCCTATTTTGAAAATTGATTTTCCCCAAATCTAGAAACATTGGATTTAAAGTTGCGCTTTGATACGAGACGATCTCTTACGGTGGCAGAAATAGAGAAGAAGATAGAGTAATGAATGGAATGGGTAAACGGATTCAGTTTTTGGGAAAATCGCGCATTGATTTACATAAAGGAGGAAGAATCGGCATTGGACGACATTCAGGGCAAAGTCCGATAATTTAGGCGAAAATAATTGGCACAATTTGATTTTGGCTCTGACTGTAGTTTAATCACCTAACGGTCGGTTTGATTATCGTTTGTACAGGCTAAACGTTATTTTGTCTCTGAATTATCAGTTATCACTAGAGTCAATTTCTTTTTTTTTCCCCTGATGTAACACCTCTAATACTCGCAAAAGCTTATGAACATGCATGCACATATGTGATTTATTAAATGCATCCACAATTTCATTGATAATTAATCATTCATTCTTACCTAAGAGGATAACAAAACGTTTGAGATGCAGTTTTTCTGTATCTGGTTCTTGTGTTCTTAATAATTTGGACTTGAAATAATTACAAAATTATCTATATTTGATGACATTTATTATCGATTTAGATTATGGAATGTTGCACACTCAAGAATATAATTGAATGTGATCATCGTATAAACTTGGATAAGTTAAATTTATTATAAATTTCATCTTTCTTATATTCAGCTACATCTAAAGCTAAATTGCAACACAGTTGTAGAAAGAAGAAAAAAAATATATACTTACTAAAATTATGATGAATACACATAAGCAGCGAATTATAATAATTATTTGTAATAAAGTTTGGTTATCAAACAATTCATTCATCTATCCTCATTCATGTACCCACAATTCTGTCTTCATGTCAAATGGATCAAATGAATTTGATTTAAGTTCACGAACCATACCTATTTAAATCTTGCCAAGCAAACATTATGTTGTGGAGAAATTTTGATTCAAGACCGTTTAAATCAAAAATCCCCAACACCGCGGAAAACGAGATCGTGGTAATAGTGCAAAAACAACCAATCGAACAATCTCAATCTTATTCAAGCCAATCACAATCACCAAACAATGGAAATAATAGAGCAATAATGAGAAACTAAATCACACAGGGATTTATAGTGGTTCCACCGACGTCTTGTCAGTGTACGTCCATTTTGAGAGAGAAACTTTTATTAATATCAATAGAAGAGTACAAGAGATTGATTACAATGATTAAATTTACTAGAAAAAATTGATTTTGTGGAGAAAGGAATTGAAGAAGATTAGGATTGCCTAAACCCTAATTAGAATAAACTTAGATCTAATATCTTGATTTGTGATACACCTCCTTTTGGATTCGATGTAGCTTACATAGGCATAGAGAAGTATATGGAAATTCCCAAAATTTTCTATAGATCCAAAATATTCTCTAGATCCAAAATATCCTTTGGATCCAAAATATTCTCTAGATCCAAAATATCCTTCAGATCCAAAATACCCTCTAGCTCCAAAATATCCTCTAGATCTAACACATAGTATCGCATACTTCAACACTCCACCTCGATACTATATCTGTTTACATCACAAACTCCAATGCACCCAAGCATTTCCTTCTATCTTCAATCAAGAAAGCTTGAATGTTTCCCCAATGAACTCCGGCATAGCCACCGCCCATTGCACTTCACTAACGAGTTCAGGCATAGCCCCCACCCGTCAATGAAGTGTTGAAACATCCAACTCCTAAACCAGTCTTACCAAAAGACAATGTACTCGGGAGTGAAAACGAGTACTTACCATGAAAATAGAACACCAACCTCTCACCGATACTCTTCTACATCCAAGTTTCTCTCTCAACTGTGCCAACCCGTGGCACCTAGCATCTCTCCAAGCGAATTAAGTTCGAGCAATGCTTGAACTTCCCAACCGGTAACGCCTTAGTGAACATGTCCGCCGCGTTATCCTTTGTGTGCACTTCCCGAAGGCATACTTGCTTGTCTTCGTCCATGGCTACTAGAAATGACCCCCTCACTTCAATATACTTCGTCCGTGAGCTAAATGTCAAATTCTCAACCAAGTGAATAGCGCTTTGGCTATCACATTGAACATCAACACTGTCATGTTCAAAACCCAAGCCACACAACAGTCGCTTCAAATAGAGTGCTTCCTTTGCTGCCTCTACCGTAGCTATCAACTCCGCCTCCATAGTGGATAAAGCAACTACGGTCTGCAATCTCGATCTCCAACTTATGGCTGTACCACCAAGAGTGAAGACATATCCAGAAGTTGATTTTCTTCGATCCCTATCACCAGCGTAGTCTGGATACAGTAACCAAACAACATGCAATTCTTCTCTTTACTACCCCAAAAAACAAGGCCATGAGATGTTGTACCTTTCAAGTATCTCAAGATAAGCTTCACTACTTCCCAATGCGATTTCCCCGGATTAGCCATGAACCGACTAACCACCCCGACGACATTTGCAATATCAGGTCTTGTACACACCATGGAATACATCAAACTTTCAACCGCACTAACATATGGCACCTTTGCCATGTAAGCCTTGTCTTTCTCCTCGATAGGTGATCCCTTACTCGAAAGCTTTATATGCAAAGGTAAAGGTGTATTTGATGCCTTTGCATCCTCCATGCTAAACCGATAAAGCACTTTCTTAATGTACTTCTTTTGAGTTAATTTCAACTCAAAATGCTTTCGATCTCTTTCTATTTCCATGCCCAAAATTTTCTTTGCTTCTCCAAGGTCTTTCATCTCGAACTCCGCCTTTAATTTCTCTTTCAACTTGTTGATTTATGCCTTGTCCTTAGAAGCAATGAGCGTATCGTCCACATACAAAAGTAAATACACCCAACAATCATTTCCTAACCTCTTGAAATAAACGCAAGCATCCTTGAAGCTTCGATGGAAGCCACTTTCAAGCATGAAATGATAGGTGATTGCTTCAAACCATATAGTGATTTCTTCAACTTGCAAACTAGTTTTGACTTACCTTCTACAACAAACTCTTCTGGTTGCTCCATGTAGATGTTTTCATCCAAGTCTCCATGCAAGAAGGCGGTTTTCACATCTAGTTGCTCCAACTCCAAGTCGTGAATAGCAACTATGGCAAGTAAAATCCGGATAGAAGTATGTCTCACAATCGGTGCGAAGATCTCGTCATACTCCTTTTCTTTCCTCTGTGCAAACCCCTTAGCCACTAGCCTAGCTTTGTATCTTCCATCGTCTTTCACCTTATATATCCATTTGCACCCAATAGAACGGTTTCCTTGAGGAAGTGGAACCAACTCCCAAGTTTGGTTCTTCATCAACGATTGCATCTCTTCCTCCATGGCGCAAATTCATTTCGAGCTATCACTTGAATCCATGACGTCATCAAGGTCCATCAGCTCATCTTGGACTACATGAAGAGCATAGTCCAAATTCTCACAAAAACTAAGATAGTTCCAATCACCATATCTTTCGGGTGGCCTTATAGCACGACGACCAACCCGAGTAGCAATACCATCACCCAGTCTTCCTTCAGCTCCACCTTGAACCGAATCTTCTCTAGGCTCGTGCACATCACCAACACTACTAGAGGAATCCTGTGGACTATGTGATGTAACATCAACCGCATTCACCTCGCAAGCACCTCCAACAACTCTACTCTCTCTAGGCCTGAAAGTGGGAATAACTTCCTTCTCCTTTGATTCACCATGAACCAAATCTGGAACATCCGATGAGCCTTCATTATCCTTGAACATAGCCGACTCATCAAAAGTAACATGACGAGAAACTGAAACCTTCTTCGTTTTCGGATTCCAAATCTGATAGCCTTTGACTCCATCCATATAACCAAGCAAAATCCCTTTGAAAGCTCTAGCTGAGAGCTTATCATTCCCCGGATTATGCACATAAACAGGACTGCCAAATACACGAAGATAACTCAAGTCAATGCTCTTCCCCTTCCACACTTCCTCCGGAATTTTGTTATCAATAGCCGAGCACGGAATTTGATTAATAATATGCACCGCGGTTGACAAAGCTTCGGCCCAAAATCCCTTAGACAAACCCAATGTCAATCTCAAGCATCGAGCTTTCTCTAATAGAGTTCGGTTCATTCTCTCCGCCACTCCATTAGATCGCAGATCTCCTGGTGTAGTAAAATGCCTCTGAATACCATGATGCTTGCAAAAATTCAGAAATTCTCCGGAAACATACTCGCCGCCATTATCGAACCTAAGAACCTTCAAAGTCTTTCCACTCTCATTCTCAACAAGAGTCTTCCATTCTTTGAATCTTGCAAATGCCTCCGACTTGGCCTTCATTACATACACCCAAAACTTTCGAGAAAAATCATCAATGAAAGAAATATAATATCTTGCTCCTCTCAAAGAAGGTACAGGTGCTGGTCCCCAAACATCCGTGTGCACATACTCAAGAATCCCTCTTGGATCATGTTTTCCTTCACCGAATGACACTCTAGTTTGCTTCCCCATGACACATTCCTCGCAAAACTCTAACTTGCTGAAACTCTCACCATTAATCATCTCCCTTCGACGAAGAACATCTAAACTCTTCTCCGAGACATGACCCAATCTCAAATGCCACAGCCGTGTCGCATCTAAGCCACGAGAACTATCAACACTGACACAAGTTTCGCCTTCCACAGTCACTCTTTGAAGCAAATAGATACCATGAGTTCTAGCACCCTTCATAACCACAAGCACACCCTTCGAAATCCTCAAGCTATCACTCTCAATGGTGATCTTGCAACCTAGAGAATCCAACTGTCCCAAAGAGATAAGTGACTTCCGTAGTCCCGGAACATAGCGCACATTAGTGAGAGTATGAACCACTCTGTCAAACATCCGAATTTGCACGGATCCAATGCCTTTCGACTTGCAAACTGTACCATTCCCCATAAAAATTGAATTTCATTCTCGATCAACATAAGAAGAAAAACAATTCCTATTAGGCGTCATGTGATATGAAGCCCCCGAATCAAGCACCCAATCGCTGCCCGAAAACATCCGATGCTACAACCGACAAAACATCTACGTCTTCCTCACCAACATCTCTCTCCACCGCAACTGATGAAGATGTTACTTCCTTCTTCCCCTTGTCTGGACAATCATTCTTCCAATGACCAGGTTTCTTACATATAATGCACTTGTCATTTCTTTCCTTCGATTTTCCTCTTCCACCAGGCTTCTTAGACTTAGAACGCCCCCGATTTCCCTTCTTCTCTGACTTTTCTTTCTCTGCAAATAAACCTTGACCATTACTAGCACCACTACTACCATCACTCAGCTCCTTCATCTGATCTCGCAGTTCCTCACTAAGAAGACTCGTCTTGACATCATTTAGAGTCAATGTATCTCGGCCATAGATCAAACTATTTGAGAACCCAGTATAGCGTTCAGGCAACGAACATAGCAATATCATCGTCTTCTGCTCCTCCTCAATCTTCAAACCTACCGCCTTCATCTTCATTAGCAAATCATCAAACATATTTAAGTGCGCCTTTAGCGAAGTTCCTTCCTTCATCTTGTAGGTAAAGAAAGTCCGCAACAAGATCAGTCGATTTGTGAGTGATTTCTTCATATACAACTCCTCCAACTTGTTCCAAATACCTTTAGCAGTCGTCTCACCACTAATTTCGGAAATAACATTCTCCCCCATGGCAAGTTGAAGTGTAGTGAATGTCCACTCTTCCATTTCTTCTCTCTATACATCTGAGATGTCCTCTGGCAATAAATGTGTATCAAACACCACCCGATGTACCTGATTCCGCCTAAGAACCGCTTTCATCTTCCATTGCCACTTTTCGAAATCATTATCGCCATTCCACTTGTCGATAACCAATTGTGAACCAGCAGCTGCATACGACCTACGTACATAAGCAGCTACACCACTTGGACCACCTGTTGATGGATTATTTGAGCCTGATTCCGGCATTTCTACAACTATCTACCAACACCAATGCTCCGATACCAAATGTTGTGGAGAAATTTTGATTCAAGACCGCTTAAATCAAAAATCCCCAACACCGCGGAAAACGAGATTGTGGTAATAGCGCAAAAACAACCAATCGAACAATCTCAATCTTATCCAAGCCAATCACAATCACCAAACAATGGAAATAATAGAGCAATAAAGAGAAACTAAATCACACAGGGATTTATAGTGGTTCCACCGACGTCTTGTCAGTGTACATCCACTTTGAGAGAGAAACCTTTATTAATATCAATAGAAGAGTACAAGAGATTGATTACAATGATCAAATTTACTAGAAAATTTTGATTTTGTGGAGAAAGGAATTGAAGAAGATTAGGATTGCCTAAACCCTAATTAGAATAAACTTAGATCTAATATCTTGATTTGTGATACACCTCCTTTTGGATTCGACGTAGCTTATATAGGCATAGAGAAGTATATGAAAATTCCCAAAATTTCCTATAGATCCAAAATATCCTCCAGATCCAAAATATCCTTTAGCTCCAAAATATCCTCTAGATCTAACACATAGTATCGCATACTTCAACATGTTACATATAAATAACGTACCAACTTTGATGATATGTGATCTCAGTAATTAAAACGCATATAATACAAGATTTAATGCATGCACCATATTTTACAAAATTCATACATGCCATGCATTGTATAGTTCACTTACAAAATTCATACATGCCATGAACACAGAGAATTTTAGGTATAGACTATGGAGGATCAGCTCTCTATGTTTTCTATATAACCATACTACACCATACATTGCAAAACGTGAACAACAAAAATGAAATCCTCCAGCACTCTCACAGCTCTTCTGATGCTATTGTCATACACGAGTTCCATTTTCTGTGGTACAGCAAACCCCAAGTTATCAACATACATAGTTCACGTTGAGCGTCTAGACGACGACAACATTTACTCAGAAGATGATCTGGAGAGCTGGCACAGATCATTTTTGCCAACATCATCCTCGGACTCTGAAGACACCGACCGATTACTCTACTCCTACAGCGAAGCTTTTCCAGGCTTTGCTGCTGCATTAACTGAAGATGAACTCCAAGAAATGTCCAAAAAAGATGGGTTTATCCGTGCCTACCCAGACAGAACAATACCTCTTCTTACCACACATAGTCCTAGTTTCCTAGGCCTCCAAAGACAATCAGGCTTATGGAACAGCTCAAACCTCGGCAAAGGTGTAATCGTAGGAGTACTAGACACAGGCATTTTACCTGGGCATCCTTCATTCAACGATGATGGCGTGCCACCTCCTCCTAAAAGATGGAAAGGCCGTTGCGAGTTCAAATCCGGCTGCAACAACAAGATCATCGGAGCAAGAACATATGGCGGTTCCATAGGTCAAGGCCCCATCGATACAGTAGGTCACGGCTCACACACGGCAAGCACCATTGGAGGGAACTTCGTCTCTGACATAAACCCTTTTGGTTTAGCAAACGGCACAATGGTCGGCATGGCACCCCACGCCCATTTGGCTATATATCAAGCGTGCTTTGGCATTGTCTGCCGTACATCGGCCATAGTAGCTGCTTTCGATGACGCTATCAAGGATGGAGTAGATATAATGTCCCTCTCTCTAGGGGGGCCGTCCATGTCCTACAATATGGACCCCATCGCCATAGGTGCCTACAAGGCAAACCAAAAGGGAATCACTGTCGTATGTGCAGGTGGAAACCATGGACCTGAAGCTAGAACCCTTTCGAATGAAGCACCATGGATTTTAACGGTCGCTGCAAGCACCATGGATAGAAGTTTCCGAGCCAGCATAAAACTTGATAATGGTGATGTAGTCTTCGGAGAGTCTCTTATCCAGCCTTCCAATTTCAGCCCTATGCCTCTTCCTTTGTACAAAGGTTCGTGTTCGACCTTAGCGGGTGTGATGGGGAAGGTCATGGTTTGCCCTGCTCCGCAGAGTCCAGAGTCGCAAAAAGAAGCTAAAATCGCTGGTGCGGCAGGGATGATAGTGGTTCGTGCAGAAGAGGACGGACACACCATCCTTGCTCAAGAAGATCTGATATTGCCGGGAGCTTTCGTGACGTACGAAGATGGAACGAAAATCAAAGGTGCTTCCACAGTTTCTTTTAACTTCAATGGTACGGTGCTGGGTGTATCTCCTGCACCAGTGGTTGCTTCCCTCTCATCCCGGGGCCCGAGCATTCCATCTCCTGGAATTCTGAAACCCGACATCAGTGCACCTGGAGTTAACATCATAGCTGCATGGTACACTAATGTTGATAAAACATCGCATGTTCCGTTGAAGGTTGAATCTGGCACGTCAATGGCGACTCCGCATGTCAGTGGTGTTGCTGCTTTGATCAAGTGCGTGCATCCAGATTGGTCTCCCGCTGCCATCAAATCTGCTTTGATCACCTCCTCCGATTTTATTGGTAGAGATGGAAAACGTATCAAGGATGAGAAATTCAATGATGCAAGCTTTTATGCTTCTGGCGCTGGTCATTTGAATCCGACTAAGGCGGTAACTCAGGGGCTTGTTTATGAAACTGAAGAGAAGGAATATGTTGCATATCTATGTCAATCCGTTGGAGCTTCTGGAGTTTCGACGATTGTTGGGAAGAACATTAGTTGCTCTGATGTGGCCACCATCAAGGATTCCGAATTGAATTATCCGACTATTACTGTTGGTTTAAAGTCTGGTGTTACTAAGGTTAAAAGAACGGTTACTAATGTTGGTGAGGCCAATGCTACATATAAGGTCAAGGTTGATGTGCCCAAAGGTGTGACTGTGAAAGTGGAGCCTGATACTTTGCAGTTTTGGAAGAAGAATGAGAAGAAGACGTTCACTGTATCGGTATCTGCTTCGGGTACTGCGGAAGGGAATTTGATGTGGATTTCAGGTGAAACTGTTGTGAGGAGTGCTTTGGTGGTTACCTATTAATACGCATGGCTAGTTTTCTGGCTAATTTTCAGAAGGGAATTTGACCTGGTTCATGTTCGATGTATCAAGAGCTTTCTCTTCATTCATATTGTCCTATCATTTCTATTTGATAATTAGTTCCATGAGATTTCTCTAACCTTTGTGAAACCAACCACAAGCAATAATGGTTTGTACATTCAGTGAGCAAGTAACATGTTACATGTTTTGTTTACTTCGTTAACCATATACCCAGTCTTTGGCGGCTCAACTTAGCCAAGCGAACAGGATATCCAACATGTCAAGATGCTTAACATTCTTAGAAACATCAAATCATGGATATAACAACTTATTTTCTCATCAACAATTACAAAACACTTATCAACTTCAATAATATCAAACTAACGCTACGCAGAACAGCCTCAAAGCCATCATAATCATAACACGGTTCCAGTATTAATCTCACTGTCAAAAACATGGTCAATATCACGAACTTCATTTTAATGCTTAAGAACTAGCAATTCAAAGTAGAGAAGTTACGCAAAACTTGTGCACACTATATTGCCATGAATTCATGAATTCAAATATTGAATAAAATATAGTTAAAGATGAAGTAAATGAAGGAGATGAGGATCAAGATGTGTTATAGTAAATATTTTAGAAAACACAAAAAAATTGCTACTACAGCAAACAGAAATAAATAGAGGTCAAGTTTATATTTCTTTGCTTCTACTTCACATTTTTTTTAAACAATGAACTAACAAACAACTCTAGACTAAAATAGGATGCTAGAAAAGGTTAGGAATTTGCAAGTACTTTATTCAAATAAAATAAAACAAAGTCCAAAACTCACCTTATCCAATAATAATAATGATTAACTTCATCATCAACTTTTATCACTTCAATGCAAAGCCGAAAACACAAAGTAGGCTTCTAAACTTCATGAACGTTGGATGGGGCAATGCCTTTTTAAGCCCATCTGCTATTCTATTATTTGGAGAATATTTCACTACAATTATATCTTCCTTAAAATCTCGGATAAAACGGTGATGAAGTACTATGTGCTTTGTCCTTTCGTGAAAAATTGGGTTCTTTGCCATTGAAATAGCCGCTTTATGATTGTAGTAAAGTTCAATTATTGTTGTCTGTAATCGCTGCATATCATTTAATGTTGCGGAAAAAAACAAATAGGAACGGATTGATGGTGAGGCAAAACAAACAACAGATAACACCAGCAAAGCAATCACAGATCTAACAATAAAAGAAATAACACAAGAGGTTTATAGTGGTTTCACTAACGTCTTGTTAGTGTACGTCCACTTGGGGACACTACAACAAAAACACCATATTACAACTTTAATTTTACAACGGTGGTAAACGCACCGTTGTAATAAATGGGTTTTTACAACGGTGGTAAAAGCACCGTTGTAATAAATGGTTTTTTACAACGGTGGTATAAACACCGTTGTAACTACAACAAAAACACCATATTACAACTTTAATTTTACAACGGTGGTTAAAGCACCATTGTAGTAAATGTTTTTTACAACTTTTTTCCAGAAAAGTTGTAATAAATTTAGTTTTAACAACTGTGTTATTTTGACAGTTGTAATAAAAGCCTATCACAACTTTTACTTTTTGACTGTTGTAATATATGACTATATTTTAATATTAATTATTTTGATTAAATAATTTTTAATAATTAATATTTACAACTAATTAGTAATTAGTAATTAGTAATTATTAATTAATAACCTATATATTAATATTAAATATTTAATTAAAAATACTTCAATAAATAAATAATTCATGCTAATAATTAGTAATTGACAACTAATTAGTAATTATTAATTAATAATCAATAAATACATATTAAATATTTAATTAAAAATACGTCAATAAATAAATAATTCCTTCTAATAATTACTAATTAACAACCAATTAGTAATTATTTAGTAATTATTTAATAATAACCAATTAATATTCAGTATATAATATTTTTTAATAAGTAATCGTTGTTGAAAGTTTTTCCAAAATCTTTTGTCAAATATGATCCCTACGGAGGAGGGGTCCAGGGGGGGTGACAATCCCCCTAGGTGGGGGTGCGGGGGCAACGCCCCCGCTAACGGGGTTCGACCTGCCCGGTCAGGTCGCGGGGGTCCAGGGGGCAGCGCCCCTGGCGGGGTGCGGGGCAGCGCCCCTGGCGGGGTGCGGGGCAGCGCCCCGTCCGAAACGATACATTTTGTGTACTATTGAATTTGAATCTTACTCAAAATTTAACAACAATCGTTAATTAAGTAACAATTGTAAGTTAAAAATCAGTAGTAAATAATAATAATAATTTATAATTAACTAAAATAATAATTGAAATTAATGATAAAAACATATATTAAATAAGTAATAGCTCCGCGCTGCAGCTATTTTTAGGGACAGTTTAATAGTTCAATACAAATTTTAAGTGGAAAACCAAAAAAATTGGCTCCAACTACTTCAAGTTTAAGCGGGAAACCGAAAAATTAGCACCGACCTACTTCGTATTTTTTTTACAGTTGCGTCCACCCATTGTTTCCCTAAATCAATATCGACCTGCCTCCAACCATTCGTTTCCCCAAATCAAAAACTAAAACGCAATCGAGCTTTCCTGTCCTACAATGGTTCTTTTTTCTACTTGTTATAATAGTGACCTATTAGATATTAACAATAACTAATATTTAATAACTAATAATATTAATATTTAAGAATAATTAATAAATAGTAATTATGCTTTGTCAAAAAAAAAGTTAAGGTAATAAGGTGTATGAAGCCGGTTGTATTTTAATTGCTTGCAGTAACATCGCTGAAAACAAAATCTTGGTTCCGAGCTCACGTTCTTTCAAAATCGAAATTTAGGTGGGAAGGTGAAAATTTAGGCGGGCCGCCGTGTACCCTAAACAAAAATATCTGGACAAATCAAACAAAATTGGTATCCGCTAATACAAAATTATCTAACATAAAAAGAATATGATAAAACTGCTCAATGGCGACTACTGATTAATGGCGACTACTGCTAGGTCTTTTCCTCGTCGCCGCATCTCCTTTTCTCACATCTACCTCGTCTCAATGACTCAATTTTCTTCAATCTGCCCTCTCTTCCTTTCGCTTTCACGCCCACTGCTGACCCTACCTCTTCATGGCGAGGAAGAATAAACCTAGATTTGGATCGGAGATGAGCGGTTCTATGAATTTTCGCTCCAGCCCTATTTCGTCTTCAGTTCATGCCGCGGAGGGGTTTTTTGGGTTTCGGGTTTTCGCCTATTTGGTTGTAAGTTCTGTGTATTTAGTTACAAGATTCGATTTACTAAATTTCAACAATATGAATCTGGTTGCTTTAGGATTTGGTGTATTTGGGATTTGGTTGCTTTAGGATCTGGTGCACTTGATTTATGATTTGGTGTATTTAGACAAATTAAATTATTTTTCCACCTTATTGATAGAATTAATATGTCCTATACGAATCATGTTAGGCTTCTTTAGAGCCAATGATGCCAAGCCTTTCGGGATAATTGCAACCTGAATGGCAGTAGCTCGGCAAAGTTATTTTGTAGCAGTAGCTCGGCAAAGTTTTTCCCATTCCACGCCATTTTTGCCAAGCCTGCTCATGACACTGCACCATAATCAACGAATAATCAGGCATTTGAAAAATAGGTGCCCGATGGTGCCAGCTTGATCACAAAATTCACAGCCTGGACTTACATTCACTCCTGTAAAGATTAGCTTATCTTTTAGTAAATAGAGCATTTTTAATAAGACCTTCCTAAAAACAAGTTCTATCTGGCGGTGTTGTCACTATTTCCGAGTGCTTTTGTACCATTTACAAGTCTCCATATTAAGGACATTGTAGAGTGTATGTACAATAAAAATGACACCAGTTTCCTCCCATAATATTTTACCTTATCGCTTATATTTAGTTAAGTCGGATATATAAATGCTATGAATCTGAGTATACCTATTCAGAGTACAATTTATATGGCAGTACAGTTGATCACTTTCAGATCATGTCACTTGATAAATACTTTGTCCGAATTTTCGCGTCCGCTTAAATTATATTCTTACCATTTCAAAATAGGCTTGTATGTCATTGTTTCAGATGTGCAATGCAACCAGAATGCTCTAGTATATATGTTTTTGATGTATGTTTTTGGTGTATTACCTCTTCAAAAACAACATGCTCTAGTATATATGTTTTTGATGTATGCCACTGCATTTGTTATTTATCACTAATATACATGTTTTTGATGAAAGAGCAGCTGTAGCTGGAGCTACCAATAGGGCCGAGGCATTATCACTGCAGTTACAAGCAACTCAGATCTAACTAGATGCACTGCAACCAGAATTCACATCAGTTAGGCTCAATGAGACAACGCTCGATAGTAAAATGAAGACCTCACGAGGTTAAAGATTTAGAATGGATGAGTCTGTACAGGAAGATGAATGCACCAGTAATAGAACGATGACTGGAAGTACCAATAGTCCTTTGAAATACAATGATACAGAAGATGGATGCTCGTCTTTTAGGCATGAGATGGAAGAAGATACTAGTCTCAGTCGAGGAAATAAGGAAAACAATTCGAGGCTCAATGGACTTTGTTGTAGTTGCTTTATGTACTTGAGATAGTTGTATGATTTATAAAAAAATGACGAGAGTTTGAAAATTCTAATATATTATTTTGGTTCATGTTTTAAGTTTGTTTGATATCTTCAGTTTTGTAGATAATATGTTTTGAAATGAATTATTTTATTAATAATATTTATATAATTTGATCATATATTACAACTTTAAATAATACTTATAATAAAATATAATACAACAGTTATAAAAAGTTGTAATAAAGTTTATTACAACGGTGGAAAACAGTTGTAAAATATACATTTCACAACTGTGTCGCAACGGTGCAAAAAAGTTGTAAAAATTTTTAGTCTATTACAACTTCTTAATAGACGACGGTGGCTCCACCGTTGTAAAAAGTCTTTTACAACTGTTTTCCACCGTTGTAATATAGTCAATTTGTTGTAGTGGGAGAGGAGATTTTATTACTTTTCTTAATAAAAAAAAAACAAGAGTGATAGTAGGGAAGAAGAAGAACTCTTAGAGATGATACACCTCGCATTTTTGAGATGATGATACATTCACCTAATCCGTATCCTTATATAAGGATTAATACTTGGGGTTGAAGTAATTGATTTATGATATAAATCAATGCCTAATTAATTCTCCAATTCTCCTGATAGGCTTCCTTATTTAACCCACCAATTAGGGAATTAATTCCTTACTTCACTATCCAAAAAAGAAACCTTCTTCAAATCCTTCCACTTATGTAGGTAATTTATTGCCTATCCCTTTTACAAATAAAAGGGCAATGAATTTCTGATATCTTCTAAATCTTCTGCAAATTGGAAATATTATATTCCCAAACTAACAATATTTCCCAAATCTTCTCTAATTGGAATTATTCTATCACCATAATTAATAATATTTTTCAATCTTCATCAAATGGAAATATTGTATCACAAATTCTAACATTTAACATCCATCGCATCCAAATGGGTTGACAAGTTGCTGACGATACTATCATGTAATTTGCTTCAGATGATGATAAACTAAACACAAATGTACTTGCTTCTTTGAAAGCCATGATATGGCTCTAGATCCTATACTAAACACAAATCCGTTCATGCAACTTCAGTCACCAACAAAGCCTCCCCAGTCATGTCACACTTAGTCATTTCATCAAATACCTAGACGGCAATATATCACACGGTCATTTTATCAAACATTTAACAAAAGCGAAGAACAAGCTGCTTGCCAACTATCTGAGGCTACGGCTGTTGTTGATCAGACGAAACCAGGAATAGAAGAAACAAGACAAAGCAAAATTAAAAGGAAAATCTAAAGTATTACACGTGCATCTGTGCATGGTGCACATGTACACACTGTGCAGTGATAAACAAAAACCCTAGCCATAATAAAACTTAAGGCAATCTTGTAATGGTCTGTGGGACTCGGTCATTAGTTAACATGTATTAATATAGGGTACCAATCCTTATTTGTGTATATATGAGAAATTAAGCAATAAAATCTAAAACTTACACTATTCTGTTTCTTGCTTTCGGCTATATCCTCTTTGATCTACTACTTTCACGCTGCAAGAAAAAGTAGAATAGACATCACAGTTTTAACATTGATCGTAAATTCAGCCGATGTCAAAATGTTTTTCAACATCGTTAAATTTAAAAAGTGATGTTGTTGGTTTCTCGGACATCGATTTATTTAATGATTGATGTCTTAGATACATTTTTAAAAAATTAAACTTATGCCTCATACAAAAAATCTTGGCTATTACATCACTTATGAAAATAGCTGTTGTCTATTACATCACTTGTTAAATATATTATTGTTAATTATTAATAATTAGTAAATTATAGTTAATATTTATTAATGTATTATTTTTACATTAATTATATTTTTTAGTAATTATTGTTAATATTTATTAATGATATTATAATTAGTAAATTATAGTTAATATTTTATAGTAATTATAGTTAATATTTATTAATAATAGTTAATAATATAATTAGTAAATTATAGTTATTTTTTTAGTAATTATAGTTAATATTTATTAATTATATTTTATAGTAAAATTATGTATTATTGTTGAGATGGATTGTACCCAAAAATTATTAAAATATAGCTGTTGTCTATTACGGTTGACGTCCCGGACGGGGGTCGACCTATCCGGTCAGGTCACCGGGGTCCAAGGGGCAGCGCTCCGTCCAAAAACGGTATATCTTGTTTCTTAGCAAAATACAAATTAGAAAAAATCTTACTTTAATAAATAAATTGAAATGTGCTTTAACATCGGTTCTATATATATGCATCATTTACATCAGCTTTATGCGTTATGTTAAAGGTCTTTGCTTCACCTGTCAATCTGCACGACCCATAATTGGCTATATCCATCCGTTGATCACTTCTCCTATCCGCAACCATAAAAACCCTTCAATCAGCCTCTTCTACGTCATCAACAATTTCCCTCTTCACATTTCACACATTCGCTTCACCCCTTCACGTTTTATTTCTCAACCCAAATCTACATCAAAAAAATTAGGTTTTACCAAAATTAAAATTCAATCCCAATTATACATTCAATCCCATGTCAGCTTTCCTCCTCAAAAATATAATTTCTTCCAACTTGGTTTTTTGACTTCAATTTTTTGAAATACAATGCTCTAATTGAGTTTGACTTTGAAATTAGGCAACAGATGCTTGTTATCTGAGTAGCTGTTCCAAGTATTGTTATGAATTATGCGCTTCCGATTTTATATGGGTGGACTTAACTAACAAGAGGTGACCTAATTTGGGTTTAGCTGCGAATAGTTATTCCCCCCTCCAGGTAATCTTATGGAATGTTTAGCATTCAACCTAGCGCAATCGTTTTTTTTTTTTAAGAATTAACTATTAGAAAAGGGTTGCAGTTGAGCTTGTGTACAAGTTTTTTTCTGTACTATTACATATAAGTTTGATGCTGTCGATTACTGGTATTTTCGCTGAAACCTAGCATATGGTAATTAGTTAGTTATTGTAGTCTTATACGCTATTTGTTTTGAAGCATGTTATGCCATAGTTTTAAGTAAATCTGCTTTCGAAAGTCCAGGATTGGAGGACATCTCATTGGGATACTAGATGGGTACATCTAATAGGCATATGATCGCTTAACTATACACAACCTAATAAGTTGCAACATGAGCGTGATTATATTCATGTATATCGTAGGAATCGGATGAAGATGACTAAAGATAAAATTGGTGTGTTAACAAGTTGGCATTGTGACTGATGAGGCTGGTGGAAAAGTGGGTACGTTTGCACTGGCATATGCTGCGCATAATCTGCATCTCCCATTAGATTTCCTCGTACTATAGCTCTTACTCCAAATGTTCCAGTGATGTATGAACAAGTTATTGCTTTTTGTATATCAGGATGCAACAGGTTATACTCAATAAAGTTAGCTGCCATATTATTTATGTTGTTCCTTTCCTTTTTCTTACACTTTTGGTTTGAAGAGGTTGAATTGTGTTAACATTTGGGTATGAAAAGTTTAGGAGTTGGTGATGACAAGGGGCCGAGTTGAAACATGCTACTGTTGTTTGGAAGTGCTTGGACTTCTGCCGAGGGGATTCAGAGTTAACTAAAAGGGTGGGTACGACTTCTGATTACACTCCTGGAGATTTGGAAACATGTACCTATTCTTCTGGTGTTTGCATTTCAAATACTCGTATGTCTATGCTAATCATGTGACATGTGCATTCATGCAATTAAAGAATACTTGTTTTGTTAGCCGTTTATTATGGTGGTAAACATTATGATAATTTATTTGATTTTGGTGTACTTGAAGAGAACAAAAATGACGATGTTCAACTTTAATATTAGTCCTTGGAGCGATATGATAATTATTGTGCATGTCGTTGTTCTACATATCCATTAATACTCGAACTTTCATGTGCAGTTGGGCACTGGACTGAGTATCTTAATCTCCAAAAGGAATCCATCTTTGGTCACTTCTTTTGCCATATAGTCTTGTGGATATTTGTTCAGTTCTCATGGCATAATAAGTTGGTCCAGTTAATGTTGCTTGTGGAAGCAATAGGGTTGCGGCGCTTATTTGGGCTAGGGAGGCTAGATGAAGTTGTTAAGGATTACGAGGACATATCATAGACTTGGTGCCTCACGTCTGAGGTAAGTGTTATATATAACAGTGTTGTATACACAATTATATGATTTTTATTTGATGATAATAACCAAATAAATATTATTTTAAATGTGTTTGTTACTGTACTGTTCTATTTATACATCACAGACATGAGTATAATATTTATATTTAAATAGAATACGACTAAACAGACATTCATATATTCATGCAGTATTTTATTTAAATTAAATATTATACTTCAAACATTCAAATAGTACAACTAGTTATAACTCCTCTATTTACAATTCAAATATTTTTGAATATTTTTGACATGACTCATTTAACACATCACAGAAATTGTACTATTAAAAGATTCAAACAAACTGAAACAGATTGAATTAAACAACATTTTTTTTATTTCAATCAATATTGATCATTACAAATAATAGTACAATTATATTCAGCCATGTCTACAACCACTCTCATATACATAGATTTCTCGTTACATACATATTGACTCATATTCACTGACTCATATACACTTTGCATTCTCTATCTTCTGTCAGTCCAGTCTTCACAGCTTCCAGCTATCAGTCCAGTCATCTTCATACCTGTCACAGAAGAACACACACACAGTAGACTACAACAAAAATATAATTAAATAAAAGAAAATAAAAAAAATATTTAAATTATATTTGCCTCAGAATTTCGGTGTGTTCCTCATCATTTTCCTAGACTTGGTCTGATATGTAGGGACAGAAAAACTCGTTTGGATGGCTGCAAATACACACGTGTATATACACGTGTGCACTGCCTCGCCAATCCAGTGTGCAACTGAGGAGTAGCCACGAGGACCTTCTCGACTCAGTGCACAACATATCAAAATAGTCGAGCAGAAGGTCAAAGTTCAAGAAAGGGGAACAACTCATAACAATAGTATGGAAAGGCATTTCAAATTCACAGATTTTTATAAAGTAAAAAAAAATACAAGTAAAAATCAAAGGATGTGTTACTGCATTACATGAGACATTGGACAAAGCAAAGGTGTACACATGAATAATGGACAGGATGATCATAGCAGCATGGAAAGAACAACAAATACAACAAAGACAGTGAGCTCAACATCAAAGCAAAATCAGCAACGTGAATATATGAAGTCAGTTTGAAGCACAAACATGCAAGCATGTCAAATCATATGACAGTGCAAGTGGAAAAGTATCCAAGTCTGTGTGTAAATGGTGAAGTAAATGCACAGCATGAAGCATGTATACACAGTGGAGAATGCAAATGCAAGTGCAACATTTACAAAGAAGCATAGGTGGATAGTGTTTAAAGCATGGTTCAGAAATTTACAGCTACATGAGTACATAAAGATGGAGCAAGGAACATTAAGGGTGCATCAAAGCTAAAGTCATTTAGGTCAAGACTTACGACACAAATCAGGCACAGTATGGAGCTAACAAAATCAAATGCAAACAAGTGAGTGTACAGGAGCTTGTGTGATAGGTCAGGGTGTGCAAGCATTTAACTGCTCAAATATATAGTGTCAAAACTTGAGATCATCATGCATGTCTAAGATGGTGCAATAGAGTTTCAACCAAACGTGTATATTGTTGAACATGCAAAACTTAAATGTGCACAAGTAAGAGAACAACATAAATGGATATGGTGCAACATTCAGATGGAGTATCACAAAAATGGGTTGAACAAATAAAGTGGGGCAAGCTAAATATCGAGGTAGATGACAAAACATCAGCAACTCAACACAAAGATGAGAAAATCGAGCATGTTAAAATGGTACTACAGCATGTACAAGAGTGCATACAACAATGTGATAGTAAGTCAGTTCTAAATTTCAAGTGGATGATCACATAACAGCATAGCAAACTGGAATACATCAACAATAAGGGGGCCACAAGTACAGCAATGCAGACAGTCACATTTATGGTGTAACAAGAACAAAAATGACACTGCAGTTTTAAAGATGACAGTTTCAAGCTAAATCAATTTAGATACAACAACTTAAAGACAAACACAAAAGCCAGTGCAGATTTTAACAAGTTAAGACAAGCATCAGGTAAATTTGTTTAAGTATCTGCTCTTATCAGTTCAAAAAGTTATCAAGCAAGAAAATTACTCAAGTAAGGCAGAACCAATAAGTGGTCAAAGAAAACTACTCAAGTAAAGTATCCATTCGAGAATACCAATTTTTTTAAGTAGTTAATCCAAGGATTCAAAATAAATTCATTCAAATCAGCCTTGGCAAAATGAAGCGTTTGTACGAGGGTATAAGCAGTTTTATCAAAAGGAACATTGAGTGTGTTTGAATGATTCAAAGTACAGTTCAAAATTTCCTGAAATTAGAAGTTTAAATTTGGTAGTGAGAAATATAATAGGAAGACACAATCAAAGTCCATAATTCTCACGCAAGTTTGAAGCTTTCAAAGTTCAGAAATTCAAAGTCAAGGACCAAAATTTAAGCAATATATGTTCAAAATTTAAATTGAGGTAACCACCAGAATTCCAGAAGATTTCAAGCTCCAAAATTATCGTACATATATCATAACCAAATCCATAAGAAATCATATATTATCTCGAATCTTAAATCCAATTTAAAGACACCAATTCATCACTGGCGGGATCATCCAAGTTCTAGCACAAATTCAAAACCGAAACTCAAATTTAATTTCACACCAGAAAAGAAGTAAGCTTGGATCGAAATCCAACATCCAATAAAAGAAGAAAGCCACCAGAAACTCGAGACCATCACACGAGAAAGAGGCGTCCTTTAGATTGAAAGAGAATCAAAACCCTAAAATCAATTGTCACTTTAATCTTAAATTTCAAGGAGGAAGCAAACCCTAGATCGCAGAGCAAAGCCACCGCCGCCATTTTTTTTTAGAGTAACAAAGTGATCGGACTCAAGTGAAAAGGGGTGAAGCAAATAAAAGGGACTGACCAACTTTGTTTTTTTATAGGGCATAACCCATCTATTTAAACTCCTAAGGGTTTTTAGATTTGTTTTATAGAGTTTTTTTTTGTTCGTTTTTCAATTTCAATTTGTAATCGAATCTGTAGTTTACTAGTTTGTCTCTAAAACTAGGGAGAAAAATTACAGGAATTGTAATTTGAGAAAATCTGGTTTCGAGGATAGAAACCAATGCAGGGTTTTGAGCGTAGGGTTAAGAATAGTTGGGAGCGAGTGTCGCGAGTTTACAGGGGATTGTAAGCATAGAGATTGTTTTAACTCCTAGTAGAAACCTTGGGGAATGCAGCAGTAGGCAGGATTTTGCCGAAGCTGGGTATATATGTGTGTTATTTATTTTCCGCATTTATTCTGATTATTATCTGTGCTATGATTATTTAATTACTCTGTGAAAATCTGCAATATACCCTATTCACCCCCACTCCCTCTGGGGTTAATTTATATCCTACAAGTGGTATCAGAGCAGGTATTTTATTTTATTTTATTTTAACTCTAGAGTCATGAATTTTTCTAACAACGCTTTTTCTAAGGGTCAGTCCATAGCTAGGCCACCAATGTTTAATGGAACTGATTATGCATATTGGAAAGCTAAGATGAAAATTTATTTGAGTTCAGTCGATTATGATGTGTGGGATATTATTGAAATGGGTTATAGATCTCCCACTGTTATTGTTAGTGGTGTTGAAATTTCTAAATCAAAAAACAGGTGGGATGCTAATGATAAAAAATTATTTTCAACCAATGCCAAAGCGATGAATGCTTTAATTTTTGCTCCTGATAAAACTGAATTTAATCGAATTTCTCATTGTGAAACTGCACAGGAAATATGGCATACGTTGGAGATCACACACGAAGGAACATCTCAAGTGAAGGAATCTCGTCTTGCTCTTCTCAGCAACAAATATGAAAATTTCTCTATGCAATGAGATGGAAATATAAAAGAGATGTATGGACGTTTCTTGTCACTAGCCTACAATGCAAAAGCTCTTGGCAAAACCTTTACCGAAGTGGAATTGATCAGAAAAATATTGAGAGTGCTACCGATGAATCTTGAAGCAAAAGTGACGGCTATTCAAGAACCAAAAGATCTGAATAAAATAAGCAGGGAGGAGTTGATTTGTAATCTCATCACTTACGAGATGGAGTTAAAAGCAAGAGAAGAACGAAAGAATTCTAAATTAAAAAAAGATGATCGCTCTAAATAATATTGTTGAAAGTGATGATGAAGATTCCGCTGAAGAGCTAGCTATGATTCTGAGAAAGTGGGCCAAAGGAAATTATAAGCCATGAAAGAATAATTCAAAAACCGACAAGTATGAATGTTTAAATAGTTCAGACGATGAAGTGTTTTGCTACAATTGCAAGAAACCCGGACATATCAAGCCGAATTGCCCACAGCTCAAAAATGAAAAGAAGAAGAAGTTCAGAAGAAATAAGAAGGCTTTTGCTGCTACATGGGATGATGAGGAAGGAGAAGAAGTTTCTGAAGGTGATGAAGAGGAAGCTAATTTGTGTTTTATGGCTCAATCTGATTTGGAAGGTAGTGAAGAGGATTCTAATGAGGTATCGAATTTTACCTATAAAGAATTAATTCTAATGTGTCACGACCTCTCAAGAACCATTGATTCTCTTAAACTAAAAGTTAAGAAATTGAAATCTGATAAGTCAAAACTAGTTCAAGAAAATATCAGTTTAGAAAGAAAACTTGAAAAAGTTAAGAATTCACCGTTTTCAGAATGCGAAAAATGTCAATTTTTGAGTAATGATCCTTTGAAATTCAAAACTGATTTTGAATTACTCAAAAGTGAAACGAGAATATGAAAAGAAAAAATCGAGATTTTGAGAAGGAGATTGAAAAGTTTAGAGAATCTGAAAAACTGGATTTTGAAAAGTGAAAAAAATTTGAAATTGAAATTTCTAAGTCCAATGCTAAAATCAAAGCACTTGAAAACGAAAATTTGGTTTTGAAACAAACTAATGCTGAAAAGAGGAAAATTGCTATTAATGGTTGTTCAAATTTAATGAAAGAAAATAGCGATCTTAAATTTAAAATTCAACGACTTGAGTCAACTTCGACTAAATTTTCTAAAGGAGAGAAATCGTTGAATATGTTATTAAAAAACTAATTTTTTGTTCAGAATAAAAAGGGACTTGGCTTTGGATTTGATCAAAGTGAAAAACAAAATTCTAATGATTCTTTAAATGGTTTTGAAAACGATTAATTTGAAATTTTGAAATCTAATAATTTCAAAGGGTTTTTAAATCATAAACAAGTTTAAAAACAATTCATTTAAACATGTTTGGATTCCAAAAAATAACAAAATGTTTTTGAATAAATCTAAATGAATTTGGGTTCCAAAGGTTACTGTAGTGGAAGTAATGGATTGTTATATAAACGAGTTTGGGTACCAAAATGTGTAAACGAAGAAAAGAGTGGTAAAACAATTTTTGTTAGACCACTCGATTCTACAAACATTTAGGTACCGTGTGAGGCTAAGGAACAACTATGCTTAAGTGAGATAAAATTCAAATTGATTCATATATCGAATTATTTGGAGTTCCTTAGCCATAGATTCAGAATTGGAGATTCATTGGATCACATCGATTATGGTAAGTCAGGTATGATCTCTAAACTCGTATTTTTATTTGAATTCATATTTTAGTTTATTTTTTTTCTTTTATCTTCTTTATTTTTTACTTGGCTGATTTTGAAATCATTCATTATTGATTGTTAAATTTCCTAGATTATAAAAAAATTGATTTTTTTAAGTGATTTCAAATAATTATCTGATTGTTGACTGCTTCTTGTGGTTGTATTTTAAAAAAATTCTCTGAAAAAGTTTCACGTGTGATTCTTGCTTTGAAAATGATCTTATGCTGCTCTGATAAGGAAATTGATTTAATTCGTTTTAAAATCTTGGTGACGACGATGAGTTAAAAAATCAGCAATTAAATATCTTTAAATTCCATAGACAATTTGAATTGAATATATAAGTGATTTTAAAATTGTCTAGGAGCAATCAGCATTAGAAATATTAGATAATTTCATATTCTATTGATTGATTTTTTTGAAACTGATTTTCAAACTTGCATTGATCTTTTCAAAAACTCCTCTTGGAATTGATATTTTCAAATTTAAAATTATTTTTGATTATTTATTCAAAAATTGAAACTATTGATTAATTTGAACCGTTTTGTGATTCATCAAAATTATTAATAGATTTATGAAATTGTGATGAGTTATGACTATGGTATAACTCATAACTAGAGGAGATGTTATTTTAAATCTCATGATGATTGGACAGATTTTATATTATCTTTGAATTAGAGCTTATTTCATGACCATCTTCTATATCTACCATATTTCTGTCGTCCATCATGGTTTTATTTAATTTGGAAAGTTCAAATTATTTTAAAGAAAAATATC
The DNA here is from genome assembly GCA_030737875.1 of Allium sativum. Classification (NCBI taxonomy): domain Eukaryota; kingdom Viridiplantae; phylum Streptophyta; class Magnoliopsida; order Asparagales; family Amaryllidaceae; genus Allium; species Allium sativum. Next base: position 190,874,343 of record CM060922.1, on the reverse strand, counting down.
TTGGAAATAAAAATAAAGAAAAAGAAAATTAAATAAATAAATAATTTATCCTTGGTATTCACTCCCATTTAAAAGTCCTCGCGGTTATGCGTGGGTGAATTACCTTAATCTTTATGTGCTTCCATTCTCACTTAAAAGACCTTTGGGCTGTGCATGGATGGAACTCGTTAGAGAGGATAAAGTTAAGTTACTACAAACCCCATTTAAAAGACCTTTGGGCTATGCGTGGTTAGAAAGTGCTTAACACATTTTTGAGCATATTTAAAATCTTTGAAATTCATATTTAAATATTCAATTAAACTCTCCTCATTCTATAAAATCCATCGTAAATCCATTCATTCTGAAAGTGAAATTTGCTTCTGATTTAGAGATTATTATGATTTTTGTTTGATTAAATGGGTTTTACGATATATATTCTCTCTCTTAATTTGAATTTATATTTATAGTCTATATTCATTACTGTTTTAGTTTCTATTATCCTTTTGATGATAACAAAAGGGGGAGAAAGGTCAAGATTTTGATTAATGAGTATTTAATTCAAAAATATTTTAAGATTGGAAATTAAATATCTAGAGGGAGAATGGTCAATTGGATTTCATCATTAATATTTTCCACATATATAGGGGGAGTTCAGTTGTATGGGAGCATACAAATAGGGGGAGTAATATATCTCACGTTCAAACACATTCAAATCTTTTATTTGTTTGTCATCATCGAAAGGGGGAGATTTTTGTATATAACAGTGTTGTATACACAATTATATGATTTTTTTGATGATAATAACCAAATAAATATTATTTTAAATGTGTTTGTTACTGTACTGTTCTATTCATACATCACAGAAAGGAGTATAATATTTATATTTAAATAGAATACGACTGTACAGACATTCATATATTCATACAGTATTTTACATAAATTAAATATTATACTTCAAACATTCTAACAATACAACTAGTTAAAACTCCACTATTTACAATTCAAATATTTTTGAATATTTCCGACATGACTCATTTAAAAAATCACAGAAATTGTACTATTAAAAGATTCAAACAAATTAAATTAAACAGGAATTTTTTTTAATTTCAATCAATATTGATCATTACAAATAATAGTGCAATTTCATTCAGTCATGTCTACAACCACTCTCATATACATAGATTTCTCGTTACATACATATTGACTCATATTCACTGACGCATATACACTCTGCATTCTCTATCTTCTGTCAGTCTAGTCTTCACAGCTTCCAGCTATCAGTCCAGTCATCTTCATACCTGTCACAGAAGAACACACACACGGTAGACTACAACAAAAATAAAATTAAATAAAAGCAAATAAAAAATTTATTTTTAAATTTTATTTGCCTCATAATTTCTGTGTGTTTCTCATCATTTTTCTAGACTTGGTCTGATATGTAGGGACAGAAAAACTCGTCTGGATGGCTGCGTATACACAAGTGTATATACACGTGTGCACTGCCTCGCCAATCCAGTGTGCAACTGAGGAGTAGCCACGAGGACCTTCTCGACTCAGTGTATAACATATCAAAATAGTCGAGCAGAAGGTCAAAGTTCAAGAAAGGGGAACATCTCATAACAATAATATGGAAAGACATTTCAAATTCACAGATTTTTATAAAGTAAAAAAAAATACAAGTAAAAATCAAAGGATGTGTTACTGCATTACATGAGACATTGGACAAAGAAAAGGCGTACACATGAATAATGGATACGATGATTAAAGCAGCATGGGAAGAACAACAAATACAACAAAGACAGTGAGCTCAACATCAAAGCAAAATCAACAACATGAATATATGAATTCAATTTGAAGCACAAACATGCAAGCATGTCAAATCATATGACAGTGCAAGTGGAAAAGTATCCAAGTCTGTGTGTAAATGGTGGAGTAAATGCACAGCATGAAGCATGTATACATAGTGGAGAATGCAAGTACAAGTGCAACAATTACAAAGAAGCATAGGTGGATAGTGTTAAAAGCATGGTTCAGAAATTTGCAGCTACATGAGTACATAAAGATGGAGCAGGGAACATTAAGGGTGCATCAAAGCTAAAGTCATTTAGGTTAAGACTCACGACACAAATCAGGCACAATATGGAGCTAAACAAATCAAATGCAAACAAGTGAGTGTACAGGAGCTTGTGTGATAGGTCAAGTAACTGCTCAAAGATATAGTGTCAAAACTGGAGATCATCATGCATGTCTAAGATGGTGCAATAGAGTTTCAACCAAACGTGTATATTGTTGAACATGCAAAACTGAAATGTGCACAAGTAAGAGAACAACATAAATGGACATGGTGCAACATTCAGATGGAGTATCACAAAAATGGGTTGAACAAATACAGTGGGTCAAGCTAAATATTGAGGTAGATGACAAAACATCAGCAACTCAACACAAAAATGAGAAAATAGAGCATGTTAAAATGGTGCTACAACATGTACAAGAGTGCATACAACAATGTTATAGTAAGACAGTTCTAAATTTTAAGTGGATGATCACATAACAGCACAGCAAACTGGAATACATCAACAACAAGGGGACCACAAGTACAATAATGCAGACAGTAACATATATGGTGTAACAAGAAAAATCGACACTGCAGTTTTAAAGATGACAGTTTCAAGCTAAATCAATTTAGATACAACAGCCTAAAGACAGACACAAAAGCCAGTGCAGATTTTAACAAGTTAAGACAAGCATCAGGTAAATTTATTCAGGTATCTGCTCTTATCAGTTCAAACAGTTATCAAGCAAGAAAATTACTCAAGCAAGGCAGAACCAATAAGTGGTCAAAGCAAACTACTCAAGTAAAGTGTCCATTCGAGAATATCAATGCGGCATCTGCTCGTACCAGTTTTTTCTAAGCAGTTAATCCAAGGATTCAAAATAAATTCAGTTCAAATCAGCCTTGGCAAAATGAAGCGTTTGTACGAGGGTATAAGCAGTTTTATCAAAAGGAACATTGAGTGTGTTTGAATGATTCAAAGTACAGTTCAAAATTTCCTGAAATCAGAAGTTTAAATTTGATAGTGAGAAATATAATAGGAAGACACAATCAAAGTCCATAATTCTCACGCAAGTTTGAAGCTTTCAAAGTTCACAAATTCAAAGTCAAGGACCAAAATTTAAGCAATATACATTCAAAATTTTAATTGAGGAAACCACTAGAATTCCAGAAGATTTCAAGCTCCAAAATTATCGTACATATATCATAACCAAATCCATATGAAATCAGAGATTATCTCGGATCTTAAATCCTATTTAAAGACACCAATTCATCACTGATGTGATCATCCAAGTTCTAGCACAAATTCAAAACCGAAACTCAAATTAAATTTCGTACCAGAAATAAAGTAAGCTTGGATCGAAATCCAACATCCAATCAAAGAAGAAAGCCACCTGAAACTCAAGACCATCACACGAGAAAGAGGCAGCCTTCAGATTGAAAGAGAATCGAAACCCTAAAATCAATTGTCACTTTAATCTTAAATTTCAAGGAGGAAGCAAACCCTAGATTGCATAGCAAAGCCACCGCCGCCATTTTTTTTTAGAGTAACAAAGTAATCGGACTCAAGTGAAAAGCGGTGAAGCAAATAAAAGGGGCCGGCCAACTTTGTTTTTTTTAAAGGGGTTAACCCATCCTTTTAAACTCCTAAGGATTTTTAGATTTGTTTTATAGAGTTTTTTTCTTGTTCGTTTTTCAATTTCAATTTGTAATCGAATTTGTAGTTTTCTAGTTTGTCTCTAAAACTAGGAAGACGAATTACTGGAATTGTAATTCGGGGAAATTTGGTTTTGGGGATAGAAACCAGTGCAGGGTTTTGAGCGTAGGGTTAAGAACAGTTGGGAGCGAGTGTCGTGAGTTTACAGGGGATTGTAAGCGTAGTGATTGTTTTAACTCCTAGTAGAAACCTTGGGGAATGCAGCAGTAGGCGGCAAGGTTTTGACGAAGCTGGGTATATCTGTGTGTTATTTATTTTCCGCATTTATTCTGATTATTATCTGTGTTGTGATTATTTAATTACTCTGTGAAAATCTGTGATAAACCCTATTCACCCCCCCTCTAGGGTTAATTTAGATCCTACAGTAAGAATGGTGTTTTAATTCTTTGCTCGATATGCTATGTACTTTGCTATGTTGATTTATGGACAGCTGGTGCGCAAACATCAAGATTAACTCAGCTAGAGTGATGAGTGTTGTAGAGGGGTGGAAATGTAAAACTGATTGTGTAATGTATTAAATTGTGTATGAGAAATGTGAATGTAAAATAGTTGGAGTCGGAAATTTGTGCAATTTTATATGTTGAAATAAAATAATTACTTGAATAAAAGTATTGTGTGAATATTAAATTCTGTGCAATAGTATTTCACTTAATAAATATTTATTTCTGTATATTTCAAATAGTAGAAAAAGGGGTTAATACATCGTTTATTAATTATTTTATGATGTCTTACTGCTGCTTCGACATCGTTTTTTAACCAATATAAAAAAATTGGCACTTTAGACATCACCGACATCAACATCGCTCCCAAAAAATGGAGACATCGTTTTTTAACCGATGTCTATGTGAAGTTTTCTTGTAGTGTCACCTCTTTTATTTCTTATTTCTCTGCCATAATTCTTCTTTGTTTCTCCATTTATTCTTCCTGCATTTATCATTGTCTTCTATTTTCTTCTTTCTTCAAGTAATCAGTTGTTTTTACCAACACACCGCCTCTTCTTGACATCATCTATATTCTTGCTTCAACAATGAATACCAGGTCTCAGACACAAAAGAAAAAGGAAGCAAACAAATCACTAACAGTAAATCCGATAAACTAAAACCATTAATACATTTATATCATATCCTAAAGTTACTTGTTCTAGAATTTAGCGGAAGATTCCCCTGACTGCTCCAAAGTGATGTGCAGTAGGATTATGCTTGAATCTTCAGATTGTACTAACAAGAAACATCATGTTAAGACAACTGTGAGTAAGATATGTCAACCCACCTAATGAGCTTCTAAATGTTCTCTCTTTGATCTTTGATGTTTTATCAATCATTTATAGCTTCTAACTAGTATTCATAGGGGTTGAAGTGGTCTTGTTGTTTGTTATGATGTAACACTCCTTAAAATTAATGCTAAATAAACGTAAAGGAATATAAACTACAAAAAAAATACATTTTACAATGACTAATAATAATTTTCATAATAATTTAATAACAATAAGAGTAAATTAGGCAATAAGACAAGGTTACTAAAAAAATTATTCTCGAGGATGTAAGTTCTCAAAATTGGGCTGAAGAACGTACGGGTCAAAATCGAGAAAACATACCATGCCTTCTTTTGAATTAGGTTTTCCATGTCGTGCCTGTTTCAGTCAGGTTTTTTCATCAAATTCATTTTAAATCCAGAAAACATCCGAGCTCTCTCATGCTTGTAGTGATAAAAGACAAAAACTAGTATTTTTTTCGTCCAATTCCCCCACCTGAAACATAAACTAGGATTGTTTCGTCAAAGTTATCACTGACAGCGATAAAAGCGAAGAAGATGACGATGATGGAAAAGACAAAACAAAAAAAGGTATAACAATATTTACATAAATTGTAACAGAATTGCTAGAATACGTAGCTTTAAATTTATTATATGTAGTAGATTTAGCTGTAGTTTTAAATTTTGTAATGGTTTATTGGGGAAATAAACAGAATTTTTTTAGAAAATGCTTAATTAATTTAGCATTGGATTATAATGTTATCTAGTGTCGAAATGCTTTACAAGAATAAAATAATGCTATATTAGATTAGCATTAAATTTATACTAACTTAACGCGAATGTTAAACTACATTAGCATTATAAGTTTATAGAAAATGTTAAAATGCTAGATTATATTAGCATTGGATTATGGCATAATTTGTTGTTGAAACGGTAGTTAAGAGTATTATTCTTATATAGTATCAACTTTGTGAAAAAAATTCCAAGTTAAATTAGTATTAGATTAATTTAATTACAAGGTCCATGACCGAGCACAAATGCTAAATTATGTTAGTGTAACAACCCAGAATGTTGGCGATATAAATTAATTATTGTAATTTTCAAAAATAACTACAAACGATTGAATTTAACCACAAAACTTTAATGATGTATTCATCTCGGAATTCTGGTCAACTTTCATGTTTGGAGTTTCGCGAACGGAGTTCAAATGAAAAAGTTACGGAAAAAATACGAAAATGGATGGAAAATAAATAAATCACAATTTATAATTATATATTACCTTATTTAACCAAGCTGACCTGATCATCTAAGGCCCAGGCGGTCGACCGCTACGGTCGATATATTGGGCGTCAGTTTTCCCAGTGACGGCTAGGTTTTTGTAAGGTTTGGTTTTAATATTATTAAAACAGATGAACAGATATAACTTAAAACTAATCCAATGGTACTAGGACATTTCCATCCCCTATAAATAAAGGAGTAAGGCTTCATTCTTTTTCCACATAAATCTGGAATGGCAATGGAGCTCTTCCGTTTTCCTCCTTCTCCAAACCTAATTTCTGAAATAAAAATATATTCATACATAACAAATCAAATACAATTCATATAAAAATTAGAGGATAAGCAAATCTAATGGAAAAGAATGCAAATTGACGCTCCAAATCGGATTCTCTCCTCTCTCCCGGTTTTCTTACATATCTACAGATCTGGAATTTTCCTCTTTCCAGATAAGTTGTAGATTTATAAGAATTTGGGGATTGTAGACCTAAAAGGTTCAAACTTTGGATTTGGAGGATTTAAGGTGATTGGGAAATTTATGAATACATTTATAATAACTTATCTATTTTATTTGAATTAGATCTATGATTTTATGCCTATTCCCCATCAGATCTGTTCATTTAAGTATTGTGAATTTATTAACAACCATTAGATCTGATTATAAGCATAGTTAAAACTTGTGAATTGCAAGTTGTGGTTATACATAATATTAATTGTAGGATTTTTAAACTTGTTTACACCTATTCCCACAGTTATGTTATGAAATATATTGCAACTATATTGTAAAATGTATTGTGGACATCACATAACACTGTAGATTTGGAAATCAGTCCCACTAAACACCATTTAGATGTAGTACATTCCAGATCTCTAGTTCAGTGTTGAATAATGAAATTTTGGTAAAAATGTGAAATTTGTAAATTTTGCGATTGTAATATTAAAAGAAATATGCCTATTTGTATTCAATAGTTTTGGGTTTTCGCTTAATTATTATAAATATGCCATTTTCCTCCTTTTGCATAGGAATGCATTATTTTGAAATCACAAGAGGTGTGATAAAATGATCGAAAAGGGAAAAGTGGTGCAAATGTACGTATATATATATATATATATATATATATATATATTTGTGCGTAATTTTCATCAACTATTCCAAACTATATATATTTCTTGTGCTTTGGAAATATGCCAATCCATAATTAGACATTATTTTCAATAATTACGGCTAATGGTCTTTTGTGAGATTTGAAACCTTTTGGCAAGATTGAATGCAAAAAGGAATGTTTGGTTATTGATTTGACCAAATCATTTAATTTAAAAACAATATTAACCAAAAATAAAAATAATAATTAGGTTGAAAGCACGAAACATAAAATATAAATATATACATATTATCCATCCAAATCAGCGTAAAACAGTAAAATATACATTGTATCAAATGTTTGGATAAGGTGCAATTATGGAATCATATTTAAATAAAATCCATATTGAATTAATATATTTGTGATGACTATTTGTAGCAAATAGGACCGCAAATCAATAAATAACAATTGTGACCAATGTTGATTGGGGAAAATGAAAATAATAGGAAAATGGTTACAATTCCTAAGTTAATTAGGATTAATGTTGTGCACCCCAATTAGGAAATTTGAATTAAAACAATATTTAGACACGAGGTTAAGCTTAACTTGTGGAAGAAGTTTGTCCAGAACCGACCGACTTATCCAGCATCCACAGGTGGTCAGCTTAATGCAAGTGGTCTAATGCGTAAAAATAAATGTACTAAGGTACAAGGTTAAGTTCAACTTGTGGTAGAAGTCTGCCCGGAATCGGCCGGCAAATCCAGCATCCAAAGGTAGTCAACTTAATGTGAGAGGCCTAGTGCCTAATATATATATATATATATATATATATATATATATATATGAAACAGTCAACCAATAAATAAATAGATAAATAAATGAATAAGCATAGTAATTGCCTATTGGGGGTACAACAAGTAGATACCTTGGGACTGATAAATAATTGTCTTAGGAAAATATGGTCGTTATGGCCATAACGGGCAATAAACTGGAAATAAAAGAAAATAGGTGTAGAAAAAGGGAATTTATGGATATTGAACGTCGTTTAAATACTAAGTCCAAATACGGGAAGAAACCAAATAAATATCCTAGGGTAAAAGAGATATATAACCTTCCTTATTTATATTAATGAAAATAAAACTTATAAAATAAAATATAGTTGGACTTAGGTTAATAATGTATAATATTATTGACCATATGACCCATGGAGAAAATGAATTATGTACGTATAGCATTTCCATGTAGAGGGACTAAATGGGAATAACTTAATAATGTAGCCTATTTTATCCCAATAGGGAAAGGTGCTTAAGGAAATGCAATACGAATTCAATAACCTTCACATATAGCCGCTTCCTTGGATCTTAAGTGACTTTGGGTTGAGGAGTCCACCTGGGAGTAAGTCTTTCATTTTATGGGTATTAAACGACATATGTGAGTATTGTCTGCCCAAACCTGGAAACTTAAAATGTCAGATATGGCTTCATATCCTACGGGAAGTAATAAGTGACTAAGGAGGATATCCAATAAGTTCAGCTAGATGGTACATCGAACGATATAATACCATCTCTCACCTTCTCCGGGGCAAGGGTATATGCGTCAATGATGGAAGCCTTAACTAGTAGGGCCTACAACTTGTGCCCTCCAGTTTATAATAGTGTTGTATAAATCATCGAGAGGTTTTGAATGACCAATAGGTCTGCCTAGGGTCTTAAGCGATTTGGAAGAATCCATCCTATCTATCATTGATAGTGAGTCATTAAATAATAAAGGATAAGAGAATGAAGAAGAGTCTCTATGTGTGTATATATATATATAAACTCCGGATTTGGGAGTTCACTTCTCGGTTTAAAAATCAGTTAAGCTCCGGTATAAAGGTTTCACAAAAATATGCGTAAACGTCCTATCTCAGTATTATACTTTGGAAATACTACTTTGGGAAGAGTAGTAGGATCGTGCGTAAACATCTACAAGGTTAGGTTAGAATCACTTACCTTGATAGGCATACATCTTGGGTTGCACCAAACGGGATACATCTTTGTATTATAACATATGTTGTACATTTCCTGTTCACCAGTATTTTGTTGTTCTGACCCCCCTCCTCATTATAGCTACCCATGTTTTCTAGAGAAGATCGGGTTCTCACAGGTGTTTTTGTTTGGCTTTCAGTTCTCGTTCTTTCTCATGCTCGGTACTGGCAAAGTGACTTACTTTGAAAAAGGTAGTTACTTCTGTTAGTACTAGTTAATCCAATTTTGTTTCCGCTGTGATTTTTCTTTTATCGTACTCTAATTATGCTCATGCTCATTTATTGCAGGTACTAAATATACTCGCTCCATGCTTGGATGTGTCAAAGTTTTGATTTTTATCGAAATTTGGGCGCAGAAAAGTGTGAGGTGTTACAATTAGCATTACCAATCCCATAACGGAGCCCCATGATTGAGCTATGACCGAGCACAAAGGCAAAATTAAATTAGCATTACGAAGCCCATGACTAAGCCCTATAACTTAGTCCATGACCGGGAACAAATGCTAAATTATATTAGCATTACTAAGCACATGACTGATCCCCATGACCGAGCACAAATACTAAATTTTATTAGCACTACCAAGCCCATGACCGAGCACAAACGCTAAATTATATTGGCATACCAAGCCCATGACCGATTTGATGACCAAGTCCATGACAAAGCACAAACGGTAGATTATATTGGCATTATATTTAACGAGTATATAAGCATGACCAAGTGGGCTTGCATTAGGTAGGATTGCATCTAATCATAATATGTATGCGTTAATTCAACCATGTGTGGACTATTTATAATAAACATACATGACGTGATATGATAATTTTCAAATCACACTATAATTTATTTCCAAGCAAACATTTTTTTTGTAACTACATGTAGGTTTCCAAAAAAATTATATGTAGTTTTTTATTGTAATAAATACTGATTATTTCCAAGCCCAAACTTATTGGTTATGCAGGTTTCAAAAACTTTGAGGATATGTTACTAAAATCCGAATAATCAATAGTTACTAAAGTACGAAACTTGTTGATGTGTGTGGGTCTGGATGACTTGCATGTGTTACATAGTTTATGGGTTTTTTTAATAGTCACACGAAAACCCGTTTGATTGTTTCTAATATCTAACATCATGACATATTATTCATACAAATATAAAAAGTAGTTTCCTATGTAGGGACGTAGAAAAGTAGGTATGGTTCTATTTTAAACATCTATACTATATTAGAGCTCTCAGGCATTATTGGCTTATTAGAAATGAGAACTCACAGAAATAAATACTATTTTTCTTTCGTCCCCCGTTCTCTCAATCGTGTCCTTTTCTTTCACATTTCCCCTTCTCACAATCATGCCCTCTTTCTTTTGCATTTCCCCTTCCATAGCCTCCATGCTTCGATAGCTTTCGCCTCCTCGTCTTCCCTGTCTTTCCATCTCAGCCTCCGCCTCCTCCTTTCTTCCCCCTCTGCCTCCGCCTCCATGCTTGGACAGCTGCCTACCTTGTTTTACCATCCTTTTCGTCTGCCAGAGTCGTCGTCGTTGGAGTTTTTCCTTAGATAAGTTATTACCAAAGTTTCTTCTTTCTCTACGCAAGCCAACACGTAAGCATCTGCTCTCCTTTATTCTTAATCGTTGTTGTTTATTAAGTTTACTCCTGCCGTCCTTATGCGTGATGTTCCATTGATCTCATTCAGTTGTATACTTCTTCTTTATGTCCATGATTTCGACTCTATTTTATTGCTGGTGAGGTTTCAATCATTCATTTAAAAACTTATTTGATGATTTCTTAATTGGGGATTCAAGGCTCCAGGTTAGTAGTTCGTTAACAAACGAGTTGGTTTGCCAAATCTAAGTTATCTAATTCACTGATTTTGCATTAAGACTTTCTATTACAGCCAAATTCTGATCATTTGACTTCGCTTGAATGTTGAGTAACTCAAATAATTGGACGTACGCTCATAGATCTGAACAATAGTTCTGTTAATTTAGAGTTAGTAGCATAAGGATCCTCATTTGTCTGAAAAAATTATGTACTCATCTCCTTCATTGATCTAAAAAAAGATATTTTCCTAGATACGACATTAACCTTTTGTATGTATGAAATTATGTACTCATCTCCTTCATTTATCTAAAAAATTATGTACTCATCTCCTTCATTGAATTCACATTCTCCAAATTCCATGAAGTGAGGAAAGAAAGAACATTTTCATTTTAGCTGATGATCACATTTGCCAAATTACATCGCACTACATGATTAATCAATGAGTTTTAGAAATAATGCTCTTGAATTTTTTGCCTTCCTACTCTTTGGGAACATTGCAACCCTTTGACTTATCATCTCTTTGAGTTGTCATATTTAGTTGGTTATTTTAAAGATTTCGCCATAACTTAGCTCGAATTTTATGCTAAGAAGTAGGGAGTTCTAAGTGCATGTATTTTACGTTTACTGTCTGCATCGATTGCATGACAATAGTAGTTAATTTCAGGAACATATTGTTGAAATTGGTGATACATAAATTACAATTTTGGACAATAAATAATCTTACATATTTTGTAGAGAGATTTGTTGCTAGATTTTATGGAGAGATATTGTTTTCTATATTTGTGGGATAACTAAGGCAAGGATTATTTGGTGCTTATCCAAATAAATTTATGACATATATAAAGATAATTTGGATGCCAAATTTACTTGGGTATGAAGCAATTCACTCTATAAAAAGCCTAGCTACCATCTTCATTAGGTGTGGAAAATTTGCCGTTATTCTTCATCGTCTTTCTCCTCAAATTCTTAGCCATTAGATATTCTCTACATATTTCTCAATAAGGTTATTGGTTCAAGTTGTAATTGTTTGTAACGATATTTGAGACCGATTGTAAACAATTTTTATTGGTGAATCAACAAAGAGGGTGGTTGGGTGGAATATCATGTGCTCATATATCCGATATTCTTGTAGTGTTGTTTAATTTTTCAATCACATTTATCTTTATGTGATTGAGTGAAAAAGATCCTATTTTTCTTGTCATTTTGTCAAACTTCCGCTGTGCACAAAATCCCAACAGTTTGGTATCAGAGCGATATTTGCCAACAGTTTGGTATCAGAGCCAGATCATCGCATAGCTTGGAGTGTTTGTTGGATTGAAAATTGGAGATGTCGGAGATGATGACGTTTTCGAAGATGACTATTTTAAATGGGAAGAATTGGGGTATATGGAAGCCGAAGATGGAGGACATTCTATATCTCAATGATTTGCATGATCCCATTGATGGAGATGGGGTGAAGCCCTCGAATATGGATGAGGGAAAGTGGAAGAAAATGAAAAAAAGGTGATTACGTTGATTCACCATTGGATGATTCTGTATTCTACCATGTGGCTAGTTGTGAATCCGCGAAGATGTTGTAGGACAAATTATTATCTTTGTATGAGTCGAGGAGTGCTACAAGTAAGGCTTTTCTGGTTCAAAAGTTGGTGCAACATCGATTGGATGGGAATAAGTCTGTTGCAGAGCATTTAGATGAATTTCAAGATGTGATCAATCAATTGGCAAACATGAAGGTCAATTTTGATGATGAGTTGCAAGATCTTTTGTTGGTGAGTTCTCTTTCGGAAAGCTGGGAGACTTTGGTTGTTTCATTGAGTAATTCCAATTTTAATGGAACTATTTCTTTGGAAACGGTTCAAAGCAGTCTTTTGAATGAGGAGCTAAGGAGAAAAGGGTCGAAGTTGAAATTGGTTCAAACTGAGGCAATGGTAGCAAGGGACTCAGGGAAAGATATAAGAAGGAAGAAGAAAGGTACTAATGATAAAGGTGCTATCATTTGTCATTATTATGGTAAGAAAGGCCACAAGCAAAATTGTTGTTATTCATATATACGAGATATCAAGAAGAAGAAGAAGGCGCATGGCGATAATAATAGTGATTTGGCATAAGTAGGCTTTGATGAAGGTACCGAAAGCGATTCTTCATGTGATGTCCTATTTAGTGTTGTTGAGCCTTCAAAAATGGATTCAGGAGCCATTTTTCACATATGTCATAATGTGAAAAGTTTTTCTTCATATAAGAAGAGTGTTGGCATGATAAAGACGGCCAGTGGAGTTGAGCTACCAATTTGTGGAGTTGGAGCTGTTAGGTTTCAGATGCATGATGGAGTGGTGAGAGAAGTGGCCAATGTGAGGCACACACCCACTTGTTCGCATAACCTCATATCTCTCGGTTAGTTAGATCACCGCGATTTCACTTATGAGACTCGAGGTGGAATTTTGAGAGTGAAGAAGGGTGGTCTTGTGATGATGCGAGAAGTTTTGGAGAAGGGAAACCTATATAGTTTGGTCAGTTCGGTAGTCAACAATGAAAGGCGGGTGATGGTTGAAGAACCTAGTCCATGGCAAGGTGGAGATGTTAATATAGTCACTACCGTGGTCCTAAGATGGAGGATCATGGTATCGACAAGGGTCTAGATGTTGATGATGCTCGAGGCATCCCGGAGATGTAGAGATCATGTCAAGTGGAAGACGGATGTCGAGTTGTGAAATCCACAAAGACAGGATGGAGGTCTTTGTGGTATTACAAACGCTTTTGAAGATCGCTACTGGCGTGATGCACAAATGAAAGAGGTGCATCATTAGGTTTGTAATGATATTAATTGAGAAAAGAAGGTTGAAAGTAAGAGCTAAGTTGGCTGGTTTTGAGGAGATGTTGTGATTTGGTATCAAGGAGGAGTGTTGAAATTGGTGATACGCAAATCACAATTTTGGACAACAAATAATCTTACATATTTTGTGGAGAGATTTGTTGCTAGATTTTATGGAGAGATATTAGTTGCTATATTTGTGGGATAATTAAGGCAAGGATTATTTGGTGCTTATACAAATAAATTTATGACATATACGAAGATAATTTGGATGCCAAATTTACTTGGGTATAAAGCAATTCACTCTATAAAAAGCCTAGCAAACATCTTCATTAGGTGTGGAAAATTTGCCGTTATTCTTCATTGTCTTTCTCCTCAAATTCTTAGCCATTAGATATTCTCTACCTATTTTTTAATAAGGTTATTGGTTTAAGTTGTAATTATTTGTAACGATAGTTGAGATCGATTGTAAACAATTTTTATTGGTGAATCAATAAAGAGGGTGGTTGGGTGGAATATCATGTGCTCATATTTCCGATATTCTTGTAGTGTTGTTTATTTTCTCAATCACAATTATCTTCAAGTGATTGGGTGAAAAAGATCTTATTTTTCTTGGCGTTTTGTCAAACTTCCGCTGCATACAAAATCCCAACAGTTTGGTATCAGAGCAATTTTTGCCAACACATATAAGGCTTACTCTTTATAGTCACATAATGAGACTAAAATTTACTTTATGCATCTTCAGATTCATGGACAATAACGGTTACTCTAACTTTATTGTGCGGTTTATTTACCATTTGCTGAAAATTTATATGATATACATATGTCTTTTTTTGTGTGTGTGTGTGTGTGGCTCACTCTCTCTCTCACTCTTTCTCTCTCTCTCTCTATATATATATATATATATATCTGTGTGTGTGTGTGTATATATGTGTGTGCGTATGTGTATGTGTATATATATACATATACACACACACACACACATATATATATATATGTGTATATGTATATGTATATGTGTACGTATATGTATATGTATATAAGTAGTGTCTTCTATGTTTGTTTTGTTATCATAATTACATCAAATTTTCTCTACTCAGGACTCAGTTTTCTCTGTACTTAATCGGATAGTGGTGGCATGGACATTCTTGCAATGTGATTGGAATCACTTTAAGCCATCTTCATGGTATATTCTAACCGGGGTATGTATTTCCCTTCCACTTTTTAGCTTATGCTCTCTTAAATTGCTTCATTTTCATTTGTAATTTTATGTTTATGCTATTTTGGTGAATGAATTTTTAAGTCAAGCTCCAAAATTTAGCACGTGATTCCATTGCTAATTTAGTCGTTTTGCGGTGTTCCCTTCCTTTTTAGAAATGCATATGAAGCTGACACTTGAATCGTGATGTTGTGCTATTTTACTTCACGTTTTGAGTTTCGGTTTGCTCATAGCTATTAAACTTTTTAAACTCTATTGACGGTATAGAGATTTGTTTTGTTCCTTACTATATATTGAATTATCATATTCTTCCTTATATAAAAGTGTATAATAACATTGCTTCTCTTTATTCCATTCTTTATCAGAACTGTATATATCATTTCGTTTATTTTTCTACCGTATGAGAGGTAAATTTATGAAGTTCTGTCTTGTTTGCGATGAATACAATATTGTATCTTATTATCTTCATCGCTGAGGCTGAAGAGGACAAATTTCATGCCTTATTTTCCTAATCATGGTCATTGTTAAGGTCATTATGACTTATAGTCGTCTTTCTTTTATGATATTCAGTGTTTTGGACCTTTTTTATCGTTTTGTTTTTTATGTCATTTCATTGTGTGCTGCTATTCACACCCTGAGACGACCCGAACTTCCCCATGAAGGAAAGCACGGATATAATTGAGGACAAGACAAAATAGAACGCATACGGAAGAACATTTTTGTGTTATTACAACAATTCCATCAGATACAAGAATATACAGAGTATAAATGAATAAATTACATTCAACAAATATCAGAGATTTAAATTACATTTAAATACATTGCAGCGGAAAATAATACAAAAGCACAACTAGAAGTAATGCACGGATACAGAGCTTTCCGAGCATCGTTCCAGCTGTAAATCAGGACCCTGTGAATATAAATCTGCAAAACCAAAACTACTAGCTGCCCGTGTCGAAAATAGGGGCACCCAGAGTTTAGGTTAAAACAATAAACTCCAGGTCAGTCATGGGACTGGTGTGAGAACTAAAACAGTTATTAATATTGGTTTTAAAATTTGGTAAATCAAGGGACCACGCCGTATAAAACGGAACGGGTTTCCTCCCAAGAATACCAGTGCATGGAACAAACAGCGCAATGCTAAATAAAGAAAAATGAAGCTGTTATAAGACCCAGGTCCCATCACACAATGCAACGCAAGCCGGAGGATAGGGTTTTTACCTTATAACAGCCAAAGCATGCTTGATACGTTTAAAACACATTATTTGATACCATAATAAGTGTATAGTTACAAAACAATTTCAATCATAAATATCAATCATAGACGGCATTAATGACCCATACCACTATGTCGCCATACTAGGTTCTACAAATAAAACCAAATTATCACGTATTGGAAATTGGATTCCATCATGAGTCGAGGCAAGGGACAAGCTCCTCTCCGCGTTCGAGACACTCTAGCAAATGCCTCAGGACCCCACTTTGATCCTTGGAATCGGCTGGGCCGGTCCTCTCTTACTTTTGAGGATTGGCAATTCCTGAACACACGTTTCCCGGTCCTTACAGACCTATATCCGAGGCGGATCGCATTCCAACAACCACACAGGTGAAAAGTATATAAATGTCAGGGCTGATAGGTCACTGACACCACCCTAGCTAGAAAGAAACGTCGTGCTCTCCCAGCGGTCCGTCTCCCGTTTTTGACTCATACCGAGGTGTGAGGCTTGCGAATTCACGTTATACACAAAGCTATGCCACACAGACCGTGCTTTGATCATCAACCACAAGACTTTGCTTTTCAACAAAAGCCTTGATCAATTGCCACTTACGCGTGCCACACTGGCAATTCACTACATGCGACTGATGTCCATCGATATACAACCTCTGAGCTCGTACATCTCAGAGAAGGGCGTTAAGCAAGAGAATAAATTCTCCACCGCCAAACAGATGTATATTTAATAGAGATCAATCAACACAGAATAAAATCCAATGTCAGACACACAATCCATTTACAAGTTCGTTTTGGGTCAGAACGAAACCGGAGGCACTTTCCTCGCATATCCATCCATCTCCAAGTACGTCTGGACGATCACCAACTGTTTCCCTCATCTTGGGTGTACAGCCCAATCGAGATCATCAGTAATCACCCAAACGATGTGAAGACTTCCGGTCTTCGACCACCGTCTTCATCTTCGACATCTCGTCGAATCGGTTATTCAGAATGGGTATAAACCCGGCCTTTCTGAATAACCCATGTATATGATAAACAAATGTTACACAAACACAATGAACGCCTCATTCCAATTCAGAATATTCTTTTATTCACAAAATCACATTCTTAGGGAAAGGTTCCCATTAATTTCATCCAAGATAAATTCTTCTAAATTTATTCTTTAATCTTCCTTTGGATATAATTTCAAACTAGTCGGGACTAGCGAACCACACCGAAGTAATTATTTATTTTATTTCCCAATCCCAACCTATTCATCCCATGGAGCAAAACTGGTAATACTCCATATCTAACACCACGGTGTTATCGGTAAAATTAATTACCATTTCACGTTCAAATCTAATTAAAGATTTAACTATCGCTTTGGAGCAAAACTGGTGATACTCCACTCTCGATCACTTTCAGATTTGATAATTTAAATTATCAATTCACATTTTAATATAATTAAAGATTCATTAAAACTCCACTTAGTTTTAATGTTTTCAAAAATCAACATCTTGCCTTTAACTGGGTTAAAGAACCAATGTCATCTAAAACACGATTCACGTTAAACCCAAATCACATTTGATATTAAATACAAGGCTCTGAATAGAAAATATACCGGCTTATATTCAATATCAAATTCTGAAACTAAAAATATCGTATTGGAAATAACGATATAAAATATATCTTTCAAATTCCCATAATAATATCTGTATAATCACGAAATCCATCATCGAAATATTCGGAAGATAATTTTGATTCAACTCCAGTCCAATCCACGTATTGGGAATATTGATTATTTTTAAAATCACCTTCAAATTCAATTTATTTATTTCAAAAATAAATTGATTTTAATTCTAGTTCAAAACTAGTTCATTTCAATAAAAATCTATTTTTATCTTTTCAAATATTGAATTTTTCATCTCAATTTTTCCCAAATCATTTCTTATGATTTTACACAAATTATAGATATTTTTAATAATTTTATCAAGGCCCGTACAGTCGATTTCCATCAACGGCCATCGAACTGCACTTACAGCGACCTTTTCTAAATTGATTTGGACATAATTCCAAATCCATCCGTTAGATTTCAAATTTCTAATATTCATTGGAAAGCTCTTTTCGATACGAACCCAACGGTTCCGGTTTGAGGAGAATCCGATGGTCGGATCTCCCGCAACGTCAATTCGAAGTCAATGGTCGAAATTCATGAACTGCCGCGGCGCGACGCGTTCTATTCAGGCCATTATATATATATAATATATATTAAATATATTTCATCGATTTCCTTTTTAAAATGAATTTTATAAATAGTTCTAAATTCGTTTCAAAAACAATTTCAACTTCATCTTCAATTTCAAATCGATTTGATTTCAATTCGAATTCATTTCAGTTTTATTTAATTCGAATTCAAATTCGTTTCAATTCAATTCAAATTGAATTTACCTTCTATTTAATTCAGTTCGAATTCATTTCAAATTGATTTCAATTCAATTTCAGTTCGTTTTAAATTTCATTCAAAACGATTTCAATTTGTTTTTAATTCAATTTCAATTTAATTCAATTTGAATTCATTTCTATTCAATTCGAATTCAAATTCGCTTTCTATTCAATTCGAATCGAATTCATTTTCTATTCGATTCGAATTCATTTCAAATTGATTCAATAAAATTTCAATTTGAATTTTACTCTAATTTAATTTGAATTTCATTTCAAAATATTAAATCTTGAAATCACTTTTCAATATTCATCATAAAACGAATAAAATCGATATAAATATCGTTCGCGTCAAAATAACGCATCTCTAATCAACACGGCTTTATATTTTTCAAAAACTTCTTTATTCTATTCAACAAATGAATATTTATTCTATTCAACACATGAATCTATATTTCTCTCAACACTTGACTAATCTCAACAAATGAGTACTGTCAACACATGAATCTTATTTTATAATATTCATTATTTTCCCGATTGGAATGAGGCCCAATCAATCACCATATAATGTTAATTATATGGATTCCATACAACACATGTATATAATAGCAACGATAACCAATCAACCATCATCCAAAGTGCACCACACAACTGCATAAGCATCAAATATAAATAATCAACGCTTACACAGTCTGTCGACTAATCGATCGACATACAATTAAATAATTGGGATTAGTGTACTCAAATAACATCCCAACACCCGTGGGGGTTTCAAATCAACCAACATAGATTTTTATTTATGCAGTTGGGCGATGTGTAAAATTTATCATCCCAATCAATATCAGTCAAATCAGTGTATATAAACAAATCGGCTGATTTGTTTATAAATATTTATTTATTCACTTTCACGTTAAAAATTATATTTTTAACGATAATTAATTTATTTCAACCATCTACATTTTATTATCGATTTCACATCAACAACACAAACTAATTTCACAACACATCAAACAAACATACAAGCCATCCATGGTCTGTGGATGACGGGAGTCGGGTGCTGCTAAGCACCGTCTGCATCCTAGTATATATATATATAACTAGAAAAAGAAATTTAAAGTGAGAAGTTCTCACCGACTAGCTAATCCAATCATCTCGACTCTTCTTAAGTAGAAATCTTCGTCGTTCTCGCCTTTCGTCACTTTCGTTGCCCATAGCCACTACATATATAAAAATCGAATTTTTACTTCGCTATTCAATATATAAAAATCGAATTTTTACTTCGCTATTCAACATATAAAAATCAAAATTTTACTTTGTTATTCAATATATAAAAATCGAATTTTTACTTTGTTATTCAATATATAAAAATCGAATTTTTACTTTGTTGCTATGTATATAAAAATCCTATTTTTATAATCACGCTATATGGATAAAAATTCTATTTTCACACCACTACTATATAGATAAAAATTCTATTTTCACACCGCTACTATATAGATAAAAATTATATCTTTACACCGCTACTATATAGATAAAAATTATATTTTTACATCGCTACTATATAGATAAAAATTATATTTTTACATCGCTATTCTCTATATAAATAAAAATTATATTTTTACATCGCTATTCTCTATATAAATAAAAATTATATTTTTACATCGCTATTCTCTATATAAAGACTTCGCCTTTTCACATATAAATATTTCGCCTTTTCTATTTCATCACTATAAAGATGATATTTTTATTATCCATATAATATGAAAATCGTATTTTTATACTTTCCATACTATAAAAATCATATCTTTGCATTGCTACTGCTATAAAGATCACTTTTTTATTACTCTACATTATATAAAATCATATTTTTATTCTTCTAAAAATATAAAAATCATATTTTTACCTCACTACTTATATAAATAAATCAATTCTTTTTCAGTATATTATATATAAAAACTGAAATTAAAATAGACATTATTAACTACACTAAATAAATTAAAAACTAAGCAATTAAATTAATGAATCACCTTATCTTTCGTCGTCCGTCGGAGAGAGGAGAGGGGAAGGGGTCGCGGATCGAGGTGGAGGGGGTAAGATGGCGGCGGGAGGCTTGGGTAGTGGCGGCGTGGGCTTGGGGAGGCTGGAGGGGCTGTCGAAGGGGAGAGGGGTGCGATCGGAGGTGGGGGTGGAAGAAGAAGCAACGGAGGCGGCGGCAGCAGGAGGAAGGAAGAAGAGGGGGCGGTGTGGGTTGGAGCGTGGCTAGGGCTCGGGGTTGGTTCGACGAGGAGGAGAAGAAGAGGCGGCGTGACAGAGGGAGGGTTCGGGGATGGAGGGCGGTGGCCCCGCCCTGAGCGGCGGTGGCGCTCGATCGGAGGAGCAACAGCTCCTCCGTCTTCGTTCTTTTTTTTCTTCTGATTTAAATCGAACGGGGGGGGGGGGGGGGGGGGGCAGAGGAGATTAAGGGGGAGAGAGAGAATATATATATATTATTTATTTTAAATTTCAAAAAGGTACTTTTTCATTTGACCTCTAAACGAGGCCCACCGCCTGTCGTCCATAACTAATTACCCCCATTTCGAACACAATGGAATATGTATCGCAAGCTGATTCGATCGTTTCGATCAGTTTTCGTCAAAATCAACATATAACTCTATATATTGAATTTAAACACGCATTTCGATTTACCGGGGTCACATACTAACTCTAAAAATTCTCGAAAAATATTTTATAGCTTCGTATTGATGATACGGTCCTAACAAAACTAGTTTCGTCGAATTCTGAGACCGTTTGAAAAATGGCCATTTTTCAGTCGATTAAAATCAACTGAAACTGGTCAAACACGTTTTCCATTGCCACGCTCACATATTGATTCGAAAAATTATGAAATTTGAAACCTAGCAATAATTTGACATCACGGATCCAACAAAAGTGGTTTCGTTAAAATCCGAGGTCGTTAGCAAAATTTCCATTTTTAAGGGCCTGAATTCCATAGTGACTATTTTGAATTTTCAACTGGACATATCTTTTGATTCCCGCTATGAAATCTCAATTTTTCGGATTCGTTGGAAAGATATCATCAATTAGATCCTATTATTTTTGGTTTCACTAAAATTCAGATTGTTCTGCACCCGGTACATTCAATTGAAGTTTGAAATCGATTTATCGAACTACCACGCCATTTTCAATTCCTTTTATAATTATATATAATTATTATATTCTAACGACGACGTATATAATATATACATTCGAATTCCATTCAAAATAAATTTCTCTTCGATTTTATTTAAAATAATTCATTTTAAATGTTCAAAATTCATTAAAATTGCCAAAATAAAAATTTTAAACTGGCCTAGATTTTCGGGTTGTTACAATCTCCCCCACTTAAAACTTTTCGTCCCCGAAAAGGAACAAAGTCGAAAGTGATTTGATTAATCAACTCTACGTTCGATCTGGCTTCCATTCTCCAACCTTTCAGTTTCTGAGAATTTTCAAATTCTTCAAAAATTTGGCTAACACCCGAAATTTTCGAAAAATTTCGCCATTACCTCCTTTGTACGGGGAGAGGTTTGGAAATTTATTGGGCCGCATTAGGTACCCAATAAATCCTAATAAGCATACACATATTTATAGTGATATATTCTGGTGTTTACAGGGGAGCGTGTATTGATAATAACTCCAGAGAATAAATTCTCGTCACCCTGTCAAAGCCTGAGGGAGTGTGTATTTTAAATGCTCCATAGGATAATTCCTCGTCACCTCATCCCGTGTGGGAAATAAATAGTCCATGTGCCGTATCTAATAACTAGAGAGACGTGATTATTGTCAACTCTAGACCCGTGTGGGGTTTTTATTAATCTGGCAATTTTATCGTTACAATTTAAATAGTCCATATCAGTCATCAGTTCAACATGTAAAATATAGTCATCACCATACAAGCCTCTCACTCGTATGGTAAATCTGCCACCTCGTCACACAAGCTCCAAATGCTTATGTGGCATATGATGAAGTATGCCTATCTTCCAGAAGTATGCCATGTAATGTAGTTCAAAATTAATTGTTACTATCCTATGTCGACATTTATTAATTACACACAGAATAACTAGCACTCCGCATCCAATGGCACTCACAGGAGTTGATATAATAATAAAAGTGCGCATCCAACTCATTAAGGTTTACCTATTTGTCGGGCACGCAAATAAAATCTTTACTCAACAGCTATCCAATTTCCTGTTCAAATATATATAATGCACAAGTATATATTTCTAACTATTTTCTAATCAGTTCAATGTGTGATTTAATTGAATAAATTTGTTCTGGTTTTTATTGATGATATTCTACTCTTCTCTAAATCAAAGGCCGAAAAGGAACGAAGCCGAAAGTTGTTTAACAAATCAACTCAACTTCCATTATTTTGACTACGGCTTAAGTTCTTCAACTTTTCAGTTTCTAAGAACTTTTCAAATTTTTCAAAAATTTGGCTAACACCCTAAATTTTCGAAAAATTTCGCCATAGCCTCCCCTGCACCGGGAGCAATGGGAAAATCCCGAAATTGCCATACAGGCCTTCTGATCTCAAAAAGAAAAAGAAAAAGCCAAGCGGCTAGCCAATCGGCTCATAAAATCATCATCACCCAAACAAAACAGTAAATTATAGTAAATATGTACCTATTTGTTGGGCAAACAAATTTTATTCCTCTGCTCTAGCCTCTTTGCTATGAACTGTTCAATGCAAGCACATGTATATGCAAGCAAATGCGACTAATTTTCAATACAATTCAATATTTGATTCTATTAGGCATAATGGTTCAAAATTATCAAACAAATAAACGAACAACACAACCATTAATCTATTAGTGGATTAACGTTTCAAATTCATAATTTTGATATATATATATATATATACAGAAAATCATGTTTTTGATGCCAAATCACAACAAATAAATCTATCTATATAAGTTTTGGTTCTCACACCAGTCTAATGGAATATATAGAAATCACACCTTCGAAACTCGAATATGAATACTGATGATGATGCACCATCATCAGAATCATCCCCGGATGTCTAGAATGTGACTCTATATCTATCCAGTATATTAAAACTTCGACTATATGTTCATGACGCGTATACGCGAAATCTTTATATACTCGATTGTCCATATTTAAAATAAATAAATATTCAAGTACGTATAAAGCGATTTAATTTTTTAAAATAATATTGTTTTCATTTGAAAAATATGCTCTTCACACTCGTTCTAGGATACTACTTATCCTATCTCTAACGAGTCATTCTAATTGGATATTTCTAATCCAATATCTGATGAATTCTTTCGTATGGTTCTAATGTGTCTTGTTCTCGAGCTCTGTAAACCAAAGCTCTGATACCAAACTGAGACGACCCGAACTTCCCCGTGAAGGAAAGCACGGATAGAATTGAGGACAAGACAAAATAGAACGCAGACGGAAGAACATTTCAGTGTTATTACAACAATTCCATCAGATACAAGAATATACAGAGTATAAATGAATAAATAACATTCAACAAATACCAGAGATTTAAATTACATTTAAATACATCGCAACGGAAAATAATACAAAAGCACAACTAGAAGTAATGCACGGATACAGAGCTTTCCGAGCATCGTTCCAGCTGTAAATCAGGACCCTGTGAATATAAATCTGCAAAACCAAAACTACTAGCTGCCCGTGTCGAAAATAGGGGCACCCAGAGTTTAGGTTAAAACAATAAACTCCAGGTCAGTCATGGGACTGGTGTGAGAACTAAAACAGTTATTAATATTGGTTTTAAAATTTGGTAAATCAAGGGACCACGCCGTATAACACGGAACGGGTTTCCTCCCAAGAATACCAGTGCATGGAACAAACAGCGCAATGCTAAATAAAGAAAAATGAAGCTGTTATAAGACCCAGGTCCCATCACACAATGCAACGCAAGCCGGAGGATAGGGTTTTTACCTTATAACAGCCAAAGCATGCTTGATACATTTAAAACACATTATTTGATACTATAATAAGTGTATAGTGTCAAAACAATTTCAATCATAGACGGCATTAATGACCCATACCACTATGTTGCCATATTAGGTTCTACAAATAAAACCGAATTATCACGTATTGGAAATTGGATTCCATCATGAGTCGAGGCAAGGGGCAAGCTCCTCTCCGCGTTCGAGACATTCTAGCAAATGCCTCAGGACCCCACTTTGATCCTTGGAATCGGCTGGGCCGGTCCTCTCTTACTTTTGAGGATTGGCAATTCCTGAACACACGTTTCCCGGTCCTTACAGACCTATATCCGAGGCGCCTCGCATTCCAACAACCACACAGGTGAAAAGTATATAAATGTCAGGGCTGGTAGGTCACTGACACCACCCTAGCTAGAAAGAAACGTCGTGCTCTCCCAGCGGTCCGACTCCCGTTTTTGACTCATACCGAGGTGTGAGGCTCGCGAATTCACGTTATACACAAAGCTATGCCACACAGGCCGTGCTTTGATCATCAACCACAAGACTTTGCTTTTCAACAAAAGCCTTGATCAATTGCCACTTACGCGTGCCACACTGGCAATTCACTCCATGCGACTGATGTCCATCGATATACAACCTCTGAGCTTGTACGTCTCAGAGAAGGGCGTTAAGAAAGAGAATAAATCCTCCACCGCCAAACAGATGTATATTTAATAGAGATCAATCAACACAGAATAAAATCCAATGTCAGACACACAATCCATTTACAAGTTCGTTCTGGGTCAGAACGAAACCGGAGGCACTTTCCTCGCATATCCATCCATCTCCAAGTACGTCTCGACGATCACCAACTGTTTCCCTCATCTTGGGTGTGCAGCCCAATCGAGATCATCAGTAATCACCCAAACGATGTGAAGACTTCCGGTCTTCGACCACCGTCTTCATCTTCGACATCTCGTCGAATCGGTTATTCAGAATGGGTATAAACCCGGCCTTTCTGAATAACCCACGTATATGATAAACAAATGTTACACAAACACAATGAACACCCCATTCCAATTTAGAATATTCTTTTATTCACAAAATCACATTCTTAGGGAAAGGTTCCCATTAATTTTATCCAAGATAAATTCTTCTAAATTTATTCTTTAATCTTCCTTTGGATATCATTTCAAACTAGTCGGGACTAGTGAATCACACCGAAGTAATTATTTATTTTATTTCCCAATCCCAACCTATTCATCCCATAGAGCAAAACTGGTAATACTCCATATCTAACACCACGGTGTTATCGGTAAAATTAATTACCATTTCACGTTCAAATCTAATTAAAGATTTAACTATCGCTTTGGAGCAAAACTGGTGATACTCCACTCTCGATCACTTTTCAGATTTGATAATTTAAATTATCAATTCACATTTTAATCTAATTAAAGATTCATTAAAACTCCACTTAGTTTTAATCTTTTCAAAAATCAACATCTTGCCTTTAACTAGGTTAAAGAACCAATGTCATCTGAAATACGATTCACGATAAACCCAAATCACATTTGATATTAAATACAAGGCTCTGAATAGAAAATATATCGGCTTATATTCAATATCAAATTCTGAAACTAACAAATATCGTATTGGAAATAACGATATAAAATATATCTTTCAAATTCCCATAACAATATCTGTATAATCACGAAATCCAACATCGAAATATTCCGAACATAATTTCGATTCAACTCCAGTCCAATCCACGTATTGGGAATATTGATTATTTTTAAAATCACCTTCAAATTCAATTTATTTATTTCAAAAATAAATTGATTTTAATTCTAGTTCAAAACTAGTTCATTTCGATAAAAATCTATTTTTATCTTTTCAAATATGGAATTTTTCAGCCCAAATTTTCCCAAATCATTTCTTATGATTTTACACAAATTATAAATATTTTTAATAATTTTATCCAGGCCCGTACAGTCGATTTCCATCAACGGCCATCGAACTGCACTTACAGTGACCTTTTCTAAATTTGATTTAGACATAATTCCAAATCCAACCGTTAGATTTCAAATTTCTAATATTCATTGGAAAGCACTTTTCGATACGAACCCAACGGTTCCGGTTTTAGGAGAATCCGATGGTCGGATCTCCCGCAACGTCAATTCGAAGTCAATGGTCGAAATTCATGAACTGCCACGGCGCGGCGCGTTCTATTCAGGCTATTTTATATATAATATATATATATATATTATATATATATTTCGTCGATTTCCTTTTTAAAACGAATTTTATAAATAGTTCTAAATTCGTTTCAAAAACAATTTCAACTTCATCTTCAATTTCAAATCGATTTGATTTCAATTCAATTCGAATTCATTTCAATTTTATTTAATTCGAATTCAAATTCGTTTCAATTCAATTCAAATTGAATTTACCTTCTATTTAATTCAATTAGAATTCATTTCAAATTGATTTCAATTCAATTTCAGTTCGTTTAAAATTTCATTCAAAACGATTTCAGTTCGTTTTTAATTCAATTTCAATTTAATTCAATTTGAATTCATTTCTATTCAATTCGAATTCAAATTCACTTTCTATTCAATTCGAATCGAATTCATTTTCTATTCGATTCGAATTCATTTCAAATTGATTCAATAAAATTTCAATTTGAATTTTAATCTAATTTAATTTGAATTTCGTTTCAAAATATTAAATTTTGAAATCACTTTTCAGTATTCATTATAAAACGAATAAAATCGATATAAATATCGTTCGCGTCAAAATAACGCATCTCTAATCAACACGGCTTTATATTTTTCAAAAACTTCTTTATTCTATTCAACAAATGAATATTTATTCTATTCAACACATGAATCTATATTTCTCTCAACACTTGACTAATCTCAACAAATGAGTACTATCAACACATGAATCTTATTTTATAATATTCATTATTTTCCCGATTGGAATGAGGCCCAATCAATCACCATATAATGTTAATTATATGGATTCCATACAACACATGTATATAATAGCAACGATAACCAATCAACCATCATCCAAAGTGCACCACACAACTGCATAAGCATCAAATATAAATAATCAATGCTTACAAAGTCTGTCGACCAATCGATCGACATACAATTAAATAATTGGGATTAGTGTACTCAAATATCATCCCAACACCCGTGTGGGGTTTCAAATCAACCAACACAGATTTTTATTTATGCAGTTGGGCGATGTGTAAAATTTATCATCCCAATCAATATCAGTCAAATCAGTGTATATAAACAAATCGGCTGATTTGTTTATAGATATTTATTTATTCACTTTCACGTTAAAAATTATATTTTTAACGATAATTAATTTATTTCAACCATCTACATTTTATTATCGATTTCACATCAACAACACAAACTAATTTCACAACACATCAAACAAGCATACAAGCCATCCATGGTCTGTGGATGACGGGAGTCGGATGCTGCTAAGCACCGTCTGCATCCTAGTATATATATATAACTGGAAAAAGAAATTTAAAGTGAGAAGTTCTCACCGACTAGCTAATCCAATCATCTCGACTCTTCTTAAGTAGAAATCTTTGTCGTTCTCGCCTTTCGTCACTTTCGTTGCCCATAGCCACTACATATATAAAAATCGAATTTTTACTTCGCTATTCAATATATAAAAATCGAATTTTTACTTCGCTATTCAATATATAAAAATCGAATTTTTACTTTGTTATTCAATATATAAAAATCGAATTTTTACTTTGTTATTCAATATATAAAAATCGAATTTTTACTTTGTTGCTATGTATATAAAAATCCTATTTTTATAATCACGCTATATGGATAAAAATTCTATTTTCACACCGCTACTATATAGATAAAAATTCTATTTTCACACCGCTACTATATAGATAAAAATTATATCTTTACACCGCTACTATATAGATAAAAATTATATTTTTACATCGCTACTATATAGATAAAAATTATATTTTTACATCGCTATTCTCTATATAAATAAAAATTATATTTTTACATTGCTATTCTCTATATAAAGACTTCGCCTTTTCACATATAAATATTTCGCCTTTTCTATTTCATCACTATAAAGATGATATTTTTATTATCCATATAATATGAAAATCGTATTTTTATACTTTCCATACTATAAAAATCATATCTTTGCATTGCTACTACTATAAAGATCACATCTTTATTACTCTACATTATATAAAATCATATTTTTATTCTTATAAAAATATAAAAATCATATCTTTACCTCACTACTTATATAAATAAATCAATTCTTTTTCAGTATTTATATATAAAAACTGAAATTAAAATAGACATTATTAACTACACTAAATAAATTAAAAACTAAGCAATTAAATTAATGAATCACCTTATCTTTCGTCGTTCGTCGGAGAGAGGAGAGGGGAAGGGGTCGCGGATCGAGGTGGAGGGGGTAAGATGGCGGCGGGAGGCTTGGGTAGTGGCGGCGTGGGCTTGGGGAGGCTGGAAGGGCTGTCGAAGGAGAGAGGGGTGCGATCGGAGGTAGGGGTGGAAGAAGAATCAGCGGAGGCGGCGGCAGCAGGAGGAAGGTAGAAGAGGGGGGCGGTGCGGGTTGGAGCGTGGCTAGGGCTCGAGGTTGGTTCGACGAGGAGGAGAAGAAGAGGCGGCGTGACAGAGGGAGGGTTCGGGGATGGAGGGCGGTGGCCCCCCCTGAGCGGCGGTGGCGCTCGATCGGAGGAGTGACAACTCCTCCATCTTCGTTTTTTTTCTTCTGATTTAAATCGAATGGGTGCGGGGTGGGGGGGGGGGGGCAGAGGAGTTTAAGGTGGAGAGAGAGAGAATATTTTCTTATTTTAAATTTCAAAAAGATACTTTTTCATTTGACCTCTAAACGAGGCCCACCGCCTGGCGTCCATAGCTAATTACCCCCATTCCGAACACAATGGGATATGTATCGCAAGCTGATTCGATCGTTTCGATCAGTTTTCGTCAAAATCAACATATAACTCTATATATTGAATTCGAACACGCATTTCAATTTACCGGGGTCACATACTAACTCTAAAAATTCTCGAAAAATATTTTCTAGCTTCGTATTGACGATAAGGTCCTAACAGAACTAGTTTCGTCGAATTCTGAGACCGTTAGAAAAATGGCCATTTTTCAGTTGATTAAAATCAACTTAAACTGGTCAAACACGTTTTCCTTTGCCACGCTCACATATTGATTCGAAAAATTATGAAATTTGAAATCTAGCAATAAACTGACATCACGGATCCAACAAAAGTGGTTTCGTCGAAATCCGAGGTCGTTTGCAAAATTTCTATTTTTATGGGCCTGAATTCCATAGCGACCATTCAGAATTTTCAACTAGACATATCTTTTGATTCCCGCTATGAAATCTCATTTTTTCAAATTCGTTGGAAAGATATGATCAATTAGATCCTATTATTTTTGGTTTCACTAAAATCCGGATTGTTTTGCACCTGGTACATTCAATTGAAGTTTGAAATCGATTTAACGAACTACCGCGCCCTTTTCAATTCCTTTTATAATTATATATAATTATTATATTCTAACGACGACGTATATAATATATACGTTCGAATTCCATTCAAATTAAATTTCTCGTCGATTTTATTTAAAATAATTCATTTTAAATGTTCAAAATTCATTAAAATTGCCAAAATAAAAATTTTAAACTGGCCCAGATTTTCGGGTTGTTACACACTCCCATTTAGACTAGTGGTCACCTACACTTAAAGCACCCCTCAAATTTATATTTCCTCCTTTTGGCCACCATCTAAAATAAAAGCATAACACGATGAGGGCACCATCCCCTTCAGCCAGAAGAAAACTTCCTTTGTCACTCAGTCTTGTGCCAGCAATGAAGAAGGCGAGCTCCAGTCAACCAACCTGCGGGTCCAAGAAGATCATCGTGTCGGCACCGGAGGTTCTAAGGGCTCTAATTCAAGTAAGCATAAAACCCTAATTTCATATTTTGGTTTAAATTATCTACTCGTAAACCCTAAATTCTTTTTCCGTTCAAATTCAAATCATGGTTTTTGCGGTTGTTCAAGGCCGTGGCTTTAAAGAAAAAAGGGTTTGTACCCTTCGATTTGTCCATTTTGGAACAAAAATTGGAAAGTATATCCAATTTATTTGGTGTCGGTTGTATACCACCGAGATTTTGATATTTTGGCAGTCATTGAGGACCGACCAGGTAAAATGGAATACACTAAATTAATTGAGTTGGTTATGAACAACCGAATGTTTAGTAGTACATTCAGTTAATGATGGCCGAGCAGTGAAAATTGTAGGAAAACGCAGTATTGCATCAATTTCAATTTAAATTTTCTTCCTATGTGGTTTTAATATAGATGTGTATTTCTCTTAAAACCACAATGCAACCTGTGAAACACTGCTTTTTGATTTAAAATTTGTTGTTTATGCATCAATAAATTTTAAGAAATGATGCAAATTTTAATATAGATGTGTCCTATGCTTAATATAGATGTGTCCTATGTTTAATATAGATGTGTCCTACGGTTTAAAATTAATTAATCGAGTTGGTTACGAACAACCAAATGTTTAATATAGATGTATCCTATGCTTTTCTCTTATAGATGTGTCTTTCTCAAGTATGTTTTAGTTTTGTTTATATGTTTGCAATGCATTGTCATGTGTTCATAATTTTAAGAAATGATGCAAAGTTACAGGTGTACAACTTATTTATTGTACAAATTACTACTTATTTAAAAAGGAAAAAAAAACTGATTGTAAACATAATTAACTAATAAAAAGGAAGAATGATTAAATGGTTTTGCTCGTATTAAATGCCATATATAACTTAGTATGAATTTTTTTTTTCGTGCCTGTTGGCATGTTTTTTCATTCTTTGGCACCTTTACATGGTTTTTTATGAATGACTTGAGTATTATTTTTCATTTAATGATTTAAGTTATATCTCTGTATAATTGTTTTTAGTTATGACATGGTTTTTCATGTGTTCATAATTTTTAGTTATGACATGGTTTTGTTCGTACTATATGATTTAAATTATGACATGGTTTTCTTTATATAGTTGGATGAGAGTTAGTAAGTTGTTAAACAATGTTTCTCTTTCATGTAAGTGACCTTGAATGGCAATGGCTATCCAAGCTTGAATACTGTATTCATGAGAGAATTATGAATGTAAAATGTGAAAATTTATATGACAAATATGTTAACACTGTTACTATAATTTAATTACCATTGTGTGTGCAATTCTAGCAATAATGTATTGTAATAACGTTGAATGTTTTCATGTCAATGTTAGAGAAGAAGAAGCAATCCATGACAGCTTCTGTTAGATGTAAACGTGCGGAGGACGCTGAAAAGCAAAAAAAAGAAGCCTGCAGCACAAACTGAACACGTAGAAGATGAAAACAGAGATGAGGATCAGTTGACAAATGGGTCCACCGAAGAATATACAGGAAATGAGTCTGGTTCTCATGGTTCCAGAGATGAACAGAGAAAGATGGCACTGACAGTGAACAGACGGAAGCGGGAACAATTTTACCACCTATAGCCGGTCCCTCTTCTAGCAAATCTACTGCTCCTATACCGGTGAACACGTCTTTATTAAAAAGCTTTGGAACACATATTGCATTTTATATTTGGAATAAGGCAGAGGTTAGTTTGAATTTTGCCACCATTTAATCTTTTTTTTTGTAATATGTTTACATTTGTTATATGTTTTGTTTCAGGAGAGATGCCCGCTCAAGTGCCTTTCACATACCACGAAGCTGAAGGAATGGAGTATCGAGGACAGCCAAGTCAAGTTACAGAAAGGATTAAATTTTTTGGTTTGCATTAGTTGGCGCAGTACTCATACAAGCATGTGGACTATGTAACTATCTCAGCTTTTGTGGAGAGATGACATCCGGAAACTAATTCTTTTCACCTGCCGTTTGGAGAGATGACAATTACATTAGAGACGTCACACGAATTTTGAAAATCCCTATCGTCGGCACTTGTATTTACAAGGAAACGAATGATCGTTCGACGGTCGATCTTTTAGTTGATTATCTTGGCGTTGAAAGAGATGAAGCAAAAGAAGAATTAAATTTCTCGAATTCGATAAGGCTGAACTTCTTATTGAACAAATGTAAAGAGAAAGCAAATAAAGACAATGCAACTGAAGGTGATTATGATGTTGTTGTGCATGCCTCCCTTCTTTACCTACTAGGGTGTACTTTATTTTGCGACAAGTCGGGCACTAAAGTTTCAACTAACTACTTACAATGCTTGAAGAACATCGATCAAGTGAATCAACAAGCTTGGGGAATGGGTGCATTAGCCTTTTTATATAGACAGTTAGGTCTGGATTCTAGGCGAGATGTTAGACAAATAGCTGGTTACATGACACTGTTGACTGTAAGTATTTCTAATGTTATGTAATACTATAAATCATTACACTAAACTAAATAATTTTTTACACAGGCTTGGATTGATGATCACTTTCCTATGCTCCCTAGCGCCATCCCCAATAAAGAATATAATGACACGATGCTAAGAATGTGCAGATGGCAACCTACGAAACAATCCCGTGAAACAACTTCGGCTATAATACGGCTACGAGAGCAACAAGATGACTTAACTGTACAAGATGTAAGTTTGTCAATTATTTTCTTTAACCAACTTATCAAGTTCGTTATTAGCTTAATACATTTTAATTTCATCGGATTACTATGTGTGCTGGGATCCATATCAAAACTTAAGAACAAAGTACCCCTTGCCTGATGTCGCTTTGTACAATGATGTCATTCTGTGTTTTGATATCGTGGAACCGTACTATCCTAACCGAGTGCTTCGCCAATTCGGAATTGCTCAACGAATTCCAACAAATCCGATGGTGCCGCCTAAATGCCTTAGAGGTAAAAGTGCTAATCAATACAAAATTGAGTACGACAATAATTATTGGCATGCCGAAAATTTGCAACATCATCTCTTATCTATGTTGTCACGTTCCACTCGTGTGATTGATCCATGGGATTGTACTGCTGAGTATATGTCTTGGTATTTAGTATTTCTCATCCTATCATTCAACCATCGGATGTGCGGAAAACTACGTAAAGAAAACTTGACAACAATAAGAAGTTGGTATGAATAATGTTTTTTGTGATTCATAATTAACTGATGAATGGACGTGAAAATTTACACTCATTTGTTATATTTTTAGAGAATGGCTGCTGGGAAAGCCATAGATAAGCTGAAAGAAAGTCTTAGTGCTTAGGATAAAACTTTAGATCAATGCCTTATTGCTGAACGTGCAATAGTTGACTTGTTGGAGGAAGCCTTAAATGAACCGAATAAAAGAGAAAAACGAGCAAAAAGAAAGCATGATAGAAGACCATGATATGAATTTTGGGCGGAAGCTCGATGTGTTGTTGATTGTTTGGTGATCATATAATGGTGTTTTGATGGTAAAGTCTAATGATACACTGCATTTTATTTTGGTATATACAATTCTAAATGATATGTGGTGTTTATGTAATGATGTTTCATTTTGGTATAAACAAGTCTATGAATATGTTGTGCTTATGTAATGGATATTATGTAATGGTGATTATGTACTGATTATTCATTTTGGTTTAAAAAGTTCTAACGATATGCTTTTCTTTCATTTTCATGTAAAGGTGTTTCGTTTTTCTCGACGGTACAGGTAATATGCTTTCATATTCATGTAAAGTTCTAATGGTGATTTTCTTTCATTTTTCATGTAAAGTTCTAATGGTGATTTGCTTTCATTTTCATGTAAATTCTAATGGTGTTTCATTTTTCTTGACGGTACAAGTAATATGCTTTCATTTTCATGTAAAGTTCTAACGGTGATTTGCTTTCATTTTCATGTAAAGTTCTAATGGTGTTTCATTTTTCATTTTCATGTAATGGTGTTTCCTTTAATCTCTGGACGGTGATAAACAATCGAGAATTGCTAAGCCAGTTCGGTTATAAATAACCGTATCAATACATGTAATATGCTTTTTTTTTTCATCTTTCTGCATGGTGGGTATTAGCCGAATGTGTTAACTAAGCTTCGGTTTTATGTAACCGACTGTCATCTTGTATATTTTACCCTGTTTTCACTGGTCGGTTATAAACAGTCGAGAGTGGCTAATTTATCACGTTTATAAATAACCGTGCCTATATGTGACATATGATTTTTTCCTCCATCAGTCTGTTCGGTTTTGATAAGCTGAAATTGTTTTTTGTGCTTTGGTTATACGTAATCGAAAGTCATCTTATATAAATATATCATGTTTTCACTATTCCGTTACAAACAATCAATGGGATCAACCAAAGTCGGTTATAAATAACCGTGTTAATGTAGCAAAAATAATTATTTTCTTCATCTGTCTGCTCAGTTGAAGCAAACCGAAGTTGTTTGTTAAGTTTCGGTTATTAGTAACCGAAGGTTCTGTAGTATGTCTCCTATGTTGACTGTTCGGTTATATATAACCGAGACATGTTACAAAATCCAATTGTTTGGACCCGACCAGCTGACAATATAAAAACTAAATGCATTCTTGAATACGGCGGTGGTGTTTCACCGTAGGTTGATACATTTGTCGGTGAGTAACCACCGTGATAATGTTAAGTTAATTTTTTATTTCCACTGTTTGGCGTATAATAACCGAAAAAGTTAATTATCTTCCCGAATGCAAGATGCTCAATATGTCAATTCCTCCTCACTGGATACTGATAAATCCAATGCAAGGAGCACATGATGACACAAAAATCCATGAAATCAAGCACTTAAAGATAATAACCATTAACTTCATGCTATATGTGAAAGTAAGCTTGATGGAACTCTTCTTATCAAAGCAGCTAGTAGAAACACATAAATTAAAAAACAATATGAAGTTTACAACGATGTGTACAAGTTAAGCCAAATAACATAGAATTCAATTAAAACATGGAAATACATGCATATAAGCCATATCCATCAATGCGTATAAGTCATGATCGTTTACAAAATAACTACCATTCGACTTGAATCGTGTGACAAAATTTTCCAGTTTACATTTCAATACATTAGTGATTATCCTTTGTGGCCATATCAGGTTGACACATTCGAATTAACTGTATTTGTCGATCAACATATAGTTCGCTCCATTCTTTTGCTTCCTTAGTAGCCAGTCTATTCCAAAAGCTAGCGACCGGTGGGATGGGTGCGTTTTCCCGAAGCGTTAACTTTATAAAAATGAGAGTCCATGATATTTGCGAAAATAGTAAACCGATGATCGGATGCAAATCCGGGCCTTCTTTCATGTGGGAAAAAGGTCAAACTTTGATAATTGGATATGTAAACCACAACTCCATTAAAAGCATTTGCAACTACGTATCTAGTTTCAGGCATTATCATCCAATTAGCTTTAGAACAAGGACTAAGATTGCAATCGGTAGCTGTTTTTAATTCTTCGCAATTTGATATGTCAAAATATCTGACATACAATTCCCAATTTTCATCAATTCAGCTAATAAGGACTTCCTTGCTACTCTCCAATCAGAATTTAGTTCGTCAACTTGTTCAGTAGTACAACGAAACCCGTAGTTGCCATCTCGCATGACTTCTTCAATGTTTTCAATGTATTGGTGTAAAAACGTCAACAAGTAAGCTAAATACTTAAAATCTAATTTTGTTGGAGGTACGTCACACTCATCAAACTTCACATTGGGGTTTTTATGTTTGGGAGGAAGTTTATTGTTTACACTAGCTTGAGAAAGAATTTCAATAGCGGTTTTTGCTAGTTCAAAAGCAGAGGGATTCCATTTTGTTGATTTTTGGCTTTTGACTTGCTTTTACTATCCATTGGTTATCCTTTGTGTTTCTCTACTTTCGGTTCCAAGATAGAAGTCGTGGTTGGTAATACAATTTCTCGTAGCTTCAATAGCATAGCTTCCCTTTCCTTAATCATGCATGAATCAAAATATTTATTAATTAACGCAAACTCGGCTGTGTGGACAAACTCAAATGATTTTACAACTTCAGGAATATAATTTAACTTTCTCCAATGATCATCTGCGATTACAAGTGGGGTTGGCATGCCATCGATGTGATATTTATATATCTCATGTGCACGTGGGCGACCATACACAAGTCGATTCAAATGATCACAAATCGAATGATCCAAAGTAATAGAAATAATTTTTCCCATTTCTTTGACAATTAAGTCCAATGCATAAAAAGATGTCTTACCCTGTAATTTTCTTAACAATGGAACTTGATAAGCTATCCGTATGGCCCCTAAACTTCTTTCGAAAGTGGCTTTAATTTCAGCATGTTGGAGGCACAACATATTATCCATTCTCGACCATACTACAGCAAATGATGATCTAGACGAACCAAGATGTTTTTTCAATTGAGCATTGGAAGAATCAGCTCGTGTTATTGTTCTATTATCACGATGCTTAATTTTATTTGTCCATAGAAAAGCATAATACTCTTTGTATTCCAAACATTGATTCTGAATGTATTTCAAGATTTTGGGATAGTCTACCCAATCTTTTTGAAAATCATTACAATACAACCAAAATTCATCTTCGGTCGGTGCATGAATTACCTTCTTCCAACTTTCCAAAAACATTTCGAAAACCTCATTTGTTTTAAACTCAGGTTTGCAATTTGTAATGACATTGTTTCCCATATGCCACAAACACATCGGCAACTTTGCCCGTGGAAAATTTTTCTTGATCCCATTTATCAATGCCCATTCTCTATTTGTAACTATTACCTCCAGTTCTTTTTCAGGTAAATAAAAATGTTTTAACTTTGTTATAACCCATTCATAGTTTTCCTCAAGCTCATGTGCTAAAAATGCATGAGCAATACTAAATGTTCGACCCGTTGAAGTCATACCAACCATTTCCAACAAAGGCATATTATATCTGTTTGTCTTATACGTACAATCAAGCAGAAGAATGGATGGAAAACACTTACACAATACTGACGATTCTGGATGAGAACACATGATATCTACCGAATAATCGGTTTCCACATCGGCCCTACTAAAATAAACATAGTGCTTCTTTGTAAGTAATTTCATTAGATGTTGCATCGCGGATCTACACTCCATCACTGATAGTTGCATTTTATATTTAGCATTGTAGGTAGACTTCAAAGTCGAGTAGTTTTCTGGCTTTTTAATCGTAACCAATACATCTCTTGGCGGCACACCTGCAATACTCATGTCTTCTAATATTTTTTTCTCCTCGTCCATCAACTGTGCCGCAAAAGGATGTCCTTCTAACGTGTGAGGAATTTCATGATTATGCGGCACATTAAGTATAACTAATTTCCATTTATTTTCCTCCAAATACACACCCTTCAATCGAAATGGTCAATTGCATTTTCTAGTTGCACTAGTTCTGGGTCGTTTCAATGTATTTTCCTTCATTAGTGCATTAGGTTGATGGCTACGATAAACTCCAGCCCATTCATAACCCAATTGTAACCTTGGTTTTCTTCTAGGTTCAAATTTATCAGATTTTATAATTACTACAACAGTATTCAACTTTTTCACAGTTGTTTTACACCATCGAATAAACGCGTTCTGCGTATCAAATACCTGAAAACACATAGTTTAACAAAAAAATAACATACTTCTAGTTTTACGGGAATAATAGTGATTATAAATTAAGTATAAACTGCATACTTCTTCAGTTGTAAATGGATCTGTCAAATCAACTTTTGTGTCTTCAGCGACATTCAACCGATCATCTTGCAGTCTATTTCTATCATCTCCATAATTCTCAGTTGAAACAATAATAGCACTCTCATGTTTACCGTCATTCACATTATCTTCCTATAAAAATTGAACAAAAATAATTAAAATGATTTTTTTTGCAAAATATGACGTATAAATTGTTGTTGTATGAGGAAAACCCTAAAATTTAATAACTTACAATATCATTCTCTATTACAACGTCATCGAAATTAATGTCTTCCAAACTTGAAGTAGAGAGAAGGTTGAAAGAAAGCTCCTACAAAAATTAAGTGTAAAACCCTAATATATATATATATATAATAGCAAAATAGATTATGTTGCATAATCTACAAAACTAACCTCTTTTTTGTCTTTATCTTCCATCCTCTACTCAGCCAAAATAATTTTTTTTATGGTTCAGGGTTTATGGTTTGATATTTGAGATTTTACGTTTTTTGAGACTGAAACAAAAGAGAGAGTACGACTGTTATTGACTGAGTGAAAAGAAATAAAGTGTTGGTAGGAAGTAGGTTAAAAATAATCCAATCTATTTTTTTTAAAGGTGGCCGGTAGTCTAAATGGGGGCGTGAATAGCAGTTACCTATTTCATTTTCCTATAAGAAAACCTTTCTGCTTTAATTTTAATTTTTTTCCTAGCCTTTACCCTTCAATTAATTCTATTTTGCTTACTCTCTTTATTATGATTTATGTTTCTGAAGGAACTAAGAATAACACAATTATGGGTTATTTACACAGTTTTGTATCTTCCCATAAGAATACATAAATATTTTCCCAATCTTTCACCTTCGACTGATCCATACTGAAACAATTTTTTTTCATGTATCTTCAGATTCATGGAAAATAATGATTGATCTCAGCATAATTATGCAGTTTATTTGGATCCTTTACCTAGCAGTAATTTTTTTAAACTGGGCCAATTTATTGGCTTTCTTCCAGTTCATGTTGACGTTGGCTTTCAATTTGGTTTCTTTCTTCTCTTTCTCTATAGATTTGGTTGATGTTTCTTCACTATAGAAAAATCCATTTTCAGAAAATTTTGGTTCTTGATCAGTTTTGTCAATTTATAGATCTGCTTATAGGTTTGAATTTGTAGCACTATATGCGATTTTTTCCCCTCTAATAGTTATTCCAGTGTAATGCGCCAAATTTCTCTGAACTTGATTATGTATTGGTACTCCATTCATTTATGAATTGGTACTATTAGTACTCAACTTATGTAAGTTTATATACTAACGGATTGTGCAAATTAAGACAGTAATATTCGACTGTCTTATTGATTATCCTAGCTTCCGGCCTTCATTACAAACTAAAAAATATCATTCATTTTTCCCATTTGTCATAAAAATGCAAGCTTTTAGCAAACATATTTCTATGGTAGTCACTTAATGGTTGTTACTATATGTGTCTTTTGTGTGCGTCTGTATTTTATTATCAATGGATTTAGTGCATCCTTAAAAAAAATGTTTAACTACTGGGGAAAACATGATTTAAAGGCTATGAAAAAAAGTGTTCACTTAGTTGTAACCTCCTGTCTATTGTACTCTTTCTAAAATATTTATATTTTGATATTTTAAAAAACGTTTCTTTTATACAAGTGATTTGTTTTTGGATAAATCCATGTTACCGAGTTTCACATTTCTAGTGGTAAAATATACCAGGATGGTGCTCCGAATATAAAGATTGACAAATTTAATGGCAGATTATTGCTGACCTAATATTTTTTTATTCATTTTCAGTGCCTACAAATCAATAGTAGTTCTTATTTTATGGAGTTTCAGAGACTAATCATCACTGCTTTCTTCAATAGGAAAGGATGGAAGCGAAAGTTGCAGATTAAAGATTATCGTACTAACACTCTTAATTTAGGAGGTGAATTAATGGTTTCATTTCAAGGTAATTTTTCCGCATTATTTATCATACCTTATATGAGTTTATAACGCAAATGAACTTCTTCAGATGTTTTCACTGGGTGCTTCTAATGTTCTAATTTCATGAAGATGGAAAACTCATCTATATAGGAGTGGTGACAGAAAACAAGAAACTATTAATGTCTTAATATACAAATAACATTTCAGTGAGATTTTATTTGCATTTTTGTTTATCTTAGTATTTATAATGCTATTATACTTTCCTTTGTTGTAATATGCGATACTATATGGTAGATTGAAGAGGACGAAGATAGCTTCGAGTCGGAGGAAACCGTTCGCAAATCGGAGTTCGCACGTGGAAGATATAAGTTGTAAGGTGCAGGTTTTCTATGTGCAGGTGCGACAGACGTTTGTCGTATGGGACAACAGACGTCTGTCACTACAGGGGGATTTTCCCGAAAGTTTCCACAGACGTCTGTCATCCCCACGACAGACGTCTGAGAGGGGGACAGACGTCTGTCATGGATGCGACAGACGTCTGAGCTGAGAGCTGGAGCCCAAATAATTCCCTGGGAGGGACAGACGTCTGTCACCTCCCACGACAGACATCTGAATATTGATTTGGGCTATTTCGGGCTGAAAACCTTGTAAGTTGATTTGTGAAGATGCGGGGGCAATTTGGGTAATTGACATATCCATATATAAGCTATTTTCTGAGGTGTTAGTGGGCAGAGCTTGGATACTTGATTTGGTATCAAGGGTTTATTCTCAAGGGAGAATTAAGGTTTATAGCCTATTTCCAATTCTTCGATTCTATTCTCCTCAAACTCTTTTCTATATTGAAATATAGTGATTATTGGATCAATCTCTTGTAATCCTTTCATCGTGGTAATAAAATACTCTCTCCAAAGTGGATGTACACTAACAAGATGTTAGTGGAACCAATATAAATCCTTACGTGATTTATTTTTGCTACTTTGTCATTAGTTTTTGCTTGTGATTGAGATTTGGATTGTTCGTGATTGGTTGATATTGTTTTTGTGACTAGAGTTATTGCTTTGGTTGTTTTTGCAAGTCTAACAACGATCTAGTCTTCCGCTAGCGCATTATGGTTTAGATTTCGAATTCGAGTGGTCTTGAATCGGATTAATCACAACGGTTATAACAGTTGGTATCGGAGCTGTTTTGGTGCTTGTTAGGTGTTTGTGAAAATGCCGGAGACGGATAGTAGCTCGGTAAGTCCTTCAACCGGAAGTCCGAATAGTGTGGCGCCTTATGTACGGGGTTCGTATATGGCATCAGGTTCTCAATTGGTTATTGACAAGTGGAATGGTGATAATGTCTTTAAGAAGTGACAATGGAAAATGAAAGCGGTTCTTAGGCGGAATCGGGTGCACCGAGTAGTATTTGATACTCACTTATTTCTAAGTGATATCTCGGATGTTGAGAGAGAGGAGATGGAGGAATGGGCTTACACTATTCTTCAACTTGCTATGGGGGAGAATGTGATCTCCGAAATGAGTGGTGAGACTACCGCTAAAGGTTTTTGGGACAAGTTAGAAGAACTTTATATGAAGAAGTCGCTCACTAACCGTTTGATCTTGTTGCAAACGTTTTTCACCTTCAAGATGAAGGAGGGTAATTCTCTTAAGGCACATTTGAATTGCTTTAATGAATTGCTCATGAAGATGTAGGAAGGAAGAGCAAAAGGCGATGATATTATTGTGTTCGTTGCCGGACCGTTATACGGGTTTCTCAAATAGTTTGATCTATGGCCGGGATACCTTGACTCTAGATGATGTCAAGACGGGTCTTCTTTGTGAGGAGTTGAGAGATCAAATGAAGGATATGAGTGAGGATAGTAGTGGAGCTAGTAGTTGTCACACGTTGTTTGTGGAGAAAGAAAAGAATGTGTAGAAAGGAAACCGGGGGCGTTCTAAATCAAGAAAACCCGGTGGAAGAGGTAAATCGAAAGAGAGAAATGGGAAGTGCTTTATTTGTAAGAAACTGGGACATTGGAAGAATAAATGTCCGGAAAAAGGTAAGAAGGAAGCAGCGTCTTCATCCGTGGCGGTGGAGAGTGGGGATGGTGAGTTAGATGAGAATGTGTTGACGGCGATAGCAACGGGTGTTTCACGTAACGAATGGGTACTCGATTCGACTGCGTCATATCATATGACGCCAAATAGTAATTGTTTTTCATCCTTTGAGTTCAAAGAGGGAAATGCAATTGCTATGGGAAATGGTGCTATTTGCAAGTCGATGGGTAGTGGCTCTGTGCAAATAAGGATGTTTGATGGAGTTGTTCGCACGCTCACCAATGTTAGCCATGTTCCGGGACTTAGGAAGTCGCTTATATCTTTGGGGCAATTGGATTCTATAGGATGCAAGATCACTATCGAGAAGGATTGCTTGAGGGTTTCGAAGGGGGCGCTTGTGGTTATGAAGGGTGCTAGGACTCATGGTATATGTTTGCTTCAAGGTGTGACCGAAGGAGGTGAGACTTGTGTGGGTGTTGATAGTTCTCGTGACTTGGATGTGACACAATTGTGGCATTTGAGATTGGGTCATGTATCGGAGAGGAGTATGGATATTCTTCGGAAGCGTGAGATGATCGAGGGTGAGAGTTTCAACAAACTAGAGTTTTGCAAGGAATGTGTCATGGGGAAGCAAACAAGGGTATCATTCAATGAAGGCAAGCATGACTCAAAGGAGGTTCTTGAGTATGTTCATTCAGATGTTTGGGGACCGGCACCAGTTTCTTCTTTGGGAGGAGCAAAGTATTATATCTCTTTCATTGATGATTTGTCTCGCAAGGTATGGGTGTATGTAATGGTGGCCATGTCGGAGGCATTTGCTAAGTTCACAGTGTGGAAGGCTTTTGTTGAGAATGAGAGTGGTAAGACTTTGAAGGTGTTAAGGACCGACAATGGCGGCAAATATGTCTCGCGTGAATTCTTGGAATATTGTAAGCATCACGGAATCCGGAAACATTTTACTACACTGGGAGATCTGCAATCTATTGAGGTAGCGGAGAGAATGAACCGAACTCTACTTGAGAAAGCTCGATGCTTGAGATTGACATTGGGTTTGTCTAAGGGATTTTCGGCCGAAGCTTTGTCAACCGCGGTGCATATTGTGAATCGAATTCCATGCTCGGCCATTGGTAAAAAAAAATCCGAGGGAAGTGTGGAAAGGGAAGAGTGTTGATTTGAGAT
Source organism: Allium sativum (assembly GCA_030737875.1). NCBI lineage: Eukaryota > Viridiplantae > Streptophyta > Magnoliopsida > Asparagales > Amaryllidaceae > Allium > Allium sativum. The sequence goes on along the minus strand of CM060922.1, from coordinate 190,830,608 downwards.
ATCTTCGTGTGTTTGGTAGCCCGGTTTATGTGCATGATCCGGGGAATGATAAGCTTGGAGCTAAAGCATTCAAGGGGATCTTGCTTGGTTTCACATATGGCGTGAAAGGCTATCGGATTTGGAATCCGAAAATGAAGAAGGTTGTTAATTCTCGTCATGTCACTTTTGATGAGTCGACTTTATTCAAGGTGAATGAGAGCTCATCGGATGTTTCAGATTTGGTTCATGGTGAATCAAAGGAGAAGGAAGTCATTCCCACATTCCGTCTAAGTGGTAGTAGAGTTGAAGAAGCCCGTGGGGTTGAAGTGGTTGATGAAACATCACATAGTCCACATGGTTCCTCTAGTGATGATGTTGGTGATGTACATGATAATAGAGAAGTTTCGACTCAAGGTGGAGCCGAAAGGGGTTTGGGTGATAGTATTGCTACTCGGGTTGGTCGACGTGCAATAAGGCCTCCCGAAAGATATGGTGATTGGAACTACCTTAGCTTTAGTGATCATTTGGACTATGCTCTCAATGTAGTCCAAGATGAGCCGATGGACCTTGATGACGTCATGGAGTCGAGAGAGAGCTTGAAGTGGATTTGCGCCATGGAGGAAGAGAAGCAATCGTTTATGAAGAACCGAACTTGGGAGTTGGTTCCACTTCCTCAAGGAAACCGTGTTATAGGGTGCAAATGGATTTTCAAGGTGAAGGATGATGGAAGGTACAAAGCGAGGTTAGTGGCAAAGGGGTTCTAACAAAGGAAAGGAAAGGAGTATGATGAAAATTTTGCACCGGTGGTTCGTCATACATCTATCCGAGTTTTACTAGCCATAGTTGCTATCCATGACTTGGAATTGGAGCAACTTGATGTGAAAACCGCCTTCTTGCATGGAGACTTGGATGAAGACATCTACATGGAGAAACTGGAAGGGTTTGTTGTAGATGGTAAGTCTAAATTGGTTTGCAAGTTGAAGAAATCACTATGTGGGTTAAAGCAATCGCCTAGACAATGGTACAAGAGATTCGATCATTTTATGCTTGAAAGTGGCTTCCATCGAAGCATCAAGGATGCTTGCGTATATTTCCAGAGGTTGGGAAATGAATGTTGGGTGTATTTACTCTTGTATGTGGATGATATGCTCATTGCTTCCAAGGATCAAAATGAAATCAACAAGTTGAAGATGCTTTTGAAATCGGAATTTGAGATGAAGGATCTTGGAGAAGCAAGAAAAATCTTAGGCATGGAAATAGGAAGGGACCGAAAGCGTTTTGAGTTAAGATTGACTCAAAAGGAATACATAAAGAAAGTGCTTTGCCAGTTTATCATGGAAGATGCAAAGGCGTTAAATAAACCTTTACCTTTGCATATGAATCTTTCGGAGAAGGGTTCACCTATCGGGGATAAAGGCATGGCTTGTATGGCAAAGGTGCCATATGCAAGTGTGGTTGGTAGTTTGATATGGAATGGTGGGTACAAGGCCCGATATTGCAAATGCCATTGGGGGGGGGGGGGGTTAGTCGGTATATAGCTAATCCGGGGAAATCGCATTGGGAAGCCGTGAAGGCTATTATGAGATACTTGAAAGGCACAACATCTCATGGACTTGTCTTTGGCGGTAGTGATGATAGGAGTTGCAAGTTGGTTGGTTATTGTGACTCGAACTACGCTGGAGATAGGGATCAGAGGAAATCAACTTTCAGGTATGTGTTCACACGTGGCGGGACAACCATTAGATGGAGATCGCGATTGCAAACCGTAGTTGCTTTATCCACTACGGAGGCGGAGTTGATTGCCGCTGTGGAAGCGGCCAAGGAAGAACTCTACTTGAAGCGATTGTTGTGTGACTTGGGTTTCGAACATGAGAGTGTTGATGTTCGATGTGATAGCCAAAGTGCTATTCATTTGGCGGAGAATTTGGCATTTAGCTCACGGACCAAGCATATTGAGGTGAGAGAGTCATTTCTTGTTGCCATGGATGAGGGTAAGCTAGTATACCTTCGAAAAGTGCACACAAATGATAATGCGACGGATATGTTTACGAAGGCATTGCCGTATGGGAAGATCGAGCATTGCTCGAACATAATTCGCTTGTTGAGTTGCTAGGTGCCACGGGGTGGCACAAGGTGGAGAGAGTGATTTTGTGTTTGAAGGAAAGGAATAGCGGTGAGAGATTGAAAATCTATCTTCAAGGTAAGTTCTCGTTACACTCCCGAGTACATTTTCTTTTGGTGAGACGGTTCATGGTCTGAATGTTTTCAACACTACATTGGCGGGTGGGGGCATTGCCTGAACTCGTTGGTGTAGTGCAATGGGCAGTGGCCATGCCGGAGCTCATTGGGGAAACATTCAAGTTTGCTAGGTCGAAGGTAGATGGAAATGCTTGGGTGCATTGGAGTTTGGAGTTGAGATGGTTATAGTATCGCGGTGGAGTGTTGTAATATGCGATACTATATGGTAGATTGAAGAGGATGAAGATAGCTTCGAGTCGGAGGTAACCGTTCGCAAATCGGAGTTCGCACGTGGAAGTTATAAGCTGTAAGGTGCAGGTTTTCTATGTGCAGGTACGACAGACCTCTATCGTATGGGACAACAGACGTCTGTCACTACAGGGAGATTTTCCCGAAAGTTTCCACAAACGTCTGTCATCCCCACGACAGACGTCTGAGAGGGGGACAGACGTCTGTCATGGATGCGACAGACGTCTGAGCTGAGAGCTGGAGCCCAAATAATTCCCTGGGAGGGACAGACGTCTGTCACCTCCCACGACAGACGTCTGAATATTGATTTGGGCTATTTCGGCTGAAAACCTTGTAAGTTGATTTCTGAAGATGCGGAGGCAATTTGGGAAATTGGCATATCCCTATATAAGCTATTCTCTGAGGTGTTAGAGGGCAGAGCTTGGATAATTGTTTTGGCATCAAGGGTTTATTCTCAAGAGAGAATTAAGGTTTATAGCCTAATTCCAATTCTTCAATTCTATTCTCCTCAAACTCTTTTCTATATTGAAATATAGTCATTATTGGATCAATCTCTTGTATTCCTTTCATCGTGGTAATAAAATTCTCTCTCCAAAGTGGATGTACACTAACAAGATGTTAGTGGAACAACTATAAATCCTTGTGTGATTTATTTTTGCTACTTTGTCATTAGTTTCTTGCTTGTGATTGAGATTTGCATTATTCGTGATTGGTTGATATTGGGTTTGTGACTAGAGTTATTGCTTTGGTTTTTTTTGCAAGTCTAACAACGATCTAGTCTTCCGCTAGCGCATTGTGGTTTAGATATCGGATTCGAGTGGTCTTGAATCAGATTAATCAAAACGGTTATAACAGTTGGTGTCAGAGCTGTTTTGGTGCTTGTTATGTGTTAATGAAAGTGCCGGAGACGGATAGTAGCTCGGTAAGCCTTTCAACTAGAAGTCCGAATAGTGTGGCGCCTTATGTACGGGGTTCGTATGCGGCGTCGGGTTCTCAATTGGTTATTGACAAGTGGAATGGTGATAATGACTTTGAGAAGTGGCAATGGAAATCAAAGCGGTTCTCAGGCGGAATCGGGTGCACCTAGTAGTATTTGATACTCACTTATTGCCAAGTGATATCTCGGATGTTGAGAGAGAGAGGAGATGGAGGAATGGGATTACACTACTCTTCAACTTGCTATGAGGGAGAATGTGATCTCCGAAATTAGTGGTGAGACTACAGCTAGAGGTATTTGGGACAAGTTGGAAGAACTTTATATGAAGAAGTCGCTCACTAACCATTTGATCTTATTGCGAACGTTTTTCACCTTCAAGATGAAGGAGGGTAATTCTCTTAAGGCACATTTGAATGCCTTTGATGACTTTCTCATGAAGATGAAGGCCGTTGATTTGAAGATTGAGGAAGAGCAAAAGGCGATGATATTATTGTGTTCGTTGCCGGACGGTTATACGGGTTTCTCAAATATTTTGACCTATGGCCGGGATACTGATTGACATAGAAATGTGTTTATTTTATGCTCTTATATCTTATCTTTTGTATATAAATAAATATTACTTGGGTATTGTTTTGTTACTTTTACAGATATTCCAACCCAGCCCGCATGCAACCAGAAATGTAGAGAAATAGAGTTCAATTTGTTGTGTATTTGCATTTTGAAGAATTGTAGATGAAGATATCACATCTAGTTGCTGTTGGACAAGAAAAGGATTGATAACAAGGCATTGCACATCACAAATCAATGAAGAAGTGTCAAGGAAGCAAGAGGAAAAGAGAAAAGGCCCAAATTTGCTTTATTTATCTAAGGCCCATTTATGTTTCTCATTGTAAACTAATTAGTGATGTAATGACCAGGCCCATTTATCATTAGGGTTAGGGTTAGGGTTTGCCTATCTACCCTATATATACCCTTGTAATGGTATTGTAGCCACCATCCTATCCTATATCTCATTCTATTCTCTTCATTAATAAAACTCATTTTTCTTTTTATGCAATTTTCTATTTCTTAGCAATTAGTGTTGTCTACACGATTAGATTCGGTAGAACACTATTTGTATTTTGCATTTCTTTTCATTAGTGATTGACCGTCCGATTAGATTCAGCGGTAATCCTAATTTTTATTTTCTGTTCGTTTAATTCTGTTCTGCAATTTTATTTCCATTGTTCTATTTTATCTTTAATCGTTGAATTTATTACAGATCTGATTAGATTCGAATCTACAGTAAATTTAATTGCATCTTTTAATTGTAGTTTCACTTTTTATTTTGTTTTTCAAAATCAACCTCCAAAGTTTTGTCTAACTCGCCCACGAAACATATAAATAATAAAATTTAACTTTCCTCCCTGTGTTCGACCTGTATGCTACACACCTGTATGCTTGCAGAATTTAATTTAAATGTCGCGCTTTTCTAATTCATAGATTAGCGTTGATCAAGTTTTTGGCGCCGTTGCCGGGGAGGTAACGATTAAATTTTATTATTTGTTTAATTTCTGATTCGTGTTAGTTTTATTTTATTGTATTTTCTTTTGTTTTCTTTTATATATAGAAAAAAATCTTGATTGATTTGATTTGGCGTTATTCAATGATGCTACAATCTTCATAACAAGAAAAAATAACATACCATTTTCATTGATTTTCTGCTCTTGCCATTTCTATTTTCTTTTATTTCTTTCCTAATCATTTCCCTCCTGTATACAAATTTATTTCTTGTTTTACAAGTCCAAAAAAAAAAAATTCCTTTCTCGCTAATTTCTTTCTTTTCTTGTTTTCAGAGCATTGGTTTTTTTCTTCTTGTTCAAGTAAAAAAAAAAACTTTCATATTTTGCTTTTATTTCTTTCTATCTTAGAACTTTTTTCCTTTCTGCTTTTTACAAATACCAAAAAAAAAGATCTTTACAAATCTGCTTTATTTATTTATTTCTCTGATCCCAAACCATCTTTCTCTTCCTGATCATCTTCAACAATTCATTTACCACTCCGCTTAATCACCTACCGGAATTCCATTCGTCATCAGCATTAACCACTCAACGATCATTCCTCCACTTCAAACAGCAAACACTTAAATCTTCGACAACATCTGCACAGACCAATCCCCTTCTGTTCATTACCCTCTTCATCGTCCTAACAACATTCAAAGCCTTCTGTTCATTACTACAACCCCTTCTGTTTTATCAACAATCCATCCCCTGCACCAAAGTCAAATCCACGTTCACCTCTCACCACAAAAATTCATCAATCCCTTTGCGAAAACCAACATCATACCTCAACGTTCACCATCCCCAAGCCCACCCTGCATTAACGTTCATAAAAAAAAACCCACCGACTTCCTCACCGAAACCACCAACCACAAGTTTCACATCAGTTCTTCCCTGTTGCCTTGCAGAACCCAATTCAGCGCTCCCTTTACAGCCATCGTCCTTGCAACCCTGTTCAAATCCCCTAACCATCCAAACTTCCCTTTAGTTCTGCAAAAAGTTGCAACGACATCACGAAGATCCACTGTCACGCCAAAAGCCACCACCGCAATTTACAGCAAGCACCACTGCCTCAAATCCTAAATCCGAACTCAACAAATACAAAAATTCTTTCTTTTCTGCTATTTGCTTTTCGCTCTTTTCTGATTCACCGTACATCTCCCCACGTCCCTCCGCAAAAACCACGTCCCCACTTCATCAACAATCCCACAACAGTTTTCAACAAAACCCCTCTGTCCCAAATTCCGCGAACCTCATCCCTAAACGCCCCAAGTCTGTTCGAAACCCAAATATCCAGCATACGAGACCGATTCGGACCCGGAACCCCAAAGATTTTTTTTTTTATAAATGTCGAAACTTGTTCGATTTGTTTTCAGAGAAAAATAGAGGGGCGAGTTCGAACTTTTTTTTTGAGGAAATCGTGTCCTTAAGTGAGGAAATCGTGTTCCCGTTGAAACCTAGGCAGCGAATCTGGTCTGAAATCTGAATCACAAATTGGAAAGGATTTTTTTCCTTTTTGTTTTATTGCGTGATTTATTTCCCAAACAAGGAAGCTTGCCTCGTGCTTGTAATTAGGGATTTTGTTGGATCTTCTAGAAAGCCATACAGGGGCGTGATCTTTTGTTTGTTGCCTGGAATATATATAACTTGAGGTGTGTTATTTGAGAGTTGAGTTAAGAGAGCCCGTACGTTTTTTTTTTTTGCATTTTTTACTTGAGTGGCTCGTTCTCTACTTGTTTAGTTAAGCGGGTTTGGCTCTCTTGCTTCTTCGATTGTCTAAGTGTGTTGCTTGTTTTCTTCGAATTTGTTAGCTTTGATCAATTAAAAAAGAAAGAGAGAGAGAGTCGAAATTCAAAAACCAAATTCAGAAGCAGGAAAAGAATTGAATAAATCAAAGATAAAAAGGCAATGAGAGTTCAAGTAATCGAATAAGGATTCAAAGATCAACGGATTTGCAAATAATTGGTTTGAATTGCCACTGCTACTCAACTGCTCTGGACGGACTGCCATACTCCGCTGTAAAAAAATTCTTAACTCTACAGGTTCTGCAGCTACTCTGAAAAATATAGATATTGCTTGTAAAAATCTTCTGCAGGGGCAGTGGTTTGCTTGTACAATGTTTTAATTTTTTTTTTTTTTTTGCACTTACTATTGTTTGACTGTTCTGTTCCGTGGCTGATATTTTTGAATCTGTGTGTGAGAAACGAATTTCCATAATTACTGTCATCACTCTCATTGTTTTCAACAACAAAAATAGACGCTGCAAAATAATATAATTGAAAAGTGGTGTTTTGTGAAGTTGACTGTCTCGTATAATTGGATCGCGGATATATAGTTGTTCAATTTATTGAACTTCTAGCAAAAGAGGTTGCATACTACCCTTAAAACATTGGTCGTATCCCTTAGTATCCATACTATACGTTAACGGCCATAAGACCCTCTTCCCCCTTCTAATTGAGTCAGTTAATTAATAGAGCACAACTCGTTCTTTTATACTATTTTGAAGTGAGAATAATTTATGTCTAACCCTGACTTCATTCAAATGTTTAATTCAAAAAAATCTTTGAGAGAAACGTGGGATAATAATCGAAGTAGACGTCCTCTTGAAGAGTATGAGTATGAATTGCAACTCATGAAACAAGATTTTCCAAAATTTCGTGAGCCCAATGTCAACAATTTTCAAAATTTTCCAATTGACCAACATTTTCAAAACCATGGATATAATCAAAATTGCGATTTCAATTCAAATTTCAATAATTTCGATTATGGGCCACATCCATATCACAATAGCTTTGAATCCCAATATACCTTTGATCAACATCAATACGGGGTTGGAAACCGATTCGAAAATAATTTTGAAAATGAAAATGATTTTCAAATCGATCAAAATCTTCAAAATAACAACTCATATCCACATCTTGAATATGACCAAAATTGCATTTTCCCCTCGAATTTCAACAATTTTGGTTACGAACCTAATTTTCAAAATCAAAATGATTTCCAATATCAATGTCAATTTTCTGAAAACTCAGAGAATTTTGAGAATCAAGAAATCCAAAATGAGAGCTCTCAAATCAACGATCGTCTTAACATTCTTAGAGAGAGGGAAGAAAGACTAAATAAAAAGGCCGATGAACTTCTTTGTTTATTGACATCTTTGAAAGAACAACGAGAGCAACAAAATCAAATTCAATGCGATGAATCAGGAAATAATCCATTCTTTGCTAACATTGAAAATTTGCAGATTACAACTTTGGAAATTGAAAATGATGATCTAAATGAAGTTGTTCACAATTCAGCAAACGATTTAGAGCTTAATTCTTTTTAGGAAAAAGATTTAAGCTCAGATTTTGATCTTCCTCTTTCAGGCTGTGAGAAAATTGAAACTTTTGAAATTGAACAGAATAAAAATGTTGAATTTTTCAGTTCAAATTCAGAAAAGGATTTTACTGAACATGAATTCTTTGGATTGTATGAGGATGAGTTACCAAACGAGGAAGAAGGGGATTCACATCATGAGTTAAAAAAAATTTACTTTGAGAAAATTTCAAACGAACTAGAATTTGTCAGTGTCGAAAATACGTTGTCAATTAACGAAATTGAGAAATGTGATCACACAGTCTTGAACACCACTCAGATGTCAAATTTCACTGAATTTACATATGATCACAAATTTTTGAAAAATTACACTGACAAATTTGTTGAATACATGAATTACTTTTGGAATGCTGGCTTGGTTGAAAAACTTCAGGTTAGGACGACCTTGGATATTTATCTCCTGGACTATAAATCTAGGTTCAAAGATGAGATGGTTTTCAAAAACCTTTGCTTATTAGGAAACATGCCTAAACACGGTAGGAATCTAACTCATAGGGCTAGAACCAAGTGTGGGGGGAAAAGTTGATGGAATTCTTTGCATCGCGTGCACCGCAAGCACATATATCATTGTACATATGATTGGCATTCGCATATAGTGGCTAAACTCCATTTCATCCTTCAAATAATTTTGCATCTCATTCATCTTTGGGTACGATCTTTCAAAATTAGGAAACGTTCACAGTGTGGACACTGTTTAGTTCAAGTGTGGAGGGGAGTCTGCATTTCACTCATTTTCGTTTTTTTCTTTATTTTTCTTTATTTTTCAATTTCAGCCATTTAAATAGGACCATTATGCATTTTAGACTGTAGTAACATGCCAATTTTTTTTTGAAATACGACTCATTTTCAATTGATACAACAAAATAAGTTTACAATTTTTAGCCAGTTGATAGTATTTTTCTCTCTCAACTTAGATCGAATAAGAAATATAATGAAAAGTTTAATTTTGAGGGATAATAGTGTAACCGGTACATAGGGAGATTCTTAGGTGATGGCCATGAAATCTATTCTATATTGTTGACTTTGTTTAAATAAGTGGAAGACTTAAAATACTTATAGTGGCTTTTCAAATCTTTAAAACTAAGTTGTGTTAAGTTGAATTCGCGTAACTCTCTTTTGTGCTTATATTTTCGATAATAATAATAATAGTATTCCAAGGGTATCCAACATTGCTTGTATATCGAGCGTTGGTGTGCAAACCCGCCAAGCTCTATCCGACACGTTGTTGACAAAGTCAGCGTTGGAATATCTTGGTCTCATTTTATGAGATTGGACACCTAAGGATTACCGACACGTTGTTGACAAAGTCAAAGTCGGCCTGCACAAACCGCCAAGCTCTTTACCCACTCTCCGTTAGTCCGTGAGGCAGTGCATGGGTGGTAAACCTTGGTCTTTTTAGTTAGGTGTATGTACTTAATCATAAATCTTAAAATTTTATAGAATAAAGAATAAGCGATGATACCCAAACACTTCTTGACCTTATTGATTTGACTAGCCATACATGAGAAAATTAGAATACCACTTTGCAAACTGTGCCAAGCAAACTAAGAATTTATTTCATGGCTGCACTATGTTATCGACCGAACTAACTGGCCAAACTGGAATTTAACATTTGAAAACTTGATTTATATTGAAAATTTGTGACAAGTCGAGGTATCTAAAATAAAATCAACTGGTTAGAAATTATTAACTTAATTTGTTGTACCACTTTCCTGAAATAAGTCGTGTTGTCATTTTTGCATATGTCCATTGCATTCATGTAGTTTCATTAGAATCATAGCATACTGCATTTGGATTTTGTGGGTAGTATCCGCTGAAAACCCTCACGAGACACCACTCGTCCTACTAGGGACACCTAGAGGTTTAACGACTTCTTGCATATGCTCAATGCAATCGTGTTTCCTACGAAAGTGTGACCTATCTAGTTTAGTTTTTCATTTTTGTTTTACTCGAGGACGAGTAAAAGATAAGTGTGGGGGTATTTGATTGACATAGAAATGTGTTTATTTTATGCTCTTATATCTTATCTTTTGTATATAAATAAATATTACTTGGGTATTGTTTTGTTACTTTTACAGATATTCCAACCCAGCCCTCATGCAACCAGAAATGTAGAGAAATAGAGTTCAATTTGCTGTGTATTTGCATTTTGAAGAATTGTAGATGAAGATATCACATCTAGTTGCTGTTGGACAAGAAAAGGATTGATAACAAGGCTTTGCACATCCCAAATCAATGAAGAAGTGTCAAGGAAGCAAGAGGAAAAGAGGAAAGGCCCAAATTTGCTTTATTTATCTAAGGCCCATTTATGTTTCTCATTGTAAACTAATTCGTGATGTAATGACCAGGCCCAACTATCATTAGGGTTAGGGTTTGGCTATCTACCCTATATATACCCTTGTAATGGCATTGTAGCCACCATCCTATCCTATATCTCATTCTATTCTCTTCATTAATAAAACTCATTTTTCTTTTTATGCAATTTTCTATTTCTTAGCAATTAGTGTTGTCTACATGATTAGATTCGGTAGAACACTATTTGTATTTTGCATTTCTTTTCATTAGTGATTGACCGTCTGATTAGATTCAGCGGTAATCCTAATTTTTATTTTCTGTTCGTTTAATTCTGTTCTGCAATTTTATTTCCATTGTTCTATTTTACCTTTAATCGTTGAATTTATTACAGATCTGATTAGATTCGAATCTGCAGTAAATTGAATTGCATCTTTTAATTGTAGTTTCACTTTTTATTTTGTTTTTCAAAATCAACCTCCAAAGTTTAGTCTAACTCGCCCATGAAACATATAAATAATAAAATTTAACTTTCCTCCCTGTGTTCGACCTGTATGCTACACACCTGTATGCTTGCAGAATTTAATTTAAATGTCGCGCTTTTCTAATTCATAGATTAGCGTCGATCAGATACCTTGACTCTAGATGATGTCAAGATGGGTCTTCTTAGTGAGGAGTTGAGAGATCAAATGAAGGAGATGAGTGAGGGTAGTAGTGGTGCTAGTAGTAGTCACGGGTTGTTTGTGGAGAAAGAAAATAATGTGAAGAAAGGAAACCGGTGGCGTTCTAAATCAAGAAAACCCGGTGGAAGAGGTAAATCGAAAGAGAGAAATGGGAAGTGCTTTATTTGTAAGAAACCAGGACATTGAAAGAATGAATGTCCAGAAAAAGATAAGAAGAAAGTAGCGTCTTCATCCGTGGCGGTGGAGAGTAGGGATGGTGAGATAGATGAGAATGTGTTGCCGGCGATAGCAATGGGTGTTTCGGGTAACGAATGGGTACTCGATTCGGGTGCGTCGTATCATATGACGCCAAATAGATTTTTTTTTTCATCCTTTGAGGTCAAAGTGGGAAATTCAATTGCTATGGGAAATGGTTCTATTTGCAAGTCGATGGGTAGTGGCTCCATGCAAATAAGGATGTTTGATGGAGTTGTTCGCACGCTCACCAATGTTAGCTATGTTCCGGGACTTAGGAAGTCGCTTATATCTTTAGGGAAATTGGATTCTCTAGGATGCAAGATCACTATCGAAAAGGATTGCTTGAGGGTTTCGAAGGGGGCGCTTGTGGTTATGAAGGGTGCTAGGACTCATGGTATATATTTTCTTCAAGGTGTGACCGTTGGCGGTGAGACTTGTGTGGGAGTTGATAGTTCTCGTGACTTGGATGCGACATGGTTGTGGCATTTGAGATTGGGTCATGTCTCGGAGAAGAGTTTGGATATTCTTCGGAAGCGGGAGATGATCGAGGGTGAGAGTTTCAACAAACTAGAGTTTTGCAAGGAATTTGTCATGGGGAAGCAAACAAGGGTATCATTCGATGAAGGCAAGCATGACTCAAAGGAGGTTCTTGAGTATGTTCATTCGGATGTTTGGGGACCGACATTGGTTGTTTCTTTGGGAGGAGCAAGGTATTATATCTCTTTCATTGATGATTTGTCCCGCAAGGTATGGGTGTATGTAATGGGGGCCAAGTCGGAGGTATTTGCTAAGTTCAAAGTGTGGAAGGCTCTTGTTGAGAATGAGAGTGGTAAGATTTTGAAGGTGTTAAGGACCGACAATGGCGGCGAATATGTCTCGCATGAATTCTTGGAATATTATAAGCATCACGGAATCTGGAGACATTTTACTACACCGGGAGATCCGCAATCTAATGGAGTAGCGGAGAGAATGAACCAAACTCTACTTGAGAAAGCTCGATGCTTGAGATTGACATCGGGTTTTTCTAAGGGTTTTTGGGCCGAAGCTTTATCAACCGCGGCGCATATTGTGAATCGAATTCCCTGCTTGGCCATTGGTAACAAAATTCCAGAGGAAGTGTGGAAAGGGAAGAGTGCTGATTTGAGATATCTTCATGTGTTTGGTAGCCCGGTTTATGTGCATGATCCGGGGAATGATAAGCTTGGAGCTAGGGCATTCAAGGGGATCTTGCTTGGTTTCACGGATGGCATGAAAGGCTATCGGATTTGGAATCCGAAAACGAAGAAGGTTGTTAATTCTCGTCATGTCACTTTTGATAAGTCGGCTATATTCAAGCTGAATGAGAGCTCATCGGATGTTCCAGATTTGGTTCATGTTGAGTCAAAGTAGACGGAAGTCATTCCCACATTCCGTCCAAGTGGTAGTAGAGTTGAAGAAGCTCGTGGGGTTGAAGCGGTTGATGAAACATCACATAGTCCACATGGTTCCTCTAGTGATTATGTTGGTGATGTACATGATACTAGAGAAGTTTCGACTCAAGGTGGAGCCGAAAGGGGTTTGGGTGATAGTATTACTACTCGGGTTGGTCGACGTGCAATAAGGCCTCCCGAAAGATATGGTGATTGGAACTACCTTAACTTTAGTGATCATTTGGACTATGCTCTCAATGTAGTCCAAGATGAGCCGATGGACCTTGATGACGTCATGAAGTCGAGAGAGAGCTCGAAGTGGATTTGCGCCATGGAGGAAGAGATGCGATCGCTTATGAAGAACCGAACTTGGGAGTTGGTTCCACTTCCTCAAGGAAACCGTGCTATAGTGTGCAAATGGATTTTCAAGGTGAAGGATGATGGAAGGTACAAAGCAAGGTTAGTGGAAAAGGGGTTCTCACAAAGGAAAGGAAAGGAAAGGAGTATGATGAAATTTTTCCACCGGTGGTTCGTCATACATCTATCCGAGTTTTACTAGCCATAGTTGTTATCCATGACTTGGAATTGGAGCAACTTGATGTGAAAACCGCCTTCTTGCATGGAGACTTGGATGAAGACATCTACATGGAGCAACTGTAAGGGTTTGTTGTAGATGGTAAGTCTAAATTGGTTTGCAAGTTGAAGAAATCACTATATGGGTTAAAGCAATCGCCTAGACAATTGTACAAGAGATTCGGTCATTTTATGCTTGAAAGTGGCTTCCATCGAAGCATCAAGGATGCTTGCGTATATTTCAAGAGGTTGGGAAATGATTATTGGGTGTATTTACTCTTGTATGTGGATGATATGCTCATTGCTTCCAAGGATCAAAATGAATTCAACAAGTTGATGATGTTTTTAAATCGGAATTCGAGATGAAGGATCTTGGAGAAGCAAGAAAAATCTTAGGTTTGGAAATAGGAAGGGACCGAAAGCATTTTGAGTTAAGATTGACTCAAAAGGAATACATAAAGAAAGTCCTTTGCCGGTTTAGCATGGAGGATGCAAAGGCATTAAATACACCTTTACCTTTGCATATGAAGCTTACAGAGAATGGATCACCTATCGGGGATAAAGACAAGGCTTATATGGAAAAGGTGCCATATGCAAGTGCGGTTGGTAGTTTGATGTACGCAATGGTGTGTACAAGGCTCGATATTGCAAATGCCATCGGGGTGGTTAGTCGGTATATGGCTAATCCGGGAAATCGCATTGGGAAGCTGTGAAGGCTATTATGAGATACTTGAAAGGCATAGCATCTCATGGACTTGTCTTTGGCAGTAGTGGTGATAGGAGTTGCAAGTTGGTTGGTTATTGTGACTCGAACTACGCCGGTGATAGGGATCGCAGGAAATCAACTTCCGGGTATGTCTTCACACTTGGCGGGACAGCCATTAGTTGGAGATCGTGATTGCAAACAGTAGTTGGTTTATCCACTACGGAGGCGGAGTTGATTGCCACTGTGGAAGCAGCCAAGGAAGCACTCTACTTGAAGCGATTGTTGTGTGACTTGAGTTTCGAACAAGAGAGTGTTGATATTCGATGTGATAGCCAAAGTGCTATTCATTTGGCCGAGAATTTGGCGTTTAGCTAACAGACCAAGCATGTTGAGGTGAGGGAGTCATTTCTTGTTGCCATGGATGAGGGTAAGCTAATATACCTTCGGAAAGTGCACACAAAGGATAATGCGGCGGATATGTTTACGAAGTCATTGCCATATGGGAAGTTCGAGCATTGCTCGAACTTAATTCGCTTGTTGATTTGCTAGGTGCCACGGGGTGGCACAAGGTGGAGAGAGTGATTTTGTGTTTGATGGAAAGGAATAGCGGTGAGAGATTGAAAATCTATCTTCAAGGTAAGTACTCGTTACACTCCCAAGTAAATTGTCTTTTGGTGAGATGGTTTATGGTTTGAATGTTTTCAACACTACATTGGCAGGTGGGGGCATTGCCTGAACTCGTTGGTGTAGTGCAATGGGCGGTGGCCATGCCGGAGCTCATTGGGGAAACATTCAAGTTTGCTTGGTTAAAGGTAGATGGAAATACTTGGGTGCATTGGAGTTTGGAGTTGAGATGGTTATAGTATCGAGGTGGAGTGTTGTAATATGCGATACTATATGGTAGATTGTAGAGGACGAAGATAGCTTCGAGTCGGAGGTAACCGTTCACAAATCGGAGTTCGCACGTGAAAGTTATAAGCTGTAAGATGCAGGTTTTCTATGGCAGGTGCGACAGACGTCTGTCATATGGGACAACAGACGTCTGTCACTGCAGGGGGATTTTCCTGAAAGTTTCCACAGACGTCTGTCATCCCCACGACAGACGACTGAGAGGGGGACAGACGTCTGTCATGGATGCGACAGACGTCTGAGCTGAGAGCTGGAGCCCAAATAATTCCCTGGGAGGGACAGACGTCTGTCACCTCCCACGACAGACGTTTGAATATTGATTTGGGCTATTTCGGGATGAAAACCTTGTAAGTTGATTTGTGAAGATGCGGGGGCAATTTGGGTAATTGGTATATCCCTATATAAGCTATTTTCTGAGGTGTTAGTGGGCAGAGCTTGGATACTTGATTTGGCATCAAGGGTTTATTCTCAATGGAGAATTAAGGTTTATAGCCTAATTCCAATTCTATTCTCCTCAAACTCTTTTCTACATTGAAATATAGTGATTATTGGATCAATCTCTTGTATTCCTTTCATCGTGGTAATAAAATACTCTCTCCAAAGTGGATGTACACTAACAAGATGTTAATGGAACCACTATAAATCCTTGTGTGATTTATTTTTGCTACTTTGTCATTAGTTTCTTGCTTGTGATTGAGATTTGGATTGTTCGTGATTGGTTGGTATTGGTTTTGTGACTAGAGTTATTGCTTTGGTTGTTTTTGCAAGTCTAGCAACGATCTAGTTTTCCGCTAGCACATTGTGGTTTAGATATCGGATTCGAGTGGTCTTGAATAAGATTAATCACAACGGTTATAACATCCTTAACCAACATATCTATTTAGTTATAATGTATATACAAATAACTACTGAAATTGTACTATTCGCAAAGGATATGAAAATTAGTGCACCTGTTAAATCTATGATCCATGTTTGATGCCTTATGTGTTCTAAACTCTTGATTTGATGTACGTCAATAGTATTCCGTTTTTCCTTGGTTGTCATTAACATAATGTTATATTTTAGGTCAAGCTGAGTTCAATTGGGATGCGTGCACCTAACAATCACTTATATTACTTGCTAATTTATATAAAGATATGTTTCAATTAGAATGGGATTGTGGAATGTTTTTTTTCTTTTATGGGGATTAGTTAGCATATGTGAGTCACAAGATATTGATTTAGTTCTTTAAAATGGCATTTTCCAATCAAATTAATATAGTTTTGGCTATAGAGTTATACATGTTATGTCCAAATTGTAGTAGTTCATCTTTGAAATAAAATCAACAACCTTGTCTGATTCATATAAATGTTGACTTATTGATTCATCCTCCCGGGGTTTAATATTGGTGTTAGTATTCACTAAATATACATGCATGCTATTATACCTTCATTCAATGTTCATAATATTCAAGTATGATTACTTAACCAATCTTACATTGCTTTTTTATCAATTTCCATTGTGGTTTTTATGACTAATTTGTGTGAATATTTTTGGTCCAACATTCAATACTGATTAGTTTGATTATTTATGGTAAGTACACAATTTATAATTAGTTTCCTTAGATTTTGATCATACTTCTTGCTTTACTTGGTCCACTTCAATCATAATCAGTTTTTTACAAATCAATTTGATTAAAAATAGCAGTAAGTAAAGCTGATATATAATTCTTAAATTATTGTTAATTAAATGCAAAATAAGTTCACTAGTCGTGTTTATACGTAGCTTTTTATGTTGTAATTTCGTACAGGTGAATATCATTTCCAGACAAGAGCCACGATATAAAAGATAAAAAATAACTCCAATTTTCCTTAATATCAGAACAATATTATGGTAAGATTTTAATTGGATATTTGTTTTATCTTGCTATTTGTAATGTTGTTATGCACCTCTTAACCTGCTTATTCATTTACATGCGACGTATATACAAACAACTATTAAATTTATCCTGTTAGCAGAGGATATGAAAATTACCTCAACCTTTAAATCTGAGGTCCAAGTTTGATACCTCATTTGTTACAAACTTTTTCTTTGATGTGATTGGCCAATATTCTTTTCTTACTCCATTTTCCATAACATCATGTTGTATTTCATATCAAGTTAAGTTAATTGGAGGCGTCTATGTCACAATAATTACTTAAAAATATATAAGGATAAGCCTCAGTTAAAAAGTGAATGTTTTTCTTTTGTGAGGATTAGTTGGCATATGTTACTACTAGATATCAATGTAAATCTTTAAATCAACTTTTTTCAGTCGAATTAAAATAGCTCTGACAATGGAGTTATGCATATTAGGTCCTAAATATAGTAGTTCATCTTTAAAATAATAACAATAGGGTACGATACGTATTATTGATGACTTATTCACTCATCCTAAAGGGGTTTTATATTAGTGTTAGCATTCACTAAATATTTCATGCATAGTATTACATCTTTCGTTGAATGCTTTAAACAATCAAATATAATTAATTAAATGTAATGTCGATCGCTTTCTTTATCAACATTTGTTACTGTGTTGAAATATATATTTTACTGATATTTTAGGTTCAACATTCAATAGTAATTAGTTTGATTGATTTTGGTAAGTGCACAATTTGTAATTAATTCCTATGGGTTTTGATAGTATGAATTGCTTTTCTTGGTTTGTTGTTATTTTAATCAATGTTTACTGACCAATTTAATTTACAAAAAGTTGTAAATAAATATGGGATATAATTCCTAATTATAATTTGTGTACAACAAACTACACACGGCTACATTTTGAACTAATTGTAATTAATTTTTTCAACATAAATTTTGACCATTCATAAGTATCGTTTGTCAATTAACTGAATTAAATAACAACATTGTATATTGCTGATGGTTATGTTGTATTTATAAAACTAACCGCTTCACAACAGTCATATTAACAAAATTGAAGTTTCATTATGAAGTCAGAAAATAAGTAAAAAATAATTGAATAATTTTAAATACTTTGATTTGTAAATGAGGCAAGTAGAAACTGTGATAATACGTAAGTACATATAGTGGTAGATTCTTATTAGCTTAAATAAAAGGTTAGATGTAGCTGGACTTAGTTTACACTACATTAAACAAAATTTGAAACCTTCTGCTTGGCAAATGTTGATCTTTTCCCATGATGCGGTTCATTTCATAAATAACTAACCCAACACCTTACTGAGTTTTTCAATGTTCAGTTGGAAAATAATGAATGTATTTTATAACTAATACATCCTGCTGTATAGTTGAATATTGATTTCATTACTTTATATGTATTAACAATTGCATTATCATACATCAGGAATTTCCCTTATTCTTTAATGGTCAAATGGTCATTTTCGATACTAATCAAGTATTGGAACCCAATCATATGACGGAATGTTGATTATAAATATGTATATAGGTTTATAACTACTATAACTTTCAACATCATTTCTGGCAATTGGTTCGATATGTGCATCATCTCGTTTAGCTGGAGTTTGACTATTACATACCCAATTACTATTGTTCATAAAAATTTAACCAATATCTATGAGCGCCTTATTTTTTAATTTAATGCGACATTCAAAATCAGGTTAACATTAACACTTTTAACCATGTTTTCTCTTTTGCGAAAAAGTAATACAATGTCAAGGTGGAATCATGATTGTCATTTTTTACCACAATTATCCATTTTTGTTTTTACATAGCTGTAATTTCTTTTTGTAAGTAGTTATAAATTGTTTTAATTCTATTTTTTTACTATTTAAACATTGTTTCAAATTTTCAAGTTGTAGTGTAAATTAACCGGAGAAAGAAATTTCCTTTGGCATCCAAGAATTTTTATTCATGGCGTGTTCAGTGCATGAAAATGTGGCATGACATGCACTCATTTTTGGGAGGCAAGTACATAAACCCTAGTAGTGTTTTTCCTTTGAATTTTTTTCTTTGTTTTCGCATATTTATGACTTGTTGAAGATAATTAATTATTCTTTCAAATTATGGTAGAATCATAATGTTAACTAGAGGTAAAAGATGGAGGAATTTGCTGAACATACTAACTCAATAATGATGAGCGACGGTGCTATGAGACCATTCATTCATATTTAGGTATTTTTTAATGATTTTATTTCAATTATCGACCTTATGGAATTATTGGTTGTTTTTTTACTTATTAGTGAATATGCATCAGTGATAAGGGCTTGAGACAACCAAAATGAAATGATAGATTCAGAATTTATCAATCTCATTTGTAATGGATTTTTAAATATTTTTAATTAGAGCATCCCTCTTTTACTTAGCCGTAATATGTACGGCTAGCCGTAACACTTGGATCTTCATCTATGAGTTGATGAGCATCAAGCTAAACAAATAAGTTCACCATAAATAAATGGTTCTTTGAAAGTCATTTTGTCCATTGACAAATAATAAATTTGGGAGACGGTTAAAAATACTGCATTCTAAAACTGTGCCAGGATATGACAAGCAATTTCATAAGCAATAGAACCCCCATGATATGAATCCAAATTTTGTAGACATCAGCTTCAATATTCTTCTTTGGTTTAGGAGTTGTTTCATGGTCATCAAAGCCAACAATGTGTGTTCATTCCACTACTTCCTTCTACATAGTGGGACCATAAATGGCGTTGACTGGGATTATGTAATTATTTATAAGCTTGGCATACGAATTGCTTTGTAAGATGGTACCTTTTCTAAAAACTATTTCACATATAACGCAATTTATTTTACTATTGATCTATCCTAGCTTCCAATATATGTATGTATGTGTGTGTATATATGAGCGATACGTATGTATATGTTTCATAACATGTTAAGTGTATAAGTTGGTTAATACAACAATTTATGCGATATGTAAGGCATATAAACTTATATTAGTGCCCTGGTTTCGCTTCATCCTTGGCATTTTCCCATCCTTTTAACTGAATGGGTATTTACTATCACAAAATAGAACAAAGTCTGCCCGAGGATTTTATAAAAAATCAAGCAAGATTTCTTAACATATAGATTATGAACTAATTGACTGGGACACTCTATATAAAATAATTAAGCTTTAACAAATCCTTATATATGTGTGCATTTCTTAAAGCATAAGGTCTACTTTCTATATTAGTTAACTTGAATGGCTCTTATTACTTGAAGTAGATTTTTTTCTTGTATTGGTAGTCATTAGACTTATTACCGCAGAGTATAGTTTACTTTGAATATGGTTTTTTGCTCTCTGACATAACATTAGTTAAGTAATATATATATAGTTAAGTAATATATATATATATATATATATATATATATATATATATATAGACAGAGAGAGAGAGTGTGTGTGTCTTAGGTAATACATATTATACAAACCATATCATTGATACATGTACTCATTCGTCCTCATATAACATATGTATAGTAGGTTGAGTTCAGTGTTTCGACTGGAATAGAGAGATTTTTAACCATGATTTTCAATTCTATGTTGCTGGAGATGAAATAGAAGTACGACTAGAATATGAATTGGCCATTTGAAAAAAAAACATGCGCCCAAATATCCTTCTTATATTTCTAGGTTTCCTTAGGAAAATAGATGAACATTACATTGATGTTATTTACGGAATACCTGATTCGCCATTCACCAATTGAAGATGTAGTGAAATTATGATTAATAGGTAGAAAGTCCACTCACACACTAATTGACAGATACCCATAGACTTTTAGGAGTTTATTTCTTTGTCCAGTACTAAGTTTGGTTGTATTTTTGTACTTCTATCATATGATTCATTGATAGAAATATGCTACACATTAAAAATGGAGCTGCTGTTGCACGTTAAAATTTATTATATAATACATTGTAATTTTATCATAAACTACGTTTGGTTGTATTTCTTTGTCCAGGATAAAATGCATCTACTGCACATTAAAAATCTGCTGCACTCGGCCTTTTAGTTGAGTTGTGAAGGTGACATCGGAGGAAGGACTGGAGAATGAGTCATGCTTGCAAGGGATGTTGGCTAGGAGGAATGATACTCTGGATACATTATTATAGAATGAGAGATGCAAATGAGTAGCAGAACACTAACAACAACAAAAAAGCCCTGTGTGGACCCAACTTTTTTACCCATTGACGCGATCAAAGTGAACCCAACTATTTTACTCACGTGTATAGTGTATTTAGGCATGAAAAGCAACGCCATAAATTATATTTGGTGGTTTCTGTAGTTCATAGCTCAAATTTTTTTGTTTCTAAATTCAGTTGCCTTTGTTTTCATTTTTTCCAACTATTTTTCATGGTTAACATGTGAGCTATTAGTAATAGAAATATAAGATTGACTTTTTAATGCTAATCCGCCTATTTATTGCTGGGATATTATTTACGTCTTATGTAAGCCTATATTTTAAATGTTGAACGGTATCCTCTTGAATATAAATAGTTTTATATATAATACATGTAACGACACAGATTTCGCCCGAACTTAATCGATCGCAAAATCGACTAAGACCGTTCGATCCCGCACACGCTAACTTTGGGCATACATTACATCAGAACGAAAAACAGAAGACTTTTATAAACATCATAGTAATGTTACATCAGAGTATAGAATATCAAAGTACATCGAATATAATAATACAGCGGAAGATTAATTTACAATAAACTAAATACGATTCACCGGAAGACTATCACTACTCTGGACACAGCTTTAGCTTCAATCCGGAATCCTGCTCAAAAGATAAATATATGCAAAACAAGCTACTTGTCTCCCAATGTGAAAAATATGGGCACCCAAGTTTGCAAGTGAAACAAACTGTGAGTCAGTCATGGGACTGGTATGAGAAATCTTACTTAATTTATTTAATAATAATAAGGCTAATCACAGGACCACGCCACTAACGCGGAACGGGTTTACTCCATTGGCTTTCCAGTGCATTTACTACTACCATAAATAAACATATGGGTCTACAATGCATCAATCAACATGCAATTTCTTAATCTACCAATTTAGGCTTAATCCCTAAACTTAGATTTCAAAATTCAACTAACTTTACAGAAATTATTTCTCTGGACTTTATTTTCCAATTTCTTTTATTTCAAATCATTTGAAATACATATCTAGCTTTTATAATAAAATAGATTTCACTTCGGGATCTCAAAAACAAAACATTTGGAAATATGAATTCCAAAACGTAACAATATATACAAACAAGTATGCAACCAAATATCGCGCTTCTCGTCGACAAGGCAAATGGCACGCACCTAAGCAACTCGATATATATATATATATATATATATATATATATGTGTGTGTGTGTGTGTGTGTGTGCGCGCATCTCCCACTATGGAGCAGGCTACACTAACGATGCACCTCCCACGCATGGAAGTATACACCGCCCAAAGCCATTTAAGGCTATAACACCCATACTTTTAGTCATCCGGGTTACTCGAATCTCTAGCTACATACAAAATCATTTCATTTACCAAAGTAAGGAAAATCATTTCACAACATAATAATCAAAAGTACTTTCAAATCTATATAGATTTCCAATTCCAAATCATTTCAAAAACATCGGGTATAGCCCTCGAAATCCTTTCTGTTTTATAAAACATTTTATAAAACATTCCCTATTCAAAATCAATAATACTATTCTTTTTTACTTAAGAAATCTCATTTCAAAATCATTTATTAAATTGAAATAAACAACATCGCTAAACATCTTATAGTCAAATCGTGAAGTGTTTCACAAGGTGTTAGCACATAGGTATTTTTACCCAACCCAATGCTAAATGTAAAAGCATATTTTTCTCATAAACTGGTCGAGCACAATCCAAACGATCAATCAATCACAATCCATATCAATAACCAAGTATATTGGGTTTAATTACATTTCATGTTACAATAAAAGAGTATTTTATTGTCTACACATTTTCTACATTTCATATGTAAAAATAAAAAAAATTATTTCATTGTCTACATATCTTCTATGTTTATAATGACAAATAAAAGAATAATTTATTTGCATACATTTCTCTGTGTATTCTAATGACAAATAAAGAATAATTTATTTGCATACATTTTCCTATGTATTCTAATGACAAATAAAAGAATAACATATTTGCATACAATTTTCTATGTATTCTAGTGACAAATAAAAGAATAATTTATTTGCATACATTTTCTATGTATTCTAATAACAAATAAAAGAACAATTTATTTGCATACATCTTTCTATGTATTCTGATGACAAATAAAAAATAATTTATTTGCATACATTTTCTATGTATTCTAATGACAAATAAAAGAACAATTTATTTACATACATTTTTCTATGTATTGTAATGAAAAATAAAAGAACAATTTATCTTCATACATTTTTCTATGTATTCTAATGACAAATAAAAGAATAATTTATTTGCATACATTTTTCTATGTATTCTGATGACAAATAAAAGAATAATTTATTTGCATACTTTTTCTATTTATTCTAATGACAAATAAAAGAATAATTTATTTGCATATATTTTTATGTGTATTCGAATGACAAATAAAAGAATAATTTGTTTGCATACATTTTTCTATGTATTCTAATGACAAATAAAAGAATAATTTATTTGCATACATTTTTCTATGTATTCTAATGACAAATAAAAGAATAATTTATTTGCATACATTTTTCTTTGTATTCTGATGACAAATAAAAGAATAATTTATTTGCATACATTTTCCTATGTATTCTAATGACAAATAAAAGAATAATTTATTTGCATACATTTTTCTATGTATTATAATGACAAATAAAAGTATAATTTATTTTATAACAAATCACATGTTTCATATAACAATAAATGAACATATTTATTTACACAACTTCCTATGCATCATATGACAATAAAATGAATAATTATATTTTATAACAAATCATATGTTTCATATGACAATAAAATGAACATTTTTATTTACACTACTTCCTATGTATCTTATCACAATAAAATGAACATTTTTATTTGTAACAACCCAGAAAATCAGAACCAATTTAAAATTTTTATTTTGTAAATTTTAATGGATTTTAAATATTTAAAATGATTTATTTTAAATAATAACAATTAAAAATTTATTTTAATCAAAGTTAGCGACTAAATTTTATTTTAATTATATAAGGAGTTATAAATAGCGCGGCGGTTTGAAAATTTGAATTCGAACTTTGACTGAATGTGCAAGATTCAAAATAAATCGTATTTTAGTAAAACCAAAAATATTAGAATCTATTTAAAAATATCTTTCCAACAAATCCAAAAAATCTAAATTTCATAATGGAAGATCAAAAGTTATTCCCAGTTTAAAATTAAGAATAGTCGTTGTAGAATTTATATATATTTTTTAATATTAAAAATAGCCATTTTGCAAACGACCTCCATTTTCGACGAAACCACTTTTTTTGGATTTGGAATGTCAAATTATTGCTAGGTTTCAATTTTCATAATTTTTCGAATTAATATGTGAGCGTGGCAAAAGAAAATGTGTTTTGCCAATTTCAGTCAAATTTAATTAACTTGAAAATGGCCATTTTTCAAAATGTCACCAAATTCGATGAAATTAATTTTTTTCGGACCGTATCATCAAAACATAACTAGAAATAATTTTTCCGGAATTTTTGGAGTCCGTATGCGGCCCCAGTAAATTAAAATGTACGATCAATTTAAATAATTAAATGTTTTATATTTTAATTTAAAGAAAACAAGCTGGAGATGATCAAACGGGCTGATGGGACCTAGTCCGAAGTGTCCGGATGGGGGGTATTTGGTTAGGGACAACATAAGTTGGGCTGAATTTGGAGCTAACAGGAGAAAATGGGCTTTTCTTGAATTAATGAACTAAATGAAATAATAATATAAATAACCCTAATTAAAACCAACCCTAACCCTAATCTAACTCAACACAGCCGCCGCCCCTCTTTTGTTTTCAATGGCCGATTTCATCCCCTTTTGAATCCCAAATTTCATTCAATCCAAATCAAATTAACACCCAACCCCAAAGTGAAAATCAAAGAAATCAAGGAGCTCGACAATATCAACGGTTATGATCGCTTCTAGCTTCGGGAATTGGAAGTTCTCGGCGCCTGAAGGGCCGCCATTCGCACGCCGATCCATGGCACTAGAGATGGTCGTGATGGCCATGGAGGAGGACGCAGGGAGCGGTGGTGGAGGCCGTTGATGTGGCGGCGTTGGATGGGGGGCTAGTCGAGTGTGGGAGGCGCATGGTTGAGCCTTAGGTTTGAATCAATTGGGTTCGGTGGCATCAGTTGTACAGAGGGAAGAAGACGATGGGAATACTACTAAGAGAGTACTTAGTGTTGTTTTATTTTATTTAATTAATTAGATTATGCAATTAATCTATAAAATGCGATAACTTTTTCATACAGAAACGAAATCAAATGATTTCAGTTGCGTTGAAATTGTCTTGATAAGATTTACGCGATGGAATTGACCAGATCTATAATAGAGCAATTTGAAAATTCAAACAAAAAGCAATGTGAGATTTCTATTTTAAAAATTAATTAAAATTTAATTATTTTCTTTCTATTTAAAATCGATGTATGTTTGTAATGAAATCCGGTCTGTGATTTGTAAATTGAAATTTGTTTGTTGTTTGTGAGTGATTGCCAATGCTCATGTGGTTTGATTCTGATCTAAAATTAAAATTCTTTCTTTTGGTTGAATCTTTAGTATCGCTAGATCTGGATCGGAAGTAAAAATCATATTTTTATCTATGAATATTGATTCTGTCTATAATCAAGTTCTTCTTCTATTCTAATTCATGAACATGGAATTGTCCTTCTCTTATTTAGATCTATGTTCTTTTATTTAGATCTATGTACACAGATTCATTTTTATTAGAAAGATTTCATTTTCATTTAGATCCATTAGTATTAATTTGTTTATATTATATTATCTTTATTTAAATACATGAGCAAAAAAATTAGAATTACGATAAAAAAATCTCATTTTTATTGTTTAGAATTAGATTAACAGTAAAAAACTCATTTTATTGTCTACATAAAACGTAGGTTGTTTGGAATTAGATTAACAATAAAAAAATCTCATTTTTTTTATTGTCTACATAGAACGTGGTTTTTGTCAAAAATCTATGTCCATTAAAATAAGAAGATTATAATAAAAAGATTATAATAAGGAGATTATAATAAAAAGATTATTGTAAAAAGATTTCATTTTTGTTGTCATCTTGTTCACCAAAAAGAGTAAAATTTATAATATGTTTTTATTGTCTTAAAAAGAATAGAATTAAAAATGACATTTTTATTGATATATTAGTTGTAATAAAAATAAGAATTAAAAGTTACATTTTTATTGTCATTTTAGGTACAATAAAAAGAATAGATTTAAATGTCACATTTTTATTGTCATTTTAGATGCAATAAAAATAGTTGATTTAAAAATAACATTTTTATTATCATTTTAGTTACAAAAAAATGAGTAGAAATAAAAATCTTGTTTTTATTGTTATTTGGTTTCAATAAAAAGAGTGAACATTAAAAAAAAAAATACATTTTCAATGTAATTTAGTTTCCATTGGAAAGAATTAAACATTTTTGTTCATTAAAAATGATTAGACAAAAATATACATTTTAGTTCACTATAAAGAATGAGACATTTTTGTTCATTAGAATGAATGAGACAATTTAGTTCATTAGAAAAAATGAATACATTTTTGTTTATTAAAAAGGATTAAACAAAAATAAACATTTTGTCAAACATGTTAGTTGAAATAAAAATAAACATTTTTGTCAAACATGTTACTTTAAATAAAAATATACATTTTTGTAGAAACACATTAGTTAAAACAAAATTTACATTTTTGTCAAAACACATTAGTTGAATTCAAATGGTCGCTTTTGTCAAATTATAAAAGTTGAAACCAAATGGTCACTTTTGTTAAATGATAAAGGTTGAAATCAAAATTGTCGCTTTTGTCAAATAATAAAGGTTGAAATCAAATTTGTCGTTTTGTCAAATTATAATAGTTGAGCCCAATTTTGTCATTTTTGTCAAAATGTAATCGTTGAAACAAAATTAGCGTTTTTGTCAAAATATAATGGTTAGAACAAAATTTACAT
Organism: Allium sativum; assembly: GCA_030737875.1. NCBI lineage: Eukaryota > Viridiplantae > Streptophyta > Magnoliopsida > Asparagales > Amaryllidaceae > Allium > Allium sativum. The sequence continues at coordinate 190,803,333 of CM060922.1, read as the reverse complement.
TTTTGTTAATTAGAATTGAGTTAGAACAAAAATTACATTTTTGTCATATAGATTTGTGTTAAAACAGTAATATCACTTTTGTTAAATAGAAATTGTAAACAAATAAAACTATCATTTTTATTTGTTAAGTAGAAATAAAAATGGTGAACAAATAAAATTATCATTTTTGTTTGTTACGTTGAATAGAAAAATGTAAACAAATAAGCATATCACTTTTATTTGTTGTGTTGAATTAGAATTGTCGACAAAACAAAGTTATTATTTTTATTATTTTGTTGAATTAGAATTATCGACAAAACAAAGTTATCATTTTTACTGTTTTGTTGAAATAGATTTGGCGACAAACAAAGCCATCATCTTTATTGTTTTGTTGAATAGATTAGTTGAATCAAAACATATATTTTTGTCAAAATATACATTTTGTCAAAATAGATAAGTTGAATCAAAACATATATTTTTGTCAAAATATACACTTTTGCCAAAATATAACAGTGGAAACAAAATTTTACATTCTTTCAAAGTATGATGGTTGAAAACAAAAATTACATTTTTGTTAATTAGATTTGGAATAAAACAAAAATCACATTTTTGATGAATAAAAGAGTTAAAAACACAAATAACATTTTTGTTAAATAGGTTTGTGTCAAAACACATATAGCAATTTTGGTAAATAGATTTGTGTTACAACAAAAATATTCATTTTAGTTAAAAGAGAATTGTCAACAAAATGGACATATCACTTTTTATACATTTTGTTGAAATATAATTTGTATGCAAATATAAGAATCATCCATATTTGCAAAACATACATTAGAATTTGTATGATAAATAAAGAATCATTTGTATGAAAGTAAAAGTGACATTTTTATTTGTTATTGTATATATTAAAATCTGTATGCAATTTAAAATAAACATTTTATGAGTTAGGTTATACATTGAAAACATATACAATAGAATTATCTCTTTGATTTGTTAAAGTTTAATTAGAAATTGCATACAAACAAAGGAAAATGAAAATTATCTTTTCATTGTCATCAACATCAATGCCACGTAAATAAATTACATTTTATTAGACATTAGAAAACAGGTAGGAAAATTATGCGAGTAAAAGACATCTTTATTCGGCATTAGGAATATGATAACATGTTGTTCATTATCGTCAGCATGATTAACGGAATTAAAATTGGTTAAATTCATTAACCAATTATTTATTTATATGAACCGTTGTTGGCTGAAAACCCCACATGGGTATTGGGATGATATTTGACATACACTGATTTCAATATTTAGTTGAATGTCAATTGATGGATTGACATATTGCGATGAGCATTATTTGTTCATTTTAATGCTCACACAGTTATAAATTTCACCCTGGATGTGAATGGATGATTTGATGATTATTTATTATTATTGTTCATATACATGCGATGTATGAAATCCATATAACCAAAGTTATATGGTAACTAATTGAGTCGCATTCCGATTCAGGATTTCTTTTAATATAAGAATATTTTAAAATAAAGAACATTGTAATGTAAAGATTGTTTTTACACAAAGAATATTCAAAAAAAAAACAAATATTTTAAAATAATATTCAACAAAGTATAAAATGATGATTTCTATGTCCGTTTTGGATGGACAAACGATAAAAATATGATTTTTGAAATAAACTAGTTATTAAAAAGAATAAATCTTTTAATAAAGATTTTTAGAGTTCCAAATATATTTAGTAATTGGAATAAAATGATATGTGAATTGGGTTTATTGTGAACTGTGTTTTAAACAACATTTTTTTCTTTAACCCAATTAACAATAAAGATATGATTTAGAATTTATAAATCTTTTTATTAAGATTTAAAAAGAAATTTTCTAAAGTCACGTTTTGCAATTTAATATATTAAATTGGAATTGAATGGAAATTCGATCTGGTAATAATCGAGATAGGCTTTTGTAAAAGAAGACTGTTACTATATATGGAATTTAAAAGGCTTTGCCATTATTCCATTTATATTAATGGTCTAGTACGGAGATTTATATCGATTATGTATTGATTTGATTTATGTGAATATTCCATATTTAATGGAAGATGATTTTGGGTTTATCGTGAACTGTATTTTAAATGACATTGGTTCTTTAACCCAGTTAAGATAAGATTAGTTTCTTAAAATTGAAAAATCATAAAGTAATGATTTTGATATTAAAACAAAATTGGAGTTTTAATAAATATTTAAAAAGAAGATATAAGAATAAATTTAAAAGAATTTATCTTTGATAAAATTGATGGGAACCTTTCCCTAATAATATGAATATTTTATTAAAAGAATATTCTGAATTGAAATGAAGCATATGATGTGTCTTTATAGCACTTGATTTTTAATTATTAAATACGCGAGTTATTCGAAAAGACCGGGTTTAACCCATTCTGAATAATTACTACGATGATTAAAGTCGAAGACATTGAAGACGACGATTGAAGACCGACTATCTTCAATAACTACTGATGCCCGGAATTTATTAGCTACCAGTAAAGGGTTAAAGTTGTAGTTTGTCCGGACGTACTTGTTGATTGTACGGATATGCGAGCACCTCTCTTCTGTATTGGACATACGTGATGAGGAGTAAGGTGAATCCGGTTTTGTTCAGACCCAGAACAGACTTGTAAATGGATGTGTGTCTGACTTTGGATTTCATTCCATGTAAATTAAATTGATTTCTATTTAATATATATCTGTGGTGGCAGGGAATTTATTCTCTTGCTTAACACCCTTCTCTGAGACGCACGAGCTCAGAGGTTATATATTGGTAGTTATCGACTGCATGGCGTGAATTGTCAATGTGGCACGCCAAGATGCAAATGATCGAGGCTTTTGCTGAAAAGCAGATCCTTGTGGTTGATGCTCAAAGCACGGCCTATTTAGGTGTAGCTTTGCATATAGCATTACCTTGCAAGCCTCACACCCCGGTATGAGTCAGAAACGAAGCAAGGGAACACAAGGAGTGCACACGTTTCTTTCTAGCTTGAAGTGGTGTCAACTTTTACAAGCCCTGACATTTTTACTTATGTGGATGATGGATTTCAAGGCCTCAAATTTATTGGTCGATTGTGACCATTTTATAGGTTAAATAGGACCGAGAAACGTGTGTTCAGGAATTGCCAACCCACTAACGTTATTTGTGGACCGGCCCTGCAGGATCCAAGGGTTCACTGCGTGGGATCCTGAGACATTGCTAGAGTGTCTCGAGTCGGTAAGGAGATCGTTCCTATCCTTGACTCATGATGGAAATCCAACTTCCAATACGACATCATGTGGTTTTGATTGTAAACCTATATATGGCGACATAGTAGGATGGGGCACTATGTCGTCTATGATTGATACATTATGATTGAAATGTTTTTGAAACATATATACACTAATAATAATATCAAATCCATTTTATCGTATCGGGCATTTTGACCATTATAAGGTAAAACTCTATCATCCGGTTTGCGTTGCATTGTGTGATGGGACTTGAGTCTTATAATGGTTTCATTTTTCTAAAATGCATTGCGTTGTTTAACGATTTACTTTATTTCATGCACTGGTAATCCAATGGAGTAAACGCGTTCCGCGTTAGCGGCGTGATCATGTGATTAGCCTTCTTATTAGATAAGTTAAGTAAGATTTCTCATAGCAGTCCCACGACTGACCTGTAGTTTGTTTCACTTGCAAACTCGGGTGCCCATATTTTCCACACGGGCAGTCAAGTGGCTTGTTTTGTAGATATTTATTTGTTGAGCAGGATTCTTGTAACGACCCGGATTTTGAGCGACTTTGGTTATCGACATAAACTCGATGTCGATAACCAAAACCTCGAAAAATCCCAGTAATTAATGAAAAAATTAGAGGGTGAGAATAGATAAGATAGAAACTTAGAATAGAAGAAGAAGAAGACAACATCAGAGTAACACGAACCTCACAGCGGAACGAATAACATATAATAGATAACATAACTTTGAAATATAACAGTTATGTATACAATAGCACTTATCAGAGTACAACAATTACAACACGGCGGAACAGAACTCTATATAACTAACGCTGAAGCCTCTTGCTCCAAGCTCCTTTAGATAGATATGAAAAATCCTGAACTACTTGACTGTCGGTACAAATTTAGGCACCCAAGATTTTAGGTAGAACAAAACAAAATAAACTCCGGGTCAGTCATGGAACTGGTATGAGTAAAACAATTTAAAACGGTTTGAACTAGTAAACGATATCTCATAAGACCACGCCGCATAACGGAACGGGTTTTTCCCTTATGAGAATCCAAAATATCTTTATATCAAAACCTTTGATATTATCATAATGCCTATCAACCACAATATATTAATCATCTAGCAGAAACGCTTTCATCTCACGTTCTGCATATATAGTATACAATCAAAACCGCAAGCACGTATTGGGTAATGGGTTTCCAACTATGACAAGGTATGGAACCACCTTCCGATCAGTGTACTCTAGGAACGATACACTGGAGTTCAACAAGAACATCTTGTAACTCAGCCACACATGACCGACCACTCATTTTGCTTGAGTGTATCGAATGTATATCACCAACGGTTGGGATCAGCAATCGTTTCCCGTATATATATATGAGACAACATTGATAGATTAAAGAAGCAAATGAATATTCTCTAGATAGGTGATTATACACTCTACTTCGGTGCGACCGACTTAGCCATGATGCCTGCCCGATTTCTGTCATTTACCGAATGATGAGGCTAGAAGCTACGCTTTATCATCACATCAGATTCACCTTGAATGCCACATCATCAAATCCATCCAATCACCGATTGACGTCCTCAACAATACATTATGTGTTAGCTAAAAGAAGTTTCCTTCTTCGCTTCCACTTTTGGCACGGTTGGAGAAATCAATATACGTGATCGTCTGGAAATACTCTGTCAGACATCCGTCCATACATGTCATCCAGGAACAGGATGAACCGAAGGCACTATTCAGTACATCCATCTTAGGCACTATTATCTAAGACTTATACAATAGCCCTTGCACTTTACTCCGTCTTCAATTATCTTTGGCATATATGATTCGCAACGCTTATGCCAATACAGAGTGGTTCTTTGGATAATAATCCAACCGGTCTCTCCATACTAACAACGTTAAAATGGTCAAAACTTCGATGGTCTGTGATTTAACCATCAAAGAAAAACAGGTGTGCAAACAACGATATTATTTCCAAATGGAAATTCTACCAATCAATCATCAATCATATATATATATATATATATATATATATATATTCATATTTCATATTTCAATATTATTGATTCGTCTCTGATTCTATTTGAAAAACATTTCCAAATCTTCTTTACTTGGATTTAAACAGGTGTTTAAATCAACATCGCGACGACCACTCACCACTATACTTATTTACTAATTTCACTTAACCATTTCACTCTCGAACCTTAACCATTTCTTAATTAAAATGCAGTCAATCAAGTTGGGGTATAACGACCTCTCAGACCTAAACTGAACAAAATTTCAAATCTCGAAATAGGGTAAGTTCATCTTTTAATCCTTTAACACTTCCTTACGTAACTCTTGTTCGAATAAATCTTTATTCGATAACTCCTCCCTTCGAATATCTATATTTGATAATCTCTCTTACGAATAACTAGATTCGATTAACCTTTCTTTGAATAAACTAAATTCGATTAACTCTGTTTATTTAACCCTAATCGATTAACTCTTTTTACTTAACTCCTTACTTAACTCCTTTCGAATAACTAATCCGATAACTCCTTTCGATTAAACTATAATCGCTAACTCCTTTCGGATAACTAATTCAATAACTCCTTTCGATAAAACTATAATCGATAACTCCTTAAACTATATTCGAATAAGCTATATTCGATTAACTCATTTAACTCGATTCGAATAACAAATATTCGATAACTCCCTTTAATTCTATTCGAATAAACTATATTCGATTAACTTATTTGATTTAACTCTAGTTCGATTTAACTCTATCGAATAACTAAATTCGATAACTCCTTTCGAGTACCATATTCGGTAACTCACTTCGATTAAACTAATAATCGATAACTACTTCGATTTAACAAATAAATCGAAAATTCCTTTCGAATAAACTATATCCGATAATTCACTTCGAATAACTAAATTCGATAACTTCTTTCGAATAACTAATTCGATAACTCCTTTCGAATACCAAATTCGATAACTCCTTTCGAATACCAAATTCGATAACTCCTTTCGATTAACTCCTAATCGATAACTCCTTTGTGTTTAACTCTATTCGAATAAGCTATATTCGATTAACTCTTATTTATTTAACTCTATTCGAATAAACTAAATTTGATTTAACTACTTTCAACTCTAGTTCAATTCAACTCTATCGATTAACTCTAACTGATTAACTCTAACTGGTTTAACTCTAACTGGTTAACTCTACTCTAATCGATTTCTCTTATTCGAGTACCCCTATTTGATAACGTTTATTCATTTGTACTGATTTACTTTTAGTAACGGTTCTGTACTTTATAAATGTTCTCTTAAATGATGTTACTTCACTTATACAAGTGTTGTGTATTCATTCTATTTAACCTATCGGTGTTAAAACCAATATCTCTTCTCTATATAAGTTCAGACTTATATATTCCATTTATTGAATGATAAATATTTAATTTAATTTATAAACTATTATTTATAAATTAATCTTTTCTATTTATCTGTTAAAAACAGATTTCCATTTTCTATTTATTCCGTAAGTATTCCTTTGGTTTAATTCTATTTATTTAACAAATAAATATCTCCTTTTAATCCTATTTATTTAACAAATAAATATCTCCTTTTAATCCTATTTATCTAACAAATAAACATCTCCTTTTAATCCTATTTATTTAACAAATAAATATCTCGTTTTTCCTTTTATTTATTCCTTAAATAAATCCTTTTTCTTTTATTTATTCCCTAAATAAATAAATCCTTTTTCTTTTATTTATTCCCTAAATAAATAAATCCTTTTTCTTTTATTTATTCCCTAAATAAATAAATAATCCCATTTAATCTGTTTGTAACTGTTTTACAAATATCTCCTTTTAAATCCTATTTGTAAATGGTTTTACAAATATTTTCTTTTCAATTTCATTTGTAAATGTTATACAAATGTTTTCCCTTTTTATTTGTTTACAGAAAATTCCCTTTATACTTGTTTTACAAATATATTTCCTTTATACTTGTTTTACAAATATATTTCCCTTATATTTGATTTACAATTATATTTCCCTTATATTTGATTTACAATTATATTCTAACTCTTTAAATTCTCGGAAAAATTCGCCATAACCTCCTTTGTAACGAGAGCATCGGGAAAATCCCCAAACCGCCACACATGCCTTTCCATTCAAAAAGAAAATGGTTTGAAATCATTTCCTTTCTAAATATCTCCTATTTATAATTATTCCAAATTATAAATATTTCTTATTTATAAATATTTCATTTATAAATATTTTATTTTCACTATCACTTTGAAAATTCCCTTATCAACATTCCGGCATGTTACGGTATTCAACATATCAGATCAGGATGATCAATATCGTCCAAACACATCTAATCAGCCACGATTATAATTCACATCATATATCAAAATATATGAAAAACAATAAAATAACTGTTGAGGAATCCTGTTTCCCTGCATCCACAGATGTTACACAGCATGATTGTCATCACTTTCAGTTCAATATGAATTATTCTGATAAACAGAATCAATATACAACTATATAACTGTTTATATATTATATATATATAATATTTCATTAACTGACTAGCAGTTCAATCAAACAGTCAACACACAATCAAACAGACAATTTCTAATAGTTTTAAAAATACAACATGAAATTATAAACTGTTCAGAGTTAGTGATATTTACTCACATTGGACTGTTATCGTTAAAACGATTAACTGTGTTTGATTTGATTCAGACAGACAATTTATTTTACAATAAATTGTAGCGAGCTCGGATTCACTCCCAATCAGTCCCATTGTGTTGCTCCCATCCATACGATCCCAACGCAACTTACGGTTCGTCAATCTGATATCGTATGACTAAGATATCGTCATTACAAGTTATACAATTAATTTAAAAGAGGATTAAATTAATTAAATTCACCATTGGGCCTCACCACCATTTCCTTGGCCCATTTAAATTAACCAGCCCGCTTCCTCATATTGTCTTCCCCAAAATCTAAATACCGTGTCCTCCTCAAACACACAGTAGCCATTTCCCAACCTTTAGCCTCCACCGATCCTTCCTTTGGTAATGAAAACTCAAACAAAACATCACCACACACTCCACTTCACTTGACCTTCATCCCTAACATCAAAATCTGCAGCTCGCTCCAGCTTGGTGAAAGCCGACGTCGAGACAAGCCAGAGGACACACCGAACCAAAAACACATCGGATTCTACCAGAAATTCCCTCGACTTTCCATTTCCTTCCCTGAATCCAACTGTAAACTCCTTTTTCCCAATTCATCGCCATATACGCTCAAAACCGAAACCCTAGTTTTTCGCTGCTGCTTTGGGTGCGACGGAAATTGATTCGAGCCAGCAAAAACATATATAGAAATGAAGCAAATGCCTTGCTGATTCCATATATACCTGTATTAGGATTTTATGATATTGTTTTGCATTTCTTTTGAATTTATTTTGATCACACTTTTGCTGAGAGAAGTTACGGCGCTGAAAAGGAAGTTTGACCAAAAAAGAAATTGAGTTAGGGTTTAAGGGGTAAGGGTAGGCTATTTATAGCAATTTCAAAATATCTAGATATTTTTGTAGAAGGCATATTCCCGGTATATTCTCTTTTCTTAATTCGTTTTGCCTTCTAAAAATCTGTGTGATCACATATGATACTCAAAAATCACCAAACTGGATATGCAGCTACAGTTCGACATTACGGTCCTAACGAAACTGGTTTCGTCGAATTCCGACTCCGTTTGCTCACACAGCGTATTTTTAACCGTTAAAATACTGATTGTTTTTCACTCTAAAAATCCGTACGACCACACGGTGACTCTAAAAATCACGAAACTGGAAATTTAACAACTATTTGATATTGCGGATCCAACAAAATTAGTTTCGTCGAATTCCGACTTCGTTTGCAAAAGTGGCTATTTTTAAAGCTCTAGATGACCCATTTAAATATAATAATATATTTAAATACAATTAAATTAAATACAAATAAATTGATATTATCGTATATATTCACATACGATGTCGTACGGCTCCAGAATATCCTATCAGAATTTATAACTTGATTATCCAGGATTCCAGAATAAATCGATATTCAATTTATATCGAAAATCCATTTATAACATACTTAAAGCGTCGCAAATTATAAAGGAATTCCATAGCGACTTTTCTGAAATTTAATTTGGACGTATCTTAAAATTTACACGACGAAATCCCGATTTTTCTCTTCCACTAGAAAGATATACTCCACTAGCTCCACACGTTTCTTGTTACACAGAAATCCGGCTTAAAACGAATCCTGTACATTCAGTTGAAGTTCAAATTGCCAAATTACGAACTGCAGCGCCATTTCAAGCTCGATTTTAATTATAATATAATTATACGTTCAAACTGTCGTTCAAATAATATATTCGTTATTTAAATTCAATTCTAAACTGAATTTAATCTCACAGATGATCTAGTTCACACCATATCACCATTTCCGCCAATTCTGATTATTTCAGAATTAAATATATTATTTAATTTATTATTTTAATTATATATTCACCATTGTTTAATTCCACGACCATTAAATCCTTTTAATCACCATTTAAATAATTAAATAAATTAATTATTATACCTCTGCAAATGCGGTTCATTACATTCTTCTCCACTTAAAATAATTTCGTCCTCGAAATTGCTAAGTTAGAGAACGACCCTATCGACTGGTTAGAACATATCTGTTCACTTCTAAACTTCAGTTTCCAATTGGACCAATTTAATTTCAATTAAATTATTAATTAATTCTTATCAACGAAAATTTCCAAAAATCCTGAAAATTTTCTAACGCCTTAACTTTTCGAAAAATTTCGCCAGCACCTCCTTTTTACTGGTCAATCGATCAAACTCCAACTCGCCTCTCTGGGCCATCTCCAACCCAAAAGAAAATCAAACAGCCAAGCGGCTTGCTAATTCGGCTCATCAAAATCTCATACCCAATATATAATATAAACTGGTACCTTATTGTCGGGCATATCGTTATATCCCTCACATCTGCTATCAATTCAGCATATACCAATGTCATGCCAATCAAACTCCAAATCAGTTTTATCTCTAACACAACCATTCGTTTTTAACCAAGCCAAATCCCATTTTCAAACTCGAGTTTCATCCTCAATTTCAAACTCTTAACTCCCCAATCCAATTTTCATTTCAGATTCTTATCTCGACAATCCAATTTGTCTTGATATCATTCTAATTTCACAAATCCAATCTTATTCGATTTCAATTCAATTTTAGTTACCACTTAACTGACTTTACTTTAATTCAAATTGGCTTTCACAAATTTCTGTTAAATTTGTTTTTAATTCAAACAGTCTTTCCCTGGGAGTTTTTAAACAGTTTACTCTTTTCAAAAATCAACTTTTCCTTTTTGAAATTCAACACAACTTGTTTTTCCCCAAAACAATTTTCAAAACAGTATCTCTGGCAGTAATTCATCACTTACAACTCGAAAATGAATACTGATGATGCAGCTGTCATCATCAGAATCTATTTTCCAGCGATCGAAGTGAGTTCAATACTATAAAACCATTTCTAAACATTTCAACTTTGAAATTTATTTCAAAATATAATTCACCCTGCTTGTAAAACAATTTAAAATCTCCCAGGATCTTAAATTTTCCTTATTTTTAATCCAAATCCATTTACAAACACTTATCCAATTTTCTAGAATTTTAATTCAATTTCTGGTTTAAATTATAGATTTAACTCATCTGATTTCGCGTATTTCACTTATATGAATTCTGATTGGTTATTTACATAACCATTTAATTTATAATCTTACTCGATTATAATAACAACCAATATATCCAATATATTATAATTTTGATATATATATATATATCTTCTCTATATCAAGATATACCTTGGGTAAACTTATTTTAATTTACCCTCTTTTCAAAACATATCGTGACGACCCATCGTATTCGAGTGTTTAGTAACTCCTACCGATACAATGGATCAAACTGATCGACCAGAACTCATAAACAACTCAACCAATGAATCTCCATAATATAAAACAAATTTTTATATCAAATACAAATACGTTCACTCGTATATATACACTCAATATCAGTCTAGGGTATTACTAATCCTATCTCTACCGAGTCACGCCACAAAGCCAAGGTAATTCTTAAATTAAACTCTGATACCAACTGTAATAATCCGACGAATTCCGGTAGGCTTTGCAACCATCCCTTCATCCCCCCAGATAGCGGGTTAATATCCCACCGTGACTTACATTGGTACCCCAGCACCACATTTTACGGCCAGCCTTTCGACTTCACAACCAACCCTCATTTTCGGGACATGTAGGGGTAAGAGTCTCCCGTTCGCCACCTAATGAAAAGCGAGAACCCCCTATCATGCGACACATGCCCCAAGCACGCAACATGGACTGGTATGAGTAAAACAATTTAAAACGGTTTGAACAAGTAAACGATATCTCATAAGACCACGCCGCATAACGGAACGGGTTTTTCCCTTATGAGAATCCAAAATATCTTTATATCAAAGCCTTTGATATTATCATAATGTCTATCAACCACAATATATTAATCATCTAGCAGAAACGCTTTCATCTCACGTTCTGCAGATATAGTATACAATCAAAACCACAAGCACGTATTGGGTAATGAGTTTCCAACTATGACAAGGTATGGAACCACCTTCCGATCAGTGTAGAACGATACACTGGAGTTCAACAAGAACATCTTATAACTCAGCCACACATGACCGACCACTCATTTTGCTTGAGTGTATCGAATGTATATCACCAACGGTTGGGATCAGCAACCGTTTCCCGTATATATATGAGACAACATTGATAGATTAAAGAAGCAAATGAATATTCTCTAGATAGGTGATTATACACCCTACTTCGGTGCGACCGACTTAGCCATGCTGCCTGCCCGATTTCTGTCATTTACCGAATGATGAGGCTAGAAGCTACGCTTTATCATCACATCAGATTCACCTTGAATGCCACATCATCAAATCCATCCAATCACCGATTGACATCCTCAACAATACATTATGTGTTAGCTAAAAGAAGTTTCCTTCTTCGCTTCCACTCTTGGTACGGTTGGAGAAATCAATTTACGTGATCGTCTGGAAATACTCTGTCAGACATCCGTCCATACAAGTCATCCAAGAACAGGATGAACTGAAGGCACTATTCAGTACATCCATCTTAGGCACTGTTATCTAAGACTTATACAATAGCCCTTGCACTTTACTCCGTCTTCAATTATCTTTGGCATATATGATTCGCAACGCTTATGCCAATACAGAGTGGTTCTTTGGATAATAATCCAACCGGTCTCTCCATATTAACAACGTTAAAATGGTCAAAACTTCGATGGTCTGTGATTTAACCATCAAAGAAAAATAGGTGTGCAAACAACGATATTATTTCCAGATGGAAATTCTATCAATCAATCATCAATCATATATATATATATATATATATATCTACATATATATACATTCATATTTCATATTTCAATATTATTGATTCGTCTCTGATTCTATTTGGAAAACATTTCCAAATCTTCTTTACTTGGATTTAAACAGGTGTTTAAATCAACATCGCGACGACCACTCACCACTATACTTATTTACTAATTTCACTTAACCATATCACTCTCGAACCTTAACCATTTCTAAATTAAAATGCAGTCAATCAAGTTGGGGTATAACTACCTCTCAGACCTTAACTGAACAACATTTCAAATCTCGAAATAGGGTAAGTTCATCTTTTAATCCTTTAACACTTCCTTATGTTACTCTTGTTCGAATAAATCTTTATTCGATAACTCCTCCCTTCGAATATCTATATTTGATAACCCTCTTACGAATAACTAGATTCGATTAACCTTTCTTCGAATAAACTAAATTCGATTAACTCTGATTATTTAACCCTAATCGATTAACTCTTTTTACTTAACTCCTTACTTAACTCCTTACGAATAACTAATCCGATAAATTCTTTCAATTAAACTATAATCGCTAACTCCTTTCGGATAACTAATTCGATAACTCCTTTCGATTTAACTATAATCGATAACTCCTTAAACTATATTCGAATAAGCTATATTCGATTAACTCATCTAACTCGATTCGAATAACAAATATTCGATAACTCCCTTTAATTCTATTCGAATAAACTATATTCGATTAACTTATTTGATTTAACTCTAGTTCGATTTAACTCTATCAAATAACTAAATTCGATAACTCCTTTCGAATACCATATTCGGTAACTCACTTCGATTAAACTAATAATCGATAACTACTTCGATTTAACAAATAAATCAAAAATTCCTTTCGAATAAACTATATTCAATAATTCACTTCGAATAACTAAATTCGATAACTCCTTTCGAATAACTAATTCGATAACTCCTTTCGAATACCAAATTCGATAACTCCTTTCGAATACCAAATTCGATAACTCCTTTCGATTAACTCCTAATTGATAACTCCTTTGTGTTTAACTCTATTCGAATAAGCTATATTTGATTTACTCTTATTTAGTTAAATCTATTCGAATAAACTAAATTCGATTTAACTCCTTTCAACTCTAGTTCAATTCAACTCTATCGATTAACTCTAACTGATTAACTGGTTTAACTCTAACTGGTTAACTCTAACTCTAATCGATTTCTCTTATTCGAGTACCCCTATTTGATAACATTTATTCATTTATAAAGATTTACTTTTAGTAATGGTTCTGTACTTTATAAATGTTCTCTTAAATGATGTTATTCACTTATACAAGTGTTGTGTATTCATTCTATTTAACCTATCAGAGTTAAAACCAATATCTCTTCTCTATATAAGTTCAGACTTATATATTCCATTTATCGAATGATAAATATTTAATTTAATTTATAAACTATTATTTATAAATTAATCTTTTCTATTTATCTGTTAAAAACAGATTTCCATTTTCTATTTATTCCCTAAGTATTCCTTTGGTTTAATTCTATTTATTTAACAAATAAATATCTCCTTTTAATCCTATTTATTTAACAAATAAATATCTCCTTTTAATCCTATTTATTTAACAAATAAATATCTCCTTTTAATCCTATTTATTTAACAAATAAATATCCCCTTTTTCCTTTATTTATTCCATAAATAAATAAATCCTTTTTCTTTTATTTATTCCCTAAATAAATAAATCCTTTTTCTTTTATTTATTCCCTAAATAAATAAATAATCCCATTTAATCTTTTTGTAACTGTTTTACAAATATCTCCTTTTAAATCCTATTTGTAAATGGTTTTACAAATATTTTTTTTTTCAATTTCATTTGTAAATGTTTTACAAATGTTTTCCCTTTTTATTTGTTTACAGAAAATTCCCTTTATACTTGTTTTACAAATATATTTCCTTTATACTTGTTTTACAAATATATTTCCCTTATATTTGATTTACAAATATATTTCCCTTATATTTGATTTACAATTATATTTCCATTATATTTGATTTACAATTATATTCTAACTCTTTAAATTCTCGGAAAAATTCGCCATAACCTCCTTTGTAACGAGAGCATCGGGAAAATCCCTAAACCGCGACACATGCCTTTCCATTCAAAAAGAAAATGGTTTGAAATCATTTCCTTTCTAAATATCTCCTATTTATAAATATTCCAATTTATAAATATTTCTTATTTATAAATATTTCATTTATAAATATTTTATTTTCACTATCACTTTGAAAATTCCCTTATCAACATTTCGGCATGTTACGGTATTCAACATATCAGATCATGATGATCAATATCGTCCAAACACATCTAATCAACCCAGATTATAATTCACATCATATATCAAAATATATGAAAAACAATAAAATAACTGTTGAGGAATCCTGTTTCCCTGCATCCACAGATGTTACACAGCATGATTGTCATCACTTTCAGTTCAATATGAATTATTCTGATAAACAGAATCAATATACAACTATATAACTGTTTATATTATATATATATATATATATAATATTTCATTAACTGACTAGCAGTTCAATCAAACAATCAACACACAATCAAACAGACAATTTCTAACAGTTCTAAAAATACAACATGAAATTATAAACTGTTCAGAGTTAGTGAGATTTACTCACATTGGACTGTTATCGTTAAAACGATTAACTGTCTTTGATTTGATTTAGACAGACAATTTATTTTACAATAAATTGTAGCGAGCTTGGATTCACTCCCAGTCAGTCCCATTGTGTTGCTCCCGTCCATACGATCCCGACGCAACTTACGGTTCGTCAATCTGATATCGTATGACTAAGATATCGTCATTACAAGTTATACAATTAATTTAAAAGAGAATTAAATTAATTAAATTCACCATTGGGCCTCACCACCATTTCCTCGGCCCATTTAAATTAACCAGCCCGCTTCCTCATATTGTCTTCCCCAAAATCGAAATACCGTGTCCTCCTCAAACACACAGTAGCCATTTCCCAACCTTTAGCCTCCACCGATCCTTCCTTTGGTAATGAAAACTCAAACAAAACATCACCACACACTCCACTTCACTTGAGCTTCATCCCTAACATCAAAACCTGTAGCTCGCTCCAGCTTGGTGAAAGCCGACGTCGAGACAAGCCTGAGGACTCACCGAACCAAAAACACATAGGATTCCACCAGAAATTCCCTCGACTTTCCATTTCCTTCCCTGAATCCAACTGTAAACTCCTTTTTCCCAATTCATCACCATATACACTCAAAACCGGAATCCTAGTTTTTCGCTGCTGCTTTGGGTGCGACGGAAATTGATTCGAGCCAGCAAAAACATACATAGAAATGAAACAAATGCCTTGCTGATTCCATATATACCTGTATTAGGATTTTATGATATTGTTTTTCATTTCTTTTGAATTTATTTTGATCAAACTTTTGCTGAGAGAAGTTACGGCGCAGAAAAGGAAGTTTGACCAAAAAGAAATTGAGTTAGGGTTTAAGGGGTAAGGGTGGGCTATTTATAGCAATTTCAAAATATCTAGATATTTTTGTAGAAGGCATATTCCCGGTATACTCCCTTTTCTTAATTCGTTTTGCCTTCTAAAAATCTGTGTGATCACATATGATACTCAAAAATCACCAAACTCTACAGTTCGACATTACGGTCCCAACAAAACTGGTTTCGTCGAATTCCGACTCCGTTTGCTCACACAGCGTATTTTTAACCGTTAAAATACTGACTGTTTCTCACTCTAAAAATCCGTACGACGACACAGTGACTCTAAAAATCACGAAATTGGAAATCTAACAACTATTTGATATTGCGGATCCAACAAAATTAGTTTCGTCGAATTCCGACTTCGTTTGCAAAAGTGGCTATTTTTAAAGCTCTGGATGACCCATTTAAATATAATAATATATTTAAATACAATTAAATTAAATACAAATAATTTGATATTATCGTATACATCCACATACGATGTCGTACGGCTCCAGAATATCCTATCAGAATTTATAACTTGATTATCCAGGATTCCAGAATAAATCGATATTCAATTTATATCGAAAATCCATTTATAACATAATTAAAGTGTCGCAAATTATAAAGGAATTCCACAGCGACTTTTCTGAAATTTGATATGGACATATCTCAAAATTTACAGGACGAAATCCCGATTTTTCTCTTCCACTAGAAAGATATACTCCACCAGCTCCACACGTTTCTTGTTTCACAGAAATCCGGCTTAAAACGAATCCTGTACATTCAGTTGAAGTTCAAATCGCCAAATTACGAACTGCAGCGCCATTTCAAGCTCGATTTTAATTATAATATAATTATACATTCAAACTGTCGTTCAAATAATATATTTGTTGTTTAAATTCAATTCTAAACTGAATTTAATCTCACAGATGATCTAGTTCACACCATATCGCCATTTCCGCCAATTCTGATTATTTCAGAATTAAATATATTATTTAATTTATTATTTTAATTAAATATTCACCATTGTTTAATTCCACGACCATTAAATCCTTTTAATCACCATTTAAATAATTAAATAAATTAATTATTATACCTCTGCAAATGCGGGTCATTACAATTCTGGATCGAATCTTAAAGCTGTGTCCAGAGTATTGATAGTCTTCCGCTGTGTTAATTGAATTGTTTCGCTGCATTGTATTACATTTACTGTAATTTAAATCTTCCGCTGTATTATATTCAATGTACTTTGATATTCTGTACTCTGATATAACATTATTATGATGTTTATAAAAGTCTGTTGTTATTTTTTCTTATGTGTTGTACTCCCAAAGTTAGCGTATACGGGTTTTTGAACGGTCTTAGTCGGTTTTGCGGTCGATTAGGTTCGGGCGAAATCCAAGACATTATTGTTGGTATCAGAGCTCTGGTTAGCTCAAATCTTTGGGGTACAACTTGTTAGAACTGAACAAAAGACTCATCAGAGGTAGGATTAGTAATGTCCTATAAAAGAATACTCATTAGAGATAGGATCAGTAGTATCGTAGAATGAGAAAACTCATTAGAGATAGGGTTAGTAATGCCCTAGAATGAGTTGAGAGTGATAAGTTCGTAATTAACGTATTTTGATTATATATATAATCCGATCTTTGAAAATATGATTTTTGAACATATAAAAGTTATATATATTTGAAATGTTAATCAACTAATAAATTTTGTTGAAAACAATAACAAAAATAAAAATTTAGTTGGTTAGTTAAATAACTTTCAGCTCCGTTCCTTTTCGAGGACGAAAAGATTTTAAGTGGAGGAGATTGTAACAACCCGGAAAATCAGAACCAATTTAAAATATTTATTTTAGAAATTTTAATGGATTTTAAATATTTAAAATGATTTATTTTAAATAATAACGATCAAAAATTTATTTTAATCAAAGTTAGAACGACTAAATTTTATTTTAATTATAAAAGGAGTTGGAAATTGCGTGATAGTTTGAAAATTTGAATACGAGCTTTTACTGAATGTACAAGATTCAAAATAAACCGGATTTTAGTAAAACCAAAAATATTAGAATCTATTTACAAATATCTTTCCAACGAATCCGAAAAATCGAAATTTTATAATGGTAATCAAAAGTTATGCTCAGTTTAAAATTCAAAATAGTCGCTACAGAATATATATATTTTTTAATATTAAAAATAGCCTTTTTGCAAACGACCTCCGTTTTCGACGAAACAACTTTTGTTCGATTCGGAATGTCAAATTATTGCTAGGTTTCAATTTTCATAATTTTTTGAATTAACATGTGAGCGTGACAAAAGAAAATGTGTTTTGCCAATTTAAGTCAAATTTTATTGACCTGAAAATGGCCATTTTTTCAAGAGGTCGCCAAATTCGACGAAATTAATTTCGTAGGATCGTATCATCAAAACATAACTAGAAATAATTTTTTTGGAATTTTTAGAGTCCGTATGCGGCCCCGGTAAATTAAAATGTACGAGCGATTTAAATAATTAAATGTTTTATATTTAAATTTAAAGAAAACAAGCTGGAGATGATCAAACTGACTGACGGGACTTAGTCCATAGTGTCGGGGGGGGGGGGTATTTTGTTAGGGAAAATATAAGTTGGGATGAATTTGGAGCTAATAGGAGAAAACGGGCTTTTCTTGAACTAATGAACTAAATAAAATAATAACATAAATAACCCTAACTAAAACCAACCCTAACCCTAATCTAACTCAACACAGCCGCCGCCCCTCTTTTGTTTTCAATGGCTGATTTCATACCCTTTTGAATCCCAAATTTCATTTAATCCAAATCAAATTAACACCCAATCACGAAGTGATAATCGAAGAACTCAAGGAGCTCGACAATATCAACGGTTATGATCGCTTCTAGTTTCGGGAATTGGAAGTTCTCGGTGCCTAAAGGGCCGCCGTTCGCACGCCGATCCACAGCACTGGAGGTGGCTGAGCTGGCCATGGAGGAGGACGTGGGGAGTGGTGGTGGAGGCCGATGATGTGGCGGTGTTAGATGGGGGGCTAGTCGAGTGTGTGAGGCGCAGGGTTGAGCCCTAGGTTTGAAGCAATTGGGTTCGGTGGCAGCAGTTGTACAGAGGGAAGAAGACGATGGGAATACTATTAAAGGAGTAATTAGTGTTGTTTAATTTTATTTAATTAATTAAATTACGTAATTAATCTATAAAATGCGATAACTTTTTCATACAGAAACGAGATCAAATGATTTCAGTTGCATTGAAATCGTCTTGATAAGATCGACGCAATGGGATCAGATCTGAAACGAAGCAATTTGAAAATTCAGACAAAAAGCAATGTGAGATTTACATTTTTAATTAAAATTTAATTATTTTCTTGCTATTTAAAATCAATGTACGTATGTAATGAAATCAGGTCTGTGATTTGTAGATTGAAATTTGTTTGTTGTTTGTGAGTGATTGTGATGCTCATGTTGTTAGATTCCGATCTAAAATTAAAATTCTTTCTTTTGTTTTAATCTTTAGTATATGGCTAGATCTGGATCGGAAGTACAAATCCATATTTCTATCTATGAACATTGATTCTGTCTATAATCAAGTTCTTCTTCTATTCTAATTCATGAACATGGAATTGTCCTTCTCTTATTTAGATCTATGTTCTTTTATTTAGATTTGTGAACACTGATTTATTTTTATTAGAAAGATTTCATTTTTATTTAAATCCATTAGTATTATTTTGTTTATATTATATTATCTTTATTTAAATACATGAGCAACAAAATTAGAATTACAATAAAAAAAATCTCGTTTTTATTGTTTAGAATTAGATTAACGATAAAAATCTCGTTTTTATTGTCTACATAGAACATAGGTTGTTTAGAATTAGATTAACGATAAAAAAATCTCATTTTTTTGTTGTTTACATAGAACATGGTTTTTGTCAAAAATTTATGTCCATTAAAATACGAAGATTGTATTAGAAAGATTATAATAAAAAAATTATTATAAAAAGATTTCATTTTTGTTGTCATCTTGTTCACCAAAAAGGGTAAAATTAAAAATATGTTTTTATTGTCTTAAAAAGAATAGAATTAAAAATGACATTTATATTGACATTTTAGTTGAAATAAAAAGAATAGAATTAAAAGTTACATTTTTATTGCCATTTTAGGTACAATAAAAAGAATAAATTTAAATGTCACATTTTTATTGTCATTTTAGATGCAATAAAAATAGTAGATTTAAAAATAACATTTTTATTGTCATTTAGGTTAAAAAAAAAGTAGAAATAAAAATCATGTTTTTATTGTTATTTGGTTTCAATAAAAAGAGTGACCAATTAAAAAAATACATTTTCAATGTAATTTAGTTTCCATTGGAAAGAATGAAACATTTTTGTCCATTAAAAATGATTAAACAAAATTATACATTTTAGTTCATTATAAAGAATGAGACATTTTTGTTCATTAGATTGAATGAGACATTTTAGTTCATTAGAAAGAATGAATACATTTTTGTTCATTAAAAAGGATTAAACAAAAACAAACATCTTTGTCAAACATGTAAGTTGAAATTAAAATAAACATTTTTGTCAAACATGTTAGTTTAAATAAAAATATACATTTTTACCAAAACACATTAGTTAAAACAAAATTTACATTTTTGTCAAAACACATTAGTTGAATCCAAACGGTCGCTTTTGTCAAATTATATAAGTTGAAACCAAATGGTCACTTTTGTCAGATGATTAAGGTTGAAATCAAAATTGTCACTTTAGTCAAATTATAAAGGTTGAAATCAAATTTGTCGTTTTGTCAAATTATGATAGCTGAACCCAATTTTGTCATTTTTGTCAAAATGTACCCATTGAAAAAAAATTGGCGTTTTTGTCAAAATATAATGGTTAGAACAAAATTTACATTTTTGTTAATTAGAATTGAGTTAGAACAAAAATTACATTTTTTTCATATAGATTTGGGTTAAAACAATAATATCACTTTTGTTAAATAGAAATTGTAAACAAATAAAACTATCATTTTTACTTGTTAAGTAGAAATAAAAATGGTGAAAAAAAATAAAATTATCATTTTTATTTGTAAGGTTGAATAGAAAAATGTGAACAAATAAGCGTATCACTTTTATTTGTTGTGCTGAATTAAAATTGTCGACAAAACAAAGTTATCATTTTTATTGTTTTGTTGAAATAGATTTGTCGACAAAACAAAGCCATCATCTTTATTGTTTTATTGAAATAGATTGGTTGAATCAAAACATATATTTTTTTCAAAATAGATTAGTTGAGTCAAAACATATATTTTTGTCAAAATATACACTTTTGTCAAAATAATCATTTTTGTCAAAATATAATAGTGGAAACAAAATTTTACATTCTTTCAAAATATGATGTTGAAAACAAAAATTACATTTTTGTTAATTAGATTTGGTATAAAACAAAAATCACGTTTTTGAGAAATAGAAGAGTTAAGAATACAAATAGCATTTTTGTTAAATAGGTTTGTGTCAAAACATAAATAGCAATTTTGGTAAATATATTTGTGTTACAACAAAAATATTCATTTTAGTTAAAAGAGGATTGTCAACAAAATAGGCGTATCACTTTTTATACATTTTGTAGAAATATAATTTGTATGCAAACATAAGAATCATCCTAATTTGCAAAACATACATTAGAATTTGTATGAGAAATAAAGAATCATTTGATTGAAAGTAAAAGTGACATTTTTATGTGTTATTGTATACATTAAAATCTGTATGCAATTTAAAATAAACATTTTTATGAGTTAGGTTATACATTGAAAACATATACAATAGAATTATCTCTTTGATTTGTTAAAGTTTAAAGTAGAAATTGCATACAAACAAATGAAAATGAGAATTATCTTTTCATTTGTCATCGACATCAATGCCATGTAAATAAATTACATTTTATTAGACATTAGAAAACATGTAGGAAAATTATGCGAGTAAAAGACATCTTTATTCGGCATTAGGAATATGATAACATGTTGTTCATTATCGTCAGCATGATTAACGGAATTAAAATTGGTTAAATTCATTAACCAATTATTTATTTATACGAACCGTTGTTGGCTGAAAACCCCACATGGGTATTGGGATGATATTTGACATACACTGATTTCAATATTTAGTTGAATGTCAATTGATGGATTGACATATTGCGATGAGCATTATTTGTTCATTTTAATGCTCACACAGTTATAAATTTCACCCTGGATGTGAATGGATGATTTAATGATTATTTATTATTATTGTTCATATACATGCGATGTATGAAATCCATATAACCGTAGTTATATGGTAACTAATTGAGGCGCATTCTGTTTCCGGATTTCTTTTGATATAAAGAATATTTTAAAATAAAGAACATTGTAAAGAATGTTTTTACATAAAGAATCTTTTAATATAAAGAATATTAAAAAAGCGAATATTTTAAAATAATATTCAACGAAGAAAAAAATGATGATTTCTATGTCCGTTTTTGGATGGGCAAAAGATAAACATTTTTTTTAAATAAACTAGTTATTAAAAAGAATAAATATTTTAATTAAGATTTTTAGAGTTCCAATTATATTTAGTAATTGGAATAAAATTATATATGAAATGGGTTTATTATGAACTATGTTTTAAACGACATTTGTTCTTTAACCCAATTAACAATAAAGATATGATTTAGAATTTATAAATCTTTTTATTAAGATTTAAAAAGAAATTTTCTAAAGTGACGTTTTCTAATTTATTAAAAGAATATTCTGAATTGGAATGAGGCGTATGATGTGTCTTTATAGCACTTGATTTTTAATTATAAAATACGCGAATTATTCGTAAAGACAGGGTTTAACCCATTCTGAATAGTTATTACGACGATTAAAGTCGAAGACATTGAAGATGGCGATTGAAAACTAATGATCTTCACATCAAAATCATAACTACTGATGCTCGACATTGATTAGCTACTAGTAAAGGGTTAAAGTGGTAGTTTGTCCGGACGTACTTGTTGATTGTACGGATATGCGAGCACCTGTCTTCTGTATTGGACATATGGGACGAGGAATAAGGTGACTCCGGTTTCGTTTAGAGCCAGAACGGACTTGTAAATGGATGTGTGTCTGACATTGTATTTCATTCCATGTAAATTAAATTGATTTCTATTTAATATATATCTGTGGTGACGGGGAATTCATTCTCTTGCTTAACACCCTTCTCTGAGACGCACGAGCTCAGAGGTTATATATTGGTAGTTATCGAGCGCATGAATTGTCAATGTGGCATGCCAAGATGCAAATGATTGAGGCTTTTGTTGAAAAGCAGAGCCTTGTGGTTGATGATCAAAGAACGACCTATTTAGGGGTAGCTTTGTGTATAGCATTACCTCGCGAGCCTCACACCCCGGTATGAGTCAGAAAAGGAGCAAGGGAACGCAAGGATTGCACATGTTTCTTTCTAACTAGAAGTGGTGTCAGCGTTTACAAGCCCTAACATTTTTACTTAGTGGATGATGGATTTCGAGGCCTCGAACTTATTGGTCGATTGTGACCATTTTATAGGTTAAATAGGACCGAGAAACGCGTGTTCAGGAATTGCCAATCCACTAACGTTATTTGTGGACCGGTCCTGCAGGATTCAAGGGTTCACTGCAGTGGATCGTGAGACATTGCTAGAGTGTCTCAAATTGGTAAAAAGATCGTTCCTAGCCTTGACTCATGATGGAAATCCAACTTTCAATACGACATCATGCGATTTTGATTGTAAACCTATATATGGCGACATAGTAGGATGAGGTACTATATCGTCCATGATTGATACATTATGGTTGAAATGTTTTTGAAACATATGTACACTAATAATAATATCAAATCCGTTTTATCGTATCAAGCATTTTTGACTATTATAAGGTAAAACTCTATCCTCCAGTTTCCGTTGCATTGTGTGATGGGACATGAGTCTTATAATGGTTTTATTTTTCTAAAAAGCACTGCATTGTTTAACGATTTACTTTATTTCATGCACTGGCAATCCAATGGAGTAAACGCGTTCCGCGCTAGCAACGTTGTCCTGTGATTAGCCTTCTTATTAGATAAGTTAAGTAAGATTTCTCATACCAGTCCCATGACTGACCTGTAGTTTGTTTCACTTGCAAACTCGGGTGCCCATATTTTCCACATGGGTAGTCGAGTGGCTTGTTTTGCAGATATTTATTTGTTGAGCAAGATTCTGGATCGAAGCTTAAAGATGTGTCCAGAGTATTGATAGTCTTCCGCTGTGTTAATTGAATTGTTCCGCTGCAGTGTATTACATTTATTATAATTTAAATCTTCCGCTGTATTATGTTCAATGTGCTTTGATATTCTGTACTCTGATGTAACATTATTATAATGTTTATAAAAGTCTGTTGTTATTTGTTCTTATGTGTTGTATTCCCATAGTTTGCGTATTCGGGTTTTTGAACGGTCTTAGTCGGTTTTGCGATCGATTAGGTTCGGGCGAAATCTCAGTTGTTACAGTTGGTATCAGAGCTTTGGTTAGATCAAGTCTTTGGGGTACAACTCGTTAGAACTTAACAAAAGACTCGTCGGAGGTAGGATTAGTAATGTCCTATTAAAGAATACTCATTAGAGATAGGATCAGTAGTATCCTAGAATGAGAAAACTCGTTAGAGATGGGGTTAGTAATGCCCTAGAATGAGTTGAGAGTGACAAGTTCATAATTAACGTATTTGTGATTATATATATAATCCGATCTTAGAAAATATGATTTTTGAACATATAAAAATTATATATATTTGAAAATCAACTAATAAATTTATTGAAAACAATAATAGAAATAAAAATTTAGTTGGTTAATTAAACGACTTTCAACTCCGTTTCTTTTCGAGGACGAAAAGATTTTAAGTGGGGGAGATTGTAACAACCCGGAAAATCAAAACCAATTTAAATTTTTTATTTTAGAAATTTTAATGTATTTCAAACATTTAAAATGATTTATTTTAAATAGTAACGATTAAAAATTTATTTTAATCGAAGTTAGAATGACTAAATTTTATTTTAATCATAAAAGGAGTTAGAAATAGTGCGGCTGTTTGAAAATTTGAATTCGAACTTTTATTGTATGTACAGGATTCAAAATAAATCGAATTTTAGTAAAACCAAAAATATTAGAATCTATTTAAAAATATCTTTCCAACGAATCCGAAAAATCGAAATTTCATAACGAGAATCAAAAGTTATGCCCGGTTTAAAATTCAGAATAGTCGCCGTAGAATTTATATATATATTTTAATATTAAAAATAGCCATTTTGCAAACGACCTTCGTTTTCGATGAAACCACTTTTGTTGGACTCGGAATGTAAAATTATTGCTAGGTTTCAATTTTCATAATTTTTCAAATTATTATGTGAGCGTGGCAAAAGAAAATGTGTTTGCCAATTTCAGTCAAATTTAATCGACTTGAAAATGGCCATTTTTCAAACGGTCACCAAATTCGACGAAATTAATTTTGTTAGGACCGTATCATTAAAACATAACTAGAAATAATTTTTCTGGAATTTTTAGAGTCCGTATGCGGCCTCGGTAAATTAAAATGTACGATTAATTTAAATAATTAAATGTTTTATATTTGAATTGAAAGAAAACAAGCTGGAGATGATCAAATGGACTGACGGGACCTTATCCATAGTGTCTGGAGAGGGGTATTTGGCTAGGGAAAAACATAAGTTGGGCTAAATTTGGAGCTAATAGGAGAAAACGGGCTCTTCTTGAATTAATGAACTAGATAAAATAATAATATAAATAACCCTAACTAAAACCAGCCCTAACCCTAATCTAACTCAACACAGCCGCCGCCCCTCTTTTATTTTCAATGACCGATTTAATCCCCTTTTGAATCCCAAATTTCATTCAATCCAAATCAAATTAACACCCAACCCTAAAGTGAAAATCGAAGAACTCAAGAAACTCGACAATATCAACGGTCATGATCGATTCTAGTTTCGGGAATTGGAAGTTCTCGGCGCCTGAAGGGCGGCCGTTTGCACTCCGATCCACAGCGTTGGAGGTGGCTGAGCTGGCCAAGGAGTAGGATGTGGGGAGTAGTGGTGGAGGCCGATGATGTGGCGGCATTGGATGGGGGGCTAGTCAAGTGTGTGAGGCGCAGGGTTGAGCCCTTGGTTTGAAGCAATTGGGTTCGGTGGCAGTATTTGTACAGAGGGATTAAGACGATGGGAATACTATTAAGGGAGTAATTAGTGTTGTTTAATTTTATTTAATTAATTAAATTATGTAATTAATCTATAAAATGCAATAACTTTTTTATACGAAAACGAAATCAAATGAATTCAGTTGCGTTGAAATCGTCTTGATAAGATCTACGTGATGGAACTGACCAGATCTGAAACAGAGCACTTTGAAAATTCAGATAAAAAGCAATGTGAGATTTCTATTTTAATAATTAATTAAAATTTAAGTATTTTATTGCTATTTAAAATCGATGTATATATGTAATGAAATCGGGTCTGTGATTTGTAGACTGAAATTTGTTTGTTGTTTGCGAGTGATTGCGATGCTCATGTTGTTAGATTCCTATCTAAAATTAAAATTCTTTCTTTTGTTTGAATCTTTAGTATATGGCTAGATCTGGATCGGAAGTAAAAATCATATTTTTATCTATGAATATTGATTCTATCTATAATCAAGTTCTTATTCTATTCTAATTCATGAACATGGAATTGTCCTTCTCTTATTTAGATCTATGTTCTTTTATTTGGATCTATGAACACTGATTTATTTTTATTAAAAAGATTTCATTTTCATTTAGATCCATTAGTATTAATTTGTTTATATTATATTATCTTTATTTAAATACATGAGCAACAAAATTAGAATTACGATAAAAAAAACCTCATTTTTATTGTTTAGAATTAAATTAACGATAAAAATATCATTTTATTGTCTACTTAGAACATAGGTTGTTTAGAATTAGATTAATGATAAAAAAAATCTCATTTTTTTTATTTCTACATAGAATGTGGTTTTTGTCAAAAAATTATGTCCATTAAAATAAGCAGATTATAATAAAAAGATTATAATAAGAAGATTATAATAAAAAGATTATTGTAAAAAGATTTCATTTTTGTTGTCATCTTGTTCACCAAAAAGAGTAAAATTAATAATATGTTTTTATTGTCTTAAAAAGAATAGAATTAAAAATGACATTTTTATTAACATTTTAGTTGTAATAAAAAGAATAGAATTAAAAGTTACATTTTTATTGGATTTTAGATACAATAAAAAGAATAGATTTAAATGTCACATTTTTATTGTCATTTTAGATGCAATAAAAATAGTAGATTTAAAAATAACATTTTTATTCTCATTTTAGTTACAAAAAAAAGTAGAAATAAAAATCATGTTTTTATTATCATTTGGTTTCAATAATAAGAGTGAACATTAAAAAAAATACATTTTCAGTGTAATTTAGTTTCCATTGGAAAGAATGAAACATTTTGTTCATTAAAAATGATTAAACAAAATTATACATTTTAGTTCACTAGAAAGAATGAGACATTTTTGTTCATTAGAAAGAATGAGACATTTTAGTTCATTAGAAAGAATGAATACGTTTTTGTTCGTTAAAAAGGATTAAAAAAAAATAAACATCTTTGTAAAACATATTAGTTGAAATTAAAATAAACATTTTTGTGAAACATGTTAGTTGAAATAAAAATATACATTTTTGTCAAAACACATTAGTTAAAACAAAATTTACATTTTTGTCAAAACATATTAGTTGAATCCAAATAGTCGCTTTTGTCAAATTATATAAGTTGAAACCAAATGGTCACTTTTGTTTAATGATAAAGGTTGAAATCAAAATTGTCGCTTTTGTCAAATTATAAAGATTGAAATCAAATCTGTCGTTTTGTCAAATTATAATAGTGGAACCCAATTTTGTCATTTTTGTCAAAATATAACCGTTGAAACAAAATTGGCGTTTTTGTCAAAATATAATGGTTAGAACAAAATTTACATTTTTGTTAATTAGAACTGAGTTAGAACAAAAATTACATTTTTGTCATATAGGTTTGTGTTAAAACAATAATATCACTTTTGTTAAGTAGGATTTGTAAACAAATAAAACTATCATTTTTATTTGTTAAGTAGAAATAAAAATGGTGAACAA